>CM060864.1:19807092-21039592 GCA_030737845.1 Acorus calamus | reverse complement strand
ATTTGACGTATGATTAATCAAACAAAAACAACCACAAGCAAGTGATTTAATCCAACAAATTTCAGAGGGATAATGTTAAAGTCAGTCTAAATTTTAGCCATATTTTTCGTTATATGCCTTTCCATAAACCTCTCAAGAAATGCAGATAAAAATCTAGAGCTGGCCATGGCAGAGCCTTATGAGAGGCACCCACACACCCACCCATCACGTGCAGAGAAACACAAAGAACACGCATCCCTAAGTACCACACAATGTTTTCATTCATTGTTGATCCTTCATTTTCAAAACCTACACAAACAAAATGTTGACTGGGTGGGGTCTATTTGGAACCACATGCATGCATGTAAAATAAAAAGCATCACAGCTCTTCAACATGCATGTGAATATGTTTCCTCTGTAACCAACAAAATGAGATCACAATATAAACATCTGCAGTGAACACAATCAAAACGAGAAAATTTAAATAAAAAAAAAACACCACCACTGAAATATATAAGATAAGATAACCAGTTCCTTTCTTTCCAACATACATGATGATCAGCAGTCATTAAACAAAAATCATATCATCAACCCATGATAATAAAATAAATATTACAACAAAATCCAACTCTCTCTCTCTCTCTCTATACAAAGATGTCAATCACCACCACCACCTCACATGGGCCATGCAAAGGCAGAGACAAAACACAAACCACACTGTACGCATATTGGCATTATATATGTACCCTCTACAACATTTTTTTCAGATTTTTTTCTCTTAGTGGGGTGTTGGGGAATGCAAGATCAGTTAAAAAAAAAAAAAAAAATTAGGGTTTCTGAAATCTAGGGTTTTGTGTGTCAATGTTTTTTTTTCAAAAAAAATTAAAAAAAAACTAGGGTTAGGGCATGAAGAGCTTGTTGCCGCACTTGCAGCGCCAGGCCTCGGGATAGTATTCAGTAGTGACAGGTGTGCCTGGCGGTACTGGCACGTGCACCGGCCTGCATGGGGTGCACCTCCCGCACTTCGAGGTGCACCGTGGTGGAAACGATCCTGGACCGCTCAGATCCATTCGGACGGCTGCGATGTTCCTCCTCTCCACCGGTGATCCCTGCTTTATCGTCACAGGGCGGAGAATCTTATCAATATAGCGCAATTTAGCCATATACAAGCCCAGTCGCTAAAATGCGCTGTCTCGGAAATGATTTTCAAAGATATATATATAAAAAACAGACCTTTGTTGCACAATTTGTTGTTCTACATAATGAGCTTCTGGTGATGTCTGCAACCAAAAGAGGTGAATCTATGAAAAATAAAGGCAGTCAAATTAAAGTAATAAAAACATTACTTTTCAAGCTCCCAATTTGAAAATCTGGATGAGTAGATTCTGGTGAGGTATGCAATAGTTGGTATGGGACATAGTTGGTATGGGACAAAGTGTTTGATAAACTGTTGCTGTCATTTCAAAAGTAATTATAATATACAATAATGGGTACCCCCTCTCTCAACAAAATAAGCTTTACAACTCAATAAATCTTTTAGAAAGCTGATAACTTTGGTACATGTAAATCAAAAGAAATCTCAAATGGGTACCTCAAAAATGCTTTAGAAAACAAAATTTTCTCACCTATGAAGACACCATCAGCCATGGAACCACCCATCAGAGCAAATACAGAGAAGAGAAAGACCACCAAACACAACAAAGATGGCTTCTTTGACATCAAACCCACTCTCCTCCTCTTCCTCCTCCCTGACTCCATCAAAATCCAAGCCACCCAAATCAAACAAAATCCACCTCTCAAAACACAAAACAAGCAGAGCCCAATTGGAGACCCCCCCCCTTTTTTTTCTTTTTAAGTAGAACCTTTTCAGATCTCTCTCTCTCTCTCTCTCTCTCTCTCTCATGTTTGTGTTTGCTCGTATAAAGTGGCCCTCATAAGAAAATGACCGATTTACCCCTCACACTGCCGAAAATGGGACTCGTGTTGGTTCACCAAGTTTTGGCTAATCAACGGTCGTGATTCTCTGGGTCTTAACGTCCAAATCCAATGGTCCTCCTGAAATGGTGGGGTTGTTTTGATTGAACGGTCGGATTGGACTGGTTTTGGTTCGATTTTATCTGGGTCGTTGGATTGAGTGAGGAGGACAGGGTGGTAATTTTGATAGATGTTGGGGACTGGGGACAAATAATTGGTAAGAGACATTGGTTAGTGGGCTGAGCGCAGGAGGTCTCTGAGACTGTTTGTCCCCCAGTGGAATTTACTGTTTTACCCCTCTTGATGTGAATGAATTAAAAAAAAGGTTTGACCGTTGACCCCAATATGTTTTTGATATTAGTTACTCATGTTACTTGTTGTCCTTGAATAGTTTGAGGTAGGTTTAAACAGAAACCTACCTCATTGAAGAGAAACAGAACACTATTATTTTGAATCAACTGTTTTGAAGTTGGTACTGTGCAATGTAGCTATTTTGGTTTTCATGAAACAGGACCTATTTACATTGATTATTGATGTTGAGTTTGATATCTTAATTATAGCTCCATATATACATGTCTATATATGTCAAACTATTTGAGGGTCTAGGTGGTGGACTAGCTAGCTACCACAAATATTTGTTCAAGTTTACTCGATTAATTATCCATCCGAGTTCAAACAAAAACAATACTATTAATTAAGATATATATGGAGGCTAAATTAAGTCTACGGTGTCTTATGTATAATTTAAGTTGTGGATTGTTGGAGATGGTCAGGAGTTTCTAGCTTAGTTATCAAACAATCGTTGTTCTAGAATAGCAATCTGGTATCATTATTGCTTGAATTAATGGTGACAATGATGATGTTAGCCATCAGATGATGTCTATGATAACTTCAATAGTTGTCTAACATGCAGTCTTTTTCATCAAATGAGTGTTGCTTCAAGTCAAGGTATCCTGAGTTTTTTTGTTCGATGTAAGTTTAAATTAAGTTATGAATCAAATTGTTGGACAAACATGGATCCCTAAAATGATCTAGAATGTGATAGACAAAGGCATAAACCTACTATGATGGGAAGAAAAAACAACAGGGGGGGGGGTATATATCTTCTATGTTTTTAACACAAAATTCACATGGGATCCAATGACAACATGACACGTTCATTTAAAAAAATCATATTTGCATACAAATCATGCATGCACAACCAAACTCATTTTACTTGCCTACGTGGCATCTTTTAATTTGATTCCACAAAATTCTTATGTTGTGTGAGTTGGTACTGATGCTCGAACACAATGCCTGTCCATCCAAAGAGGGTTCTATTGGTCGGCTGATCTGTCTCGATGAGGAAAAGCAATTCATTATTCACATGAGATCATGATGAGAAGATTAAGATTGTCCTCCAATGGAGCAAAACAGTATGGGCATTCAAAAAAACTCTCTTTGGAGGGATGCATAGATGGAGGATTATATTATTTTATGTTTTTTATCTATTAATCTTACTCGGCTTATACAATGTATAGGATTTGAGGATTATAGTCAACTTAATGGATCCACTTATACATGTCACATTTTCGCTCATATATAACACGTAACCAAATAATCAGTATATATTTTTTGAAAGTAGAAAGACATATCTACCCCCAACGACCTTCAATATTTACACTCAGACCATGGTAAATAAAATTAAAATTAATGGCACCAATAACCTTTCCGTACCCGCTTATTAAGCCGCGCCACCTTCCCTTTACAGCTCGCAATCTGTTCCAAAAAAAAAAAAAAAAAAAAAAGAACATGTCAGCACTGGCATGGAGGCCAACAAAGAAACTTTTTCTTCAATGGGGAGGAGGTTTGATACAAGTCTGTACTGACATGAGATGTCAGGGAGGGAGAGAATGAAAAGGCCCACAGATCGTACGGCCCTGATCGGTGGACTGATCATCCTTGGACGGTTGCCAAGTTTGGGGGGTCCTACGCTGACTGTCCACAACCACACCTCGCGCGTCCACCCGTGTTTGAATTCGCAGCCCAGATCTGAAAGCCGATCTGAGCCGTCCGTACCAACACACACGTCTGGTTTGATGGGGCTTTTTTTTTTTGGGTATTTTTAAGGTTGAAGATTTTTTTTATAGTAAGAAAGCCTGACATGGCAGGGTAATACACAGAACAACGATTAAAAAATGATGGTGGTTAATGATGGTGGTTTTTCAGAATAGTTTTTCAGAATATAACCCTTGATCGATCTCACATGATATGCACATGAAATCGTGTGCATGTGCATATGATATGTAGAGTATGAACAATAATAATAATCACTGTTCAGAAATGCGGTCCGTGCGGCCGCATATGCGGCTGCATATGCGGTTCGGTAAGCCTATCGAACCGCATAGGCTGATATGCGGGCATATGCGGACAAGTCCCGCATATGCGGGGATATGCGGGATATGCGGGCGCATAGATTTAGAAAAAAAATGAAAATTTTGCATTTACACCCTCTTGAAAAAGTTAATTATATTTATACCCCTTAAAAATTATATTTATACCCCTGTGTTCATCTGAAATTGCATCTATGCCCCTGTGTGGCTGTGTCTGAATTTTTAATGGTTTAATATGATTACATTTCTTCAAATTTACCTTGTTATCTCTTGTTTATAGATTAAGACTATATAATTATTTTTTATTATTAAAAAATTACATAACCGCATATACTCCCGCATATACTCCCGCATGCCGCATATACTCTGTGCGGTACCCTACCCGCACGCAAACCGCATACCGCATTTCAGAACACTGATAATAATCATGAATATGAATTTTCAGTGGAAGTAGAACAAATTTGAAGGATGCATGTCTTTATGGATGCTTTATTGAGTTGGCTGGATTCAAAGTAGAGACTGATGAATAAGATTTTTTTTAATATTATGATAATGATGAAGGCATTGACTGAATACCCTGTATAACGTTTATGCGTTGGGATGAAATTCTGAGTGTTGAATTGTGTCCCGAATATATACGATCGATGTATGCACATTTGATGTTCATGATGAAGTTATATTGACCAAGTTAATTAAAATATAGTCTCATTTTAGATTCTCTCAAAATTAAGATAATTAAAATAATTTAATTAGACTCTTGAAAACCTTTATTTTTCATTATTTATAACTAAAATGTATTTTTAATGAACAAGATTCCTACAAGTTAAAGGATTTTTAATCAGTTAAGTAAAGTATAAAGTGTATAACTAATTAATTGGTATCTTAATTATACACTAGAGTTACCCAACAATCAGTAAAAATTAATTAGGATGGATGATTAAAGCTTAGAAAACACTATTTTGGTTATAGTGATGTAAAGAATTCTACATAGAGATTTGAGAGAAGAAGAAATCATATTTGGTATTATCTATATGTTCTCGTTTTCTTCTTGAGTTCATTGTGAGCTTCCACAGTAATGCGCGTGATGTCAACCTTTTGTGAGACAAACACAAAGAATAAAGAATATCTAAGCTGTCCAAGGAGAACATGTCAACTCAGTAATTAACAAAATTACTTTCATAAAATACTATCATTTTTTGTTCTTATTCACAAAAAAAAATCCAATTCAGACACTTTATAACCCTATTTATGTCACTTAAGTGGCAAGTTTTGGTTGGCCAACTTGGGTATAGTATAGTATCCTATCAATATAATAATAACATTCTAATAAGCAAAATTGTAGGCCAGTGGAATAGCAAAGCAAGCGAAATACAAAAGCAGAGTAAACGAAACACAGTGAGAGCGACAATATAATTAAGGGAATCCGTCGTTTTCTCTCAATATCACATTTTTTTGGCTTTATACTTTATAAAAATGCATCTCTATTTAGAGTTCAGTCACACATATTTCTGTGGTGAAAATGCAACATCTCATTGCGTGTCCTTAGCTCTTGTTCACATACAAGTCCAGAGCATCCTATCCATTAATGAGTCCTGGAAGAACATGACCAGCCAGTTGAAGTTTTTTTTTCTTTGTTCCTCTCTCCATATCTCTCTATATATATCAAACAAACATGCATGTGTGCATATGTAGAAGACTTGGGAGGAGGTTTTTGTCTATTAAGAGGAGTTGGGGGGGTCCCCACTGATACATGGAAAGCGATTTCTCCTAGCTGTGGCCGGAGACAGGGAATCCCTCTGTCGGCCATGTATCGACAACCCTAGATCTAACGGTCAATGAAGCCATGATCGATTCGTTACCGTGCCATCGTAGCCGTCGATCTTTTTTCATGTGAGTGGAGGTTGCTATCGAACTGGTCTGTAGTGGTTGTTTGTACTCTCTTCAAAAAATGATCCCTTTTTGGAGAGCACACGCGTGTGTTCGAAGTCTCACACGTACGTGGATGCATGGGAGTGAAATCCATGCACATGCACGTACAGAAGGGGTTGAGGGCGGAGGGGGGGGGGGGGGGCGGGGGGTTGGGTAGGTTTTTTTTTTAAAAAAATAATAATAATAACAATTTTTGGTGTTATTGTTGAAACCCTGAATTATTTAAGATTCTCCGGAAAGGGCCCCACACCAACCTTCTTCTTTGACCAGGGGCTAGCTGGCATTTCCGACAGGGTGGTGGGGACTTGTTTCCAATAATTTATTCTTCCATGGCTTATTAGGAGCAGGGGCCATGACCTATTAGGACTGTGCGCGGAGCCGGGAATTAAAACAAAGGGGTCAGAAAATTAAGAGAATTTGTAAGATTTAAAAAAAATTTATAAATATATGATACATTAATACGAAATAAAGACAATTAATAATGTTTTTTACTTTTTTTTTCTGGATTTAAATATCCGTAATAATCTATAGAAGATCTAAAAAAATTCGTAAAAACTCATTATTTCCATCACAAAAAAGGAAAAAAAATGAAGCTTAAAAAATCAACAAAAATAAATATGAATAAACAATTTATCACAAAAATATACAAGGATATCCTTCACGCTTATATTTTATAAAGAGATTTTAAAATTTTACTTCTAAATATTTAAGAGACTCAATATAGTAATAATAAAAAAATCAAAATAAACAAAAAATAACAAAACATCCATATCAGTAACTTTTCAACCCCTCAAAATCAGATACCAATATTCACGTGAAAATAAAGCTTTTCAAAGTTTTTTTTAAAGAAGACCCATTATTCTAATTCTCAATGGGCGCTAATATACTGAGTTAGTCTTATTTTCATTTATCACGTCTAATAGAATATTATACTTGGTTGATACGTTATAAATTCTACTATCTCTGTGTACACTATTATAGGAAATGTAAATAAAATATATACATTTATTTCATATGAACATGTATTTCACTTTGATAAAAAAAAAAAGTATACAACCAAGTTTGCACGTAACATCTTTCAACTTCAAACTCACTCATTTCAATTAGGATTTTTGCAAATACCCTTTTAAAAAACTCATTTTATCAAAATTACCCTAGTATTATTATTTTCAACAATGCCTCTTAAAAGAGTTTAAATTATTCATGAATGTTCTTCTTGAAGATATTTCTATAAAAAATTAAAAATTTATATTGTGCAAAAATGCCCTTTAAAATGGAATTGATGCAAAATTTAAATATTTTGAGGCATTGTTGGGAATAGAATTTAAAAAAGAGTGTTCGACAATATAAGAATTTTTGAGAGGGTATATGCAAAAACCCTTTCTATTGTACCCATTGGCCACATATATCAAACTCCAATGCGTGTGCCTGGGCCCCAGCCCGCCCCCCTTTGGCTCTGCCCCTGTTTAGGAGGGGTTTTTTTTATCTTCTTCTTTTCACCCCGGCCCGTATTTTCTTATAGATGTTATTGGAGGTTAATTCTATCATTTTTGTTTTATATTGGGACATATTATAATACGTCTAAGGGTGCGTTTGGTGCACGGTGTAAAACATTGCGTTAAGGCTAGCGGACCTAGGTACAAAAGCATGAATTTCTAGAGAATTTCAAATGCGGTTTTTTTTAATCTTTAATTAAACTCTGGTTACAGTGTTGACATGCAAACGCCATTTTCTATTTGGATCCGCGATGGTATTACATGAGTTTTTCATTGCATAATTCGTTTCACCGGGATCTAAACAATGCCAAAATTTTATGTACACACTTTTATCATGAACATACATAAAATTTTAATCCATGAAAAAAAAGAAATAAGGGTCGATTTGGTGCTGGAACACTTAGAAAAATTGTATTTGAGATATTCATTCATGCATTTATTCTTAAACATTTCAGGTCATATTTTCTTTTCATAGAATTTATCATAACTGAATTTCTGATAAATACGAATTCTTTTTCTTCACAAGAGTTATCAAATTAATTCTAAGGCTGGTTTGACAAGGGGATAAGTGGTGAGATAAAAGATAATTATGAAAATAAATCAGTGGGAGAACAACTTATTCCTATTTGATATATAAAAAAATCAGAATAAACTGCGAACAATTGTTCCAATTTTAAAATTAAAATGATGATATTTTGTTCTATTTAAAAGCTGAGATATCATTTATTCACACTTTTTATCGTAATAAATATGAATATAAACAAAATTAATGAATTTTTTATTATTCAAAATGAGAATAAGTTATCTTTAAAATCTTAACTCAATTATCAAAATAGCCCTAGTATTAAAGTCTCTCTGCTCTATGTAAATATCGAAAATATGACCAAATCACATGAATCTCATCTTTGATGGTTTGTAGGGGGGAGGGGGGGGGGGGGGTGTTTAACTTTATATGGGCCAACAGTTCCAGTCTTTTCAATGGCCATGTAACCCATGTTGCAGGGTCTATGCAAACTCAACTAGCACTATTTATTTGGTCAATCAATAGGGGGTGAAGTCTGAACCTCTGAGGGAAGAAAATTAAATGGAGGTGAATATAGAATTCCATGTTGCAGGGTTTGAATTGAATGCCTTAACACCACTGGTCAACATTGATAAAGAGAATATTGCGATTTCAAGATATTTAATTATTTTCTTCATCTTTTCCATGTTGGAGGCCTGTGTGGTTAATTAGTTTGTTTAATTAATTTGGTTTGTTTTAAAACTTCATTTTACAAAGCCCTAAAATAAAACTTCGTGTTCAATATTTATTTTCTTCATCTTTTCCTTGTAAGATGTGGAGATCTTGGAGGTTGCTTATAAAGGGATTAAGTGGGGTACATATCCTTTGTGTGACAATCATAGAGAAACTCTATATTATCCAATAAAAAACCTACCAAATAGACATTAAAAAAAACAATTCCATAAAAAAAGACACCATTCGTTATGTTATTTACAATAAAAACTAGTGCATGCATTCTTTATTAATTTCTTTTAAATTACTTATGTGGCACTCATTAGTTGGTCAACACAGAGTTACACCAAAGATATCATTCCGATTTGACAGCAGGATTGTAAAACTAATTTTTTACAAACACTTAGATTAAAACTAATTATGTAAGAAGTTGTACATGCCCCCCCCCCCCCCAGCTTTTAAAAATCGCACATTTTGATTACTATTTGCCTAAAATTTGTTTGCAGGAAGTTGTTAAAAGAAAACTGTTTGATTGCACGATTGCACAAGCAACTTCCTGTAAACACAAAAATTGTGTAATTGAGTAATCAAACGTTGTCTAAGATACCATTTGGCTCGGTGTTGTCAGGGTGTTCGCGTTAGCGGACACCAACCGATGCGAGCTCCCAACCAAACAAAAAAAATGGTGTCCGCGTGTTATGTTGACGTTGATGGTGCATGTGTTTTTTTTCACCAACAACATTTCTGATGTGCTGAGACAACGCTTTCACTTTGTTAGGTCGGTATCCCCATCGTGTTGGTGTTGATCGCACCTTCAAACAGAACCTAAATGTATCAAGGGGCATCAACCAATAATAATTATAACGGACCCACTCATAGCATGCAAAAATTGCTGGCACACACAGCATATATGTAACACCACATTGCATAGAAAATGATGGGTTTGTGAAGTAGGCTTTACAATATGAGGGGGAGATGCGACAATCATGAAAACTCTCTCAATATTTCAGCTTCCATGGGATTTGAAAAGGCTCTATTGTGGTCCTCCCTCGCCAGCCTTTTTTTATTCAATCCATATATTATAGTTCCAAAAGTTGTCTCCACACCATAGATGATATATATGTGTTGAATGTTGTGTGGGACATCCAATAAATTAAATTGAAAAGATACAAAGAAATTAGCATGGCCCCTACACAAGAATGACAATTGATTCATTGAGCTCTGATGTTTCTGAGTTGGATTGTGTCGAACTTTTATCTACCTAGCTAAGGGTTTAAAAATTAAAGTGTTGTTACACAGTCTCTTTTCTAACTCTAATTCCATACTCATATATCTTGTTATAGTTACATACTTATTTTAATGAGGTATATACTTATTTGATTTTTTTGTATATTTTTTCTATAAGTGGATTCATGCAATTAATTGGAGTGTATATATGTTATATATATTTCTTATAAAATCATGTATTTTATTAAATGAGATATACTATTTTAAAAAAATAAAAACACATATGTACTAAAAACAAGGTTGGAAAAAGAATTTGTAGGTGACATTTTCTTAAAAATTATTGTTTTTTTGGGTTCAACAAATTGGTTCTGGTACCTAACAAAAAAAAATGTTTTACAAGTGCTGTACATTAATAATGAAGTTATCTCTGAAGTCATCTCTGAAGTCATTCTGATATGAAATTTTACGATAATATTTTTTATTTTCTGATTGAATTTTATTAAGTGAAAGGAAGACTCAAAATCGATGATTCTTCAGTAGTGAGGTGGATAATGATGGTCAAGTAAATTAATAATTTATCTTCACTTAAATAATTATCCTAAAATTGTTATTGATCCACTGCAATTGAAAGGCCTCTTTAATGGCTAAGCATGATAGTATAAAAAAGACTATATTTATAGATACAAAAACCGAAAGATTAAACAAAAAATATTAAAAGTCAGATTATACGAACTATTAGTTGCAAATTCTTTGTCAAACCTTTTCTTATTTATTTGTGTTTCAGGGAAAATGGAAATCTTTCACAAAACAATATGCATGCACATGAACAATGAGGGGGTTAGAAGATACTACGGACATGATTCCCAACTTAAAAAATATAAAATCACAATAAATATTTTCTCAACAAATAAAACCCAATGAACAAATTAATTAATTTTACAAATGTTATGCTATATAATATATACGTTCATATGCATGCATGTTCTACGTAATAAAAAATTAGAAAAAACTTTACACTGCTCTTAGGATACATTTCCCTCCAAATTTAAAATCCAAATTGAAGAACATGAAGCATGCATCAAAACAATATAACATGGTGTACTGCTCCATATAATGAATTTTACCAACCACCACAGATTTAATTTTCATTTCGATAGGACGGTCAGGATCGTCCTGTTATGTTTTTGGTTTGTTTCATGGTAATAAACATATATATAATAATTGGCTTTGCCAGATATTTCACAGACACAACATCACATGTGATTAGACAGAGCTTTGTACATCTCACCTGGATTTTGGTCTTGTACGTTTGAAGGGGATCTCTGTGTGCAATGTATGAGTTCATGGTTATTGGGCTTCTAATATGAGCTAGTTGGGCCAATGGTTCCAATTTTATACATTGTATTTGGAGCTCTGATAAACTTAGTCTATTTTACAGCTCAAAAGTCATCCACCTAGTCATCTATACACTATGATAACGTAGTATAATATGAAAAAAAATTCTATAAAGAAAAAACACACTATTTCACTTTTTATAGTAGTATGTGTTTCAATGGGACAAACATATATTTATTTTTTTTAAAAATGGTGACGACTGCGAACATTACATTTTCCACAGTAAATCTCTTACATTGTATTAGTGATGTGGAGATTGTGCTGTAAAATGGGTTGAGTTCGGTCTTTTTTTTAAGTCATAACTAAATCCGACCATGTTTTCAATTTTAAAAAAATAATCATATGTCTCATTTAATGAGGTACGACACTTACTCAAATGAATTGGATGATATCATTTATAAAAAAAATATAAAAATTCATCAAAGTATACATCTCGTTACACTGAGCGGAAGAGGCTGACGAGGTATATGAGACTTCATTTGGAACTGGGCTGTAAAATGGGTTGAGTGCCGTTTTATAAGCCGACCTTTCACATTGGGCTTTTTATTGGGTCCAATATCAACAAGCCCCGGCCCATGGATTCTTCAATCTCCGACCATCCAGTTATCCACGCATCCAAACACCCACTAAAAAATCTGGCGCCAAAACACCGACTTCATTTTGGCGGGAACCACAGTAACTCCTCCTTTTTGCGCGGGAAAGTCCAGTATAACCCCCGTCCGTTCCCGCCATAACCTTGATCAATCGAAAACACAGAGAGAGAGAGAGATGGTTGGGCTTCCGTACGATCACGTGGCGAACCCGCTGGGGCTAGTGAGACAGACGTTTGAGAGGGCGGTGGCGGCGGAGAGGGTCGACCCCTCCGCCTCCTCCGGCGGCGACTGGGGCGCCATCGATCTCTTCCGCGACTTCCTCTCCGACCCGATCTCCTCTCCCAGGTAAAACCCTCAAAACCCTAATTTGATCTCCGCCCAATAGGACTGCAAAACCCTAGATCAGATCATACTCGCATGAAATCATAATGGGTCCCCAATCAAAATTGAATCTTTATCTCTCAAAAACATGATTCCGTGGTTCTTGATTTTGGGTCCGATGTAGGTTCCGGTTCTCAATCCGGAAAATCTTAGTTGGGTTCGGCCGAATTCGCTGGTTCGATTTAGGGGAATGGTCCAGGACATGCTTGGAAATGAATTTTACGTTGGCGCTTTTAAGGTGAATATAAACACTCTTAGAATCTATGTAGAACTTTGTCTTTATTAGTCAAAATGTAAAAGCTTGGATTTTTAATAGGACGGATCGAAATGGAGGACCAATAAATTCACCGACGTTGCTTCGTTTCCGATGGCTCCTGAATCCGAGCAGCGACTCTGGGAGCGCCGCCTCTACTACTGTGTTCCGGTAAGCTTTTTTTGTTGGTTATATATGACTTGTTGTGGATGTAGGGTTTTCGTTGCTAAGTCATTCTTGTTTTCATGTTTGATACTTTGATCTGTAGGTCCCAGGACAGAATTCATGGACATTGGAGTCTCCATGTTCTTCTGAGGCAGTGAAGAACATGTATGGGAATTCGGGGTCATCTCCGCAAGGAGAGAAGCGACCAAGGGACGTGGGTGCTGATTGCATGGACATAAATGTAGACGAGGGATCGCCCTCTTGCTCCAAGAAGCAGGTGATGATTGATGCCTTCTGATGATATGAAGTTTTTGTTTATGGTATTATTTTTTCTATTGTGCTCTTATTATTTCTCAATAGAAATGATCAGGTTCAACTAGCTTTTGTTCTAAGATTTGTTATTTTATGAAGGGGTAAAGTTTTCTATGTATAGAAGAAAGTTCATGATCTTGATTTTATGCTGATCTATATTGTTTTAGTAAACAGCGTTGACTTTATATCAATTAATAGAGACCAAGATAATCTTATATTCGTAACATTTTCAGGAAGAAGCACTTGCGAGTTGTGACTGTATACAATCATTTATCACAATATGTACACATTCTTATTTGATAATATCACAAGGCCTACCCTTAATAGAGCATATGGTCCTGTTCCATTTCCTCCCTTACATTGCCATCCCCACCAATAGGGTTGCTACCAAACATGGCCGATCCACATTGGTGATTCCTGTCAATTAAAATCATTTTGGGGCTGATGCTAACATTGTTTTATCACTCTGGCATATCTTTCTATTTCTTATGCATCCAATTCAATGTCCTCATCATGCATGCGTGTGGCTTAATAATGGTTCACAATGCCCAATGCATCGAATATTAAAACATAGCTGATCATTCTGCTTAAATGTTTTCCCTTAAATCATGCAGTTATGTTGTGATTATATACATTTTTGAAATTCAGTATATCTAACTTGTACATAAATATTGCTGCATCATCAGACTCATATTTATTTCTTTTGAAAATATATTTACATTGCTGCTTCACAGAAGGAAGATGGATTGCCTAGTCAATCATTGCAATCTGCTTGGGGTGTGGAAAACAAAGAAAGGTTTCCCACTTGTAGAAGCCATGTGCCTGATTTTGATGCCAATTCTCTTCCATGTCTAGTAAAGGTAAATGATTGTGTGGATTTTATTGTTGGACGACTTTGTTCGGATCATTCCCATGCGTACATCAAACTAATATATCTTTTATGCTTGATTACTAAACACGTGCAGATATATGATGCACTGGAGGATGAATTAAAGTTGAATGAAGTTTTTGAATTCATTGGAGTCTTGACATTTGATTCAGAGATTCTTGCACACAATGGTGATCCCACTGAGTTCCCAGATCTTGTTCAGCACTGTGATTCCACTGAGCTCCCATCCTGTAAGGTATGCAAACTAGTTTCACCTAACATGTATCTCCTAAATATGAGCCATTTCTATCCTAAGCGTTTGAACACTATGATAACTTTGCATTTGCAGGATGTGCTATGAAACTGTCATTCATTCTCTTTCTATATTTTAGGCTCATTGATGCATGATATCTGTGTTTTGGGTGGCACTGAGATGTATTGAATGTTACATCTCCTTGTTCTTCATCATACAACCACAACCATTGATGGATGTGCATATAGTCTGTGTAGTATCCTCAAAAAGCATGTCTGCTTGAGTTGATATAGTAATTATTGTGTTGTTTGTATGGAAAATTGTTCCTGAATAACTTAAGAATCCGTTAAGAACTTGTTTTGTATGTGTTGATCTTATTCTTTGAAAGACTCTTTATATCCTTGATGGATTATCCTGTCATATTCTGCCAATTCATTCTGCAGAAAAGAATTGCTGCATCACTGTTGAATAATGAGTTTATTGTCTGTGGTTTACTTATGGTTTATGCTACTTACGTGGAGTATCTGGATAATTCACATAGATAATTAACAGTTTTAACTGATGGCCATATATTTGAAAATGGGCCACTGGGTTACAGTTTTGACTGAACTTGTTATCCAAGATTGGTGAAGCAACTTGTTGTGCTGTAAAAAATTGAATCTAAGAAGGTATGAGGGTGGGTTAGTGTTGCAGGAGTATCTGACAGAGTAGAAAAATGCTTCTATTTTGATTCTCTTGATCAGAGTCAATGTCATGATATCACTAGTTCTGTGGTCCAGTAGTAAGTAATCCACTCATCAAAGTTAAAATCATGCATTGAGTTCTGCTTATAGTGTACTCCTAGCTGCCTTTATGCACTGAAAGAAAGTGCATTGACAACCCAATTATTTCCTGTCAGTCATCGCTTTGTGCCTGCTGTTTCACTCGTAGGTAACCTGCTTACTGACATATGTTTCATTTTACAGGTACCACGCCTTCATTGTTTAATATACAGAAGATTGTATGCTCTGGACTTTCTGCAAAATTTCCATATCACCGAGGTGATGATTGCTAACTTTTTAATATGTTCCTCCTGTTCTCTCAATTTACATATGAATGTGGTGCTGCAGGCATTATATATCAAAACAGTATTTTTGTTGCACTGTTTTATAATATTCTTCTATTGATGTTATTTGCCTGTTCTGATTGTCAACCTTCAGCCACTGCCTAATTTGGTTAGAAGTGTCCGTGATTCTCTGTTGGGACATCTTACTGCTGTTCTTGGCAATGATGGCACAGCAGCAAACTTCGTTTTATTGCATCTTCTCTCAAGGGTATGATTCCATGTTTCATCAATTCATGTCTTATTTCAACAATTCACATGCGAAACAGATTAGATGTATATTAGATGCATAATACATGTTTTACTTGTACAAAAAATTAATGCCAAAAAAGAAAAAAATGTTTGACTAGCTTTGGTCTGCTAGTTTTAAGGTCTTTTTTTTATGATTTTGCCTAATTCAAATATTATAACTTGAACGAAGAGGTATTTGTAATGCTTTGATATTATAACATCTTTGAAATATCATGGGTTTAATTGATGATTTTACTTTTTCAGGATTTCTCCTGAAATTTTCCCAAGCTTAAATTGAATTATATTGAATTGCAAATTTTTGTCCTTGGTGAACTGTTCATGTATTCTGAATAGCTGACAATGCCTAGAAGTTTAAGCTTGTGATTAGAAGGAAAAGGATGAATGATTGAGGCTTTTGTTTTGGATCTTCAAGGATTATAAGGGGCAATAAGAAAAGCATTTGAATTTTTCTAAAACAATAACTTAACCTTGATAAATTATTTATTCCAATACACGTGGCAATGCTTGTGTGTACTCTGATATGATCACTGTATTTGTTGAAGTATCTAGATAATGATGTGCCATGTGTTTTGAGGATTATTTTGTTTTTGCAAAGATATCATTTTTAAGATCTAATCTCAAAGATTTGGAAGAAGATTTTTTGATGTCAAAAGCAATGCAATTGTTTTAAATTTATATGTTGATTGATGGTTAAATTTCAAATCCTTTATTGCTTACTATATGGATTGTTGTCTGTAGTTTAGTCATTCTGGTGTTTGTCGAATCTCCTACAATGTCATATTACTCCCTCAGTCCTTTGGATAGTATATGAATAATTTCAAATTTCTCTTAAATTTCTTTTTGACAGGTGCATGCTAGAGTTGACTCTCTTGCTGTGGGCAAGTTATCACTAAACCTTACTGGTTTCATTGCTGAGAGCATATCCATCTTTGGAAGTCAATTGAATAATGCACTGAAGACCCTCCTCCCCTTCACCCAATCTATTCCCCTAACTATGGAGTATCTCAACAGTGCTTCATTCGCGCCTAAAAAGGATTACCAAACAAACAGGTAAATGGAACCCATAATTTTTCATCTGCTTTGAATCTGATATTGTGGATATCATTGAACTGATATTAGTCCTGATTTGTGTGTCAGTGATCTTAGCGTAATGACACTTGTCACTTATTTTGGCTGCAGATTGGTGCCTGGAGTTCTGCAGGTGGCACAAGGTACCCATGTAACAGTTGATGAGACCCTGTTGAAACCGGGGATGCTCATTTCTACTGGAGTTGAAAATGCAAGATTGCTCAAATACTTATTGGAGTCACAAAAGGTAATCCTATTCATTGCTAGGATACTCAAACACGCTTATACTCATCCAAAATGTGTGCTTCACATTATGCGGGAGAAATTATCTTATTTTTTCTGACTTTACTATGTTGATAGAAACTTTTACAGCACCATGTTACACATGCATGGTTGGTGTTTTAAACATCATGCTGCATGATGGTAGATGGTCATACGTATAAATACATTATACATTGCCAAATTTTCTTGTATTTGTATGGAACCCCATTCCAGTTAAAAACTTGTCTATATTTTCATTGTCAAGTTAGTCGTTGGAGAGGGACCTGTACAATTAGTTGGACTAGCATTAATCATGTGACAGCTTATTTTGTTAATCATCAAATCTATATAGATCTTGCTTAACTCATCAATAGCAAGATCTGTAGACAAAAAAAAATCCCATGCCATGTAGTGTTGGTTTTGATAATACGTGATTGAATACTCTGAAACAATTTCCGCTTAAGAATCACCATATAAATTGAAGAAAACATTATACAGTGTGACATTACCTGTAGGATGTAAGCCTGTAACATTGCGTTCATACTTGTGAACCTTCATTTTCAGGTGGAATACGAATTTGAGTACTATAAGCTGGAAATGCCTGCCGATGTCCAAATACTGATCCTGTCCGAGGGAAAATCCAACATCCTGCCTGCCGATGTAGTGGTACCATTCCGTCCATCCAATGTCTCTTCCACAGTGAACATAAGTTCTGAGGATTTACAAGCATGGAGATGGTATCTTGCCACACTGAGGGAACTTCCACATTCCATCGAACCAGAGATGCAGAAGGTATGCATATTGTTTTTGGTATTCTTCTCCGGTGTACACCTTTTGATTGAACAGCTGTTATAGAAGATTTTTCAGCCCCATGTGCAGTCCACATACCTCTAATGAGGTATATATTTTGTTAAACAAAACATGTAATTTTTAACTTCTTCTGTGAGTGGGTCCATACAATTCATTGAAGTATACATCTCATTTTGTGAAGTATACACTTTATTACATGAATTATACACCTTTTAAAAAATCAAAAGCATGTGAGAGAGTGTGCATGTTGGGCTGTAATCGGGGTTGTATGTGACATTATCCTTTGAATCAGTAATTTCTGTCACCTTAACATCATTTCTTCAACAGAAAATAGAAGATGATATGGTAAAATCCAGACAAGAAGACCGGAGCTTAGGCGCCAACGATTTCAGCAGGTTTGTTTTATAAGTTCCCACATAAATAAGTTCATCTCTGAGTAGTCGGTATGAAAGTCATAAAATCATCATATTTTTTTTCTAGGTGGATGACGATGTCCCGGTTGATTTCGGCCAGCCTTGGAGAGACTAATCTCTCTTTGGAGCACTGGAAAATGGCGAAGGAATTGGAGAGACTCAGGAAGGAGAGGCTCAACTGAACTGAAACTAAAGGAACAGATGGGGTTGTTGCACCCAGTGTTGTTTTCAGTCATTGTTGGATCAAACTCAGTTAGGCGGAGCCTAATTTTAATGTAATGTTTATTATCCTCTCTAATATTTGGATCGTGAGTTACTGCATTATATATAAAAAATCTGGAATTACTATGATCATGATATTGGAAGGATAACACCATGGATAACATTGACCAGCAGCTGGGATTATTTATCTGACTTTAATATCTGAAGTTAAGAAAAAAAATGTTTCTCAGCTGCTCTTGATTCTCTTATCGAGACTGTCAAAATTTTCTTTTTTTTTCAAATAGAATGGATCAGAATTCATGTCAATAAAAATGTATTACAATAATTATAGTATTGCCTTCATTCTTTCAGGAAGTAATCCCAGAGCTAATTTTGTTATAACTTCACGGATTAAGGTCATTGGACAACTCGATGTGATATTCAAATAAACTTAATATTTTAAGTTGATATAGGTATCAAGATATTTGATTCTGTTATATATTATAAAATAATATGTTAGTATTACATACCATTTAAATGTAATTATCTATAATGACTAATCATAATTCTCAAAATTTAAGTAATCACTGTATTCTAATTCTACAATATATGAAAAGTTACACATACAACATGTTGAGCTTATCAGCAACACTTATCTAGCTTGTGAAGACAACTTCACAATGGAATATAAATTGGAGAGTCAGTCAGATCAATGACCTCCAGAACTTGCTTATTACATGAATCAATGGTGCAGTTAGATGGAACCAATAACCTGTTTACAGTGGCATCTGGGGAGACGAGATCGTAGAACTGTTTCATGATTTTGGTTGTTGGAGTTGTCACCTCCATTGAAACGAATACTTCAGCTGTATCTTCCAAGCTATCGGAAGAATTTATTTTCTGGCTTTCAGTAGTTGTACTTGGGGGACTGAGAAGGGAATAAGATGGCTCAGTTGGTTGGCCAAAATCATCAAATTCAATCCATTCAGAGAGACCATGACCTTCCATTTCCATTTCCGGTGCATCCATTGATGCCTTGCGAGATCCATCACTGTTATTAATATCATTGTCTTCTTCATCTTCATCTTTGTCTTCACTGTCTTTGCCATCTGAAATCTGACCATCAACATAACAAGGAAGCTCGTCCATGGCATGAATCAGTACCTTCATGTGTTTTGGCAAGCTTGGGCAGGTGGTGGTGAATTTCATATATTTTGATGAGAAGAAGTTCACCATGAGATTTAAGCTGGTAGAAGGGAAGTCACAGGAACACAGTCAAATATTGATGTGAAGATGTATTGAAAATAGAAGCTCGGGGAAAAGTGAGGTTTGCAATTATATTTCAAATGTCAGTCCAGAGAGCATTTGAAAACAGATTTTTTTACTTAAAATTGTTTTTGAAAATAGCTTTCCAAGAAGCATACTTTGTTAGATTCCTAAAAAAATGTATTCACTTCTTCAAAAGCTGGGAATGCTAGGGGCGTTTAGAAATGAGTTTGGATTAAGTATGATTCCCGCAAAAGAAGAATCTTCAAAAATTGTTCAACATGCAACCCTAAAAGATAGATGACATGAAATGATCCACATTTCTTACTTCTCCCAAGAAGGAAGAGATAGCATTGTGTACGCTAACTTGATCTTGTTAGCTATTCCGGAGAGAGACTTAAAGCGCGCAGCAGCTTCTCGCACTGCCAGGGACTCCACAGGATGCTGCCAAGCCCACTCAAACTACAATAAAGACCAAGCAGAAGCTTTATTCACATAACAAAACATGAATCTTGACCTATATCAATCATATGTAGTTCTATCACATGTATGCTAATGTAATCCGAAGCACATGACATGCAAACTGTTAACCATATAAGCTGTCGTGTCTCATGAACAACTGAAGCCCATTGACAGTGACTGGACGCTTTGGAAGTTTCACTGGATCAAGAAAGCTTATTCTAGGAATGAACAGAAGCCAATTTTAATTTGATCTCATACAAAAGGGAAGACTATTAACCATCATGTAAATGAGAAACTATTTTGATATCAACACTCTATAACCTTGTCAAAAATAATGCCAATATAAACTCCTCTCATGAATCATCCTTGTCAATAAATGGTAGAGGTTCTTCTATAGTGTATGATTTGTATATGTATCTTTTAAAAAAAATGATCTGTATATGTAAAGAAACAGATAATATTATTTAACAATTGATATATAATAACCTGAAGGGCTGAAACGTTTGTGGGGAAGCCATAAATGCAGAGTATCATTTCCCAAGGGCGCTTTCGCTTGGTCCTCCATGCTCCGCTCCGCATCTCTCCATTGTGTTGCCGAATCCGACGGCGAGGATTTGTCGTAAACCTACACAAAGTCAGTAGAACTCATATAAGTTCAGATAGAGACATGTTATGGGTCACAAGCCATTCCACACACGCACATCATGATCATTAAAAAAGAGAGGTTTCATCATCCTTCTGATTGAGTTTTTTTTTTTTCATTTTGTGGAGATGTGATTTTGTTGATTTTCTATCTTTAACTTTTGTACCGAGATCCCCGATCTCATTTTATTCGAGGGCTATACATAAGATCAGATCTATCTTTTCTTTCAAAATACAGACAAAGAGAGGCTGCCATAGATAATCCAATATGTGACAGCATAAGACTCAGTGTGAACTGATCTGCATTCGTCAGATTATTCTGAATTGTATTGTGAACTTGTGTTTATAAAATTTCGTAGGAAGAAACTAGAAGAACACTTGTAATATAAAAGTTAGAAGATCCTCTACTTATTGATTTTACAAAGACTACAAAGGACTTCGAGTTTTAAGTGGAAATACTAATATAATATACATCACTCACATGTGCTACATATAATCAAATCATTCTAAGAGCCTTGTCAATACATATAGAATGAATAAGACCTAAATATGGAACTCAGTTCAAAAAATGAGAGACTTTATTGGTTTTCCCTGCAAACCCAATCAAAGCCTCCATTGCGAAGATCAATCAAGAGACTAACCAAGACAAAGTTACCCTCTTTTTCTCTCTTTCCCACTTTGTCTTTCCCAGCAAAGACAGATCAACAACATTGAATTGCAAAAAACAAGGGTCTTCTATTCTAAACAGGGTTCCCAGAACAAGTTTCAAACACCCAAATTTAACATATTTTGAATCCCAACAAATCAATTACAAACCGTAACAGACCCAAATCAAGAACCAGAACAAAACCCTAAAAAACATTGAAACTTACCCAATATAGGTGCAGCCTTTGTGGCGAGGGCTCAGAGAGCAGAGGAGATAGCATGCGAAGAACGACGATCTGCGCTGCTCGCCATTCGAACTCCCGATCTCGGCCGCCCGTTTGTCAATCGACGGCTCTGATCGATCCTTCCTCCTCCCCCGCCGCATCCCTCTTTCACTCACTCTCTGAATTGGGGGTTTTTTCGGGGGATTTTATGGTGGATTTAAATTCGACCGTTGGAGACTTATCTGGCTATTTGACGAGATTGCCCTCCGGAAGTTTGGAAATGACACACGAGTTATGATGGCGATTTGGTAAATATGTCCCAACATTTCTTTTTTTTTTTGAAAATTTATTCCAAGAATATATTTTTAATTCGCATTTTAATTCCTAATTTTTTTAACCTATCAAAACAATTTACAATAAGTGTTATATTTTTTTTCGTGCAATGTCGTTTATATGTTGGGTACTGCATTATTTAACCTTATCATTCGTGGAACTCGCATTATTAAATAATAAATGTGAAATATGGTTAAATACATGTGAATGAGTTTCAAATAATCTGTTTATTCATAAGAAGGATTTTTTTTATTTTTAAGTTCCTCATAAACCATATGATTTAGTGATCAATTCACTCACTTTCTTCATATTTTAGTTTTAATCCTCAGATTTATAGGATATATTCTTTTTTAGTCTATTCGTAGATACCTATCTCTAAATTTTGTTTTAGTTTTTGGTAGGGACTAAAAAAGAACATATTCCTATAAATCTGGGGATTAAAACCAAAATATCAAGAAGTGATGGATCGATCACTAAATCCTATCCATATGGTTTATAGGGACTTAAAAATAAAAAACTCTTATAAGAAACATGTGTGTAATGTACAATTATATCAGAATACAGGAAAATTTATTATTGTCATTTTAGGTCCCTTTGAAATTTGTTATTCCACTCAATCTAGTATGAAGATATTTGCATATCAAATCATATGTTATATTACCTTTTTTAATGAATCAAACAACAAAAACTTTAATTATTATTTTTTCCAACGTGGAAAATTAAAAACATAATCAAATCGAAAATGACTTATTCTATTGGTATAATTAAATAATTATCAATATCAGAATAGTTTATGTCACTAGTCAAATGGGAGCAAGGAAATTGAACAAACAGCTTAGTGTGTGTTTGTGTACAATCTCAAACAGAAAATAAAGTAAAGTGAAGAAATTTAGATCAAGTGTTTGTGTATTAATTAAAAAATTTCTTTCATTTTATCTCAAATTCTCACCTACGGCCAAAGAATTTTTTCTCGTCTTATATTTCCTAGTAAGACAAATTGGGGAGAGAAAACAATAGAATTTTTTTCTATTCTTTTGCTTGGCAAAACAATAGATTTTTCGATAATGAAAAGAAAATTTTAGTTTTCCAACAGGTATTTAGGCTCCGTTTGGTTGTGCGGTTTGGTTGGATTCTGCTTTTTAAAAAGCTAAAATCTCAAAATCGTGCAGTCAAACGGGACGGATTTTAAAAGAACCAAAAGCTGGATTCTTTTTAATTTCTCTCTCGAAATCCGTATTTTAAAAAGCTCAGAAACAACGATTTTTTATCGGAATCGATTCTTTGAATTAATTGAAAAGCAACGTTCTCTACTAAACATTAAATTCCTTTTCAAATATTGATTCCTGAATTAAAAAAAAAAAACATCTTAAAAAAGTCAAAGTTTAAAATCATCTCAAAATACAGCTTTATTCCAAAAGCTATTTTTCAATCTGTGTATTGAAAAATCAGTATTGAAACAGAGCATTGGAATATGAACGAGCTTATTGTAGCTTATTGTTGCATGTTATGACATAATTATACACGTTTATTATTCGCAAACAAATCAAGGAAACTTCATGACACATATTTCCATCAATAGAAAGCTAAATTGCATTGTAAGGCAATCCCTCTTTTTTTTTTTTACAAACCCTACAAATTACAAAAATAAAAAAATAAAAAAAAATAAAAAATCCGGTCAACAATACAAAGAACAAGTAATCATCGGAATTGCGAGGAACCCTGTCCGATCAGTGCTCCTTCGACGGCGACGAGAGCAGCCTCCAGAGGTATTTCCCGCTCGCCATGTCTACGCAAGCCCAGAATCCCTTTCTCATCGCCGATCTCACCTTCGTTGACCCCGGCGCGGAGTCCTCGCCGGCGGCGCCGGAGGGGACGTCGAAATCGTCGACGTCCTTGTCTGAATTGAGGTTGCGGAGGACGACAAAGCCGGCGATGGTGGCGGAGAGGAAGATCAAGATGATCCGCAGCGGGCACATTTTAATTGTCCGTTCTTCTTATTCTGCTCCGCAGAAGCCAATATGTGAGAGAGAGAGATGATTTTTCATTTGGGAATCCGAGATTTTATTATATATATAAAAAAAGAGGGGACTATTTTGAAATTTTTGACTTGTTCGAGGACGACCCCGTCCGTTTTTTATTGTCAGTACAGATTTCTATTTTCTATTTACACGTAAGTGCTTGTAACGTTGGGTTAAAGACATCCAAGTCCTTATAAACATGAATAATTTCATATAAATCCTTATTAAAGTTAGATTAACCATACAAGTTTTTGAAAACTCACAAAAACTCATATACATAGTTTTAACAAAAATTAATCTTAACTCAATCTACCTTACTTAAATTTAATATATAACCATGAAATTAAATTATCTTCAAATTTTTAATCATTTTAATCAATACCTCAATGAAAATGAAGAAACATAGAAAATCTTATAAGAATAATTTGATCTTTGCATGGAGTAATTTATTTTTATGATTATTTATAGAAACTATGATGTCTACACAATTACATGGTAATAAAATATTCTGTCAAATTTGAATAAAATTTTAATCAAAAGATGATAATTAGGTTTTTATGAGTTTTCAGGGACTCATGTGTCTGCCTTAACTTTTATAAAGGACTTATATGGGATCACTCATACTTGCAGGAGATTCAGATGTCTTTAACCCTATAATGTTTTGTATATATATACACACACATTATATTTAATTAATTAATAATTATTATATTACGAGGACATTTTAGATTGTGATTAGCTGTGATTATCTTATTTCAAGTAGCATAATGATGAGATAACAATTTTTAGTTAAGATTTTTAAATATGATTGATTTAGATATTTTAGATCTTTAAGATATTTTTTTCAATATGTTTTTTTTAGTTGAAGGAACTATTCGATATTTTATAAAAAAATTGCTTTTCGTTATAGAAAATGCGGCCATGTTTACAGGGACTTGATCATATTTATAAAAATATGGAGGACCTAAAATTAATCATCATTTTGATATTGTCACAACCGTTAGGGTTAAAAGTCACGAAAATTTCGGGTCACCTGCTCTCCGAGCACGTCTACCTAACTGCGGGACCACCCACGCACGAACCCACCCACACCCACGCACGAAGGAAGTTGTCAGACGGTGACCGAGTCCATGCACTCCCCTGGTCATCAAATCTACACCATTCATTCAATGGACTCGTTCGTTAAGAAAGTGACGTCACCACTGATTGCGGCCGTTTTGAGTCATATTTTAATAAATATATTATTTAATATTAAAAACAACGTGATGAGGAGGAGGAACGATGCCTATTAAATTTTAATTTTATTAAAATATCCTAAGAAAATCTATGTTGCAAAAATACATTTCAAAAATTTTAAATGAGTACAACTGTACCTTAATACCACACGCCATGGGAATCTTAAAATAACTAGGGTTAAAAAATTTAACTTTACACGTATATTGACATAAATGCCCTTGGTAATTCTGAAAAAAAAAATTTTTTGCATATATCTCTTTAAACCCGTATTTTTAGAATTACCCATTTTATTTTCACTATTATGTAAATATCCTTGAAATTTTAATAAATCATGCAAATTTATCCCTCCGTCAGTCGTCACTAGAAACACAGACCGAATCATGGTTTGATTATTAACTCTATATAGTAAAATAACCAATTTATCCCATTTAAACCACCCAAACAAGGAGAGAAAGTCGAAGGAAGAAGGAACAAGATTTCGACACTTCAAACAAAGAGTGAAGAGGCAACTTTGGACTACTTACATGTGATTAACGTTGACTAACAAAGATTTTCTAACTAATCCTCACATACACTAATCTGAAGGGCAAATTCACACGAGGAATTTTAAGAGCATTCATGTAATGTTGAAAATAAAAGAGAGATGTAAAAAAAAAATCCATCTGAATGCCTCATGGAATGAAAATGGATAATTTTAACTATACTGAATGACATTTGACACGATTGCACTCATTTAAGTTTTTGAGAAATATTTTTGCATTGTGGGTTTTTCAAATATATTTTTGACAAAATTAAAATTTAACAGGAATATATATACAAAATTCCCTACTTTTGAATATATAAATTATTATGATAATCTTCATGACTAACTAAAATTAATGCTTGATGATACTCTTCAACTTATGAATAGGATTGCTGTTTCTCAAATTAGATACAATGGTTTTTAATTAAAATACACTATTTATAACGTGGAAAGAGAACCTAAATCTGTTGGACTTCATCCAATCATAAGTCAGTTAGGATTTAATTCTTATCTTAGATTATTAGAAATGACTTCAACAAATTTAAATGAGAATATACATAAGTAATATACCCAATATTTGAAGAAATAAAAAAATATCATTTTGAATAGTAAAGCAAAATGGATTAGTAGTATCATCCAAAAAAATATTTCTTCTTCAAAATGAGGTTCAAGTTTTAATATATAATAACCCCCCCCCCCCCCCCCCCCCCAAAAAAAAAAAAAAAAAGAGAGACTTTGAGAAGAAAAAAATTCATGCTTGAATGTAGCATATTTATCTTAAAAATCTCACCCACAATGTAAAATGAACACCTGATGCTTCTATTTGTGCAAACCATGTGAGCTTTTCTTTCATTTTTTAAAGAATGAAAGAAAGCATCAAAACAAAAGAATTTCATTTTATTTAAAAGCCTATTAGAAGAATGCACATAAATTTGGAATCCAAAAACAGTGCTATGATCATATATGGCCACGATAAGAATTTTTGTGACATACCGGGGGTCATAAATGATAAGAGATTGAAACTAAGAGGAGTGGGAGAGGTCTCAACCCACTGTCAAGCAAAGCATGATTGACAGTACAGAAAAGCCAAAGCTTTGGATTTTGTAAGAACATGAAGGAATGTGAGGAATTCAACTCTTAACATTAATTATGCAAACACAACATGATCAGTGGGATAAATTATATAAGCAGTTCAAAAACCAAATTAAACTACTTATTGCAGGTTGGCATAATTACCCTCTCTCCTAGTGTTTTTTTTTTCTCATGATAAGAAAAGATTTAACCATGAGAATAAAAAAAAAGGCTTACCAGAAAGAATATGGCCTGCCTGAGACTTCAGAAGAGGGTTAGATTGCATAGAAAGGATTGCTAGGAAACATTTATAGAGAAATAACAAAACACAGCGACCATGATGCACTTTGTATAGAGTGTTAGGGAGCTCTTTTTTCCTTCTCTATATGTACCCTTTTTAACCTTTGTTGGCCAAAAAAATGAACTTATAATTTCCAAACATGTTTGCCTATCAAGATGAACCATTCTAATTCAAGAGACCATATCATTTAATTTCCTTTTTTTCTTTTTACCTTTTCTGTTTCAGAAGTGATACAATGAAACACAGTTCCTGAACTCATCTCAAAAGAGGCCCTGCCTTTTGATGGTAATATTGGTGGGAGTGGTTCCTCCCATCTGGAATTCTCTGTCTATGTAGACCAAAATGATTCTAAATCAGCAAAGGAAAAGGGAATGGCATCACCTGTTGAAGGCCGCGGAAGCATTCCATCTTCTCCTCCACGCAAAGCCCAACCCTTTCTGCAAAATCACGGGGAACAAGAGACATGAATGTTAAAGAGCCCCATTCTACTCTGTTATATCATGACCAAAACAAATTTCTCTGATTAGATGAGTTGATATCATGGTGGTGCAAGATAAAAGATAACATTCCCTAGGAAGTTTTTCCTGTAGTATCATGTCAGCATCCATACCAAGTATGTGTTCAATGCTATTGTACAGATGGGTCCATCACACGGTATTATCAGACCATTAACATGACCTTGAAAAGCACATGAAAGAATAATATATGTGCTTGTTCCAAATTATGGTTGTCTCTGGTATAACTTGTGCCAATGTTAAAAGTCCTAGGAAAAAGTGATTGCAAGATAAATTGAAAGGTCTGTGATGGAATATCTCATAAAAGGGAAAAGAGGGGGAGGGGGAAGGGGAGGGCGAAGAATCAATATTTGGAACATTTGAAGAAAAAAGCTGATCTTCCTCAAATCTTTGAAGGGTGAAACCTCCAGAACAGGCTGAAGTGTGATTGAGGATAGAGATATTTCTTCAGTCCGGCCAAATTAACTATTCATAAATTTCAATGGAATTGGATAAATTTGAACCAGTAACTTAAAAAAAATCAATTTACCTTATCTAGAGAAGGCAAAAGCTGTGCCTCCACTCTAGAAAGCATTTTAAAAAGGAGCATATACCTTTTTCCTATATCTAGGGAAGCCAACAAACATTTCTGGCACCAACGAAAGGGGATCTTCCGTTGTTTCAAAAATCCCATAGGTCAGATTAATTTCTAATGCTGGACAAGAGATGAAAAAGATGAATAAGAAACTAAGCAAGGAAAAGATAGATGATCAAGAAGATAAATAGAGAGGAAGAAAGAAGATAACAAAAGATAAGGAATCAAAGACTAATATCTTTCAGCAAAAACTAAGAAAACAACATCATCCATGTGCTTATATAGACACAGCAAAGCATATCATTTCTTTTTCTGTTTTTTGATAGGTAAGCAGTGGGACTAGTCTTTACCCCAAGATCTCATGACTGCAAAGTTTGTTGTCAACCATTAAGCTATGGGGCCAATCCCTAAAACACTGACCATATCTTTCATACCACTGCCCCTTTTGATTCTCCATACATTCCATGGTTCCGCCATTGTTTTCTCAAAGCATCAAGACCGAGAATTTTCATCTAATTACATAACTAGAAATTCTTCCTTCTTGATGAAAAACAAAATTAGAGATTTTTTGGGATATTATTGTTCTTAGAATTTATTCAATTACATGGGATGTTTAGTTGTGCCATCATAGTTTTATTAGATTTAGGCTTTGGAATCATTAGAAATCATGTATTGTTTAAAAATTATATGATTTTTTCTAAATAGGTACTTGTGCTTTCTATAGACACGTGGTTCGTGATGTGAAAGACCTGGTCTATTTTTGTGATTATTTTCATGGAACAGTCCAAAACAGTGTTATAATAAAATCACCTCTCTGTAATAAAGTAGATAAACATAGACTACATAATGTCATGGAAAGTCACATACTTAAAAGAATTTAAAGGTGTTTCAAGATTGTTTAAAAGCTAAACTAAATCCAGCACATGAGAAAAAGAAAAGTTCCAACATCAACAACATTTTGTATGGTATTAATAGATTTTTTTTTCCCAAGGCAACATTGAGATGAAAAATCATTGAATAAAAGAAGATGATCCACTTGAATAATAGTGAAATACAGGGAAACATGTATAAGTAGGAAATGCATTCACAGTTCCATAAAACAAGTGGAAACAGAACAAACACTTATACAGGGTGCTAAACAATAGGGGAGATTTATAACTCACTCAGGATGGCGAATCAGCGATGAAGGTCCAACGGGATTGCCAGCCGCTAATCTGCCCGGACTCTCATAATTGACTTTGTTTCGAGAAGTATTGTTTCCAAGATTAAGAGGAGGGAAATAGTTCTGTCCATCATCTAGCAATGGATGTATCATCGTCTTCTCTTGTGATGCATCCATGTCATCCACACGGGGACTAATAGGGCTAAATGCTCCACCATTCTGAAGCATGCCAACAGATGAAATTGGGGGAGAGCAAGCTCCAGGAAGGGCTTTGTTATCAGTCATAAATTGTACGACTGCACCCTTGCCTATATCTTCCTGGTTCACCTTGTTTGGTCCAATAGGCAAAAGCCAGTTACCAGGCCTGCCTACAATTCCAAGCCCATCTTGCAACGGATGAGAGTTCCACATTTGCCATGTTCTCAGTTCACCAGATTCTTCGGGACATAAATCCTTTTCCTTTGGAGTATGAGGGCGTTGGATACAATTGCTGTGCTTTTCTTCAGATACCCGTGATCTTGACATAGGAGATTCAATTGGAGAAGGCCTGCTGGCATCTGCAATTAAGGCCACATTCTTGAGCATACAAGGCGTATTAGTTCCTGATTTTTCCACAAAAACAGTCCCCGAATCTAATATGAAATTATCAAGAGATTTTGAAACTGTCCAAGCAAAGACATAGGATCAGGAACATAACATGGATCTTCAGAAAGCTCTGCTTCCTCCAGCTTAACATCCCGTGGTGGTCCTCTAACTGGGGAAGACATATGTCCATGTTCTAAATAAGGAATGGAGTTATTTCCCAATGAAACATTTGTTAGAGGAGAGGAATGTAATGGGTTCGGAAGCCCATACTGGATTTCATTACTCAATGCGTAAGTCGGTGGTACTTGGACAGGTGAATGCACACGTAGAGCTTCTGATTTGCTATTTACACTCATTTGGTTCACAGCATTGCCTTCCGCTGATGGAGAAATCAAAGAAGAACGGGTGAACAACTGCTGCCAAGACTTTTTCAGAACAGTGGGCTTTGGTTGTGCATCAGAACCCAACTGGTAAAATCAGGGGGGAAAAGGCAGCAAACAATTGCACAACAAGACACATGCATCAATAACGAAAGCATTTCTCATCTACCTCAATTTCTACAGAAGTTCGACCTATATATAACTCAACAAAATGAAAGGATTCCAACTTACCGGTTGCTGGATGTTCTCACTTTTCCCATTTGTTGTGCGCTTGTTCAAATTCAACCCATGATCAGAAAAACCAGATGGCCTATTCAACTTAGCCGCAGAAGCATTTGGTTGAGCGGCTTGCACGCTTTTCCCAAATATCCCCGCCCCACCAAGACCCTTCACACTGTCAAAATATCTTCTTCCCGCACTTCCCCTATTAAACCCGCCACCTCCTTTCATCGACTCCAAAACCTGCGCCTTCACAGCCTCCAACTCGGCCCTCCTATCAAATTCCCTTTTCTTTTCACTCTCCCTGCTGCCCACTCTCTTCCCCATCTCCTCCCCATCCGAACTGCTCTTGCTCGACCCTTTATCCTTCCCTTTCTTCCTTTCTTGCCTCCTCTTCCCCAACACCTCTCTTTTACGATTCTCCCTCTCAAAATCCAATGTCTTTCGCTCTCCAACCCCCTTCTCCGCCTCAGATATCTCGTCCCTCAACTTCCTCCGCTCCTCGACAAGCCTCGCCACCTCCTCCCTCTGCTTCCTCTCCTCCTCCTCCAACATTATCTTCTCCTGCTTCGCCTGCCTCTTCTCCTCCGCCTTCCGCTTCGCCTTCTCCCACCTGCTCTCACTCCCCCCCTTCTTCAACACCCCCTTCTGATCCTCACTTCCTAAATCCACCTCCACAGCCCCAACCCCAAACACCTTTCCCCGAACCCATCTCAAACCCACAAACGACCCCGCAAGAACCCGACGCCCAAAGTTCACCGAATTCCCCCCCAAACACAAACCCCGACCGGGCCCGGGACCCGGCAAATCAAGAACCGGCCTTTTCGAGACGTGACCGCAGGAAAAGCAAGTGAAACGCCCCCCTCCGGGGTTCTGGTCCCTGTACGGGGTGAGGCAGTTGCGGCACCGCCGGGTGGCGGTCTTGCGAAGCTTCTCGAGCTCGGCCTTCTCGGTCCGGGACTGTTCGCGGTGGCGGTAGGCTTGTCTGGCCTGCCAGGCGGAGAGGCGGGGCATCAGCACCTCGTACCAGAAGAGCGTCGCGAGGAGCACGAGCGCGCACGCCAGGCGGGGCGACGTGACCTCGAAGCGGAACGTCGGCGGGAGGAGCTGAGAGAGGAGCCACAGCCCGATGAGGGGGATCACCAGCCACGGAAGCATCGTCGCCGCCCGCCGAGACCACCGTTGGACCACGCAGAGTATGCACATTATCCAAAGATCCCCCACCTCTTGCACTAATCGGTGGCTTCGCTTCAAGAAATGAATCTGTTCGAACACAAGAACGCCTGAAATGATGATGACTTGGTTTGCACGGAAACCCTAAAATCCAGGGCTTCTGAGATGCCGAGAATGGAAACAACATGAAAGATAAGCGAAAGCAAATTATAAATTAAAAAAAAACACAGAGATTCAATACTTACAATTCTCGATCGATATGGAAACCCTAATTTTCGCACTCTGGATTTTGTTTTTGGTCGGAACGCAAGAGACGGTGGGAGTGCGTGTACGATTTTTAGACAGGATCCGTATTAATCTGCTTCGCAGGTGAGAGCACCGATCGGATGGTCAGCAAGGCTGGATCAAAGGGACATTGTTTTCCTTATGATGTTTCGGGGGAGGAAAATAAGGATATGAAGTCACGTGTTACGGATAAACTAATTAGACGTATTTTTTATTTAATTTAATGCATGCGTGGATTTTTTTGAAATTAACGTTCGGGTAAGATGGGTTCTGCACCGTCCGATCAGTGGTTTTCAGTTAAGTCGGTTACATCAGAGTCGGTCGTATGGACCGTCTTGTGTGGGCCGGTCAGTTGAAGTCCAGGATTGTTGTTATTTGTTTGACGATTGCTCAATTTTTGGTTTTAGTTATCACAAGGTTTTTGTATGATTAAAAAATACACTAATATATCTCAATATAGATTTCATTTCATATAACAGAATTTCAATAGAGAGGGGTATTATACACAAGGACAGGGCATTTTTTCCAAATTAATCACCCATAATTACTAAATTATCAAATTAATCACCCTTTTTAATTATTTCGGATTGCCACGGCATTTTTATTTTTTTTTAAGTTAAAAGAGGTCGTAAATTTTTTACTCCTAAAAACGTGTCGTTTTTAATGAACTAAAACGCCACTGGGGATGGTTTTAACACTTGTAAAATTTATTCATGCTAAAAACGCTGGGGTTGGCGTTTTTAATGAAAAATGATAAAACCATTGGGGTTGACATTTTTTGAAGCACATAAAACGCCATGGGGTTGGCGTTTTATTAGAAAATCTAAAACGCCAATATTGCATTTTTGTTATTCAAAGAAAATGTTCCAAACTGTAATAACAAAAATTGATATGTATATACCTCAATGTTGTGTTACCACATTAAAATTTGCTTGTTATGTATAGCACATAATTTATTTATTTATTTATTCTATTATTTATACTCATATGATCCTACACATTGGAAATGGAAGATTGCTATTATACAAAAATATAAAAACATTTGAATAAAATAGTCTTTTTTTTTTTTTGCAGCAGCATATACGCCAATGGCGTTTTCTTTATGAATTTGCGTTTTCTTTTAGCGTAAACGCCAACTCTTTATGTAGCGTAAACGCCAATCGGGTTGGCGTTTTATGTCATTTTCTTAAAATGTCAACCCCAGTGGCGTTTTATATTTTTCATTAATATATCGTTTTATGTCATTTTTCATAAAAACGCCAACCCCAGTGGCTTTTTTAGAATAAATTTTACAAGTGTTAAAACGCCATCCCCCGTCATTTTATATTTTTCGTTAAAAACGCCAACAGTGGCGTTTTATGCATTTTTCATTAAAAACGTCACTTCGTTTTTAGGAGGAAAATTTTTTACAAGTTAAAAGTCAACCCCAATGTTTTTGTGATTTACAAAAAACGTCACTGGGGTTGGCGTTTTACTGTTCTTCAAAAAACGCTAAAAGGGTGGCCTTAAGAAGAATAGTAAAAAAAATTTACAAGTACCCAAAACGCCACCTCCGTTGGCGTTTTTAACGTGTAGATTAAAAAAAAATAAAATTCACGTGGCGGGTTTGACTGGGTCATATGAAGTTTGGTAATTTTTTGAAAAACGTGATTACGGTAATTAACTAATAATAGTGATTAAGGTTAAAATGCCCAGAACATATCATTTTCCTTGTTTGATGGGTTACATAAAGCCCACCATTAGATCGGTCATGTAACTATGTAGGAAAATGATATGTACAACCCCTTTTATAGTCCCATTAACAGTCCACACTATTGAAAAAAAACAATTATGTACACTTCAAAGTGTGTAAAAGTTTAACCAATGCAAGCGGACGGATTAGATAGGGTTTTAAAACACTGTTAGTAACCTGACAGACGCAAATGTGGCAGCAAAGGGCCCTTCATAGTTTCATCCTCTTGATTTCTCTGAAATTAGTTATGCATGTTTAGACCTATTTATGAACATATCACACGTTCAGCTCTCACTGTGCTGAACATTCATTAGACAGTAATTATAAATTGGGGGGGGGGGGGGGGGGGGGGTGTTTGACATTTTGCATGAAACAGTTGTGTGATTTGATTTTTTTTCCCCAAGAAATAGTAATTAAAGATCCTATTTAACTGGAGAAGCCATAAATGGGCAGGGAATCTGGCAAAACCTGAAACAATAAGGGTGTGTTTGTGCACCACATGCACAAATACCTTGGAAGTTGGTCAAAGGAAAAAAATTTATTTTCCACCACTTTTCCTTTGCATTCCAATTTTCTTTCATTTTCCCTTCCTGAAACAATAACTACACAATATTCAAAGATAAATAGTTGACCACAACAATAACAAAAACAAGGGCTTTGTTACTGCAGTTTTAAGAAACATGTAACTTTTTAAATGAAAATAATTTATTAATATATATATTACTTTTTATAAAAAAAAATGTTTTTTTTATGTAAATGATGAAGCATGCCCAAAAAAGATATGTATTTTATTGTATGAAATATTTAAACAAATCATGGAGATTATACGGAAACTTTTAATCCCAAGTAAGTGTGGAATTCAAACAATGGCATACTGTAAATCACATTCATCTTTTTCTTATGAATCTTTATCACAGTTTTCAATTGTGTCTCATCACAGACAAAAAGAGGTTTATTGGATTCTATAAAACCTACAATCATTGGGCAATGGGTCCTTGTATAAACAAGTTAATCGAGTATTTTATATTTTCATAGTACCTAATGACAAGGACGAACTTGTTTAAATAAACCCTACCGTATTCTGTAGTTTATGCTACTCTGTGTACGTGTGAGAGAGAGAGAGTAACCATCATCACTAGTAGCATAACCCAAAAAATAATCATCACAAATCAAAATTAATAACCATCACTTTATTTACATTGAAATTCTTTTACATAATCATTGTTTCTTCCACTCCCAATTTTCCACTAATCCCCAAAAAAAAACGTAAATTTTCATCAAGAATAACTTAAAAAAAAAAACACAACCCACTTAAAATCCCAATATCACTGGTAGTATAACCCAAAAAATAAACATAATTCATAACACAAATCAAACTTAACAACCATCAATTTATCTACATTAAAATTCATTATATAAGCCATTGTTTCTTACACTCCCAATTATCCACTAATCCCAAAAAACAAAAAAAAATTCATCAAGAACAACAACTAAAAAAAAAACCATTTAAATCCAAAAAATAATCATAATCCATAACACAAATCAAACTTAATAACCATCAATTTATCTACATTAAAATGTCATGACACAAACCATTCTTTCTTACACTTCCAAATTATCCACTAATCCTTTCCCCCCCCACCCCCCCAAAAAAAAAAAGAACACTAAAAATATTCATGCAATAAATTAATTAAACTTCAATACTCTTCCCCTCCTCATCAACCGCTCCCCTCCACCTCAGGCGGCGGACTCCGGCCTCCCCCCAGTCCCAAATCCGAAGCACGACGTATGTCCCGATCCCTCCGATGAGCCCGTAAGCGATCGAATACGTCATCGGCATCACCACCATCGTCACAAACGCCGGCACCGCCTCCCTCATGTCGTCCCAATCGATCTCCTTCACCGCCCTCATCATCATCAGCCCCACCAGTATCAGCGCCGGCCCCACCGCCCACGCCGGTATCGACGCCAACAGCGGCGTAAAGAAGAAAGCCAAGAAGAAATACATCGCCACCGTCACCGCCGTCAGCCCCGTCCGTCCTCCCTCGCGTATCCCCGTCGACGACTCTATGAACGCCGTCACCGGCGACGTCCCAAACAAAGACCCAATCACGATCGCCGACGCGTCCGCCATGAACGCCGGGTACTGCCCCTCGAATTCCCCGTCCGCATCCGTGAAGCCTGGGAGCAAGCGCGTCAATTATCCGAAAAATATCGGTATCCGATTGGAATTTACATTAAAAAATTTAAAAAGATATATGTGAATAATAAGTGTATGATGATGGTCCGGTCAAAAAATATCCATATCTGAATTATTAACAAAATCCATAGATTCGAACTATATATTTTATGAATTGAATTATACAACTTATGAATCGAACTATATAGTTAATTATTAGGTACATATATCACTCTCTTATTGAATGATAATGATACTGACAAAATTTAAACTTGACTGGATCCAGAGTGACACATGTACCCGCTGTACAATTTGATACCAATCAGATTGATCGAAGCCAATCTTAGATCTAGACTCATATCCATATCTGAATCCGAATTTTCAGATCAAGTATGGATATTTGTTTAAATATTCGCTAGTTTTCAGATACCAATATTTTTTTTAGATATCCAATTCGAATATGAATTCGAATATAGGTTATTCATCAAATCTGTTCCGTTGACAGGCTTACCTGCGAAGCTCGCCATCGAATAAAGCGTCCCCGTCGTGTCGAGTATGTCCACATATAAGAACGTCAAGAGCGCCTCCCAGAACCTCCCCGACTTCACGCCGGCGAAGCTGATCGCGCCCAACGTGTGCTCCATCTTGTGCACGTCGACCACCCGTTTGAAGTAGTCGTACGCGGCGTCCCCCGCGTCCGTGCGCGGGAACGCCGTGACCGGCGTGTCGCGGAACCACGACACGAAGGTTACGAAGAGGATGCCGTATATCATGGCGCCTTTGATATTTTTGATAAGACAGTATGCGATGACGACGAAGCCGACCACCGCCAGCCAGAAGGTCGGGCTCTGCATGCGCCCGTGGAGGCAGAGCACGGCCCCCGACGCGGTCGCACCCGACGCGAGCGTGAGAGTGCCGTTAGCGAGGGTCACGACTTGCGCAACGGACATGCGCGCATCGCGTGGGCAGGCGGCGAGGGTGACGAGCGTAGAAGAGTTGAACCCAACGAGGCCGATGCCCTGGCCAAAGAGCAGATGACATATGTTTTTTTTTTTAAATAATAAGCATCATTCAATAATTATGTATATGTTTTGGTGAGAATTATATATCACTGTATTTTAAATTAAATGAACATATTATTAGTAATGTATTGCTTCACTGAATTTCCTACAATGTATCTATGATTATATTTTGGATTATAAAAAAAATGAGTGTATCTGCAAATAAATCTTAAGTGACTCGTGTAAAGTAAACCCCACGGTTTATCACTAAGAATATTCTCATTTAAATTTGATAAAAAAAATAATTTTCTATCTTAACAAATTAATTAATGGGAAGATCGATTATAAAAAACTTGATAATTCGACCCACTTTATAATAATTAAATAGAGCATGTACGGAAAACATCAAAGTTGAGGAGTGAGAAATCATATTTGAATAATAAAAAAAAACATCATCAGACATCAATGAGGCCACATATATTATTATATTATTACGTTTGTGAAGATAAAATAATGTCTAAGATCTAATACGTTATGAAATATTACTGTAATCCTTGCACCTGGTTGTTCTGGAGGCCAATAAAGGTAAGGAAGAGACCGATCCCCGCAGACGACGCCACGCGCACGGGACGCGGGACGAGGCGCGCGAGGCGCGCGCGGAGGCCAAGGGCGGAGATGGCGAGGAAGATGAGACCTTCGACGAAGACGGCGGCGAGGGCGGTCTTGTAAGGGACGGAGCCGGAGCCGTGGAAGCCTACGACGGTGTAGGCGAAGTATGCGTTGGTGCCCATGGCGGGGGCGAGCGCGAGAGGGAGGTTGGCGAAGGCGCCCATGACGAAGGACCCGAGGAGGGACGCGACGACGGTGGCCACGATGAGGTCGCGACGGACGCGGTCGAGGCAGGCGGAGTAGCCGGGGTTGACCGGGGGGAACTTGCATGACTCGGTCGGGGCGGGACAGGTCGGGCAGAGGCGGACGCAGTCGGAGACCGTACACGTGGCGCCCGAGTCGGAGAGGATGGAAGCGTTGACGGCTAGGATGTACGCCATGGTCAGGAAGGTCGCGGTGCCCGCGCGGAGCTCGGTCGTTAACGTGGTCCCGCGCTCATCCATCTTGAACCGGCGACCGAGCCGGGTTTGAGCGAACCAGTTGTTGAGCCGGCCGAGCCGGCCCGGTCTCTCAGACTCCATGTTTTGTTTTTGTGTCTCTTTGGGAGAGAATTAGAGGTTTTATAAATGATGAATCAATGATTTCTATGTTTCTGACCGTTGATTGATTTGAATCGGCGGTTCGGATCACGTGTGAGATTGGGATGGGTTTGTACGTGTTTGTGGTTTTGATTTCTGACCGTGCGTTTATAAGTGGACGGTTGGGGTTTTATGTATTTCGAGGTCTCGTACGGAGGAGCTGTTTGGGTGCCGATGATTGGGGATAGGTTATTTATTTCGTTGATTTAATCATAAATTTGTGATTAAGACTTTAACAGCGTTTAGTTTTCTTTTTTTGACTGGCGTGAAGTGAATGCGTTACAGAATGTGGTACAAATTTATTTTAAATTGTGAGCGAATGAGTTTTTATTGCAGTTTCATTAAAATTGTTATTTTTTACCACTTTAGTGATATTCTTTATTGGGTGTCTTTATACAAAGGATCTAGGTACATAAAGAAAGTGATTCAAAAAACTTAGACACATCGTACGAGCTTGCATTTAGTCGATATGGAGATTGCCAAACGAGTCTGTCTTTCGAGGAATGTGTTTCTATTTTAAAAATAGTTGAAAATCGACTCGTCAATCTATCATCGATTGAGGTTGGGGGACTCGCCTTGAGAGAGCATCTAGCATTTGCTTCGAAGAATACCATATTCGGGTGGGAGACTAGCGGGTGGGGGAGAAATCTTTTTTACCCTCTCGTTCTTGTCTCTGTTGCCTTAATTCTTTGATGGTCTTGTACTCTTTTATTTCCTTTTTTGTATGTTGTTCTTCTTTTATTTCTCATCATTACCATTTAGACATGGTTTATTTTATATGAATGGATATGCTACAAAACAAAAAAAATTGACATAAGGGGGGCTTTTTTGAAAAATGAAGGCATTTAGTTATAGATCCATATACATATATTTATTTTTTTGATGAAACTGGTAAAAATGTGTTACAATTTTATAAATTAAGCTAATATGTCAAATTCAAAGTACAAACTTAAGTGTAGGGCTGGTAAAACCGTAAAAGATAGATCTACCAATCATGATAAATACTCGACTTGCTCTTCTACCATAATTTTACCCCCAATATATTACACTCTATTTGCCCTTGCGCAAGCATGCCCCAGGTCTTGATACAATTTACAATAAACTCCTAAAAAATTTTAATGTACACTGAAAATCATGAAAAATGAGTGGTTATCGGCCAGCCAAGGGGTCCAAACCACTGTGGGAATGAATAATTTAGAGACTTTGACCTTCACACTTCAATCGCCACAACCTGGTGATCTTTTCCTGCCTCCCACATCTCATGTAGGGAAGATCCTGTTGTCCGTGACAATCAAATATAAGGCTAAACACAAATTCTTATAATTAACACATTAAGAATACAAACAACAAATATATATTAAATCATGCATCCTCTAAAATATATTGTAAAAGCATGAAATAAAAGAGTTAGGGATTAGAAAGTGTATCCGGAAATGTGGAAGCGAGTGAAAACACTCTGTCCTCGGTGAATAAGGCCCCCTCACGCACAGGGTTGAATAGCTCCTACCACTGAGAGATACGACCACAACTGGTTTTGTTCTTCCGGGGTGCGAGCTACGGAAGAACCACGATGAACAGACTACGATCCTTTCAAACGCCCGGATCAAGAAAAGAATTGGAATTTATAGATGAAGAATTTCAACACTGGTTTGTAGAAAAATGGAGTGTTAACTCCTCACGGGTTGGTGATGAAAATATGCTGAATGGTGATTTGTTGATTATCACCTCTAACAGTGGATTGAATTAATCCCATGAAAAAGGAAAGATTTGCCAAGCCTTATATACACGTGACATGCAAATTCACATTAATGGGCACGTTATGCATTTTGCATGATAAATGAAGCGTATGCTATTAATGGTTAAACGTTTCAATGGGCCAACTCATCCAAACGGCTAATGAGATTTAAGATATGCATGTATTGCATGTATTTTTTGGTCACCAAATACCAACAATCCCCCACTGACCAAAAATACACAAACATAAAATAAAATAGATAGGGGAATTAATGGAATAGATTGATTTGAAAAGGAGGCAAATTAATCTGGAATGGAATAAAGAATTTTGGGCGTCTTATACCATGTAATAGGTGAAGGTACCTTATGGGTTTGAACCTTCACTTAGTGTAAACCATATCCCCCGGAGAAGCCTGAGTAGACTAAGTCTTTGAACTCGACCCCTTTAGTCCGGTTTCACTGGTCACACACACGGTACAGGATATAAGTTCTGTTCTGCGGGTTAGCACGTTACGACCATGTGCTCGTATCCTTTCTTGAGTGCCTTAGAGATTTAGCCCAAATCCAAAGAACGCGGCCCCACGTCCGTGCACTCATATAGGTGAGTTCTCCAGGGTGCCTGCATGGACCACACCCTGTCCGAAAAGGACTCGAACCCATTAAGAGCATTTAGCTCAACCTACTTCCACTACAGTTAGTACTGTTACCATAGGGATGAGTTAGAGGAGTTTTTCCTCTACAGTACTCACAAATTTACCGGTACAGCTTTGTTAACCCCTTGAAAACCATCTTCATGGGATCTCCAATCACAATGGTAAGGAGCCCACTGCAGGTAATTTTTTTAATGGGCTTAACCTACATCCCCCTCGGTCTCAATATTAAGGACAAGTCATCTCGCAAGTCCTTTAGTGAAGTTCTCTGCAACCTCACAAACTCGAGTTATATTCCCTTAGATATAAGGTGAATCAACTCAAGTTTTATTTATAATTGTCTAGACATTTTATTTTCTTGTCCCAATATTTTGTAGTCTCTCTCTCAATTTTTTTAATTAATGAGGTATATGTCTCCCCCCACATTTTTAGGGTATGTAAATTACCACTGTAATTTTTAATGATTTATTTTCACAAATACCCCCACATTTAGAGACTACTCAAAATAATTTGAGACATATATGCATGTAAAATATTTTCTACAAATACATGCAATTTTATTTTATACGCATGCAAATAATAAAACTTGATCACTACCACATGAGCATACAAACATGTTAATTATAATAACTCACACATTAACATGATCTTACTATTATAGTATGCAAGTGACCAAGACATTTATATGAGCATGATTACCATAAAATTATTTAATATGACCACTCATAATTAAGGTAATCAAAAGTTAGATTTGTACTCACGTACCTCGGATAGACCATTTGTCACTGAATATTCTTCTAAAATACCATAAAATAATACACAAAATATGAATGCCACATGAAGAATATATCAAGATGGCTCTTCAGATAATACCTCAACAAACCAGATAATAGTAGTAATCTCCCAAAATGATATTTTAAAACACCAATATATCTAGCTCTCTTGAAGAATAACCCACTTCAACACTGAGCCTCAGAATGCATGAGCCATCAGTAAATGTCCAATATCATAAAGAATGAAAAAGGTCATGTAACAATAATTCTGCACGTCAATATTTAATATGGCTCAACCACCCACTGATCACTGATGTTGAAATATAATAATAATGCCGGGAGAAAATACCAATAGCTGCCGTAAGATATGGCTAAGTCACGGATCATTGATAATATAATAAGAATTCTGAATAAATGATAATAGTGACCAAGAGAAGAATTCACATAATCTCAACGGTCAAATATAGAACTCCATTTGTTCAATCTCACGTCAGAATATTATTATAATACCACTAGCCTTCAAATAAATATAATCATGTCTTCCTTGAATATATATATCTCAATAGAATATATAAATGTGTCCTGCATAAATAGCAACACTAACACCATAGAAATATTAAATCTCAAAACTCAATTTATTCAAGGCACAATAAATATCAACTTTCAAATAAAATTCAAACAAGATGATGACAACCATACATGCATTCTCTAATTACAAAAACATATTTTAAAATGTTTTAATATTGCATTTACATTTACACACATTGAAAAAAGTGCCGAGACATATATAGACTACTGCCCATCATCACTTTCAAAGCCTATGGAAAGTCATTAAAGAATGTGAATATAAGATTTATATGAAGCCGTTGCATGTAAACTTTAACGTCCAAACAGTAACATGCATTAAAAAAATGCTATTTGTTTTTACACCCAACAATAAGCCATAAATGTAATTGAATACCAACAATTTTAATGCATGGATTGTTTTCATCGTCACCAACAAAATTATCTCCTTATATATATTTTTTTCATGGATTAGAAATCCATGCCACCGGCCATTCTTATGTAACAAATTAACATAAGGTAATCGACAAACATTTATGATGAAATGTAGGCTTTGATTTTAAACTATCAAAATAGTAAGGGAGAATTTTTTAGTCATTAATACATAATAATAACACAATAAAAGTGATAAATAATTTGTAACTCATGTTTGTAAATGTTCAAAATAATTGAATACAACCGTTTTTTTTTTTTATATGAAACGTTACACACTAATAACACGTTGCATGAGGTAATAGTACCGTTTCAATACTACCCAAAATTAATGCATGGATGGAGAATTAAAGAGACATGACAACCATGCATAAACGTTTCATGCAAGTGATACAAGACCCAAAGCATTTTTAGTCACTCTTAAATGTCTAAAAAGCAACAATTTTAAAGCATGACTCTAGAGAAGAATACACTATTTCATTTGATGATGAAATTTTAATGCATATATGCTAACAATTTTTAAAGACACAGTAACGCCATGCATATAAATTATTCTCTCACTGAAGGATTAACAGATTAGTTTAAACCCCAAAACTATATCCCATTTACAAAATGTAGACGTTTTTATGTAACCCGTTAATGCATGCAATCACAATACATCCCTTACTTTTTATCAAACAAATGCATGTAGGCATACAAGATTCATAAAATTAACTGGACCGGAAATAACTTGTATTTTCTCACCGGCTATGCCATCAATAACTAAGCATGCGATTATATAAGATTCCATATAATAATTGGACTGGAAATAATATGCATTGACAGATATTGAATAATAATTTTCTCCCTGGCTATTTTATCAATAATAGCCAGACATGAAACGCCTAGCTATTGAATGGGAAATGAAACAGATATGAATATGCATGGAATGGGAAACGAAATGAAACGCCTAGATATTGAATCACATACATTGACCCATTAATTCAAACACATTTCTGTCTCAGTGATTTTTTTTTCTTTTCCTTTTTTATTTTTTATTTTTATCCATGCATGTGTAACTCACACAAAACTATGAAACACGAAATGCATGCAATTGTGAAATCAATTAATCGTTTCAAGAAACCAACCAGATGTTTAATGCATTCACTCACACAACGTGCACATTTCATGCATGCAGTAATGTGATCACACCACGAGTAATGACTAATCAATATATGCTTGATCACTAAAATTCGTATACCAGCATATTTTTTTTTTTTCAAATACAAGCATATTTTTCATCATCTCAAATATAATAAAATTTCTTCACACACACACACACACACACACACACACACACATATATATATATATAAGAATCTGTGTACCTTATTCACCGAGATTGTTGTGCGTGACAATCAAATATAAGGCTAAACACAAATTCTTATAATTAACACATTAAGAATACAAACAACAAATATATATTAAATCATGCATCCTCTAAAATATATTGTAAAAGCATGAAATAAAAGAGTTAGGGATTAGAAAGTGTATCCGGAAATGTGGAAGCGAGTGAAAACACTCTGTCCTCGGTGAATAAGGCCCCCTCACGCACAGGGTTGAATAGCTCCTACCACTGAGAGATACGACCACAACTGGTTTTGTTCTTCCGGGGTGCGAGCTACGGAAGAACCACGATGAACAGACTACGATCCTTTCAAACGCCTGAATCAAGAAAAGAATTGGAATTTATAGATGAAGAATTTCAACACTGGTTTGTAGAAAAATGGAGTGTTAACTCCTCACGGGTTGGTGATGAAAATATGCTGAATGGTGATTTGTTGATTATCACCTCTAACAGTGGATTGAATTAATCCCATGAAAAAGGAAAGATTTGCCAAGCTTTATATACACGTGACATGCAAATTCACATTAATGGGCACGTTATGCATTTTGCATGATAAATGAAGCGTATGCTATTAATGGTTAAACGTTTCAATGGGCCAACTCATCCAAACGGCTAATGAGATTTAAGATATGCATGTATTGCATGTATTTTTTGGTCACCAAATACCAACAGATCCATGTAGGTATTGAATATAGGAATGTAGGATTCATTCAGTGTCAAATCCAGTAAACTAACAATTATAGGATCAGTGTTTTAAAACCAATTCAATCTGACCTGATCAAACTGTTTAGACACGATTTAAGTTTCTAAGAACTTAATTACGGGGTTGATTAGATCAAATCCTTAACTATATAAAAATCACTATTAAACTTAAAACTCAATAAAGACTTTAGGAATCATATAAAGAGAGCAGAAGAGACTGCCCGATTGGGAATGTCATCAAACGAAGAAAACAATATTTTCTACTATTATTTTATGTTTTCCTTTGAATATCATATGAAGACAAATTAAATCATAATCCATAATCCGTAGATGTTTTCATATAAATTGTTATTAGTTATTTGTTAAAATATTATATCTAATAAAAGTTCAGATTTTATATTATCTAAAGACTTAAAAAGAATTAAAATTTACTACTCCATGATGGTAAAAAAAAATTCTAAAATATTTCACGTTTATAAAATGCAACATATCAGGGCCATAAAACAAAGAAGCCCCAATTTGAATTAAATGATGGTCAGAAAGATTCATTGTCGGTCCTAGGAGGGACATAACACAATTTTTTTAATGGGGGAGGAAATTTAGGATTTCAGTTGAAGACACATTGAATGCACCATGTGACATGTCATGTTATGAAAACTGTTAAATCATTCTCTTGTGACAATTTTCATTGGAACTCAATTTGTGATAGGTGTGGCTTAGGATTATTATATTGGTTACGAGAGTATTAGAGTTCCAAAGCTATGGTGCCATATTCAGTTCACACAACTTTCCAAAAAAATATATTCAGTCCACACAACTGCACTAAAAAAGTGGCCTATGTTTTTGCTACTTGGGATAGGATGAGCAAGTGAAAGAGATAGATTAGGCCTTGATAACAATGTTTGATTATGACATATATAAGTTTTTTTTTCCTCCTTTTGGTGATCAACACTCAAGTTGAGAGGGTGACACCCACTTTTGAATTGTTTGTTATTGTTCTTTTTTCTAGTTTTGGTGAATCCATGAATTGTTTTAAGACGGGTTGTTCTGAACTTATATATTATGGGAAAAATGTTATACTCAATTATTTTACAGTCATTTTTTTAAATTGTACATGATTTAGTATATATTTATCTAAATGAATTGTATGTTTTTACTAGGGCTACAACTTGGGCCGGGTTAATCCCGAACTAGGCCTGTCAACCAGTCGGGTTTGAGTTGGGTCGAGGTGGACCCGGACCCAACTCATTTGATTGTCGGATCCTTTGGGTCAGGTCCATATCGGGTCTCGGATCAGGTCGGGTCGGGTCGACCCATTAAGCTAGATAAAGAGAGGTTGAAGAACTTTTCAAGGGCCTACAATGACTTCATTTTTTCTTCTTTTTAATGGAATCTAGTGTATTATAAATAGTTTTTCAATATTTTGATTTTTAAATGTTTTATAAGGGAATATTTGGAATACGGTTTGGATTATTATATATTTATGTGAAGTCAAAAGGTTATAAAAATATTTCAAATGTTTAAAATTTTAAATGATTATTCAATATTTAGTTATAAATGTTTGATTAAATCATGAGTGTTATGTTGAATCATAAATAAAAAAAATCACATAATATTTGAGTTGGGTCAATCAGGTCCAATAGGTTCATAGGATTGGGTCGGAGGTGGACTCAGACCCGACCCGTTTTGATTGTCGGGTCCTTCGAGTCGGATATTTATGCCTTTTATCGGGTCGGGTCCGGGTCGACCCGCGATCCATTGACAGGCCTAACCCGAACCCAACAGGTTGAACCCGATTTTTACATGGGTTGGGTTGACCAATTCGGGTTGACCCACAAATCGGGTTGGCCTCACTCACAAACCGATTCAACCCGAACCTGTAAACTAATAGTTAAAAAAAAATCATGTCTGTTCATTATGTGGCTTCTAATATGGGTAGTCTAAATTTTAGGTAAACCTAGTTAATCTTACGGGTTAGGTCGGGTTAATTTATTTAATTTGCACATCATGTTAGAAATTTGGGTTGGGTCGAGTTGGTCCAATTCGGGTTGAAAATCGGGTTGGGGTCGGGTTGGTTTATTTAATTACGGGTTGGGTTCGGGTTGGTCCAATTCGGGTTAAAAATCAGGTTGGGTCAGATTAAGGTTCAGTAGTTTGAAATTCGGGTTGGAGTCAATCCGAACCCAACCCGCTCGAGTTGTAGCCCTAGTTTTTACAGCATGAATGAAATAAATGCTCGAATAAATTCAATTGAATGCATACATTTAATTTTGTGTTTTTCGTTATAGAATATAAACTGACATAATATATTATGTTACATATTTAGATATTAAATAATTTTATATTCTGTGTTATGTGGCTTAATATCTACATCAAGAACAAAAATATGAGTGTAACAACACCCATTTATAGGTAGGCCGGATGTCATGGTAAGAATTTCATTTTCTATGAAATTTTATTATATACCAACATTTGAAGTTTTACTTTTACAATAGGATCGATAAATATTTTGGAAATGTTTTTTTCAGGGTAAGATAGACCTTCTATGACTGGAAAAGTGTTCAATATTTTAGAAACGTTCATTATTTATTTATTATCATTATCTATGCCAAAGAACACTCTAGGACACATCCTACCAAATTTGTTTTTCCTCGCAGTCATCTGTTAGGAGATCGGATCCGGTCAGTGTCGAGCTCGATCAGTTCAGTTACTACTGAACTGCACCACGTTCAAATTGAACTGCATCACTTGTAAATCGAACTGCACAACAAATTGTTGGGTATATTTTTTACTCTCTTATTGAATACTGATGATACAGAGAGTAAAAAATATACCCAACAATTGGTTATACAGTTCAATTTATAAGTGGTGCAGTTCGATTTGTACGTAGTGCAGTTCGGTACTGACCGAAATAACCGAAGTCGAGCACTGACCGGATCCATCTCTTACATATTCCCATACACTTAACCAATACAAAAAGTTATATTTAAAAATTATAAATAATTATCCATATCTTATTTTTTTTAATTTGAGCTTTGCTACACATGCCCCCATCATATAGGCCCCTCCAACAGGCCCCATGAGTTGACAACATGTCATTAGCTCTCTTGTTGACTTTTACAAAAGGACAAAAAAGCTAAATACTAAAGTACCCCTCATTAATATACACTTTCTCTACTAAGTGTTTTTAAAAACAATAATAGTGTTTTAAAAAAGAAATGAACTATTGATTATTGATGTATAAATAATTCAATTGGAATGAATCTAAAAACAAAAAAAGAAACGTGAATTATAAATGGAAATGATTTATTGTCATCGTCACTACTCTAAAAGAAGAAAATGATTTCTTATTCCTCATTTCAAACCCCATTTTTTTTTAAAAATCTCTCTGTTATTTTTCACGATCGATTGCATGAATATGATTTTTTATTTTTGTTTTTGTCTATTTTTTTCTTTTCGGAGGATAAAAAAAAATAACTGACTTTTTTTTTTTACAGATAACTGAAATGTATGTCAAATTTTTGTTCTTATTTGTAATAAAATGTAATTGACAATCAGATGAATGTAATCAAATTTAAATAATTTGTATTTCAATTTGTTCAATGTTACTGCTATGCGCAATGTAAATATATTTAATGTAACTAACTGTAAGTAAATATTGGTGTATATAAATGTTCTGTAAATGTAACTAACTATTAGAAGAATCTAAACTTTCTTAAGTTTTGTATGTATGCATGTCATGATTTATGTTTCTTTATCATTATATGTTTTTTGTTGTTATTGACATGCACAAAGTACCCAAGATCCCTTCATAGTAATTATGTTATGTTAATGTAAATTTCTTTGTATTCATTTTTTAAATTAATATGTATTTTCAATTTGTTTTATGCTACTGGTATGTTGTAACTATCTTTGAAATGTGACTAACTAAAAATAACTGCACAGCAAATGTAACTAATTATTTGGGTTACGTGCATGTAGATTTTTTCCGTGGATCTTTGCAATGTCAAAACTTTGTCTGCGAACAAAATTGTTATAAAATAATTACATCTTCTTCTGTATCAAATGTCATTCCAACACTTGATGTAGTTGCTTCTGCATATTGTTGCTCAACTTCAACAACTTCAACAATGAAATTTTTCTGCGGACTGCTTTCCACAGAAAATATAACTAAGTTCACTGTATTTCCTACATTCAAATGCTAAAAAATATCATTAAAACCAATGTACTGTTAATAATCACTAAAAATCAGATAAACATAAAAATTAAAAATGAAATAATATGACCCATAGTTCCACTAATATCATATTAAGAGTCATTCATATTTTAAAATGAAACTTTGTTTCACAATTATATTGTTCTAAAGTTAGTTACATTTGTCTACAGAAACATTTAATAAGTTAGTTACATTCACAAAAATACAAACATAAATGTAATAGTTAGTTACATTATCTCTACCACGGTATGCATATTTAACTCACATCCACATGTCAAAGTAAACAAATACACGCCGTAATGAAAAATCATATTAGACAACAGAAAACAACTAAAATAACATTAAAAAAATAGAAAAAATGAAACAATTGAAAAACATACAATATAAACAAACACCACACCTGAATCGGCAGACATTTCAATGGTATTCAAACTGTTGAGTTTTTTCATTCGATAAGATTAAACTCTTATAAATTCTTCCAAAAAATCAAATAAAAATGCAGTCGGTCTCAGAAAAAAAATTCTGCAAAAAAAAATGAAAATGAAGAAGTTGATTCAATTACGATCAATTCAAATGTGAAAAAAAAATCAAAAAAGGAAAAAAAAACTGCTAACTAATGCACGCCCCGTTCCAAAGAAGGCAACACTAACCGACTGTATTTATTTCGTTTAAGAAAATTAGAAAACACAATTAAATGATACAAATGGAAATTCACCTCATGCCATGTCATGAGACTTACTAGGGGCTTATGAATTGAGACTTGTCAATAATTTTTCTTTTAATCTATCATCAATAAAAGAAAATATATTAACAACAAAGATGGATTTTACGTTTTCCACGTTTCCAATCTGCTGGAAAAAAGACATTCAGATACTCTCTTTACACATGCTTAAATATTTTCAGAAGTCTTTTTTTGGTACCGTCTCTGGTGGGTTATAAAGATTTATCGGATCACTACGAGTATTATAATTATTTGGGCTATCAAGATCTCATAACATGCCATGGAAAAACAGATATGCACTCAATGCAGGCTTCCCTAGGAAGGAAAATGTCGTGTTTATCACTAGACCTTGGTATTTATATATATCTTTTTTTTTTATTTTCTTTCTCGGATCTCTTCCTTGAGATCCGACAATCGTCGCGCCGTCGTTTGCGCGCCGTCTCCGCCACCAGATCTCCACCTCTTCCCTTGTCAAAGTCACCTCTTTGAATTAAGGAACCCTTGACATGGTAGAACTTTGAACCTTTGTCTGCACCTTTCTACGCTCTTCTGCGCCCTCCATGTGAGCCTCTACGTTCACATCCTCTCATCATGCCTTTACGAGCCCTACGTGTGCCATCTGATCTATTGAACCACCGACTCCAACAGACTAGAAAGTCTTTTTAACCACTAAAAAATAACATTTATGCTAAACATGACAAATAAAAATTATTCTATTTTGTCATGTGATGAGAAGAAGATTCCATCACAGACTTATTCAAAATTTGTGCACAAACTTACACCCCTGAAAACTCAAATATTTGTCGGATTAAATGGATGGGTAACTAATGGCACTTACACTCTGAAAAAAGTCCGTTTCAAGAAAACATTTTGTCGGCCAAATACATAACCTGTCTTTTGATTGTGACTTGTGAAAGATTTTTTTCATGTATTTTATATGTTATATTAAATCAATATATATTTTTAAACCTCTTTGGATGGGAGAATATGAGTTTTAACATAATGATAATGTTAAGAAATTAATGACAAAAATTATGAACACTCAACACTCCACATATCAACAAATTTTCATTTGTTGATATTCTTTTTTAATGCTCCTTTATTGTCTGTTTTTTAAACCTCATCATTACTCTTTGTATAGCCCAACACATTTTGTCCCCACCAATGCTGGTGGGCTCATCTCTTTTGGTGCCAATATGTTTGTCCCCACCAACCGCATGAATGTTTGTCTCTAACATTTTTCTTGTTTATGGATAAGAAAAAAGAGAGAACCAATAAGAGCTAAGAAGTGTTTCTTTACATAATACACACCAATGTTTTAGTCCCAAGTGAACCATATAAAACAAAGCGAGATTTTTCTCACAATCCAATCAAATCTTGATGAGCTTGTTGCTCAAACGGGTTGTAAATCACTTTGTCATGTTTGATTAATCAAAGTCAAAACAAGATAAAATGTTCAGTATGAGATTATCATCATCAAGGCATGTCTACATAAAACAAAGGTTCCAAATTGATGAAGGGATAACTATTAATAAGTGGCAAGTAGAAAAGAGAGCAAAACAAGTTTCCATTCCTTCCAAACCTCATATTGCTATGAAACCTCCATCTGATTTTTTTCTTCTCAATCATTGTTTTTTAAGATAGAAATCACACCCCAAAACACTAACTGAAATTTCTCCTTTGAGTGATTATCTGCATCAATTCTCGCTCCACATCGCCCCACAATCTGCATTGGTGCACTTAAAAAACAATGTTGAAGGCTCATCCGCGGACCTAGTCTGCACTTGATTGAAATATGCCTCATCGCAGTTGCATTGTGGACAGGTAGCTGCACAAATTTTAAAGTAATTAGAGAAGTCACCCACTAAAATGTGAATTACCAAAACAGTATACCTCTGGTTGAATTGTATTAATATAGTGATGTGAATTCGACAAGGATCACATTAAATCTCAGAAAGGAAAATGTGTAAGAACATGGCAGTCCAAGCAATGTTGTGGACAGTGGCAAGTGAAATCAGGAAACAACCAATGCCTTTGTGATACAAATTTTTCAAGGCTTCCTGCAAAAAGAATACTACAGAACTCCTAGCCAAGTTTTTTCTGTCTCTCTCCCTCCATTACTAGATTACCAAGCAAATTTGTAATATAACAAGTATCTAATCAACATGCACAAAGTGATAAACACGTATTTTTTTCATTTTTACCAAAGGACATGTTTTAGCTCATAGTTGGACAAGAAGTCACACTTGTAACAATGTCAAACAGTGCAAAAATCATGCCTGAACTTCCACAAGAACATATGCTTGTAATATATAGGTTTGTGATATTATCTTGAACAAATTACACTTTATGGTTCTCATGAGTAAATAAACATGGCATGGCACATGATCAAGCTAATGCTTAAGTGGAAGTACGACAAAATTCTCTTTATGGGTAATCAAGGACCACCCTCCATAGATGTAGTAGTTCATGGAAGAGCACCTCTGGTCGATCACATCTGAACATATCCTCGTAAGATTGTATTTGTCTTACGTGCTAAGATTGTGTGTGCTGTGTGCAAGTGATTAATTGTTTTTATTTTCACACATTATAAATCTTGATGGGTGGCTGATGTTAGGTACAATCACATGATATAGTTCAGTTTGTCATTTCGGATTGAGTGTTCTATTGGATGCTGGTATATGAACGTCAGGTATCATATGCATATAGATAGGGCCATGTACAAGTATCCATGCAGCATAGGCTAACAGAACTAAAAACCTCCAACACCTCACTAAAAATTTGAAGCTAAAGATTGCACAAAACAGAGTGATAAATCAGAGGGGTCATCCCATCACTACAACAACAAATCCTGAAGTGGTTCGATGTTGCTGCCATAACTGACAAACTACAACTAAATTTGACAACCCATGCTCATCAAGATGCAAAGAACTTCATAAAGACATCATTATAGAAACTCAAAGGATGCTAAAACATTCTTAAGCTTTTTATATCTATTGTTTGAGAAAAGATGGATATCTATAAAGTAAAAAAACAAAATAAAGATGGGATACACAAATTTAACTCCTCACCCTACAATCAACTTACCCTCAATTAAGAAGCCCATATTATCCGCCTCAATAAAATTAGTCCCCCCAGCCTCTAATGAACCTACAAACAACATCCCAGATATTTCCTGCATACAAATATACAACTTAGCTTTTTTAAATACTACATTACACCTTGTCAACGACACAGCCCACCTCTATCAGGGAGGATTTTGTTGGTTCACCACACTATTAAAAATTCAATCCAAAATGTCATGCTATCAGATTCGGCAATACTTCCCAAGTCTACTAAATTATGTATTTGTACTTAAAGGGCTCCCCATTAGAACCCCAATTCATTCCACTCTTCTCCACCACACAATTCGCCCCACATTTTTATCTTCTTTTAAACACAAGTACTACCACAAAAGCAAGAATTTTTAAGGGGACACCATTCCAAATCAATATTCTACAACAACTTGTGATGGCATTGTGAGAGATTTATTTGAGTCTATTAGGTTTATGCCCATTACTTCTTTTTTTTTTGAGTTAAAATGTAGTCATATCTATTCCAATAGAAATATCAAAATAGACAATGTCCGAAGTTGGGGAGAAACAAGAAAACAAAACAAAAATCACAAAAGAAACAAGAGGGACAAAAAAACTCACCGCGGGTCGGATAGAAAAGGTTTATGCCCCTTACTTATATGTCTACACATTTTCCTTTTGGTGAATCAAATTGGATTCAGTAAAAAAACAACGACATTGAATTCCACAAAAAAAAAAAATGCAAAAACGAAAACATACAATTTTTTTTAAAAAATCACACAACCACATATATGTAAAAGGAATGAATTCAAAAGAAGAAAAAGTGTGTGTGAGAAAGAGACCTTTGGTTTTGGCGGCGTTCTTGAAAGCTTCCTCCCCACTGAATATCGGCTCGACCTCCTTCCTTACGACATGCTTTCCCCTCTTAATCTGTCAAAACCACCACAACCCAACAACTAAAAACTGAATGGACTATCACTTCTCAAAAAACAACTAAAAACATTGTTTTTCAACAACCCACACACACACACACACACACACACACACTGACACACATATATAGAGACATACTTTGCCTTCCAAGTAGCATATGTAAGGGCAGATCGGGCAGGAGAGCCTCAGCTTCGTCTCAATGTTAATCTGCAAAAGCACCCCACATGTCGGGCAGAACTCCATATGCCCCCCAAAACCGTCTCTCTCTCTCTCTCTCTCTAACTATTTAGAAAGCAAATCGAAATCTCTTTTTGGTGTTTTTCAATAAGGAGAGTTTCTTCAAAAGATGATCTTTTTTCAGGGTTTTGAATACTACGGAGAGAACCCCAAAAACCCCAACAGCAGACCTTTTTTCTTTGGGAATTTTGCATTTATATCCCTATAAAATATGATATTTTGCGCACCTCCCTTAAAAGGCTAATTGCATTTATACCCATGCCCCTATGTCTGCCTAATGCTTATAAAATCTCTTTTTTTCAACCTCCAGACCTGTTGAAATCCTTTTTTTCTCATTTTCTTCAATAGTTGATTAAAAATCTTACAATTATTCAAAATACTAAGATAAATAATGTTTATTTGAATTTCACTGACATATTTTATTTTCCATAACATAAAATCTACCAACAAACACTATTTCAGTCATATAACCATACCAGAAAATAATCACAAAATTCATTCTAAAATAAAAAGGCAATGACTAATTGCCCTTAAAAAATTATGAAGTGTTAACTCCAGGCCTTTTCATTCTTTTTTAAACTAGAAATTAGATATTTCATTCTAAAGTGAAAAAAAAACATTACTAAAATAATTTTTTTTGTTATGGTTGTTCATTTAAATTAAAAACATATTACAGAAAATAACATAATACAAAACTTTAACTATTATGATTTTTATTTATTTATTTTATCTTCTGTATAAATGACACAATAGAATTAAATGAAATAATCAAAATTACATGTTTGAAGACTTTTAATATCAAATTATATCTTTAATTTTAATCAACACATCATAATCCATAAAAATATGCAATTTTAAAAACAATGTAGTTTTAAAAAGAATCATAAAATTAATTAGAAGAAATATTGATAAATATTGATAATTATTCAAAAGACTAAGATAGATAGTGTTTATTTAAGTTTCATTTATATATATTATTTTCTACAACAAAAAATCTATCAACAAACACTTCAATCATATAACCATACCAGAAAATCAGTCTTGGTAACGGAGACAGATGAAGGGGTACAGTTGTAACACGAAAGAAATTTTTAGGGGTATAGAAGCAATTAGCTTTCAAATGAGGGTATAACGCAAAATACCATATTTAACAGGGGTATAAATGCAAAATTTTATGGGGTAGAGTTAGTTTCGTAACCATGGTTGGCTTAGCTTTAGTAACGGAGACAGACGGAGAGGCACAGTTGAAACACGAAAGATTTTTTCAGGGGTATAGATGCAATTGGCCTTTTAAGGGGAGTATAACGCAAAATACCATATTTTATAGGGGTATAAATGCAAAATTTCCTTTTTTTTTTAAATCAACAACATGAGGGCTTTTCTGTAGTTTTTTTTTAATATAAGGGTGCTTTTACAAAATTAGCATGGACATTAATGAAATTTTATAATTTTTTTTGACACTTTTTTTTTCCATTGAATGGTTAGACCAATCGAATGCAAGCTGATCACCTGATGAAGGTTGGATAAAATCGAAGCTGTGTTTTCTGCTCCCAATGTTATAGAATGGAAAGCCTCACATGTTTTCTGTGAAGGCAACCAAGTAGCAGGCCATCTTGTGTCATGGCGGAGCTCTCCAGGCTCCTCTGCCATCGGTGCTTCACAGGTGTGGCAAGCATTGCACGATCTAATCACTCAAGCTGCTGTAGGTACAGTCTACACTCGCATACAAAATGCTTAACCAACCTGCCCAGACTGGAGATCAGAACGACTACATTTCTCTCTTCAGCCTGAGACAGGGTTAACAGGGGTTTTTAGGCTCCCATACTTTTTTTTTTATTGTATTTAGCTACTTTTTGAATATATGTACATAGCCTAGGTTGCTGTACCTATAGAAAGCTAATGAAATTATTCTTTTTTACTCATAGAAAAAATTAAAAAATTGGAGGGATTGATTTATGATTTGTATATAATTCAATTACTTTACTACAATTGTTAAATTTTAATTTGGATGAATTACCCAAATACCCCTACAGCCAACCTCCGATATTTTTTCTACCCCCATCTTTTGAAAAAAAAATTTACTCCTGTAGTGAACACCAAATTTTTTTTTACCCTCATTCCTTTAATTCTCCCAGCCCCATAAAATCATAATTTTCCCTGTAAGTGTATATATGTTTTCTGTAGCTTTTGGAACACAAAATGTAATTTATGTAAATATTATATATAAGTGTATTACTATGCATGTCATGTAAAAATGCTAACTTGTAAAACACTAAAGAAACATGCATTAATGCATAATATCTGAAATTTTTTTATCATAATAAATACATCAAAGCACTTGAATTCATTTAATGTTTGTAGTCTGATGTTCTTTTCCTACTCTAATAAATTAAGATTTTTTTCAAAAAGTGAGAGCAGAAAAAATATCAGGGTTAATTGCTGGGTTATTTGTGCAATTCACCCAACTTTTTGACGTGATTTGCGTTTTTAATGCCGACGTGGGATTTTATTTAACGTGCCGTTTGACTTGCCGACGAGGTAGTCCATTTATAGAATGCCCGAGAAACCTGGAAGGAGAGGTGGAGAAGCAAAAGAAAATGGGAGGTTCGATTGAGGTCTCCGCTCTGCATCTCTCTCTGAAACCCCCCCAAAATGGGATTTTTTCGAACAACAGAGATTTATATGGTTTGAATAGAATTGGGTTTTCTGTGAAGAAGAGAATCTGTTGTAAGATGTCTCAAAGCGAGGTTAAAGAGAACCCAAAGAACAGCAGGAGCAGCTACAATAGGAGCAAGGTAGAGGAGTACAACGTGGCCATGAAGAGGATGATGAGGAACCCTTATGAGTATCATCACGATTTAGGTGAATCACTTGTTCTGAATTGGAAATCAATAGTTGGTCTTGTGTTGGGTTTTTTAGGTTTTTCAATTGTTTTGATGTGGTATGTGTATGGTTTTCTTAGTTTGTTGTTTGACAGTGTTTATAGAACAACATTGGGTTTGATTTTTTTTTTGACATCCAATTTTTGTTTATTAGTTTTTTAGCTTTTTTTTTACATTTTTGGAGGTGGGTCTATGTTCTGATGCTAGATCTCTGATTTTTTTATTTAATAATCTTAAATACAAATGACTGCATAGTTGTTGAGGAGTTGTTTTTCCATAATCATTTTAGATGCAAATTCATAATGTGAAGTGTGGTCTGCTACTCCTTGTTCATTGAATTTTATAGGAGTACCCATTTTAGTTTTGGGCATTAAATTTTCTGGCAAATTAAGGTAATATTTTGTTGTTTCTCTGTCTTTATCTGTTGCACCACTTCAGAATTGTTACTTTATAAATCTATTATGGTACCACAGAATTATTATTTTATATAATTTATGTTGGAAATGGAATGCAATTTGAAACCTTTTGTATCCTTGGTGCATATTTGTTGAATGAAAGGAATAGTTATTAGAGTTTTATTGAGGTATTATGATTCTGTTGTGTGTAATATTCACTCTTTCTTTACGTGTTCTCATAGAACAAGTTTATATGTACATTTATTGGTTATTACGACGAGGATCATGACATATTTATAAATCATTAGTGCATGTTGCTTTGAGGATCCGCCCATATTTTTTTATGTTGAGAATGCAATTTGAAACCTTTATAATTCCTTAGAGCATATTTGATGAACAAAAGGAAGAGCTTTATAGTGTTATCGGGTTATTATGTATGTTTGCTATTCACACTATTGTTTCTTTGATGTGTTCTCATGGAACAACAATTTTATTGGTTATTACAATGAGGATTGTGACATAATATTTTTTTTCTTTCCTAGGCATGAATTACACCCACATAACTGACAGTTTGATTGTGGGGTCCCAACCTCAGAAGGATGAAGATATTGATCACCTCAAGCATGAGGTAAATGTAGCCTACATACTATGCTTGCAGCAGGACAAGGATGCAGAATTTTGGGGGGTTGATTTGCAATCCATCATCAAAAGATGCAAAAAACTTGGTATCCGTCACATGCGAGCACCTGTAAGCCCATTTTCTCTCTGTGTTTGTTGGCGATATCTTTTGAAAAGATACATTGCAAACTTCTTTATAATGTTCAAACATATTGTTCATACTATCAAGTATTGCCATTGTCACCATAACACGAATTACTTCGAACAAATTGCTCAAGAATAGTACTCTGTCCCTATAATGTTCACAGTCCATAGATTAAAATCTAGTTTGGTAAGGGGTTAAGATTTTGATGATAAGTTGTTCTAATTTTAGGGGATAAAAAATCCATCATTTTGTCCTTATTCACATTTGTCTAAATTGGGACAAAAAGGGATATGTTATTCCAGCCTTTAGATGGAACAAAAAACCTTCATTTTCATTCAAAATCGGGAGAACTGTCCGCACTTTATCCCGATTATTTTTTATACCAAACATGATAAATTTAATTGATCAACGAGGCATTTTATGAAATGTATCCCCTGGATCATGAATAATTTTAGTGATGCACAATATGGTGAATTCCCTTTTTTTATGTTTTCTCCTGTTGAATATCATGAGAACATCTGATAATTGACATTCTAGAAAGTCAGGGACATTTGTGATGAAGGAAGTGCTTTTCTATATTACAGATTACATAATTAAACCTCTACATGTAAAGGGATCGACAAGTCCAGTTTCTCTCGAAAGTCTTCAATCCTTTTCTACATGATAAAGGTAACGTAGAGGAGAGGGGGTAGTCGATGTGATCTCACGTAGGAATGGACTAGTAGCTATCGAGGAGGCCATGGTTGTGATATTGTTTGTTTTTCCTTTCTTTCCTGTAATGAGACACCTTGTCTCTTTGAATCTTTAAATGTTTATAACATAAATAATAGTTCGCGGACATTCAATAATAATAATAATAGAGGACAGGAATTCCAAAATTATGGGTTATGTAATCTTTAGTGCGTATGTAGTTTTACTCTTCAATGATATTAAGGGTGAACTCTTCCATTACTTTCATAGAAAATTTTACTGCCTTCCACAGTTTCTTCAAGTCATTCATAGACTAAAGAAGAAAAAGTTCAACAATATATATCTGATTCTTGATTTATTATTAATTTTCTTGTACTTCAATTTAGATTCATATCTGCTAAACATCTGTTGTCTGCACTTTCAAACAAGTGTTGAATGCTACCTAAACCTACTTGTAAATTTCTTCATCAGTATGCAGTGGGAAACTCACATGGCGTGCACACTTCATATACTGTAATGCCAACTGATTATTAGACATGCCATATCAGGCAAGAGGCTTTGATCCAGATATGCAATTAGCATGTGGAGAAGGTCACAATATTAAATATTACTGATGTCGACTGACTCTTAATGCATTCCATACCAGGCGAGGGACTTTGATCCAGATTCACTGAAAAATGGACTACCAAAAGCCGTTTCTTCCTTGGAGTGGGCTGTATCAGAAGGAAAAGGACGAGTGTATGTGCATTGCACTGCCGGACTGGGGAGGGCCCCTGCAGTTGCAATTGCTTACATGTTCTGGTTTTGCAACATGAATGTAAGTGGTGAACTCTCTTTCCATGTGTGTTTGTCCTATTTAATCATAGACAGCATAAACTATAGCTATTACTATTGTCATGATTACTAAGGCATTGATGTCCATGGACACGTATTATTGCTCCTTCATGTTTGGCGCCAAAGTGAAGACATGTTTGGTTTCTGATTGAAACAATTGGCATCCTGGGGAAGCTGGATGCTGAAACTTAAAATTATAGATGGAAGGCATCATGACATATCATGCTACCAGCCCTGTCATTTGCATGCCAGCCCTGACATTTGCATGGTTGCACCCACCATCTTTCTCCCTTGAAAAAGAAATCAAATAACAGATTTAGTTTTCCAATACTTACTGGCTTCTCGAATATAACTTGAGTTTTAATTCCTTTGGTAGAATGAAGAATGAATTCCAAACGAGTCAATTGTAAATTCATTTCATCTAAATTTAGAAAGGCAGCTTATCTTTCATAATTCCATGTTAGACATTTATAACACTGTGCCATGTGTCTTTTTCATGAACAGCTGAACACTGCATATGAAGCCCTGACTTCAAAGCGGCCTTGTGGTCCTAACAAGAATGCAATTCGGGGGGCGACATATGATCTGGCGAAGAATGATCCGTGGAAAGAACCATTTGAGAACCTTCCGGAACATGCCTTCGAAGATGTTGCGGATTGGGAAAGAAAGTTGATTCAAGAACGGGTTCGTGTCCTTCGTGGGACTTGAGACGTCGGTATATATTTTTCTTTTTCTTTTTTAATATATAAATAAGACACATCTACATAGTGAAATTCTGTGCAATCTTTTCCTCTGGTTAGCTGCATATGGAGATGACAAATTGTAGTAATTATTTACACTTCTCCGCATTTGTATGATTGTTGTGGATTGTCTTGGTTGGTTTGACTCTGCTGGTATTCAACATACTTGGTGAATAAAATGTATTTGAATGAGAATTTATGGTTAGAAGAATTCATATCAACTGGGCCATTGCTTGGAGCAATCGTACAGTGCCTGTGCTAACAAGATAAAGTCCTAGGTTCTAGTCCTGGAAGCCATCAGTTTGTGCAAAAATTAATAAAGTTAGGATCGCATTTGTAATGCACAAGGCTTACACAGTCCGCTTTATCCTTACGTGTTCTGACGACTTTAAAACCTGTCTTTCCATGTAAGGTTTGTGCTCATAGACATCTTATTCTCACTATGTAATGTGAGACTAAACTCATGGTGCGTGAACTCACCTCATCCTCACCCTCACCTTACCCATGGACCTTTTGGACGTCTTGGATATCCCAGGCCACCATGGGAATCTACCAATATATGAGTAATTTCCACGACATCACGAAATTAACATATATTGGTAGGATTCCCGGGGTGTTACAATATCTAGTGTCTCTTCTTCCAGCATCTTGCTATATGTGGGATTATTCTGGGTGATGACCTTTTAAAGAATTCATTCATATCAACTAGAATGTAAAGTCGGGTATTGGATAGTAAAGAGAAGTAGCTCTCCTTCAAACCGTATACTATCTGATGCAGCGTGTAGGGGTCACGCTCTTCTGCTGACTCGATCGACCTCCAGGGATGCGAGATCTGCAGGCTCCAACAAGGCTGTTGATTCTTCAATAGAAGGATACCAGGGATGTTGGGCTTCAAATATCTGTTGATTTCCTAAGAAATGCCAGAAATTTGGTATTTCTATGTAAATGTTAGTACTCCTAACAAAATACAATAGATAAAATAAATAAACTTCAAATATTCAATAATCTCTGCATTGTCAATTGGTTTACATGCTTATTTATAGAAGAGAATCCTAACAAACTAGGATCTCAACTAATTATCTAAATTTATAAACTAACAAACAAATCTAACAAATCTTTATCTAATCCTAACTAAAATTTAAATTTGAATTCAAATAATGATTTGAAATTCAAATATAAATATAATAACTAAAACAAATAAAAATAAATCCTAACAAATAAAACTAAAATACTAAAAATACAAATCATCCATAATCCTCCATATGGTGGTCCTTAATGGTCCATGATCGTGCTGCATCATTACCACCTGATGCAGCGTGCAACCACGCTCTTCTACGGATTCGTTCAAAAGAACGAGATCGGTAGGCTCCAACGTCGCTGTTGATTCTTCAAAAAGAATGCCAGGGGGTTGGGCTTCAATAATCTACTACTTCGGATGAAATAATAGAGAATTGGGAGGTCTTTGCAATTGTTAGTACTCCTAACAAATACAAGAGATAAAATAACTAAACTTCAAATATTCATAAACTAAATAATCAAATGGGTTCACAAGCTTATTTATAGAAGAGAATCCCAATAAACTAGGATCTCAACTAATTATCTAAATCTAACAAACAAATCTAATAGATCTTTATCTAATCCTAACTAAAATTCAAATTTGAATTCAAATAATGATTTTAAATTCAAATCTAAATATAGTAAATCCTAACAAATAAATAAAATCCTAACAACCTCAAAACAACCCAAAAATAGTAAAAATAACTTTGAACCGTCGATTTGACCCCCAAGACGATCTCAGAACGCTCCGAAAAATGGCGTAGTGGCATAGCTACTACTCCTGTAGGGCTCGTCGATACGAACACGTGGACATATTATAATAGCGATTCTGATCTACGGTTCAAAAGTTATGGCTGTTTGAAGTCACGGTGCTCTCGATTCATCACGATGCCCCTTCTTCTTGTGCTCCATTTGATCTCGGCCGTCCATGTATTGTACGGCTATGATGTCTGCATCATCCTCCCCAGGTTGGAGAGAATTCGCCCTCGAATTCAGATTGTCATCACTGGAACTATCACCTGTATACGGAACGAGGTGCTTGACATTGAAGACATCAGCTGTGCGAATGTGGCTTGGAAGTTTCAACCGATAAGCATTGGGATTTATCTTCTCCAAAATCTGTAGGGGACCAATTTTGCGGGCAGCAAGCTTATTATACTCTCCTGCGGGAAATCGATCCTTGGTTAACACAGCCCAAACATAATCACCAACATCGAATTCAACAAGACGACGTTTTTGATCAGCAATTTGCTTGTATTTGGATGTACTGTCAAGGAGATGTTGCCGAGTGTCGTTGTGAATCTGCTGGAGTTGAGTGATGAGGTCTTCGGCCTTGCCATGGACGCGCTTCAAGTCGGGGAGCGGTGCGAGATCAGCTGGTGATCGTGGAAGAAGACCATACACCACATAGAAGGGACTGAGACCTGTGCTACGGTTCACCGATCGATTGAAGGCGAATTCGGCTTGGTAAAGTTTTTGGTCCCACGTCTTCAAATTATCTCCTACGAGACAACGAAGTATAGAGCCGAGAGATCGATTTACCACCTCTGTTTGTCCATCAGTTTGAGGATGATAGGCGCTGCTGAAATCCAGTTTTGTGTGAGCCAACTTCCACAAGCTCCGCCAAAAGTGGCTAAGAAAGCGCGTATCCCTGTCAGAGACAATGGATAGGGGTAATCCATGCAAACGGTACACTTCTCGAAAATAAAGTTGTGCAACATGTACGGCATCATTGGTCTTCTTGCAAGCAATGAAGTGTGCCATCTTGGAGAAACGATCGACCACCACAAAGATAGAGTCTACACCGCGTTGGGTGCGCGGGAGACCTAGAACGAAATCCATGCTCACGTTGGTCCATGGCTGGTCTGGAACGGGCAAAGGGGTGTAAAGGCCGGCATTAGTTGCACTCCCTTTAGAAACTTGACATATGCGACATCCGTCAACAAATCGTGCAACCTCACGACGCAATGATGGCCAATAATAAGAACTCGAGAGCAAAAGTAGAGTTTTATCTCTCCCCATGTGGCCTTCTCCATGTAACTCAGCAATGAGCTTGAGTCGTAGGCTACAATCGGGCACGTATAATTGGTTCCCTCGAAAGAGGAATCCATCATGAATGAGAAAACTCGTAGGTTTGCCTGCATTAATATCCTCCAAGACACTAATAAAGTATGGATCAGTAGCGAGTAAGTCTCGAAAAGAATCGAACCCAAGTACCTTAGTTCGCATGGATGTCAATAAGGAAGAACGACGACTAAGAGCATCCGCAACCCGATTCAGAGCACCCGATTTATGCTTGAGAACAAAAGAAAATTCTTGAATATATTCGGCCCATGTACCATGACGAAATGCGAGTTTATCTTGGTTGTTGATGTGCTTCAAGGAATCATGATCAGAGAATAGAATGAACTCGCTGTGAATAAGATAATGTCGCCAATGCTTCAGGGCTTGAACAATGGCATAGAACTCCAAGTCATAGGTGCTGTAGTTGAGTTTCGATCCGCTTAATTTTTGGCTAAAGAATGCGATGGGTTTCATGTTTTGGCTTAAAACCGCTCCAATGCCCACCTTCGATGCATCACAATGTAACTCAAACGGTTGCGTGAAGTTTGGAAGAATGAGGACGGGTGCAGTAATCAATTTTTGTTTGATTATTGCGAAGGCTTCAGCTGCCTCGGTAGTCCACACAAATCTGCCATTCTTCATACAATTTGTAATCGGTGCCGTGATGGTGCTGAAATGAGGGATGAACCGTCTGTAGAAAGACGCCAAACCATGGAAACTACGTACTTCGAAAAGAGTCGTTGGTGGAGGCCATTGTTTGATTGCTTCAACCTTTGACTCATCCATTGAAATACCATCACGAGAGATAACATAGCCGAGAAAGAGGACTTTGTCCGTCAAGAATGAGCACTTTTTGACCGCAGCAAAAAGTTTCTCCCTGCGTAGGACCACAAGAATCTCTCGAAGATGCTGCAAATGTAACTCAACATTAGCACTATAAATCAGAATATCATCAAAGTATACCACCACAGAATGGCCAATGAAGGGTCGTAAGACTTGATTCATGAAGCGCATAAACGTGCTAGGTGCATTGGAGAGCCCGAAGGGCATGACCAACCACTCATAAAGGCCTTCTCGAGTCTTAAACGCCGTCTTCCATTCATCCCCAGCGCGAATACGAATCTGATGGTAGCCGCTCTTCAGATCTAGCTTGCTAAACACCGTCGCACCGCCCAATTGGTCCAAGAGATCGTCCAAACGAGGGATGGGGAAGCGATACTTGACGGTAATTTTGTTGATTGCCCTGCTGTCGACGCACATCCTCCAACTACCGTCCTTCTTAGGGGTGAGCAAGGCTGGTACCGCGCACGGGCTGAGGCTCTCCCTAATGTATCCCTTTCCGAGAAGCTCTTCGACTTGACGTCGCAATTCTTCATGCTCCTTAGGACTCATGCGATAATGGGGTCTGTTTGGAAGACTTGAACCCGGCACTAGATCAATCTGATGTTGCACATCTCGGATAGGTGGTAAACCATCCGGTAATTCAGTGGGGAAGATGTCTTGAAATTCATCGAGAAGGGGCTTCACCTCGTGGGTGCAACAAGATCATCTCCCTCGTCGCGTCCAATCAACATATAGACAATTCCCGAATCCTCCATCTCATCAATAAAACTTTTATATGAGAGGAAACTACATGTCATTGCAATGGGTTTGGGTACGACTTCCTTGTTCGGAACAAGAATTATGCGAGTATTATCCCAAGTAAAGCTATAAGTATTACGACGACCATCATGGGAAACACTCCGGTCAAATTGCCATGGTCTCCCCAATAGAAGATGACACGCATCCATAGTAACAACATCGCACCAGATTTTATCCTTATATTTAGAGCCAATTGAAAAGTTAACTAAACATCGTTTAGAAACCTTTACCTCGTTCCCTTTCTGGAGCCATGATAATTTATAAGGATTCGGATGCGGTTTGGTGTCTAGCTTGAGTTTCGAACGGCCTCTTCAGCAACGACATTCTCGCAACTCCCCGAGTCAATAACAAGGCGGCATACCTTGTCACCAATGGTGCAAGTGGAATGGAAGATGTTGTTGCGAAGCCATCTATCCCCTTCCTCCTCTTTCGGAGCATAACACACACGACGAACGACCAAGGATTGTCCATGATCTCCAGTGACAACTTCCTCATCAGATTGGTCCTCATCATCATAAAGCGGGTTATCAATAGGATCTGGAAATTCATCATCTTCCGCTCCGTCGGCGTCCATGAGTAGTGCTTTTCCCGGACGGTCTCCTTTGCGACAATCGGCAGCCCGATGACCAGCTTCGCCGCACTTAAAGCATTTGATGCTTGGATTGATGGTCGGTGCCCTTGGTGGAAAATTGTGCAGGGTTGGTTTAGGCGCGATTTCTGATTGCGCCGGATTTCGACTTGTTAGGGGCAAGGTGTTAGGTCCTCCTTTACCCGAAGAATTGTAATTCTTTCGACTCCATTGTTTCTCTAATTGTAAGGCTCGTTGATGTGCCTCCGAAATAGAAAAGCAATCAAATAGATTCAAAGTGTCTTGAAATTGTTGGCGCATACCTCCAATGTAACGAGAAACGAGTTGATCCTCAGATTCAGCGAGGTCATTGCGAGCAACCAAGAGATAGAACTCCGTCGTGTACTCATCGATGGATCGTGTGCTTTGTCGCAAATTTTGAAGCCGTTGATAAAGCGTCCGCACATAATTATGCGGTAGAAACGCTTCCCGCATATGCTTCTTTAACTTTTCCCATGTTTCGATCTTTGATTTGCCACGTCGAGATCGAGTTTGTTTCATTTGTTGCCACCACGCTGCAGCTCTCCCGCGAAACCGTGTAGCAACCAATGGTACCCGTTTGTCTTCGGGCACTTCCTTGAAATCGAGGACCTCTTCGACGGTATTCAACCAATCGAGAAATTCCTCGGGTTGAAGGCCTCCCTGAAATTCTGGAATATCAATTTTGAGGCCGGTTTGCCATCGATCAGAGGGTACCTTAGGAGACCCGAAAAATCCCCCTCGTTGGCGTTGTTCGGTTTGCGCAAACGGATTATTGAAACCTCCTCCCATGGGATCATCTGTCTCAGATCGTGCGGTCGGAGATCGTGGTGATGGTGGTCGCGGGGTTGGAGATCGTTCGCGACGTTGCATAAATGTCATCATCTCCTCCATTTGGCGCGTCATTGCATCAAACCTTTCATCCATGCGCCTATTAGTCGCTGCGATGGTTTGTTGTATCTCCTCTCGGTCGTAGGCGTCGCTAAGAGGACGTCTTCTCGGCGGCATGTTTTTTTTTTTTTTTTTTTTTTTTTAGAACGATGCGCCGATGATCGACGCAGGCTCTGATACCACCTGATGCAGCGTGCAACCACGCTCTTCTACGGATTCGTTCAAAAGAACGAGATCGGTAGGCTCCAACGTCGCTGTTGATTCTTCAAAAGAATGCCAGGGGGTTGGGCTTCAATAATCTACTACTTCGGATGAAATAATAGAGAATTGGGAGGTCTTTGCAATTGTTAGTACTCCTAACAAATACAAGAGATAAAATAACTAAACTTCAAATATTCATAAACTAAATAATCAAATGGGTTCACAAGCTTATTTATAGAAGAGAATCCCAATAAACTAGGATCTCAACTAATTATCTAAATCTAACAAACAAATCTAATAGATCTTTATCTAATCCTAACTAAAATTCAAATTTGAATTCAAATAATGATTTGAAATTCAAATCTAAATATAGTAAATCCTAACAAATAAATAAAATCCTAACAACCTCAAAACAACCCAAAAATAGTAAAAATAACTTTGAACCGTCGATTTGACCCCCAAGACGATCTCAGAACGCTCCGAAAAATGGCGTAGTAGCATAGCTACTACTCCTGTAGGGCTCGTCGATACGAACACGTGGACATATTATAATAGCGATTCTGATCTACGGTTCAAAAGTTATGGCTGTTTGAAGTCACGGTGCTCTCGATTCATCACGATGCCCCTTCTTCTTGTGCTCCATTTGATCTCGGCCGTCCATGTATTGTACGGCTATGATGTCTGCATCATCAATGATGCAGCACGATCATGGACCATTAAGGACCACCATATGGAGGATTATGGATGATTTGTATTTTTAGTATTTTAGTTTTATTTGTTAGGATTTATTTTTATTTGTTTTAGTTATTATATTTATATTTGAATTTCAAATCATTATTTGAATTCAAATTTAAATTTTAGTTAGGATTAGATAAAGATTTGTTAGATTTGTTTGTTAGTTTATAAATTTAGATAATTAGTTGAGATTCTAGTTTGTTAGGATTCTCTTCTATAAATAAGCATGTAAACCAATTGACAATGCAGAGATTATTGAATATTTGAAGTTTAGTTATTTTATCTATTGTATTTTGTTAGGAGTACTAACATTTACATAGAAATATCAAATTTCTGGCATTTCTTAGGAAATCAACAGATATTTGAAGCCCAACATCCCTGGTATCCTTCTATTGAAGAATCAACAGCCTTGTTGGAGCCTGCAGATCTCGCATCCTGAAGGTCGATCGAGTCAGCAGAAGAGCGTGACCCCTCACGCTGCATCAGTTGGTATCAGAGCCAAGTTGCGACTACTACCGCGAACCGCCGCTACCGTCGAGCGCCGCCGCCGTCGAGAGCCACTGCCTCCGAGCCCCGCCGCCGCCGAACAGTCGTCGTCGTTGCTGCTACCCAGCACAGCCACCGCTTCTGTCGAGAGTCGTCGCGTGCCGCCGTCGTTGTCGTTGCCGAGCCACTGCCACTGGTGAATCCATATCCCATTTATCTATCCATCCCCTATATTTTATCAAAAAAAAAAAAAAAAAACACTCCACCCCATACAACCCCAGACCCCACCGGAACCTTTCTCCCCTTAATTTAAAAAAAAAAAAATTACATTTAGCCCCTCATACCCAAGTTTTCCTTCCAAAACACCCATCCCCACAAATATTTCTTTTCATTCCAATCCAAGAAAAACAAAAAACAAAAAAATTTCATGCCAGAGATCGAAAGAACACAAACGTCGTCAGCTTCGATCGATTGAGTGTCCTTGAAGTTACACCATCAAAATTTAATAGATCACGTCATCAATTGCTCGGGCTTCATCACCAAATTGTTCAACTAAACTCGAGGACGAGTTTTTCTGAAGAGGGGGAGAATGATGCAGCACGATCATGAACCATTAAGGACCACCATATGGAGGATTATGGATGATTTGTATTTTTAGTATTTTAGTTTTATTTGTTAGGATTTATTTTTATTTGTTTTAGTTATTATATTTATATTTGAATTTCAAATCATTATTTGAATTCAAATTTAAATTTTAGTTAGGATTAGATAAAGATTTGTTAGATTTGTTTGTTAGTTTATAAATTTAGATAATTAGTTGAGATCCTAGTTTGTTAGGATTCTCTTCTATAAATAAGCATGTAAACCAATTGACAATGCAGAGATTATTGAATATTTGAAGTTTAGTTATTTTATCTATTGTATTTTGTTAGGAGTACTAACATTTACATAGAAATACCAAATTTCTGGCATTTCTTAGGAAATCAACAGATATTTGAAGCCCAACATCCCTGGTATCTTTCTATTGAAGAATCAACAGCCTTGTTGGAGCCTGCAGATCTCGCATCCTGAAGGTCGATCGAGTCAGCAGAAGAGCGTGACCCCTCACGCTGCATCACTATCCATACGATATCATATCTTCTATGCAAGGATTGCTTACTGGTTGCATATTAGATTTTATTTTATTTTATTTTTGCACACAAAACCTCAAGTTTCTTTCTAGACTCAACTCTGCCAAGTTTTGGGGGAAGATTGAAGTTGTCACCAGACCACATGGTGGGATAGAAAGTCTTCAAATGTGGAAAAGTCAAGGAACCCAATGGAATTGGAAACCAATGCATGGTCTCAACATCTAGATAAAAATTGTAGGATTTAATACCATGATATCTCATTTAATCTTTTTTTTTTTAACCATGCATGCTTTACCAGAAATAAGAATTTAGTTTTTTCGTATTAGAACAGTACAAAATCTCCATGTGATATTTTGAAAGGCCTGACCACATATTATATTCTTGATGTATATATATTCTTTCTTCTTCTATCTTCACCAAGGAGCGTCGCAGATATCTTCTATCATATATTGGACCACATTTTGAATCCATTTGCATGTTACTATCAGCTTTGCTTTTGTTGCATAAGGCCAGTTTCATGATATGGTTGCTTCATGTTTGAAAAATTGGGCCATAGATACAGATTGTAGTTGTCGACAAAAAATATGTAAAATCTGAAACTATATATAATTCACACTAGAAATCTAGCATTTTATGATGGGGGTTGGAACCTGGATATAACAGATCAGATATGGTCTGATGAGCTAAACCAACATAACACTGAAAAAAATTTAATTATTGCCTGTGAAGCCCTATCTATCAATTGTTGACATTTTTTATTATGTTGTTATTAATGGTTTACATTGTTCTGATCTACCGTATCTGCTAAGCTCAATCCATGCCTTCTCTTGTAGCCATTACAAAATATAAATACAGAAGATGTCGGCGAGGACGTTGGATTATATTGATTGTTAAATATATTCTGAAATATTTTTGATGATTATATGTATACACATTAATCCATTCTCTGACTGATGCCATTAACATACCATTCTTTTATGTCGATGTTCTGTTATAGTCCTAACAATTATTTTACTCTTTACAGGAGTTGGAGCAGTCTCTTTGTGACCTCATATTGAAGTGTTGGAAGATCGAAATCTAAAATACAGTCTAGTTTCTTTTCCTTTTCTATTATAAGCTTAAAAACTATCTACATTTCAGGGAGACAGATCTCAGCTGTATCAATGAAGATGGGAGTGTGCTTGGAAAATGCTGGTTGGCTCTGGAGAAGTCATGAATAAAGATGTACTGAATATATATGATAATAAAAGCTGTTATTAACATGAAGAATTTGGTGCCATTTGTTGACGTGGATACAGCTTGGCCCTGGAATAATTCGTATTCAGATTTTTAGGTTCATGTTGGGGGGGGATTAATAACCTAAAGTTTAAATTATTCTCAAACAAGGAAATGATCGAAATACCCTAACCAATGTGCAATATCTTTAAAATCATCCCTCAAAACTCAAGGTGGATCATATACCATGAATTTGTTCAAAAGAAAAAATTATGATGCAGTAACATATGCAAATTTATGAAAAAAAAGATAACCAAAGATATTGATGAAACATGAGAATGACAATGTCCTCTCAAGAAGATGATGTTGAAGTGTTGAACAATCTGACTGAAATGACGACCAATCTCAATGATTTTCTTAAGTTCACACAAAATTTTGAATTGTTTGCAATATGTAATCTGAATAATATCTTATTGTCAGAATATATAGTATTTGATTTGAGACCCTCATTCCCATGTGATAAAGTGAATCTCAAATGGATCCAAAAAGTTCAAAAGATGAATTCAAACTTTGATATCATGATGGATTTAAAGATTGAAAGAATGAATCAATTCTTGGTTTAGCTTGAACATACAACACAAGAGATGAACAAATTTTCCAAACTGAAAATCACCAGACATGTGCATGATGTATCTAACAAGTGGAACCACTCGTGGATCAATAAATTTATGCTGAGCTATGCATTTTGTGTGGGAACTGTGCAGTGTCATGTGCACCTCAGATCATTGTCTTAAAAAAGACTCATAACTGCCTTCATGATTGGGAAAATTTTTACTTTCTGATGATCATGGGACCCTTCTATTCATTATATATTATCAATTCCAACAAAGAATGTACACAGTGTGGTTAGCCAACACAGACCATAAAAGATATGGCACCTTTATAAAGTTCTGGAACATGACATCATCACACCAACCGTATCTGTGATCATATATCATCCACCACATGGAAAGGTCATTCATGATCTTTCATCAACTTGTTTGATTGTCACACACCAATGTCATTTTTTATACACAACAAAACAAATAGAGAAAGGGCAGGAACTACTGCTATTTCAACCTCTGAGAGAACATATTCCAACATTTCTAATTTTAGGATACAACCTGAGTGGTTAAGGTCGGATTTGAGTTCAACTCTAATTCAACCTGAAATAGGAGGCGGCTTGACTCCTTAGGATAAGTTCTACTCAGAACTTTTTCAAATGTTTGAAAAAGTGTGGTCATTAAATCTCTCCCAAACTAGCATACTTAATTCGTTCATTGAATTGTGTGTTTAATACCTTAATAATTTGGAGTTTCTATTTGGTTTAAATGATTCATTATATTCTTCATAATTTAAAAATTAAACCTAGTTTTCTTGTCACCATCACACCCAATATATATATTTTTCTAGGGGAATTAATTCCAGGTCCTTCGGGGAACTTTGAATTATTTTTAAGTTCATGGAACATCTAAACTTATTTTTACATCTCTAAGTTAGTTGGGGGTATTATTTCTGAGTCGTTTCATCTAATGGGGGTTATCTTTTACCATTTTTCCACTTTTGTTCATGTTTTCATCTTTTATTTGTGTCCCCCCTCCCTCACCCATCTACACAAACAGAAGTCCCTCCCTCTCTGCATGCGGCTTCCCATCACTCCCTCCCTTCCGTCACACCCTCCCTCCGGTGACTATCACCCTTGTGCTACTCCCTTCATGCCTTTTTAACAAATGTTTCCAAACTTGTTAACAGTGTACCCAATGTTCTAAAAAATCTCTTCTAGGCTATGATTAATCCCCCGCCTTGGCCTAGGTCTAGGCTAATCCAGCTCTCAATTCTTAACGCCTAGCCGTTTTGCCTATTAATTCATAATGAACTAATAAGCTATTAAGTTATATTCTATATTATATATCAATTAATTATTTTTAATTATATTATTAATTTTGTTTTGATGTTAATTTGTTATTCTTTTGTAATCCAAAATTATTTTATATATAATATATATATGTATATTTATTATTATGAAAACTGATTGATTAATCACCACCGCCTATCCGATTAATTCATAGTCCCTCATCGACTGCCGACTAGCACCCAACATTTTTTTACAACATTGAGTCTAACCCGATCTATTAATAATGTACTCAGACATGATAACAATATACATAGTCGGTGAAGAAGAGAGATAAAAATAAAAATGTTACTGATAAACTTAACGATTGTTATTCAAAAAGACATGAAAATAATAGACAATAGAGTTTAAAGACCTAAAAATAAATTCAAATGTTCTAAGGATCTAAAAATAATTCAGAGGTTTCCAGAAGACTAGAATTAATTTTCCTAATTATCAACTAATTAATGTAATAATAATCAAAATACTTTTATTATCTCCGTGCTTTTGTCTTATCTATTTCATATGATTCTGAATATACATGTACTTAAATTTATAGTTTAACTCGAAAAGGTTGGGTTTAAACCTGAAGAACTGGACCGTGAACCCAAACCAGCCCAAAAACCGGATCGAATTGGGTCAGGTCGGGTTCAATCCACCTTCAGTTTGACTTTCCTACTATTAATTGCACAAGCTTATCCTGAGCTTTTGTTGTTAATGGAGATTGTTATTCATGTAACTCTGGAACAACAAATTGACAAATGAAATAGAAATAAAAATGGGTGCATCCCTGATTACTGTAAATGGTATCATTACATCAATTCAGACAATCATGCATGCAGCAAGTTGGAATAATTGGGAGTACTATTTACATATATAGATGTGCATGCCAGGGTGGTAACAGATTGAAAGGTTAGCAATCATAATTCAACATATAAAGGACTAAAATACTGACATAGACAAATCAAAGTGGCGTATTAAAATAAAAATAATAATTGTAATAGAAGGTCATGAAACAGAACCCTCGTTTTCCATCAGTGCATGTCATAATCCGGGGGTCCACTAAAGAGAACAACTTCTCAACAACAACATAATAAAACATGAATTAGGACAAATGGTATATATATTATCCCTTAATTTTATTTTGCAACTCAAAAAGGCTTTCAAGTCCTCTGGATTTATGAGTTCTGGTTTTGTTGAAATGAGTGAATCTTTTTCCCAATAAACATGCCATTTACAAATAAAAAATTAAAATATGTGTACTATTAAAAATGTATTTTGTGTGTGTGTGTGTGTGTGGAGTAATAAAGGAGTGGGATAGTTACAACATATCATCAACTATTGCTGACGTTATTGGAATTTGATTAATATCTAAAAATTGAGGAGCAAATGAATCAAATGACAAAGAAAACACTAGTATTTCAAGAATTAAGAACCTGGACATTATAAATCAATATTTTCAAAAATATAAAAATTAGAATTTATTTTTACAAATATTCCTTTTAACAAATAACAAGTTAGTTAGTTAGTTATTGTATTTGAGAACCATTTTTTTTTTTAAATCACTCAATCAGCTGTTGAGCATAATGATTTTTAACTTTTAAATCAGCTCTTATTTATCATTAAATTTTCAGAATTACCAAAAAATTAGACATCTCTATAGCTTGATCGTCGATAGTTTAACTGTCATTGACTAATAAGGTAGTATTTTAAAACATTATCACCATGCATTAAGAAATGGTTAGAAATAATCTCAACAAGTTTTTGAAGTTTTTCAGAAGTATACATCCACCAATATAATAGAGGTGGAATAACAGTAAATAAAGAGGAAAGAGTTGTTGGGATAGCAGCAATAATTCAATATTAATACGTTAGAATATGATAAAATAAAGGTCATATTGTTATTCTAGGTCCTTCTATAATTAGTCATTCCACCCAATATATGGCTGGGTATAAGAGGATCATATGTCATTATCTTTTTAAACTCTTATATATCATTGTCCACATTTCATTCACCAGTTAGCTTAGGTTTGAGTAGAAAAATAGATGTTGCATAAGAGTGCATTTCTCTAAAAGACATGTTTATTTGCAAATAATAGGTGGGCATATATACCATAATAGGTGAATATAAGGTAACATCAATATTCTAGGTTCCATCCAATATTTTTTTATTGGAACAATGGTTTTCCAACATCAAATCATTTGTCATTATCTCTTGAAAAATCAAAGAAAACCAAAATTATATTTGTTTTTCAACTTCTATGAATTTTTATCCACCAAACAAAAAAATCCAGTTCCCAATTTATCAATAAACTGAATTTGTATCATTTTACATTTTTAAAATAGACAAGATTAGTTAGACTCTAAGTTAGGAATTCATGAAAAAAAAATGCAAGTATTCTTATCTCAAATAATATAACAATATTAAAATCGAATAATAAAGAGATATTTGCATATATATATATATATATATATATATATATATATCACTCAAAACATCATGTATTGTCAAAATACCCCACTTGAAAACCTATTACCAACAACACCCCTCAATTGGCTTAAATAATGCATCCATGCCCTTTTATTAAAGGTATTTAAGCAAAACATAAGGCCCCGTTTGGTTCGTGGTAATCTGAGATGGAATTTGATTCCATGTGACATTACCAGGAAAGTGTATAAAATTCAGTGTTTGGTTGGTGGTAATCTTGATGGTAATTGTGGGTCCCAATGGAATTAAAATCCATCTATGTGGGAAAATAGGGTGGAATCACATTCCCACCGTTTGTGGTGGTAATCTCAAATTCCACAAGGAATCCTAAATTAGATTACTATTATACCATTTACAAATTAATGAAATTACTATGTTTATCCCTTTTTAAATAGCCTCTTTTTTTCCCACCAACCATATAATGGGTTTATATAGTTATTTTAATTTTTTAACTAAAAAAGTTTGTTATAATTTTTATATGTAATGTGAAAAATCTTAACTGTGCATTAGATATTAATTTATATTTATAATTTTATTTTTATTTTTCTAAATGGGTTTAGATATTATTATAATTGATATAATAATGTGATGTGTGATGTGAGTTTAGGCTTAAAGCAATGCATTTGAATCTTAACTAATAAAATTGGTTATTTAGTTTTTATGGGAGTTTATAATATTCAATTGATTTAGAAAAATTACTATTATTATATGTTTAATTACATAATTGGTTATTTTATTTATTTGCATTCATTAAATATTTATAAAAAATTTATTTATTTATTATTATTGTGATATAGAAAAATACATAAATTTTATAAGTATATATATAATAGTAAGGATACTTTAGATATTTAAAACAAATTTCTTATCATTTTCCATGTATGAACCAAACACTTGAAAATGATTATTTGAAGAAATCCACTAGCGAACCAAACAGTCTGATGGAATTATGATTCCTGATATTTTAATTCCTGGTAAACTAATTCATAGTAAAGTAATTCCACCCAAAAAATGACACGAACCAAACGGGGCCTAAATATTTTATGATTTACTATAATACCCTTCAAAATGACATTTATGCATAATTTAAACTATTAAAAAGAGGTATGGTTGAAAAAAATTATTAAGGGAATATATATGCCAAAAAAAAAAAAAAAGGTTTGGCCCAGGACTCATAAATTATGAGTCATAATATATACCCCATCGACGTGGACATAATTACAAGAAATGCCCCCCCCCCCCCCCCTATACACCCACCACCTCCCCTTCCCCACCCCCCTCCACAGCCTCTCTAAGCCCACCCCCGATCACCTCACCCCACCCCACCCCCTTCTCCACCTCCACGACCGACACCCCCTCCGTCAACCGATAAACCCACACCCTCCCCACAAAATTACCATTCTGCCCCTCCACCACACAAACCCCCAAACCCTTCCCCCTCCTCCTCACCCCAAAATACCCCTCCACCTTCACCATCACCCCCTCCGCCGCTCCAACCGCCGTGAACCGCTCCCGGTCTGTCACCCCCGGTTCGATCAACCCGGACAGATCGAACCCGGTCGAGAACGATATGATGTCGAACGCGTTCATGAACCGGTCCCCCAATTCGACCCGCTTCGGCATGTCCGCCTCGTGATCGTGAAAGAACCGGACCGGCCCCTTCAATCCCTTCTTGAACCACGGGTCCTCGATCACCCCATCGATCGTGATCCGCGTCTCGGGATTCGAGTCGAGGAGTCTCGAGATCAGGTTCTTCGCCTCCGGAGACGCCCAGCGCGGGCACTTGTAGTCCCCGTTGTAGATCTTTTTGTACATCACCATCAGATTCGGGTCGTTGAAGGGGAGGTACCCGGCGACGAGGACGAAGAGGATGACCCCGCAGGACCAGACGTCGATCTTCGCCCCGTCGTAGCCCTTCTTCGTCAGGATCTCCGGCGCCACGTACGCCGGGGTCCCGCAGAGGGTGTGGAGGAGGCCGTCGGTGCGGATCTGGTCGGAGACGGCGGAGAGGCCGAAGTCGGTGACCTTGAGGTCGCCGGACTCGTCGAGGAGGAGGTTCTCCGGCTTGAGGTCCCGGTGGAAGACCCCGCGCGAGTGGCAGTAGCCGACGGCGGAGATCAGCTGCTGGAAGTAGCGGCGGGCGAGGTCCTCCGTGAGGCGGCCGGACTTGGAGATCCGGGAGAAGAGCTCGCCGCCCTTGGCGAGGTCCACGACGAAGTAGATCTTGGATTTCGAGGCGAGGACGGAGTGGAGGCGGACGATGTTCGGGTGGCGGAGGCGGCGCATGACGGAGATCTCCCGCTCGACGTTGCCGGAGAGGCCGGATTTCAGGATCCGGTGCTTCGCGATGCACTTGACGGCGACGCTGGAGCCGGTGAGGGTGTCGCGGGCGTGGTAGACCTTCGCGAAGGCGCCGCGGCCGAGGAGACGGCCGACGGCGTATCGGTCGAAGAGGATCTTCTCCGACGGTCGGTCGCCGGAGATTTCCGACATCATAGCCGGGGATGCTTCGCCGTCTTCGCCTCCGTTTTTGGTGGTCGTTCGTTTCGGTTTTCGAAATCCCTAATCATAGATAGCGTTAATTTTGGGCTTTCCGATGTAGTGGTACACTCCACTCTTTCCACTATTTATAGTGCGCGGGCTTTGGGTGGGTTGAAATGGAAATTTACGGTTTAGGCGTGAAATCCTGAGCGTACACGTGGGGGTTTTGGGAAATTAATGGACGTGATTAGAGAGGAGGGAGGGGTGTTTTGGTCAATTGGGGCACGGTATGATCGTGGTGGACCAACGGATGGACGGTTGCTGCGAAGTTTCGTGTGGGGTCCACTATAAAGTGGTACGGTCGTTAACGTGTGGCGGAGTTTGGAATATAATGCTACCTTTATCCCCGTAAAAGCTAGCTATCCTTTTCACATATAATAAATATATATATGTTGAAATTTATTCAAACACATCAAAAACTATTCTCTTCAATTAAGTTTTGTTCTTTTTAACTATTTGATATTCGCATGCCATTTTTATGGCACAAAACTATCACATTTTATATTTTTATTTTATCATAAAAACATGTCATTAGTTTTTTTTTTGAAATAAAAAATAGTCTTTATAACTTATGCTATATGTTACAAAGTTCGATGCTTGTCTCAAAAGTATAGCAAGAAAAGAGGAAGAAGTGATGAAAGAAAGAAAGAAAGAAAACAGAGGATGTACATAATACATAGTAAGAGCCCAATTTCAATGCATCCACACAAGCTGTGTGTGTGCAACTCAAACCAGTCCCCTAGCCAAAACAAAGGTAACCTTGCTCGTCATACCTTGTTAGCTAAACTCAACCCGGATCAATTTGGAAGGCTTGCCCGCTCAGCTGAACTACCCCAGCCCTTGCCAGCCCACGACCCCAGTCGGCGATGAAGTGTATCGTGTCCTCTCAAAGATTCTCCGTGTAAAAACGTTGATCGGGAGGGCCTGCTTGACCTCCCAATATCCAACACCGCTTACACATGGTCGAACATGAGGGAGGATCCCTCTCTGGCTAAGCTAGACCGAGCCCTGGTCTGTGCGGAATGGGAAGATGCGTTTCCATATTGTGGTGTCTTGGGTCTCCCTCGAACGACCTCGAACCACGTTCCTATCCTGCTTAAAACATGCGACAGGCCACCGCGGGGCAGAACGTTCAAACACGTCATTAGTTGTGATATTGAAAATGTGACTTAATTGGTCGGGGTCCATTTTTTTAATTTTTGTTACCAAATCTTTTATCCGAAACACACCCTAGTATGTAAAGAACTAATCAACTCATGGCTGTTCAACACATTCACGGTGCATTCATTATGTAATAGCATCTTATTGGAATAAACTTTTATGCAAGTTGGGTATTAAAAGACAACTACATGAAAACTCTTGTTCATTGTAATTATTCAAGTCAATAAGTTATGTGCATTATTAAAAAAAATTTACATTTTCTCTTGAAAATTTTAAAATGAAGATGCGCATATTTCAAAAAAACAAAACCGTGCGCGTTGGGCCTTGTCACGCCTTGTCATGCATGCATGTCACAACCAATGTTTTTTTATAGGATTTTTAATTTTAAATCCATATAAACATGTTTATTTAGTGATTGATCCTTTCCTTCTTTATATATTTTTTTAAGTTTTCAAATTCAAATTTCTATTTAGTTTTTAGTCCATCTGTCAACGTCCGTCTATACACCGTTAATTTGTAAAATGTAATTTTATTTTTAAGTCATTATAAACTATGTTATTTTGTGATTAATCTGTCCTTCTTCATATTTTACATGGACTGATCACTAAATAACATAGTTTACAGGGACTGAAAAATAAAATCATATTTAACAAATTAGCGGTGTATGGACGGACGTTTAACGGAGAGACTAAAAACCAAATAAACGGTTGAATATGGAGATTTTAAAAAAAATGAAGAAGAGAGTGATTGATCCCTAAATAGATATGTTTACAAATACTTAAAACTAAAAATTCCTTTTTAATATTTTCTTTGTTTTTAAAATCTTCATTACATGCAAATATATTAAAGGCACATGCATGAAATATTGGTCGTTGAAGTTCGTCACATGCTTACGACAGCTAAATTAAGCTTATGTACAACCATCGTACTCATGTACAATTTTGACTAAAAATTAAGTAGCAAAGTAGATTTGATTCACCAATACTTGACAACTATTAATAAGGTACAATGAGTATTTCATGCTCAATTTTTTTTTTTTTACTATAGATACACTTGTATATATACATATATATCATGCATATTTTAAAAACATCAATCATTATCTGAAACTTAACATAAATTGATAACAATAACAAATTTGGTGCACCCATGTTTTGTAGACTATTTGGTAAAGAAATAAAGTTCATTGGCCAATTATAGAAAATGTTTAACTGACATGAATTTTATATCTTCTCGCTTGTTTAAATAAATGTTTATCTAAATTAGGTGACCCAAGTGCTTGAAACAAAATTCAGTTTAAATTTCTTCTTTGATTTGTGAGCAATATGTATTGTTTAAGATGTGTTGATCAAAATCTTCAACACTAAAAAGATTCAAACCCATGTTAACAAGTAAATCATTAATTAGTATTCACTCGGTTACCTCATTTCATGTGTGATTCAAATTATTTACCTACTACGAGTTATATTATTCAAAATTTAAGGGTATCATTAAGGAGTGACTCTAGGGGCACCATCTACTCAATATTGTCATGCGCTCTAATAAATCATGTTATAGTATTTAATTAGATCATTAATCAATTAGGTTCCATTATAAGAAGCTTTCTCAATGCATTGCATCTATAAATGATAATGAGTCAAATCATCCCAGACTCATATGATGCATGTGATTCTTAATTGCACTTGCATATGTAAGTCATGAATCACATAGTTCTGTGTATGTGGGCATTGTTAAAAACAGTCGTACTTTAGCTTTAGTTTGCTATATTCTATATATTTTGCATATTGCTCAAAAAAGTGTTCAACCCATTCTTTTAATGTGGGAATGTGGGTGTGCTTGAAGATAGAGAGATGTGCCACTTGAAAGTTTAAAAAATAGAAAGAGGCGATATTACGTACAATCATTTTTTATCTTATTTTTTAGTTCCATATACTTCATTAACTATACACTTGTTCACCATCAACAAAGTATTCAAATAATTCTTGTAATATAATTGTACTCCTTTGATGCATAAACAATTTTGATGGCTGATTGGCTGCGAAAATTAACAAAACTTATCTAAGAAGTAACAACCACATAAAGCCAAGAAAAGGAAGGGATGTCGAAGGTTCAATTCACTTTAATGGTGGGGTTTGCCTTGTCACTTGAAATTGTCATTTGAAAGGCATAATTTAAAAGAAGTAACAACCACATATGGAGAAATTGTCACTTGAAAGGTCATAATTTAAAAAACCAAAGCATCGAGTGCTGCTGGAGGGCTTGCCTTCCATTCATTAATTCATGAAAAATTAAACCAATGCGTGTGAGTGTACACTATTTTATTTTGTCTTATTAATGGTGTGGCATCATGTGACAAAGAAACATATTTCTTCTGTGATGGAAAACCTTATCTTTATTAAACGAAAATCTCATACATATGCACTTCTCATTTTGACTTTTGATCTAAACTTAGATGATTAAATATGATGCATGTACAGTGTTATATTTTTATTAATTATTTATACTGAAAAGCAAATTTTGTGAAATTATAATCAATGTGTGCATTGCATGATTATTCGTACTCCCTTCTCACATGATATTCATTTATTTCTCTACGTACACAATTTTTAATATGTAGTACTCATTTATATCACATGTATGAATGGATGAATACTCAAATGCTTAATTATATGATCTTTAAAAAAAAATAGACTCAATAACAAATTATATCAATGTCATTAAGTTATTGCAACCTATGAAACCAAATTTAAAAATGAATTATTGCTGTGTATATTATTTTCTAGAACACCTAAGTCAAACATTAATTCTAATGCGTGTAAAATGCGATTTTTGGAGATCATCTGTCGGCAATACTTGATGTTGATGTGGTAGGTGACTAGGTGTACCTCTAAACAAATTAAAATGGGTGCATGATGAGTTTTTCAATATTTTATTATCAAATTCACACAAAATATGTCAATGATTTCATATTTTTATCATTGAGCCCTTGATGGAGAGCCATACTAATGTGTGGTTTGTATTAAACTCATGTGATGCATGCATGCCTCATCTTAATTTATATATGTCGCCCAATACTATATATAAACGGGCATTGTTATACTCATCAATTATTTTTATGGTTTAAAATACAGTCTCATTTAAATCGTTAGAAATCTAGTGAAATATACATCTTTAAATTATTTTTTTACATTTACTAAAAATAGATTCATTCAATTCAAAATAAAGTAATATACACAAGAAAGACTGAAGATAACTTCATAGACATCAACCAACAACATAACTAATTAGAGACCCCCACCATAAAAGTGACACATGTATAATGATGTCCTGAATAACACACGTTTCTTGATTCAAAACGAATTAACGACTTATCCCAAAAAAAGTTATATTGCTTCTCCACTCATTATTGAACAAAAAGGAATCAGATGCAAATTTGGATACTCCAAAAAGGGATTTATATGATTATGTTCAAACAAAAATACTTGCCTAATCAGCTCTCAAACTTCACATGTAAACAACAAAAGCTGGAGACAAATAATTGATTCCACTCAATTATTTAGGATTTATAATAGACTTGGTGGAAAGCTTAAGATGCTATGTCACTCTCAGTGAACAGGAATGGATGGCCAAGGGTTGATGGTGATGACCAAATGGATAATTTTCACAAAAGACCATCTCGCTTCGGTCAATGGTGGCTATGGATTGATGGCCCGTCGTTTCTGATTTTTTTATACTCTTCATTTGATCCAATTTTGGGGATAAGTCTTTTTTGTTTGAATGTTGTATTGAAAATGTTACTTTATAAGGCAATGTTTTTTTTTTTATTACAGGTAGCTGGTTCTGTAATCGTATAACTTACAATTGCAACTTTCTGTAACAGATTTCAGACAAATAGTACCCAAAAACTGCGATTTGAAAAAGCTGGGGGAGACAGCTTCCTGCAGATTCAGTTTTAAACCCAAGATTGCAGAAAATCAGTTTTGCAATTATATTACTAAACGCTACCTTAGTCGTTTTTACTATCTCTTTTTTAGTATCAACACATTTGAAATAGGGTTATAGGGCAAAAAAAAAAAAAATTTTAATTTTAAATTTAAATTTTGAATGGGTCATTTAATAAAATAAATTGTAAATCTTACCTGAATTTTAAATTTTAAATCTTAGATTCTAAAATTTTATTTTTTAGTGGATAAATTTGATGAAGATTTTATGGACAATGGAGATATTCATGGTGAATAGATCATTAAATATATCCATAAACCTTGATACTCATAATTTTAAAATTTCAAATTTGATTCAAAATTAACATTCAAAAATTAAAACTATCTTGAAATTAAGAAAAAAATGGGGTTAATAATAAAAATTACCCTTTGAAATATACGTACAATCGAATGAATTGAATGGAAATCATTTTCTATTTTTCCTACTTCTTCCTAATAAAAAAATGTTAATAATTAAGTTAAGATTGTAAAAATGACTAAGCGTATTAACATCAACATTATATTGGTTTTGAATTTCTTGTGTCTCACTTCTGTTTCCTCAGCTTATAATTTTATGATTATAGCTTCTTATTAAAAAAATTCCATCATATGTACTTTATGGTTTACTTTTTAAGGAAAGTTCGTGGAAAACACCATAGTAATTCTAAAGATTATATAATATATAAAACATTACAGACATAAAATTGAATTATCTGTAAAAGGGAAAAGTTGGTAATTCTTAGGTTTACTGAAGTCCAAATCACTGAGGTCGCCATCAAATAAACTATATATTAATCAATAATTCACTTGTAATAATAAAAAAATGTCAAAAGCAAGAGTAAATGAGGTCCACTTTTGTTTTAAATTTGCATATAAACATGATTCATTTGGACTGTTTATGTGGTTAATTGGTTGGTGGTGTGTTTTTACATAACCAAAAATTTTCAAGAGGAAATGACCAGGAAGCACTGCTAGCTAGCCTTTTTTTTTGAATTTATATAGATTTGGAATCCAATATGGCATCTCTTTTGTATTCTTTCCCTTGTATTTTTTCCTATGTCAGATTTATGGTAGTGTGAATCAATTTGTAATTCATGATATGTGATGTGATGAAGATTTCCAATGTTACTTACATGATACACGATTTTTTTATATAAGTTTTAAGTAAAATGAAAATATTTTTATTATTGACTCACAAATAAATAAATAAATTTGTTACCATAAAATTTAGGGATTTGTCTGAACCTCTATATTTAAAAAAAACAGTTTCGTTTTTAAAAAGGGCGATGAAAATATAAGAAATTTAATGAATATTACTTTGATAAACAAGAAAAACATGTTTTTTATATATAAATTTTTTTTTATGGTAACAATAACACACGTCATGTTTGGTTTATTTTCTATTATTTAAATATATTGAAATGGGTCATCAAAGCTAGAGTGAATCATCCCGGGATCCCAGCTCTATTCGATGCATATCATTTGATTCCATGCATAACTGATTACATGTCTAAATACACTCACTAGTTTGGGTTATCTCTTCTTGTTTTCATTTAACCCCCGTTTGAATGCTGAATAAATCCAGATAAGCAGTGGAATAAGTCAGAATAAGCTTATTAGGTTGTTTGGCAATACAATATTCCCATAAGGATAAAATATGTTAGAATAAACTGGTATAAAGTGTTTTATGGATTCCAACCAACCCCTGGAATTAAAGCTATCATAGGTTATTCCACCCAAAGAATATATGGGCCCACTGTCAAATCAATTTGTCATCACCTCTATAAATCACATGTCAATCAACTATCATAATTTTTTATCTTTTATAAATCTTTATCCATACTTTATTTACATTTTACTCAAACAACAAAACATTTATACTTATGTTTACCAACGAGAATAATTCAAAACATAACCAAACACAAAATTAATTTATCTTTATTTATACTCACTTATGCCGGAATAATTGTATACCCAAAAATAAATTCTATTATGTATCCAAACGGGGCAAAGGTTTTTCACATTTGAAAATTTTGTTTTATCCAAAAGATAGGGCAACAGGGACAGGTGTTTAATGAACTAGAAATTTCAGAGATGACCAAGTGATTTTTTTTTTTTTGGTATAATATGAAGATAAGAGGCCATGAAAAATTTGGTGGTCATGATCCACATTTGGTAATATTAATTATGGAACTCTCCAATAAAAATCCGTTGACATTTATTTGGTTCACTCATTGGTTTGATTAATTATTATTTTTATATTAAGGTCGGCATCATATAATTTTTTTTGGTAAAGGATATAATTAATCATATATCTTGGACCGGCACTCAACACTATATTTGATTGGTTGTTGTTACTATTTTAGTCTTAGTAGGATGGTAGGCATCACTATAAATATATGACCACATTTAATTAATTGCATATTTTTAAAAAATTTAACACTAACTAATGAGTTAACATGTCCATTGGAGATGCTCTAAGTGATGGAAAATTGTTGGCTAAGCTTTGTCTTTAGTTTGACATTCATTTATTTCTATAGATAAATGTGAAAAATCAGAATAGAATATATGTTCTATGAATGACGTCCAGGTTTTTTGTTTTTGGTATGTGTTTTTATCATAATTAATACCCTCAAATGAAAAACACAAGAAATTATTTAGATCCGAATCCAATACTACCTCTCATCTCTTTTTGTGATGTTTCACTTAGCTTTGAATTATCTATGTCAGAAAATAAAAGCAATGACAGTGATTTCAAATTCGTGAAAGTGTTACAAGATCTGTTGTATTGAAGACCCAAAGATCAGATGACACATAATTATTTAAGATATGTATGAGTTTTTATAAATTAAGTGATGACATTTTCCATTAAAAGTGATATTTTGTTGCTTATGTGTTGCTTCTTTGTGTCTGTCATACAGAAAATTTCATATAGTCTAGATCAAATACTAGCCTCTAACCTAGCAAATATTTAATCTTTACTATCACAGCACATGCCATGTTTGGTTTAGCTTCTATTTCACTCTCCAATCTACTTGATTTTTTGTTGTTACAATTTGAGAATATGAAAATGAGTCTTTAAACTTTCGCAAGAAGGTTAGAATCACAGGTTTGTTCTTCATAAATTTAGAGTTCGAATTTCCTGATTTATGTCTTTGTAGACAAAATGTTTTTTTCAGGTTTCCCATCATAAAAGCAAAGCATTACATTACATGTGCAAAGAAGACAAGCAATGTTTTTTTTTTTTGGAAGTTTCATAATAAATTATTCAATGATTCAATGACAAACCCAGAGAAAAATGGGTTTCCAAGAAACTTCATAATGAAACCATGGGAAAAAACAATGGATTCATGAGGTTTCCTCACACACTGGAATTATCATCCAAAAGAGGGGACCACAGTGACAGGTATTACTACCCCATCTGTAATAGATACATTGTATAGTTATTTTCTTTAGGTATGACATATGGAGTTGATACTTCAAAAGATGAGATAGACATTCTGATAGCCTTGTTAAGGAAAATGTTACACTAGGTCATTTTGCGGTCACTTTTGCATCCTGAACATGTTGAATGAATTGGATCTATTCTTTTTTACATCAAAAATTTCATATACTGGGTTAAAAATTGCATGAATGATTGCATGAATAAACTGAGTGTATCAACAATGACCCCTTGTTAATGAAGCTGAGGCCATGGACATTTTGGGGGTTTTAATTGGTTCTGTGCATGTACAAGTAATTTTATTTAGTTATCTATTAGGTTTTAGTTTTTTTAGCATAGAATAATGTTTAGCTCACTTCACCCACAATATATATGTAATAATCTTTTTTAGCATATAAGGTGCATATAATGTTTTTCATGATATAGTAGTTTATCAACACTCTGGTAATATTATGATGGAAACTCTCCAATAAAAATCCATTAAACTCTTACGACGAAATAGTAATTTGGACAAACAAAAAAAATGATACTGTGTGTTTTTATCAAACGTTTTATAGAAGTTAGTCGTCCAATGAATTTTTTTTTATTAATTTATTTGACTTGGCTCATGAATCTAAAATATGCACGCAGTTAATTAAATTTCTACTCCAATTGACTTAAATATTTCTTAATTTGATTATAAATTTGTCTCATGTAATAATATCTGACTTTATAGTTTTATTTTTCTCTCCATCTTTCCTCTTCCAGCATGGTTAAAAAAGAAAACATTGTAGAAGATGTAATTAGCTTCTTTATTTTTGTTTTGTTTGTATGCATCTCGAAATATAAAATTTTTAATCAATTTTGTGTTTAATAAAAACAAATATTGATTTTAAAAAAATCCATTTGATTATTGTCGATTAGAAAAAAAAAATTAAAAGTTGTAGTTAATGTCGCCCCGCACATGACTAAATTTCTCGCTCTGCCAGAATCAAGTCCCTTAGTGGGTGAAGGTAGTGGTCATTCAGTGTGGACATGTGGGGAAATTAATGAGAAGGCCTTTATATATACTATTATTAGAGACAGGAATGGATGAATATGAGGCTATGGGCTTTTGGATTGTTCTGACAACTTTATGTTAGTACTTTTGGAATATGCTTTTGAAACTGATTGCAGCACAAAATGAATTAAAAGGAAAGAGATTAGGTTGATTTAGTACTCTTACTTGAGAAATCTCCTCACACTAATGGCCAATGCATGTACAGGTCCTGGAAAGCTCAGTGTCACAATTTCAGATAAGTGTTAGTTTTAAGGTTTGGAAGGTCACTGTTGATGCATACATGCATCCTGTTTTTATGAAACAACTGCTCCAAAACTAGGGATAGTCTGCTATTTAAAAAACGGGTTTGAACAACTTTTAAAGATTTAAATTTTATAGGCATCACACATAGGTTGATCAATCAGCTGGATAAAACAATGGGTAAAAGTGTGTATGCATCTCAGAAAATATGATAAAGGTTAATGAACAATCAAAGGTTCACATTTCAGAAATTCTGTTTTATGAATGTAATGTTCTTTATCTATAAAAAAAAAGGCATTTCTAACCCTCGTCAATTAATATAAATGCACATAAGAGAGAAGAGAGTGAGAGCATAGCATGTCAATTATCTGGAAAAAAAGAAAAAAGAAAATTTTTGCACCCAATCTGTAACCGAATTAAAAAATACAAATAATTATCTGAATTTTCAGACTCAGACTAACATATCACATCGTATCATAAATACTTTTATCTACAGTTATTTAAGATTTTAGTTGGTTTACAGGAAACTAAAACCTGAACATCTCCAAATGTGCAGAACTGATAACAAATTGTACAATGCATACATAAATCTTGGCATTCACAGTGGAAGCAGCACATCCTATAACACTAAATCAAACACAGCTTAATATGGGTGGGAGAGAGGCCTTTCAAGCTTCAAGATTCAAGTCTGCTACGAATTTTTAAAAACTCTCCACCAAGGGCGCCTTCTCGTTGGCCTTGCAGACGCGGAGAGTGACACAGAGGTCTCTGGCCTCAAGAATCTGTTCTGCATTCGCCATGATCAGAGGGCCGTATTCGAAGACCAGCTTCTTACACTGCCAAGTAATTTTAAACACGGACAAATAAGATCATGATCAACACAAACAACATCCACGGTCCACAATACTACTTGGATAGTTGGATGCGTCCATTTAAAAGTTAAAACTAGTAGACCTCGTTGGTTTCATGAATAAGCAAGTGAATAAGAGAAGAATAGAGTCAATCCTAACAAACCATGTTTGATTAGCATGGATTAACTGTTATATTTATGTCTTGATACATTTGAATAATCCCAGATAATTGTACCTAGAAGAGGCATATATAATTTATTTATACCATCCAAAGCTATAACTATATTCTAATAAGACAAACAGAAAAAACAAAAAAAATTACCTAAACCGAGGAGAGAATAATCAAACAGAAAATCATTTAATCCTCTTCTATCCCCATATAACTATTTTATGCTAGAATAAGCTATTCGTGAACCAAACAGGAGGGTTGTCAATGCTTACCTTTGTCTTGTATTTCTGAGCCTGGTTGCAGGCCTTGAGAAGAATCTCGATGATCTCTAGCTGAATAGGTGATACACACAAACAAAATTGAACAGATTGAGCAGTGATGTAGAATGTTGGTATATCCTAATGCAATGCAGCATGTATTCTCATCACAAATTCTGTCTCAACAAGTCACATCTCAAAAGAACAATGTAAGACAATTGTACAAACTATTTGTGGTGCATTCCATGTTAATCATGATGAGAAAGGTAAATAAGGCAAGCAAAGTGATGATATAAGATGTTATTCCTAGTAAATTGACACCATATGCATAACCGAACAGAAGTGGTTCACCATCTATATCATAAGAATTTCAAATTCATAGGCCAGATATTAGGCCACAGTTAATCCAAGAAAAAACATACAAGTCACACATTAAAGGACTTTTACTTTTGATATTGGCATCTCGATCTTCGATGTTCTCTAGGAAACTCTAACAGACTTCACATATATTAAGATAATCACACATATAACAGATGAATAACCAAGCTGTCACATGAGGAAGAAGAAGGATGCAAAGTAGGCAGAAGAAAATCATATAGCTTCAACATCAATGAAATGGACTTACAAATGCAACAATCGTCATCACATTCTTGATGAGAATAAAATTTGAAGTTCATAAAAGCGACGCGACAGTTATCCAACACAATATTGATACTTTAACCAGAGAAATAGCACCATATAAAAAAATGGAGGTGGCAGAGTGTGCATAGCACCACATGAAACCTTTCATCTAACAAGAAACACATCAGCATGACTGATATATTACCTGGGTGTCGGGATCTTTCAGCTTGAGCAAAACTTCAGACATAGCATGGTGGCACATTTCACAGCTATCTTGCTTTTGTGGAAGAACCATAACATCCTCACAGAGATTCACTTTTTCACAGAAACCCTCTGGATCTACCGAGCCAACTTCCATGAAGAAGAGAGGTGCATAGTAGTCCACCAATAGGAGGCACTACAAGAGAATACTTGAGATGTTACACCAAAAACCATGATCAGGAGTCCAATGTCATATTTTCCCATCATCCAAAATCAATTGGCAATCCTCGGGCATGATGGGTCCAAAAACGTAAAATTATGATATGTTTCTAGATAATGAATTGATATGTAACTTGGTCAATTCTCATGATTTTCCATATACATGTAGAAAAGGGAAAGCAAGCTATACATATGTTATATCAATCATGGTTCTCTTAAGTGGAGATCCTATTAATTTAGAACCTGTTTGGAACCAATTGTCAAACAGATTCTGATTCTGCAAAATCAATATTTAGATAATTGTTTCCAAATGATTTTTTTTTTCTAACATTAGCTTTTTGGTTCGTTTTGTTTTTATATGTCAATAATCAACAAAACAGCTTTATGGGAAAAAAAATTGGTTGAAATCAGCTTTTTATGAAAAAAAAAATGGTTGGGAAATGCTTTTGCGAAAAAGCTGTTTTTTAAAATTGGTTTCGAACGTAACCTTTGTGCATTAAGCTGAAACTTCAGGTCAAATCATCCTCATCTAGGAAGACCCACAGAAAACTAGTTACAGATAAACTATAGCATGATGCACTCTGCTAACAACTAAATCATATGATAGTCTTTTCATGAATTTGATAATTCCAAAAAATTCATATTCATTGTTAAAAAGTTCACAGTATCAGAGCATTTGACAAGGTCAGAAACATCACCAGAGAATGTTCTATCACAGTAGGAGTGTACCTGTTCTTCGAAAGAATGCAGCCGAGAACATGCCTGATGAAGGGACTTGATGACTTCAGTTTGGGTCTGATTCTCACCAAGATAAGTTATAGCTTGAGTAGCAAACTGCTCACATAAAGTGCACAATCGTTCATTCCTCTTAAATGCTTGAGAATTTTCACTTTCTGTTTCAATAATCTGGTGGCCTATCTGTGTGACTGAAAGTAGAGCACAGGAGATCAACTTCATCTGAAATTCTAATATGCTTTATCCTAATAAAAGTTCACGTATCCAACATAGAAACATGCAATAACCAAATTGTCCCATAATTGAAGTTGAGCCTAAGAACTATAAACAAAGATTTCCTAACAGCATAGGAAGGACCAATCAGGGATGAAGTCAATAGTCCGCCATTTTATTTTGACAGGGTTGTTATCTAAGTTCAGTGACAGGGAACTTCAGTCAGACATCAAAAGCAATATTTCATCAATTAGTTTGACAGTTCCTATATGTTATGCAACTTGAGTTTGTGGCATACGAATAATAATATTCATTGGCAGCAGCATGTATTTGATGGTTTGAATAATAACACCTAGCTCACAAAGAGTTTAGTTAATTATGTGATATAAATGCTCTACTTGACAAGGTCCAGAAAATTGCATCAACCAATTCAACCCAAATTCCATGAGAAATCACAGATAATACAATATTTCACAGTAAGTGGAAATATGATTGCATCTACTTCGAAACTGAAATTCAATTAATGTTTTACTTATTTAGTCAGATTTCAGAAAGCATAAAACCCTTCCAACTTGTGCAAAATGATTAGGACTGATATTTTTCTGAGACAAACTTATTGTAAGGTAAAATGGCTTTAATTTTTAAACCTCACGGTCTGAGGACAACAAAAATACTTTTTTGACTGACTCAACACTGGCTTCTTATCTGAAAGTATCTACTGCTAGAAAAAATCTCATCCTAATGTATCAGCAAAAAAAAAAAAAAAAAAATTCATTCTGTCTTATCATATTCATTAACTACCCATAAAACTTTTCTTACACTGCAGCTTCACTGAAAAGCACAGTGTGTAGTAAAATCACACTTAAAGGTCATATATAAAAGAAAGCACATATAGATAAATTTGATACAACAAAGTGTAAAAAATTCCAATCATATATTATTAAAAAATAAAAGTCAAGGCCTACCAGATTCATCAGATATCATGGAAATCCGGGCATCTGCAAATGCCAAACTTCCAGCCAGAACAAGAAGAACTAAGAACCCACCTCTCATACCCATTATACCTATGATAAAGAATAAGCAAAAACCAGATAAACAAAATTTGATAAGTGACATCTTAGGTAATCAATGTTAAAGCACAAAATTCAAAAGAGCATCATCAGAAACCTCGACCCAAGTACAGAAAATAAATTTCATTGAATCATCAAATTGTAACAACCAAACAAGTATCCAAAACAAGTGAACATAATTGTTGAAGCAACAATAATAACCACATCATACAATACCTAAACTTTACCAAATTTTTTTAAAATGATAATACTGCAAATCCAAGATTAATCTTCAGCATTAATGCACTCACCTCAATGACAGAAAATTTAATTTAATATGTTAGAATTCATGCTTTACAGTAAACCTTTCCAGTATGCTTTCATTCCGACTGTAATTTAAGGGCTATCATTATTTAGTCATTCAGTTGCACACTTGCACCCTCTTTTCGAACCAATTTTCAATTTTCTTTTATAAAAATTGTTCTCAACTAGCTTTCTTGATAATGTTTTGTTGACTTTTAAGGCCCCGTTTGAAAATAGTTTGGTGAGCTTTTGTATTCGTAGGATGTTGAGTTCCCCAAATCCGTTTTCAAACCAAAAAAAAAAAGTTGCAGAGAGAGACAGCTTTTTCATAATCTGGCAACTTCCTACAAATCCTGTTTTAAAAGCTAACTCTCATACCTGTTGCCAAACAGGACCTACGACTAGAAACCAAAATCCAAAACTAAAAGCTTAAGTTTAAAAAAACAACCCTGTTTAAAACCAATTGATTTTGCAGAAGCAGAATCAGTTTGACAATTAATTCCAAATGGAGCCATCAACTACCCTACTTGCTGCAAACTTGCGACCTAATAAAGAATCCATGATCAATTAAATCATCTATTGATCCAAACAAACTTCTTTCTCAAAATCATCACAGATTCACAATTTATATGTTCTGCCCAATTGTTTCATAGGCGAAAACAAATTCAATATAGCACAAAAAACCATAAAAAACTCAATTATCACATATATATTCATAGAGAAACACCAGCAAACACACCAACAAACCTAAGGAAGCAATATCGATAGCTAAATCGATCGAAACGTTGGAAAACCAAGACAACCCAACAAAACAAACATCGATTCATCCAATCATGCTTCAAAGACCCAAAATTTCGATCCAAATCGACAAACCCAATTGGAAACAAGATCGGATTGGAAAAAATCAGACCTGAAAACGGTGTACTTCGGGCGAATCGATGTGGAGAGGGTTTTCTTGATGGATCAATAGTCGTCTACGTTTTATTATTTGATATTTTTGACAAATCGCCTTAAATGTGGAATTGATAAAATATAGGGAAAAATCCGTATAACCCCCCATACAGCCCGATATCCATATAACCCCTGGACTTTTTCAAAAATCCAAACAACTCATTCTATTAGTCAAGTTAATCCACGTCCCCGTTTCGAATTGAAGGAATTGAGCTATTATAGATAGATAACTATAATAGTATAAATAACAATTCTACATGAATAAAGAGATTTTATGTTTGGTTGTGTTTTTTTATTCTCATTGGAAAAACGTAAGAATAAATGTTGAGTTGTTCGGTTGATGAAGAATAAAATATAAATAAGATGTAAAAAGTTGATTTGATATGTGAGCCCTATTGATGTATAAAATGTGTTAATAGATGTAATTTGATGTGATGAGATATGATTTTTTTAATGTGATAGTGAGTCCTCACTTATCAATGAAAATAGATAAATTGAGTATAGCTTATCCTATAGGTTACTTAGAATTGTTATACTCTCTTATACTTCGTTTAAATTGATTTAGTAATATCAAGTTATACTATATAAACAAACAATTATTTTCTCCTATCCATTCTTATACCACCTTTAACCCCCACATTTAAAGTTATTGTTTTGCTCCAATATGAAAACATGTAACTCTTCTCCTTCTTTTTCTCTACAGAGCTTCATCTAGGATATGAAAAATCATCATTAAGGGTTTTTTTTTTAATTATTCACATAATGTAGACAGTTATTAAGATACAGCATTTCAAATATCATAGTTTGAATAATATAATATTCAAAGAATTTTTTAAATCTGTCAATGGATTCTTAACTCAAGGGGTCATTTGAATTTTCATGTGTGTTTATAAGTGATTATATAGACTTTTGAAAATGTTCAAGGGGTTATATAAATATTAGACCGTTTGCAAGGGGTTATATGAAAATTTACTTAAAATTTAATATTAAATGATTGGAGGAGAAAGAGATGTTAGTGTTGACAACGTGAAAAAGAGAGGAAGATGTGAGATCCCGTCACCGCCTGGTGAACTTTGGAATCGGTTTCTCGTTCAATAATTGGCGGAAGTGGACGGTCTCCGGAGGTCTTGCATTGGCGCAGAATCGAAGGTGAGATTATCGGAGGTCTTCTGATTTGGAAACCTAGACTTGGAAGCGATACCCACTGTACTATTCAAACTTTCTAGGGGCCTTCTATTTCCACCCCTTCCGTTACTCAACCCACTCGATTTTAAAATGAGAATCTATTACTGTATGGAGAGCAATCCACCCCAAGTGACGGAGAACTCATTCGACTTCATTGTTAGTCTGACTAACAATGAAGTTCGCACCTGAACAATTACCTCCTCGGATTCCATCACCTTCTCCTTCTCCACTGACTCCTCTTTCCTGGCGGAGGGAGACCGAGTGAGATTCCAAGGAGGAAGAGAGTGAGAGAGAGAATAAATATGATGGGGTGGGGTTGTGGTTTTTAAATTTTGAGTAGGGTTGATTAGAAAACTGGGTTGAATAGTAATAAAACGGGGTGAATAAAACTGTCCCCAAACTTTTTTTATAGCTTTATTACTATTCTTGATTTTTTTTTTTGAGAATTTATAAATAAGAGATCTTTTCTCTCACTACTTTGATCAGGGAGATTGAAAGCTTGTTTTTTTTTATCACTCATAAATTTTTTTAGATGACGAGGGGACAATAGAAAGAGGAAGAGAGAGAAAAAGGCCGCAACGCGACGCAGGTGGGACAGAGGAGGGTGGCAAAGGAAGCGTGGAGGAGAAGCCGGAAAAGGGAGAGGGGGCGAAAGAGAGGCGAGCGTGAAACAGAGAAGAGGGGTGGAGCGGAGGGTGGGGATCCCATGAGATCACACTCTAACCCCAACTAATATTAGAGATTGAGAAAGCAGTCCATCAAAGCCATTGGAGAATAAAAATTCAAATGTTGTGAATACGGTGGCTAACCACAACCACCACTTCAACTCCCTATCACTTCTCTATAACCCTCTCACCCTTCAATTCCACAACCCTCACTCTTAGGGTTACTTTGATAAGGAGGATAAATGTTAAGATAAGAAGTAATTATGAGAATAAGTGAGTGGAAAGGATAGCTTATCTCAATTTGATATAAAAAATAATTAGGATAAACTGTGGACAGTTGTCCCAATTTTGAAATAAAAATAGAGATATTTTATTTTACCTAAAGGTTATAATAATATTTATCCATACTTTTTTATCCAAATGTTAAGAAATGTAAATATGAACAAAATTGATTTTTATCGACTAAAATTAGGATAACTTATCCTCAAAACCTCAATCTCTTGCCAAACTAAGACCTTAATCACCACATTATATCCCCTCACCTCTCATGACTTGCAACCTCTGTAACTCCCTGCCCCTTCATGTGGATTGTTTGCACCTATGGGGCACCTCTTCGTATCCTGCCCCTTCGCAAGACAGCTTTGGATTCTCATGGGGTCGGCGACGGGGATGAACGTTCGATTCTCGGACGTCGAAGGTTTATGGGAGCTCAGGCGGGGAAGAGAATGCGGAGGAGAGATGATCGAAGTATTGACGCCAAATTCACCTTATCTTTCATTCCAGCTCACGTGGACGATTTGGTTAACGCATGACCAAGCACTTTTTCAAGGTGTTCTTTCATATGTAGAGAACACTTGGTCATGTGGTCTATTTAGTTAAAGATTGGGGCGTTCATTTTAACCCGGGGGGGGGGGGGGGCTCCCAGGGTGGGATATTAAATGAGATATTCGTGCTAGAATGAGCTTTTAGAACTGCCTTGTGTATGATCCTCTCCTACGCAGTTGGTTCTTTTGTATTTCCCATTTTGGGCCCTTTTAATTATTTAAGTAGACACCTACCGTTTATCTTCATAAAAAAAAATCTCTATCTTCCAACCTTTGGGATTCTTCAATGAACCTTATAAATAGATGGGTTTTGCAATTTCATTCACTACGATAAATTTGATTATTAGCTACGAATCTTTCCCTACGAAACTCATTTTCATAGCTAAAGGGGACTTTTCCTGCGAAAGTTAGATTTGTTGAGAATAATTTTTACCTTTCTTGATGAATAAATATTTCATTACAGAATGTATGACTTTTCTCTGTGAAATATTATTTGCATAGCTAAAAATATGACATTTAGCTACAAAATTCAAGTGTGTATCTAAAGATATACCTTGTGTTCATGTATTTTTACTTGGTTTTATAACATCAACATAATTCTTTACTTTTTAATTCTCTAAACCCAGTAACAAGAGTAAAAGCATTATATATATGTAGGCCATGTCACACTATATATTAAGATCTTCAATTTTAAAATATTTAAATTTTAATAGATATTGTAAGAAATAGAATTATTTTGTAGAAATTAAAGGTGAATCTAGTTAATATTGAATCCCATCAATTTTGTTAATTTCTCACGAGAAATTGATGTCTAAAAAATTTAAAAACCTCATATGTTAAACATGTGAGATGACATGTGTTAACTAATGATTGATGACTAAAAAAAAAAAATAATCTAATATTAATAGGACTCCGTCTCCAAAAAATAAAAAAACAAAAAACTTCTAGCCTAATTCATTAAATTTAGTAAGATTCTTAAATTAAAAACATATGATTTTGGAATTATTATATGAAGGGGATGAGACAACATTACTTTTGGGAACGAATAGCGGCAATAGCCCACCTGTCGTTTTACTGATCCCACCACCTCTTTCACCCCACATTTCCCATCCCCATTCTAATACAAATTACAAAAGATATGAACAATTAAATCCACCACACTTTCTCTTTCTCATGTATATGCCTCCATTTGTTTTGAGAATAAATCCAAGAATATCCTGGTATTAACTAGAAGTAGGAAAATAACATGTTTGAAACAATAAATAACCCTACATAAGATGTTATCAGATAAACTGACATAACCCTGGATAGCCATTCCAAGCTGATGATAGAATCAAATTATTTTAGATTATTTCATCCAAAGAATATGTGGGTTAACTGTCAAATAAACTATCATGACTTTAATAAATCACCTGTCAAATCAACTATTATTATTTTTTCACATTTTATAAATCATTATCCATGCTTTATTATATTTTATCTAAACATCCAAAAATTTATTCTGACGTTTATCAACGAGAATAATTCAAAACACAACAAAAAATAAAATCACTTTATTCTTATTTATACTCACTTTATGCCGAATAAATGCATACCCAAGAATAAATCATATTTGTAATCCAAATGAGGGTATATAATTTCTCTCCTCTTCCTCTCTCTCGCCCTCCTCCACTGCCGCCACACACCACCACCATGGGCCGCCACACTCTCCTCTGTTCCTCTCCTCCTTCGCCCTCCCCTATTGTCATCGTGGCCATTGTCAATAGAAAGAATTGAGAGGGACAATAGTGGAATTAATGACATTTCAATGGCTAATTTTTAGATTTTTTAGTTAGCGTGCTAAAATTTAAAGCTTGTCAATCGGATAGGTACAGATGTTTAAATATTAACATTAAATTGTATAATCAAGTGATATATTAGAGAGTTATAAAAAATAAATTTGAATTTTAAAACTTATTATCTCTTACAGATATCATATATTAAAACTTTAATAATAATATAATATATCATTATTATGATTAATCATACAATATAACAAATATTAACAATATACAAATATGTATATTTTTATAATTTATATCTAATACGCTATTTTTTGAATCGGATAACTAATATCTATATCTGTTTTGAATATATGATATTTTTTTTTTTTTTTTTTTATAATTGAAAGACCCCACTGGTTGTTGGGGATAGTAAAATCCGCCTGAATTTAACTGTCAGAAAACGTGTTCTCCCATCATTAGCTGTCCTCCACAAACCCAACTGCCATCTCGAACTCTGGTAAAAAAAAAAAAAAAAATTCAAAAATCCCCCAAATCGATTCCCGTTATCTCCGACCGATTAGGGTTTCTTTCATGATCCCAAACAAGAAACGATGAGGCTCCAGACCTACGCCGCCCTGAGTCTCCTCACAACCGCCACCGCCGCCGCCGCCGCCATCCACCACTCCTTCCGCATCAGCAGCCAGTTCTTCCCCGCCGCAGTCCACCTCTCCACCTCCAATGTCTTCTTCCTTCCTCCTCCTCCTCCTCTTCAACAACGCCGCCGTCGCCATCCACGCCTCCGCCCGACTCGTCCAGCGCATGTTCCTCGGCAAGCTCCGGGAGGCGGAGATCGAGTCCCTCAACGAGCGCTCGTGGAGGTATCTCGCTGAGATCCTCAGCGCCATCACCGTCTTCCTGCCGGACTTCACCTTCTCCTTCTTCGGCATGGAGGCCGCCCTCTTCAATCTCAAAGGGCTCCACTGGCTCGCGCAGAAGCGGTTCAGGTATCTCAAGGCCACGCCGCTGGAGGCCTTGAATTCGCAACTCCGGTTCTGTTCTTTCCTCCTCTTCCTCCTCGCCGTCGATTCTCTGTTCCTTTACATCCACCTGTTGCGGTCTTCAGCCTTGTTGTATTTTGTCTTCGAGTGAGTCTAGGTTTGGAATTCTTGTCATTGGGATTTTGTGATTGGTCGGCGATTGATTGATTTTCTTCAATTCAGGTACGTGATTTTGGTGACGAATGCTGTGGTGATATTGATTAAGTATGTTTTCTTTGTCGCTGATATGCTTATGGAGGGTCAGTTTGAGAGGAAAGCGATGTATACGTTTCAGTTGGAACTTGTGCGCGATCTGCTTCACCTGTTGATGAAGAGCTGTATCATCTTTATGCTCTTCCCGTAAGTTTAACGGACTATGGCATTGAGTGCTTTTGCTATGGCCATTAGTGTAAAAAATATGGTTTAATTGAAGCTTGATAGTGTTGACTTAGCACTATGTAGATGATAGTGATGAGAGATTTCTTTAGTTTAGCGATTTAGTTGTCAGATCGAGTAATTTAGTTGTCAGATCGAGTAATTGAATCATGTCGGCTAACTGTGAATATTGTCCAATGCGATCTTTCTTGTGGGCCTATTTTAGGGTTTACTAAGCTCTATATTTTTGGTATGAGATTTAGGATATTTTGCTTTTTTGGAATCGTACTTAATTCAAACTCATTCCCAAATGCCCCTAGTGGTCTCAGCTTTTGACCAAAGCGAATAACAGTTTGTAGACTAATAGAATTTCTGTTTAAAATGTTATGTATGTCTTCAGTAATTAATACATTGATCTGTTGATAGTTGATAGGAATGATTTCTGGTAGATAGTCTTAGGCAATCCGTGTTCCCATACTGAAAATATTGTTTATTGTTCCTATTTTCTGATTGTCATTGAGGTTTTGGGTAATGCAGTTTCTTTTTGTGTGCTAATGTCTTTTAAACTTAAACCTGTTATAGGAACTATCGCATACCACTGCTTAGCCTCTACAAAACATTCTGTAAGTTCAAAATTCGTGTTGCTGATTATCTTCGATATCGGAAAATCACATCAAATTTGAATGAACATTTTCTGAATGTGACCACTGAAGAGCTTCAAACGTGAGCCATCAGTTGCCTAACCTGTATTCTTTTTCATTTTTGATACCTTCCCTTCGTTTTAAAGTTCACAGAGATGTGGTTGAAATTACAGGAGTGATGCTACCTGCATAATCTGTCGCGAGGAGATGACTACTGCGAAAAAATTACATTGTGGGCACCTGTTTCATGTTCACTGTCTGCGATCATGGTTAGAGCGAAAAGCAAGTTGCCCAACTTGCAGATCATTGATTGTTCCTACCGAAAGCCAGACTGCCTGAAACAGGGGACCGCAAGAAGGCCAATTCCATCCTTGTCAAACTGGTAAGATACTACAACATGAACATGTGACAATGTGACAGTTGACATGTTTCTCCTGATCTTTTAGGTTTATACATGTTTAATATACAAAGTTGTCTTCATCCATAATGCTCTGTGTTTTTCTGGTTCTCTGATGCACAAGCAAAATGACTTCTCTGCCATATTTTCTGCGCATTTGTTGCAAAGAAATGCTAGACATCCATCTGAACATGATATTCTTGATCAATAAATTTTTTTCGTGCTGCAAAGTTTGCTGAACATACCAACCAATTTTTTTTTCCTGTATATTTATTTTCCCCAGGAGCAGGATCAAGTAATGGTGCATCCACACAAGGTCCGCAGGCTGGTGAAACAGGTGTTAATCTGAACCGTCATCAGACTGTACTCCAAGCTGCTGCATTAGTACATGGGAAATTATCTGTTACACATGCGGGGTATGCCTCTATTACAGGATCTAAGTAAAAGGATTCTTCTGTTAACAGCATGCCTGAGTTTTGTGAATGTACTGCAATAGTTCTCATAGGATGCTTAACAGCTTCCATCTTGTGCATGTGGCATGCTGATATATTTTATTTCTGGATGAATGTTTTTAACACAATTGGAGGATGCATGTGATATTTTTGTGAATTTGGTTAGCTGTTCTTAGATATTGCATGCTTACATTTATTATTATTATTATTATCTATTTCTGTCTTGTGCATGTGGCATTTTTGTTATGTTTTCTGGGTATCCATTTTGATTGTTTAAAAAAACGTTGCATCCTAGTGTTGATCATGGATTAGAAAAACAATGATTGTCGTAATTTATAAATATTAAGTAGAAGCAAATGTTGGCATTTAAACAATTAAAATGTTCTACAAGGATTAGTGGAAGCAACAGTATGTTTTGATGCAGACTGCATGATGGATCGTGTGATTGCAAAAAGTAGAGGACTCAGAGGAGTATGGCCAAATTAAGAAAATAAATGTTTATTATAGAAGAAAGAAAGATGAGTACAATCACTGGTTTGAGTAAAAAGGCTTATGAGTGCAATTCAACATTGGAGGGGAACATAATGATTACTCCGAAGAACAGGTTATTGGGAGAGGCAAATGGAACTTGAAACTTGAAACCTAATGGATGAGGGAAAATTTGAATGTGCAGAAATACCAAACAAAAAACAATTGTTGTTGGATATATGGCTATAATCTTTTGTAAACTGTTATATTACTGGTTGGGCTGGTCTGTTAATATTATTAATACCATTTAATCAGTTATGGACCTCGTATATCTCTATTGTTGACAATTATCTTTTTGACTTGAAGGCCTTTGATTTGAACATGGTTTAAATCATAAAAAGAAGCAATTTATCCGTAAGAAATAAAACGGGATATTCAAATTGTTTCTACCCTGATTGAGCAATCATCTTGGGGGCTGCCCTACTTCTATATTGGAAATAGTACTTCATCACAATCTTTTATGTCTTGGTGCGGTCTTTAAGGACAATGAATTTAACTTGCATTTTTGTTTTACAAAATTTTATATGACTGCCCAGTACTTAACTTTTTTCCTGTTACAGTAGATGATATATTGGTGGGTAATATAGAAGGGTTTGCCAAATCACTTCTTTTTTACATTTCAGGTCAGAAGCATTTACTAATGTGTCCCATATGAATATGGGTGATGTGGATACTGTGGAAAGGAGGAGGCTGTCAGATGCAAGGGTCACTTTATCGGAATATCAGGAAGGCCTTCTAAAGTTGTCAGGTGCCTGCTTAAATCTAAGACATCAGATTGAGGTAAATGATTCTCTTAGCTTTTCTACTTAATTGTCATATTTTATGACTTGTGGTATGCATTAATCCGTAATCAATTACTTGAACCCTAATGCAGATTGTTGTTAGAAAACATCCATGTAGCCAGATTGTTATAAGAAAACATCCATGTGGCACACTTAATATTAGACTACTAGTCCATGATGCCATTTCATATTATGTAATGTATTAGTTGAATCCTCATGCAGATTTTTGTAAGAAAACATACATGTATCCGTAAGTGTTTTCCCAGATTCGGCATTTCTTCAAGTTGCATCATGCAATTACTTTCCTTCTCAGGTGGAAGGGAGGTTTTTGGGTGCAAGGGCCTCTCTGTTAGAGGCACAGGAGAGCCTTCTAAGGCTGTCTGAAGCAAGCCTAAATCTAAGAAAACATATTGAGGTAAATGATTCTTTCACTTTTATGCTTAGTCGTCATATTTATGAAATGTGGTACCCATGGTAACAGATTTTGAGTCCATGACAGCATTTCATGTTCTGTAATGTAATTATTGAATCCTGAACCAAATTGTTTTTGAAGGAAACATTGATGTTGTCTGATTTTGCTTATTTTGGTGGACAGATCTCCACTTTACCTCCTTTCATCTCTTGATAGTGATGATAATGAAAGAAGGATATTAGGGAGTTCTTACATATACAATGGCATGGTTGCCCCATGAAATACTTTATAAATGAGCTTGACTAATCACCCGATCAGGATTATGCAAGCTAAAGGTTCGGCTGGGCCATTACTTTATGGTTTAGGGTCTGCTCATATGATCTAAGGATCTTAAAAACTAATTCAACAGGTGTTGAATTATTGAGGTGCACAAACCTCCAAGAAAATTTGCCTCTACATGGACTTGTTTATTCAGTTGTATTTTAATAACTTTTGATGCTTTTGAGAGATTTTAGAAATCCTTTTGTTTGCCAAAGATTCTAAACTAATGACCCAGTTCACAAAGACTTGTTTTATCTCGTCAAATTAGTGGAAAGAAGCCTCGCTCCTTTTTTCCCCTTTAAACTGAAGACTGTCCCAAGCTTCCTCAGTTCCTCTTCTTTCGCGTGCACTCTTATTTTTTTTCACCACAATACTGCTATTTTACTGATGAAAGCCTACATGAATTTTTAATTCATTCAAACCTTTTTTTAGCAATCTAAGAATCAAGTTGTATCTCTACAGGTTTGAGCATTTTTTTTTATCAATGATTATCATCATCTTTGTTAATTTGGTGTGGTCTTTTTCGGTGACAAGTCTTATTAGTACATCCCAATCTTGTTGTCCAGTTAATCCTTCCATTATTGTTGTGCAGGTTTTTAAACAAGCGCTGGAGTTTTTAGAGAAGCTGGAGGTTTTGAAGGCGATTGTCTGCGATATCGATTCTTGAACGCAAATAACACAGTGAATATTGACATAGTGAGCACTCTAATACAGGAGCTTGGAAGAGGTTGATGATTGAGACCTTACACACAAATAGATGGTGACGGGATAAGCTGCCCTCATATATGTTGGGGAATACTTGCTCCACAAATGAGGTAAGTCCATTTTGATTAGCTGCAGATAAATACAGAAATCTTTTTCTTTTGGTAACCCTAGTTCAGTTGGAATAATCATAGTTTTGACATGATAAGATAAAAGAAAAAAATACAGGTCCAGTTCCATAAAATGAAATGTTCCATCTTAGCGACAAGCTTACCCACACATACTAATCAATATATTAAATTCATTGCATCAATATACATCTACTACCACCAGCACAAACCAATACACATTAAAATCTGTCCCATACAATCTTACAAACCTAAACTGGAGCAAAGAAAATAAGAAATCATATCCAGGATAGAAACAAAGTCTAAGAGATATAAATTGCCTTGTGTACTTTATTACACAAAATGTAAGAATACATGCATTCAATTCATGTGTATGGACTTCATTTTTTTTTTTTTTTTTATAAAAGTAATGACTTCATTAGCCATGTATAAACTTCAAAAGTACAGATGTTTTACCAATGTTTAGGACAAGTAGTTCAAGAAGACCCTAATATAGGGGTCCATCAGGTCCAAGATTTAAGTCTTGGGTGCGTTTGGTTACGTGATTGCGCAGCTTTTGCGATTGCAGGATGTTGCTTCTGTAATCGTGCAACTAAACAGGTTTACTGTAGCAGCTTCCTGGAGATAGATTTCAGGTAAATAGTGCCCGAAAGCTGCAATTTTCAAAAGCTGTGGGAGGTGAGTTTCCTGCAAAATCAGTTTTAAAATCTAGATATCTGAAGAATCAAGTTTACAATCACGCAACTAAACGTTGGAAAGCCCAAAGATTATTCCGTGTATGTCTGGGCTTTGGATTGAATGGGCTGGACAGAACTCTTTGGGATTTTAGATGCCTGCTGAGTCAATACAAAATCCCATGTGATGTTCAATGATGGACATTTCGTCATTGAAACATGTAAGTACTTTATTGTGCCCAAACACACACACACACACTTCACCCAATTGAAACATGTACATCACTGCATGTAGGACTTCTGATAAAAACTGTATGTAACCATGCTTGTTTGATCCTTCATGGAGAGTTTGGACTTTGGATTCTCTGCTTAGTTTTTGGTGCTTGGGATCTTACCAGACTTCCATCACGGGGAATGTGTGGTTCACATTTTGTCATTTGATGAATTTAGAGTTGAGACAAATGTTAAGTCTCACCGATCCTCTACCTTCTAATTTTAATCATGATGACTAGACATCCCTACATTGAAAGTCCATAAAGATCTAAATATAAAAAAACAAGTAAAGCATCCGGTTCTCCATGGAAGGTGTATTTAACTATTGGGTGTTGTTACACAGTTCCATTCAATTTTTTTTACAGTATAAAATACAGTTTGATATATCTCATTAAAAATCCAATGAAGTATATACATTGTTAGACAATATATATACTCTGTTAAATTTTTGCTTACATATACTAAAAGAGTTCATTCAATTTGAAATATAACTATATATTTTTTTTATCAAAGTATATACCTCATTAGATAATACTTACTATTAAAAAAAAAAAATGTGGTATAAGTTTTGGAATATAAAAATGACTAAATCTAACATATTCCCTAACTATTTATTGCTTGTTTGGATTTCTTTGGTTGACAAAATTGAAATTCATCACCTACAACAAATTCAAAAATATATAATAACAAATGACGATTGAATCCATTTTTCTCATAATCAACATTAATTTATTATAAAAGCAAATCCACCAACAAAAATGACCTAACCTTTGTCAGACAAAGCAATCTTCAATGCTGTAACAAGAAAACAAACCGAAAAAAAAAAGTCACAGTTGAATCTTTCACCAAAGGTGCTACCAAATATGGATACCATGTGACTTTGCCACCAACAATGGCCGCTTTTTGTGGTCTATTAATGAAAACCAAGACACCATTGAAACCTTGTTTGCATCTCCTGCTTTTCAGTGGTTGGAGAAATTCACATGTGGGCAGGCCATGTTCATTAAATAAGTCATGTGTAATCATGTAACAATGCAACCAATAATCTACTCAAATTATTGTTGTTGTGATATTGAATGGCTATCTTGCGTGGGTCATGTAAAATAAGCTGATCGAACTTTGAACTATGAAATGGGTATTGTTATACTCGGATACTCTTGCAGCCATCGATTTGGTTCATCTGGTATTCATCCACACATATATTGAGTTAAAAATGCAGAAATGACTGCATAAGAATGTCATGTTCGTCTTTCAATATAAAAATATAGATAAAAATAAAATAAAATAAAATAAAACAAAACCTGATCCTTTGATTAATTTCTCCAACTAACTAATGCAATGCATTTGCTAAGTCACATGGGTGGTCTGGTTTTGGTCCACGTAAGCTATAACACTGGTTTGTTTTTTCTTTGCTAGTGACATTTTCATTTTCTTTGGTGTTGTGCCATGAGATTTAATGCATTGGTTGGTCTTTAGTTAATCAATTTGATGTTTTGTTATAACTCATTTTGTGAGAAATAATTATTGAGTGACATCTGGTTGGCTAGTCTAAGGACTAGTGAATTTACTCCATTAAAAAAAGACTTTTAAGTCAATCTTGCCTGTTTTGTTTTTAAGTGACAATTTGTAATAATAATTGTATTGGTATGCAATACTTTCATATATTTTAACATTTAGTACTCATCTCGTACTTTATTCAGCTCGAAAATGCTTAGATCTGGATTTATAAATAACAGCAGATTTAGATTTCAACGTTAAATATATAGTTGATCTTTGTAGAAATAATATAATTATGATTTACACAGACATACAGCTCTGACTGATCATGGTTAAACTCTTTCATTATTGAATGAACAAGCATGCATATAGAATTTTTTTTTCCCCTTAAAAATTGTTTACAAGTATTCCAATCAATCCATTTTTCTACGTTTAAATTCATTCTATTTCAAATGAATCATATTTGTATATGTGTTTTCAAGAATTGCTTCAAATGGGACACCATCAATTGAATCTTTAATTCTAACTTTATCTTCATAAGATCAGCAAAACAAACTATTTAATGTTCTACACATCTTAATAGTTTAATCAGATAATTATAGAGAGGTAACATGATCCAAGAGGCGTGAGACAATCAGAGCTGGATCACACGAGAATCTAATTTATGATAAAAAAATAGTTATCATAATCTCACATGTTAAATCGGTGGGATTGCCACAACTTAAGTCTCCCAATGGAAGACTGATCAGTTCATCCTTCCTGTGATGCAATCTCTCAAGGTCAGGGAGTGCAGATCCTTTGTGTCTTTTACAGAGAGGCTACCCACCAATCAGGTAAGGTCATATACATGAAAAATAAAACAACATTTTTCAAATTGTCCTCATTATTAATATTTTCAAAAGTATTGTGCATGCACTATTTTTAGTGTTTTTACACCGTCTACATGGCATGTTTGATTCACTGGCACAAAAAATTATGTGATTTTTAACACAGGAGAACCACAAGGTCAGTCCCATGTTCCACATGCATCCTCTATGTCACACACACGTACTTATTTTCCATAACACACACACACACACACACTAAACCACCCCCTCCCTCCCCCTCCATAAAACCTTCCCAAACCTTCTCAAAAACCAACCACCCAACAAAAAAAACACAACCAAACATGGCATCCTCTGATGCTCTCCCTCTCCAAATTAAAGTTAATGAAGAGTACAACAAGTTCCATGCAAGGCTGTTGTCAAAGGAGTCCTCCGCAACCAACCCTTCGTTCAGAGTCTACTACACTGCCGCCTCCCGCGCCGTCCCCTTCCACTGGGAGTCTCAGCCGGGGAAGCCCAAGGTGGAGCCACCGCCTGAGTCCAAGCTCCCACCACTCACTCCCCCTCCCTCCTACCTCTCCAACCCTAAACAATCCAATTCTACAATAACAAAGCATTCAAAGAGTAATGCAAAGCTATTCAAAAACATCTTCTCCAAGAAGAAGTGCCTCTCCTTCTCCTCTTCCTCTTCATTGTCCGGGCGGAGCCGGTCATCGTGCGATGAGGACGATGAGGAGGAGCCGGTGACCGCCAGAGGCTGTGGTGGTTCACCTACTTCGACGCTTTGCTTTGGTGGCTCGGCTGTTGGAGGGCTGAGGAGGTTCAATTCGGTTGTGTTTGTGAAGAGTGCACTGTTGGCTGTTGTTGGGCATGGATCTAGATAAGGTGGTGATATTACTTCTTGAAAGTGTTTTTGGTGTCCTTGATATTATTATTTTTATTGTTATGTTGAAATGTTAGGGAGAGTTCCGCTAGCAGCCTACCTGTAATTATTAAATGTTTTGATGTTTTTAAATGTATGCACTTTAAAAAATTGAAGTATATATATCAATGCATGGATTGCATGGATTTAATTATTGAAGAAGTGAAAAATTATATGCTTCGTTTATTGGAGAGAGATGAGACTGCAGGGCTATAAATGGGATTGTGTAACAATGATTTTCTCTTTCTTTTGAATTTAAGTAGAGTTGTTGATTCTTGTTTGGGGGGTGTATTTTGTGGTAGTGGCTCATCTATCCAGTCCCCCAAGTTATGGTGATTAGTTTTCATGCATTTAGAATAATGTGAAGAACTGAGTGTGTCATGGACTTTTTTCATAATTGGTTTCTTTTTAGGGTGTGTTTGTGCATGATGGAAAGTGAAGGAAAGTGAGGGAAAATAAAGATTTTCCCTTTGACCACTTAAAAAGCTAGCATTTGTGTCAAACAAGAAAAAGAAAAAATTTTCCATCACTTTCCCTCTCCTATTTTGTCTTATTAGAAAAAGTGGGAAAAACTTTTCCTTTCCCCATAGGTGAGAAAATGAGAGAAAGTGATGGAAAATTTTTCCACTACATGCACAAACACCTTGAAAGTTGCTCAAAGGGAAAAAAATTTACTTTCCACCACTTTCCATTTGACCCAAATTCTATCATTTTCTTTCATTTTCCCTTCAACTTTGTGCACAAACACACCCTTAGTTTCTTCTTAATATCAAATTCTCCTTGCATATATGGCTTATCAGTCATGTGTTTGCATAGATGAACCTAGTGGAGGAAATGTTAAAGCACTTCCATGTTGGGAAAGACTTTAAATGCGACAGTGTCATATGTCACCTTGTGATTTTGTACTTTGCAAAGTCTGTTTCGGCATATTTTGACGGGGTCTTTTTATATTTGTTTTGACATACTTTAATCGAGTACTTAAAAGAATATGTATCTAATTATCGATCTAATTATCAGTTGATTTGGATGTCATGTTGGTTTCTGTAATCTGATATGCATTTGTGGACACCATCCCCTTGCATATATGTCTCATCACCATCCGACTCACCATATGAATAAATGGATTTTTATCTGATGATTAAAATTACCATAAAATGAATTACATCTTCTCCTAAATCGTGATTCCCATTTTTATTCTTCTGTTTCTGTCTTAAAATAAACAGGTGATTTTTTTTAACCATCATAAATCACCTTCTGATTGAATGAAATCAGATCTCAAGATGATTATAAGATGACCACAAGTTTGAGGAGGTAGGGGTGGTAAATGAGCCGAACGAGCTGAGTTTTAACATGTTCAAGTTCGGCTCGTTTATAAATGAATCGAGCCGAGCTCGCGAGCCTCCATGAGTCTAGCGTTCTTATTCATTTTAAGGTTTTTAGCGGTTGAAAATAAAATTTTAGCTTAAATAGTTAAGTTCATGAGTCTAAACGAACATAACTTTGTATTGATTTAATGTTTTGATTTTATAAAGGAGTTTAATCAATCTTTAATTAAGTTTTTTTATAACACAAACAAGTCGAGTTTGAACTCAAAATGAAGTTCGATCCAGGTTTCGAGTCTAATCGAACTTTAAAAATTATTCAAGATCATTCATTTGTCCAATTAAACGAGCCTGAATGAACTTAAATTGAGTCGAGTCCGAGCCGAACAGCTTAGTTCGTTTACCAGCCCTATAAGGAGGGTATGATGTTCGCATCATTTCACTCTCTCTCTCTCTCTCTCTCTCTCGGTATATATGTATAAATTTACTCTCCATTCCATCAAGTCGCATTAGGCTCTGTTTGGTTGCGCGTTTGGGGCAATTCCGCTTTTTAAAAAGCAAAAAATCCTCAAATGCGCAACCAAATGGGACAGCTTTTGACGGAATCAAAAGCTGGATTTCTTTTAATTTCTCTATCGAAATCCGTGTTTTTAAAATCTCAAAAACAACGATTTTTTGTTGGAATCGATTTTTTGAATTGAAAAACAACTTTTTCTACCAAACATTCAACTCCTTCCAAATATTGATTCCTGAATTAAAAAAAAGCATCACAAAAAAGTCAATGTCTAAAATCATCTTAAAAAACAGTTTTATTCCAAAATTACTTTTCAATCCGTGTTTCCAAACGGAGCCTTAGTATCGAACAGAACCAAGATTTTTATAAAGGGGCAATTATTACCATCCCCATCCATTCTCAATCCAACCCTAATAGAATTTTTTTTTTCATTTTTTTCATTTTTTGTGTGCTTAACTCACCCCCAAATCCAACTCTAACTCCTCCTTTCCCTTCCTCTCAAACCATAACCCTAGCTCCTCCTCTCTCTATCCCTCCGTCGGTTCCTCCATGGAAGCCACCCTCAAAACCTCCGCCCCCATGTACCCCTCCGTCAATGTAAACGAACTCTTCAAAGCCGAAGAAGAAGAAGCCCCCGCCATCGTCGAAGAGGCCCTCGTCAAGATCCCCAGCGCGATCTACCTTCACGAAGCGTGGAACTCGCCTCCGGCGACTTCACCGTCGTCCGCCTTCGCCTCCTCCTCGTCCAGGGGAACGACGTCGTGGCGATCCTCGTCCGGATCGACGACAAGGGTGACGACGACTCCAGTGGCCGCTCGCGAAGGACTAGGCGGTCGTGGTAGCGGCGGGTGGAGATGAGGGTGGCGACGGAGGTGGAGAAGGCGTCGGTGAGGGCGATGACGATGTGGTCGGGGTGGGGGCAGGTGGAGATGAAGGTGGCAGCAGCAGCATCAAAGGGTGTTTGTTGGTTGGCGGTGTCGAGGGTTTGTTTTTAGAGGAGGGGTGGGTTAGAAAAAAAAAATTACAAGGGGGTGGGCCGAGGAAGTGATGAGGTGGTAATAACTGCCTCTTTTTATAAAGAGGGCTAACATGACTTGTATAAATATTTTTTAAAATTATATTATTAGTTTTTTTAAAATTTTAATAGCATAGATTAAAAAATAAATGTATATAAAATGAAATAAATACATTTACATAAAACATATCACTGAATAATTTTGAAAGATAATTATCATATTTTAAAATGAGATTGAATTTCAAATCGATAATTCAAGAAAAAAAAGATGTCAAAACTTATCTAATGTTTTATTTTTATTTTTTTTAGTGGTGAGTTGTTGCTGTTTAGGAATTTCATATGTAGGTAAGACCCATTATCTATGGGTCATAATTAAAAGAGTGTTGTTACACACAATTTTTTTCGAGCCCCAATTCCAGTTCCATATGAGTCGATAGAAAATTAATGGCACATATACTCACATTAATGATATATATGCTTTGATATTTTTTTTACATTTTATATATATGCATTCATGCAATTTATTGGAATATATGTTTTATTTTTTATATAAATATATGTACCTTATTAGAGTAAGCGTATTATTTTTTTTAAAATTAAAACACACATAGATTGGAGTTAAGACTGGAAATAAGGTTGTATATAACATTATCCTAATTAAAATCAACCTGTAAGAAAAAAAACAAAAGGATTTTAAAAAAAGAAAAAAGATCCAGGGGGGCATAGGACCCCACTGGCCCAAGGTGGCTCTGCCATTGGTCTCCAATGATAGGTTTATACGTACGTCACTTCATGTGCACTTTAACATGTGAATTATGTGATAATTTTATCATGTGTCAATCTCTAATTTATCAAGTGACATTAGTTCTGAATGAAATAATAACACATGTCCATCTTATATATTTCAGTATCAAATTAAAAATTTACAAGAATTGATAATTTCAGTAGTGACCAAACCCATAACATAACCGATGGATAGGGTTTATCCTAAGGTCTAGGCATGCACAAATGACCTAATTGGGTTTGTGCTTTGAGGTTTCATTGTATGACCATGCTCTCGATGGTAGTTGAGATTCTATATATGGTACATAAATACATACTATTCAATTATTTTGTTACATATATTATTTCATTTGTAATTTTTCATATTATAATTATTTTGTGATTTTTGACCTAGGTACATAAATACATAATGGTAGGTAATGTTCATTTATATGGACAATGAAATAAACAAAAACATGAGATGCATAGTTTTATGAATGCCAAGTTTGGTTATCTTTATATGAATAGGTTCAATCAATATCTGTTTTGTCACGGTTAATCCCGGAAACAGGTGGAGCTGCTCCAGCGTGTACGGCCCACATGAGGACTGGGAGCGGACATCTTTGTGGGAAGAACTCTCGGCGGTGAAGGCGATGTGGCAGGTACCTTCAGTTTTCATGGGTGATTTCCATATAGTCAGACATGCAGGTGAAAGGAATAGGTTGATACCTGAAACCCCGGCCATGCATACGTTCTCAACATGGATTGAAGACGAGGGCCTACTAGACCTCCCCATCCCCAACTACAAGTATACGTGGAGTAACCTCCGGGACAACCCTTCGATGGCCAGACTTGATCACGTGCTGGTGAACGAGGAGTGGGAAGGCGAATTCCCGAGATGTCACGTGCAAGGACTTGCACGGACGATGTCCGATCATATTCCGCTATTGCTTCAGACGGGAGAAGAGGGAAGGAAGCGTGCCCCATTCAGATTTGAGATGTGGTGGTGTAATATTGATGGAGTGGAAAATTTGATTAAAAATTCATGGAATCGAAGCGCGAGCGGGTTAAAAGGTGCACGGCGTGTGGCATTTAAGTTGAAGCGCCTGAAGCGGACTCTACGTCAATGGGGTTCGGCGATGAGGGCAATCCAAGAAGAGAAGGAGCAATCCCTGCAAAGTCTCATCCAGAATTTGGACAAAGAGGAGGAGGAAGAACCATTGTCCGAGGTCGATCGACTCAGACGAGTAGCAGCAAAGGAGGAGCTGACAGAATGTTTAAAACTGGAAGAAATTGAATGGAGGAAAAAATTGAAAGCTTTCTGGCTCCAGACAGGGGACAACAATACAAAATTTTTCCACAAAATGATGAGTCAAAGAAGGCGAATAAACCGCATCGCAAAGGTGAAGATTGGAAACACACTGCTCGAGGAATAGGGGGAGATCAAGAGGGGGCTGATTGACCATTTCAAGAGTAGTTTCCGTAAACGCAGGGGGTGGAGGCTGGGCTGGCAGGATTGGGATCTACCGAGACTAACTCAAGCGCAAGCGGGTTCACTCGATGAGCATTTCAATGAAGTCGAAATACTTAAGGCGCTGAAGGGGGCTGAGGGGGACAAAGCACCATGCCCAGACGGTTTTGGGCTGGTATTTTACAAACATTTCTGGCATATACTGAAAGAGGATGTCATGTCCATGTTCGACGAGTTCTTCTCAGGCGAACAGAGAGTTAGGGTGCTGAATGCATCACATTTTGTGCTCATCCCCAAAAAGGAGGGTGCACTTTTGGTCGAGGAGTTTAGACCCATATGCCTGGTGAACGGGGCATACATGCTCGTGGCGAAAGTGATGGCGAACCGAATGAAAGAGGCATGCAGGGGGTTGGTTGAGGTCACCCAATCGGCTTTTCTTCCAGGAAGGATCCTCTAGGAGGGATTCCTCACGGCACAGGAGATGGTATCAGCTTATTTTAAAGACCGAAGGAAAGGACTCCTCTTCAAACTCGACTTTGCAAAGGCGTATGACAGTGTGGACGAGAATTCCTACTGCAGCTGTTAGAGATGCACAGTTTCCCGAGACGATGGGTGTGAATGGTGCTGCAATGCGTGAATACAGTCCATGCGTCCTTGGTCATAAATGGAGAGGTGTCAGGTTTCTTCCCACTTAACAAAGGACTCCGGCAGGGAGACCTGATGTCTCCGATTCTCTTTGTATTGGTGGCAAACGTGCTGAGCTGCCTCTGCATGAAGGTAGAACAGGGAGGTTGGGTCCAAGGTATATCTTGCACGCCAAATACTCAACCGGTGTCCATTATCCAATATGCAGATGGCACATTGCTGCTAAGCGAGGCGTCCGACAGAAGTGTGCGCGGCTTCCGATTTATACTCTGGTGCTTCAGTCTACTGTCGGGCATGGAGCTCAATCTACAGAAGAGCCACATGCTCGGCATGAACGTAGAGCCGGAAGAGGAGGTGAGACTAGCCAACTGCATGGGATGCCCAGTTCAGAGGTTCCCCACAAAGCACCTGGAGCTCCCATTGGTCAAAGGCCAGATGAAGAAGGACGACTGGGCGCCGTTGGTGGAACGTTTTGAGAAACGCTTGGCCGGATGGAAAGGACGGTGGCTGAGTTGGGGGGGGGGGGGGGGCAGACTAACCATGATCCAAGCAGTGCTCACCAATTTCCCACTGTTTTTCTTGTCTGTCTTCAAAATTTCCGTGGGGATCGTGGAAAAGATCGACTCAATTAGGTGCAGGTTTCTTTGGAGGGGAGTAGAGGGAGACCGGAAGACACCTCATTTGGTGGACTAGAACACTGTGTGTAGGTCCAAAAAGGAGGGAGGTCTAGGGGTGTTGGACTTGCGGGCAATGAACAAAGTCCTTCTAACAAAATGGGTATGGAAATGGCTCGAGGGTAACAACTCAGTGTGGATCACGGTGATGAAGGCTCGTTACGGGGGTACCAGTATTGGAGAGAAGAGATGGCCCACACTGAACGCGAGAACGTCAAGCTTATGTAAGGGAATTTTTTCAGATATGCAAGAGGTGAGCAGGGCGTTCGGTTGGGAGCTGGGGAGCGACACATCCATACAGTTTTGGACTGATTGGTGGTGCGGGGAGGAGAGGCTGGGGGACGTAGCGCCAGATCTGTTCGTCTATCAAGCAACAAAGAGGGGAGAGTTGACGAGTTTTTCCAAGGTTGGGAGACCGGCGGGGGCTGGAACGTGGCCCTCACGCGGGACAGACTGGGAGAGGCTGAAGTGAGGCAGTTCGAGAACCTGATGACTTTGCTGGACCGCTTCGTGGTGCGACCAGAGCAGGAGGACCATATACGATGGAGGCTGACGATGACAGGGGCGTATTTGGTGAAGCGAAGCTATCGGTGGTGGCGGGAACGGACGGTGGACATCGTGCCAAGCTATCCTCAATTCAAACAGGTGTGGCGCCCAAAGGTACCGATGAAGATCAATGTGTTCACATGGCTCCTATTCAATGAACGACTCCTCATGAAAGTCTATTGGGTGAAGTGGGCGGTAGCTACCATAACAACTTGTGAATTGTGTTCAGCGGCACCGGAAACCGTCACACATTTGTTTTGTGAATGCGTCTTCGTGAGGAGATTCTGGAACGAGGTTGAGCAGCAGACGGGCCTGTCGACATCCTTCCGCAATATCGACGAACTGTGGCAAGTAGGGAAGGCGATGGATAGAAGTGCGTCGGACAAAGAGGCCAGGGCGTGGTCACAGGCGATAGTGCCAGCCGGGGCATGGACGATTTGGCGAACTAGAAACGAGGTGATATTCCGAGGAAGCCGGGCGTACCACGAGAACATGTGGGACTCGTTTGGGGCGGCGCTTCGGGATTGGACCCGGTTCATAGGGAGGGAGGGGGTGACTTTGGTCACAAGGGAAAGCGTCATGGGCGCGCTGTAGACAGGGGAGATGCTAGGCCGAGTCTCGGGATTAGATGCCTCTTCTAACCCGGATCGACCAAAACAATAGTTTTGAGTTGTATGGATTTTGTTTTTGTTTCTTATGCGTTTCCTTTCTATCCCCTTTCTCACCCCCCATACCCCGTTCGGAGTTTGTAATTCGATATTCATCTAATGAAAATCGGGTAGCAAATATCTACCTTACTTCAAAAAAAATCCAGTGGCTCTTGTGATTTGATCCAACTGTTCAAAATAAAAATATCATTAGTGAAAAGAAATTACATGTTCGACTCCATGTAAGTATTTCATGTAACAAGGTTGTGTTTTTTTTTATTATAAAAAAGTGACGGGCTTTAATCTTATGCATGCATTATTGCATTGAATAAACACTTTATCAATTTTTTTTTTTTTTTTTTTGATGAAGAGCCCTAATAAAAATAAAAAAAAGGACAAAAAAACACTGGGGATGTGTGTGTGTGTGTGTGTGTGTGAGACAGAGAGATTTTGCATTTGTTTGTGTGACCAAACTCATAACAAGCATGTCAATCAGTCAATGAGCATGTACAAGAAAAGATAATCATTTGGGGGGAGGAAATTGACAGGTGGTTCATCTTCCTCTATCATTTCCATCAGACATGGTTTCACATCACTGAAATAAATCAGTGGACAATAATGCATAATTAACAAGTATGTCTGCTCATTGGGCCTAAATTAAATGTGTGATGCTGGTGTTTTACCTCTAATTGCAACATGAATTGGTGGTCACCATTTTGAAAATTGAGGACGTAATTATAGATGTTTAGATGTTTACTCACATTAATTACCAGTACATAAAATTTTCATTTAAATGATCACATATAATAGTCAGTATCAAAACCACATAAGATCATGTTTCATGTGACCTTGTCTACTGATTTGCTAATGATGAAACATTGTATTCAAATCAAATAATTTCAAAGATCTTTGGGATGAAACATAACTTGGGGAATTTTAGGATTTTTATTAGATTTTTAGTTGATGTATAATGTTAACTAATTATGACCTTTAAACAGAAATGTCACCACAATGGTAAAAAGTACTGTTTTATTTATGGAGTAGAACATCAATATGGCTCCTTTTTCCATGTTTGGGGAAAAGTGTGGTATACCAATATTGTTTCTTCATGGAGTATGACATCAATTAGTGCCAACTGCCAAGTTAACTTTATATTTGACTGATCATCAGTAACCCTTCATCGTATCAAAGCCTAGATGCCTTGGTAATTACAAGATGCGTTGTTGGTTTTTGGGAAATAGATTTTTTTCAAGAAATTTACTCTCTCCTGAAGAGTTAGGTCCATATATAAGGCTCCACCATGATCTTTTTACCATATATTGAATTTGATCTCAATTGGGGATGATGTTAGACACAATTTTTATATCCAGTCTTTGTGTGTTGCCTCGTTTCCCTAACTAAATATATGTTTCGTTATGGATTCAAATAACCCCTTGTAAACTGTCTGAAATCTATATAACCATCTGAAAACACTTATATAAATCCAAATAGACCATTAAGTTAAATTTTTTGTCTAATTAATTCTGATTAAAAATACAGTATACCAAAATTTTTGTACAATATGTTACAAATGCAAAAATATCTCTGTAAATGATGAATTTAGCCCTCCGGATATGATTTTATAATCTATCCAGATGAGTAAAATCATCATGTACAGAAAGTTTTTCTCATTTTCAACAATTTTTAGGGGGCTTTTGGTATTTTGTGTTTTCAATCAGATTTAACAAGATAGAATATTCACATAATATTTCTCATATGTTAACAAAAATTTAACTCATGGGGTTATTTGGATTTAATAGATATTTTTAGATGGTTATATGGATTTTAGGAAAAGTCATGGGGTTATATTGATTTAAGGCGGTTTACAGGGAGTTATTTGAATTTTTTCTTTTTTTTAAAAAAAAATCAAAGCATGTGAGAGACTATAAGTAGAGTCGCACATGTGACTGTATATCCAGATCTTTAAACTCTTTCGAGTGTGTATTTCATTTTTTTTTTTTTTTTGAAAGATAACACTTCTTTAAATATGTATATATTTTTAAAAAAAAATTCAAATGTATTTAAACGGTAAAAAGTTCATATGAATGACTGAGTGCAACATTTTACATGAGCCATTTATTCCAATCTCTTGAAAGATTTCAAGATAGAATGTCTGTTGGGTGTTTGTAGAAAGGGCCCATGGGCTTCTTGGGTGCCTTGGAAGTCAATCAATGAACAGATGGTTTTTATAGGTTTTTGTGAAGTGTATGAAAGACACATGGGATTGATGGGGTTTAGGGTTTTGTGAACTTAATTTTAGAGTAATGTGTATGAAAAGGTAGGTTTTAGAAGAAGAAGAGAACAATGAAGCGATTTAATAGGCAGGAAATACGGGTCAAACAATGGTAAATGTGCCACTTCTTAATACCCTCATTAATTAAAAATAAGCTAAGAATACAATTAGTCTTCTTCGAATTAAACTCTTTTTGCTCCTCTTTTTTTTTTCTTTATTATTATTGTGTGTGACTTATGACCCAAAGATGGATCAGACCCTCTCTTGAAATAAGTACATTTTTTATTATACGATTAGTTTTATTCCAACCCCCTTTTGAAATAAAACCTTTGATGAAACAAATAATTTTTTATTGGTATTTTTTATTTTAGTAAATAAAACATTGCTTTTTTTTTCCCACTTATGAGTGCTAACATTGTAGATTTGTAGGAGTCAATTAATATATAGATTGGCTTGTTAGGATGATCCTTTTTATAACTTTGTTTTTGTAGATTAAATGACCAATGAGTTATGAGGAGGAACACATACTGACTGTTTTAAAATAAAATATATTTGGAGAGGCTTTTCCTTATTCTTGTGTTCTTCAGTCTTCACCCAATGAAATACTAAAAAAAAAGAGAAAGCTTAATTATGTGTTATTATAATTGATTAAACAGATCACCTGCACAACACACTCCAACATAGAAAAAAATTTGGGGCCCCAAATATAGATGATAAGTGATCATGCATGGTACGAAAAGAAATGATGCAAGTAGTAGTATATTCATTTATTACAAGAAAACTCCGTCCAGAGAGTTGTTTTCACTCGTTTTTAATGCCAAAAAAAATGCATTTGATGGACACTAATCCCTTGAAACGCCAACACTTAATTTTCATTTATGAATGATATCATATAATTCATTGAAATACATATTTCATATTTTATAAAAGTATATATCTCATTAGATAAGATATATGATTTAGAAAGAAAAAAACGTGTGTAGTCCTCATTTTGAACCATGTGTAACATTTTTTATTTTAGATGGGTGGTAGCCTAATTCCGAAAGTATGGGGCCGGCCCATATCCTATATTGACATAAAAATTTAAGTGATATTAGATTCAATCTTTTTTACAATCTTAGATGCATTCCTATATACCTCGTTAGCTCTCTCTATTATAACGAGGCATATATATCTCATTAATATTTTTTATATTTTTTATAATTATACAATTTAATTAATTGAAATATATTTTTATTTTTATAAAAATAAATGACTCATGAGATCTATGATGTTTACAATGTTTGGGATTAAAAAAATAAGCTTAAATAGATCCAAATTATGCTGAAGAAGACAACAAAAATGATCCAAAGGGACAACAACAATCCAAGATGGACTGGTTAATATAAAAACTACAAATCATAAATAATTAATAAAACAAAGATATAGTTCAACATAATAACAAGACTATGCATGCACCATCAAACAAAGCTAGTACTGATAATTCAAATCTTTTGAATTTCTTTTAAGTTCGTGTAATTTGTAGTACAACTGATCAACTAATTAACCGACTCCCAAGATGGACAAAAGGAAATGGAGAGGCACCTTACATTGAAGAAATATGTTGTGCCAACAGTAACATATATGAAATAACATTTTGGGTTATAAATTTTTATAACATAACCACTAAAAATGATGTGAAATTGTAAATTTAAACTCACACCGGTTTAATTTCTAATTTAATATATATGTCTCAACATATCTCTCATGTCTTACCTTATGTGTGTGTTCAGGGTTTTTCCGGTATTGATGTTCATGTTAATGTAAGCGGTAGGTAAGGACTAGTTTGACAAGGAATTTAAGTTTTGAGGATAACTTATTGTAATTTTAAAAGATAAAAAATCCATCAATTTTGTTTATATTTACATTTATCAAATTGGAATAAAAATGAGAATGAATGTCGTCTCAGCCTTTAAATGGAACAAAATATCTTCATTTTCATTTTAAAATTGGGATAATTGTCTGTAGTTTATCACAATTATTTTTAATACCAAACAGAGATAAACTGTCATCACACTCATTTATCCCCATAATTACCCTTATTCCATTCCTTACCCGTCAAACTAATCAAAGAAAAAACTGAACAAAATAAGCAATCAACCCAATTGAAAATGCAAATTTCACTTGGTCAGACAACTTACCTACATGAAAAAAGATGAACTAATTCACTATATCAAATAATCGATCACAATACAAAATCTTTAAATCTCCCTCGTCACCACCATCCCAAATCAAGATCAACTCCGTTTCCCCGCTTCTAAAAAATAATATATATCCTTGAACCCCAACATAGCAAAAACTAAACAAAAATGGGATATAAAAGACTAAACTATCATTATTTGTACATAATCTTATTTTTGCTAGAGTGCAAAAACATCTCATAATCATACCACATAGTGATCCATAATGAGAACGTGTCAGTTTTACATTATGTACTGACAAAAATTGATAGGATCCGACTCCGATTGAATATACCCTCCCCGAGTTAGAGCTTGGGAGAGAAGCTATGAGGGTGGGTCTGGTTTTGGCCTGTCCAATGTCATCCCAAAGTCAACATCCTGAGGCCACAGTCCACGTGAGGAAGGAGGCAAAAAGCCAGAGCTTGCATTTACACCTCCTGCAATAACAAATCTTGCAAAATATATCTCTCCTCCCCCCTTCATTAAAAACACCCACCACCTCCATCTCTTCAACCTCTCCTCGTACATCAGACCATCACCACCAACAAACAAACACATTCACCCATTTTTAATCTTCAGCTTCTCTCTCACAATCAAGTTCTCTCCCTTCTCATACATCTTAAGTACCCATTATTTTTATTCTTTTTCCATTGGTGAACCATAGGCCCACTTTTTGCCTTGTTATCTTGCCTTTTAAGTACTCCTTTCCCCTTTCTTTATTATCCCTCCTTTCCTTCCTCCATTGCCCCCCCCCCCCTCTCTCTCTTCAACTTCTTCACTTGAGCATGCTTGAATGTCCACAGGAAGGTATTTTTTCCGTTTAAATTGTTGTTGTTATTGTGTTAGATCTACATGTGACATACAGTGAAAACAAGATCAAATAGAGATGACCCACACCTTTTTCCATTTTTCAAAAAAGTGATATGTGGGTCATGCATCTTTGTATAAATAAAACCCCTAACTTGGTAGCCTCCCCACAGGGAGAGATCACTGGATGAGATAGGCAAGAAGATCAAGAGAGAGTCTGATGCCGCCGCCACCTCCTCCGCTGACCGCATGGGGAGGCGGCACATGATGGGCCCACCGGGTACGCTCAACACCGTCACCCCCTGCGCCGCCTGCAAGCTCCTACGTCGCCGGTGCGCTCAGGAGTGCCCCTTCTCCCCCTATTTCTCCCCTCACGAACCCCACAAGTTCGCCTCCGTCCACAAGGTCTTCGGTGCTAGTAACGTCTCTAAACTCCTCATGGTAAAATCATTTCTTGACAGACTGATAGAAGTTAATTATCTGGTCATTGATTCAAATCTTACTCCTATCGCTGAGAGAAGAAGATTCAACCAGAAAATTTGGATTGATTTGAATCTTACTCCTACCGCTGAGAGAAGAAGATTCAACCAGAAAATTTGGATTGATTTGATTTTTTTTTTTGTCTTACTCCTAATGACAAAGGAGGGGAAGAGAAAAACACTCACCACCCAAATTTTTTATTTTTACAGGAAGTCCCTGAGAATCAGAGGGCGGACGCGGCAAACAGTCTCGTATACGAGGCCAATGTCCGGCTCAGGGACCCCGTGTACGGATGCATGGGCGTGATCTCAGCGTTGCAACAGCAAATCCAGTCGTTGGAGGCGGAGCTCGGCCTCGTGAGGTCGGAGATTCTCCGCCACCGATATAGGGAGGGCGGCGGCGGCTCTAACATCGTTGTCCCCACTTCGCAAGCGGCGGTAGCATTGTTGGCCTCCGGCGCAGTCTCCGTAGCGGCGGTGGGGGTTCCTCCACCAATTATACCTCCTCCTCCTCATCATCACCATCAACAACAACAACAGCAGACTTCAATTCAGATCGCCTCGGCTTCTTCGATGTATGGGCCGATGCCGCCTTCGACCGCCGCCTCGTCCACCGATTACAGCTCTGTCTCTAACGACAACGTTTCGTTCTTCGGGTAAAAAAAGAAAAGAATTTGAGTTTTTTTTTAAATTTTTTTTTTTATGAACATTGGATATTAATCTATCTTGAATAAGAGTTATATGGAAGATTTGATTGTTGGGTTTTTATGTTTTTGTTGATATATATATTATATTTAGTCTCATTTGATCCAATATGAGAAGAACACCCCCACATTGAGTTCATACTTGTTTTCATATTAGTTTTGATTGATTGAGGTTTCAAACAAAGATGATCAGAAACAGTGATTCTTTCATGTTTTTATTTTTTATTCTTCCATTATTAGAGAATTTGCAAAGCCAAAGATATGGTATGTGAAGGAAAGGCAAATGCTGATTTTTTGTTTTTTGTGAAGCATGAAACATGGAGTAGAAGAAAATAGGAATGAAAACCTAAAAGGGGGTGCACGTGGGAATGGCTCGCACGTGCGTGGGATCTGTGTTGAGACTTGAGAGTCTAGGGTTTCCTCTCACATGATTGTCTGTGCCCAATAAAAGAAGTGAATATTAAAGGAGGGGTGAAGTGGGGGGAGACAAAATGTATGGTTCATTTGATCTTCCCCATGTATGCCAGAAGCTTCTGAGAATTTGGTGATGGTTGAGCCATGTGTGTGAATTGCCCCTGTTTTTCTTGAAAATTACATAATCACACCCTCCCTTTGGAAAAATGTACACGCTTTTTTTTAAGTCTTGATCCAAGGGTTTAAAATTTGACCAATTCAGTGACTAACAATATGATCTTTGATAAATTGTGATGGATTCTATTGATTGATCCAACAGCTTTGGTCACCAGGAAATTTTTTATCCTATTGAGTATTGATACAGTGATCCAAAAGTTTTTTTCACAAGCTGATTTTGAACCAATCATAAGAGATTGTGTACTCTTATCATTTTTAACATTAGTCCTTATCACTGTTGGGTAGGTCAACAAATTAGTTTACTACTACTATATATGTTGAATTAGCATTCCAATATGATAGTATTTCACATTCAAGACATCTAGATCATCATGATTTTTTTTAATAATGACTAAGAAAATTTTAATTTTGTTTTATTTATTGATTGATGTTGTTGAAATGGGTGTGTCTGGATCCTGGAATTGTTTTAAGGGAAAATTTGTAAGTTTACAAAATTGGTTGGATTTTAAAATTAATTTGAAAATTGTCTGTTCAGGTGGAAATTGAAAAAGAAAGAGTGAATTCCAATCTCTTCTAGTTAACAAGTTTAGTTTAAGGATAATGTTACATCCAACCTCATTTTCAGCCTCAATTTCAATTTACATGTGTTTTGAATTTTTTTAAAATAGTATACATCATCTAATGAGGTACATGTTTTTATAAAAAATGAAACATATATTCCAATGAATTGCATAGATGCATTTATAGAAAATGTAAAAAAATTCTTTTGAAGCATATGCCTTATTAACATGAGCATATGCGTCGATAGAAATCTATCGACACACATAGGACTGGAATTGGGGCTGAAAATAGATCTGGTTGTAATAGCACCCTTAGTTTAGTTGACTAGAATTTCAAAATTATAATTCCAATTTCCCTGAATCAAAACATGTCTTGGAGCATTCTTGTTAAATCTATGATATGCTTTGTGGGTATTAGTTCTAATATTACCTTTTATACAAGGGCATTTTGAAACCAAGTTGGACCTGCCCACATGAAGCCTCTATCAAAGTGTATTTGTTTATTATTTCAAAATTCTAATGTCCTAACATGGAGTAGAAGTTCAAGATCATTATAGAATAGTATTGTTGGGTGGTCAATGATCAATGCCAGCTATTACTTGTATTCAATTTTGTAAAAACCCTTTTAGAAGGGTTTACTACATGAGTTGGGAAGCCCTTTCAAAAAACATACTGTATGGTAATATAATTAATGCCAATATCATGGGGAAGTGAACTGCTTAGTATTGCAAGTCTATTGTATATTTATATTGATGAGGGGCATATTGAATATGAATTGTGTAGCTTTCACATAGATGTGATGGAATTCGGTCTCAAGTCATGGTTGCTTCAAATGGTTTTGGATCTTAGCTTGCCTTTACTCAACTCCCACATAGAGATCTTGAGAGAACAACTTAACTTTTTAAAAACCAACAAAAGTATTGCAAATTGTTTTGATTCTTTTCTCTTATCCAATCCTTCGAAATCCTCAAACACGTAGCTATCCTTTTTCATTGAGGAGTCCTAAATTAGAGTCTTGCTTTTGTTGATATGATAATTAACCAGAAAAAAAAAACACCTATCATGAAAAAAAGAAAATGTTATTCTTAGGTAGTGTTTTGAAACAAGGTAACAACTTAACAAATTTTTTTTAATAGAAATCGTGTTTATTTCAAACTCATTTTTCAAATACCCCCAACGGTCTCAAAAAAAAAAAAAAACTTTTAGTTATAAATTAAAAAATTGTATTTTAGAAATCCAATAAAAGTATGCTTTGAAAAGTATTTCCAAGAGATGTATTAAGCAAAAAAAAAAATGTTTTATTAAACTTATTTTCAAATGCTATCTTAATCATTCCAGCAATCATTTTTTGAAATGCATATTTTAACATAAAAATAATATATATGATGGCATGAATTAATTGTATGCATTTTTCATATATAGTTGTGTTTACATGAAAAATTGGAGAAGGGTCTAAATGTAACAATGCCCATTAAAATAAAATAAAAAAATATACCTCAAAACTCTCATCTTCACTTGACCAAGCAAGCTGGGGAAGTGGCTTTTTATTGTTTATGGATTGGAGGCCAACCAAAGCGAGTTTTGAAAATGTTAAGAGTGAATAATGAATTGATCGTATAGATATTAGTTTGTAGAGTCTAGAAAATATTTTTATATTTTTATGCAAGACAAAAATATATTACTATTCTATACGTGTGAGTATTAGAGATGAGAAACTGTAAGTAGAATTAGAAAACCCGGATGCACAAAATACCCCATAGAATTAGAAACTCTTAATTTTTACAGTCCTATTTGCAGTTAATACCAATTTTATTTTTCTTAAACTGTAAATGTGCAAATAAAGTATATTAGTTTATGTAAAAAGAAAATAAAAACATATACTTATACGAGTGAATGCATTTATATATTTTAAAATTTTTATAATAAAATATATATTGTCATAGTAAATTATATACTGCATTCAATGTTCAAAGACCCACCCTTTTGTGGAACATTGACTTTAAAAGAGCTCACATTGGTTCCAATGTTTTGGCTGAATTTCTCCAATAGCGAGGAAAAGAGACCATTTGACTAACTTCGATGACGCCAGTTTAATCTTTAGAAATTTTGTGAATGATATGCTCGAAAAGGAATTTTTAGATATATATTGACAACTTTTTTTTTAATTTATAATCAATATTCCATATAAATGGATGTATAAAATATCTAGAAGAAGAATGATGGTCCCAAAGTCCTATAATCTAGTGGTGGTGATACTGTTTTTTTACGGGTTATATATCCCTATTTCGAGACATGAGTTTAGTTGGAAAAAAATGATTTGCACACAGTTATGTGAGTTGGTTCTAGTGGACTTTGGTTTACAAATAATTATAAGCCATTGATTCCTCTTCAGTACCAGTAGTGATCTACCACCCTATTAAGGACTTTGTAGTCTGGCCTTTGTACACAAATAGTTTGTGTACAACTAGATTTTCTTTTGATGGGCACAACTAAATTTTATAACAACTTAAAGCATTTCTTATCCGGAAACATAGTCATGTATGACTTGAACTTTGATGCCCAATTAATAAAACATGTGACTGGAATACTTTATATTAATCTCTTCCAAGGCTGCACAATTTGTGTGGACCATCCTCCAAAGCATGCCCCATATTGCAGCAGGTTTAGGATTGCAAATTGGATGTCAAGTAGACAATTACAGCTCTCCATTGATAATTTTGATTGCGATTGGCAAGTATTGGACCAATAAGTCCAATTCAATCACTTACCAAAAAAAAAGAAGTCAAATGCATTCTGATCATAATTTCAAAATCAAGACACATGCACATACACACACATACGTGTAACATATTGCAAGGCAATACACAAATTCGAACAACAACAAGGCAACAAGGATTAAAATTCAACTATATTATATATGAAAGTGTTGCATTCATGCACACAATCTCTAATTAGAAACAGATAAAAAAAAATAGAATTGAGAAGACCATTGATGAGAAGCCATAACCAGCTCCATTAGATTATAGGCTTAATGCAAAGGCTAATTATCTATTCCTCTGAAAACTCAAAAGAATACATTAATGATAATATAGAATTCAATCCATCTATGTGGGTTGAGAGTACATCATGCAGGGGTCAAGGCATCACATGACTTGAACTTGGAGGAATATTTTCAAGGTTTCAATGTAGGATTCTTTGTATCTCTCTTATTAATTATTGTTATTGGCTCCTGGGGAATGAAGTAGGAGAGAAGACCGCCCCCCCCCCCCCCCCCCCCTCCATGTTGGTTTTAATTTAAGAAATCCAAGTTTAACAAACACATGGCCTTCAGAGGAGAGGCGCGTAGATTAGTTTATGTATAGGTACCATCTAATGGAGCATTTATGTGAAGGTTGTGAAAATTCATTGAAGCTGAAGATGTCAAATGATTAATAATAGTCATGGAGAGATTTTTAAATATTTCTGATATGTTAGTTTTATTTTTGATGGCTTGGGGGGGGGGGGGGGGGGGGGGGGGTTGGTATCAAAGATTATGCATGGACCAACTATTTATTAGTGGGTAAACTTAGATACGATGCAGCTCCATTTTATATTATAAATAAAAATAAAATTGAAATATACACTTGAATGAATTAAATGGATTATTTGATTTTTTTAAATTGTATTTTATATAATGATGTATATATTGTTAGAAACGAGGATAGTAAAACTAGTTGCATACAAGGACCACAAGTGAACCCAAAAATATAGACAACCAAATCTTCCTCACCCCAAAATATGTAATATATATTCAATTGAACCTGTACAAGGCCTATGGGCTCTGAACTTACTTATTAGCCGAGGCCGAGCCCAGTTTTGAAATGTTCATGGGCCGGAAGAAAAATCTATTCTCCAAGGCCCGGGCTTATTCGTCCCGAATGACTCCAACGGAGAGGTTTTTTTTTTTGAAAAATATTAGATTCATTTATGCCATCATTTTTTAAATGTATATATTATTGTTTAATGAAATACATATATTTATAAGAAAAAAATACATACTCAATTGAATTACTTGAATGAATTAAATGCATATATTTTTATATTGTCCTAAACACCAACCTCACATGATAAGTATAATGGAATAAGATCGGGTTATGTCCAACGCTAGTTGAACAATTTGATTGTTTAACGTGTTCGTGATTGTCAGATCTTATCATTTCAAGATAACATATTAAAAGTCATTATGTGCGATTACAATTTAAAGAAAGAATTTAATGACAAAATATCTTAATCACAATAACTACTTATATATTTTTATCTTGATGTGATAAGATCTAACATTCTTGAAACACGAGATTTCAAACATTATAAATCAGGGTATTTCAACGGAACTTAAAATTACAGAAAGAGTATACATTCTCTGTAACACACACACTTTCACACAATATTTACTCTATGAGATCAGTTGATTCTTCTACAGTTCTTCCTGACCTCCCCCTGACTCCCAATGAGAGGCTTTATGTTCCCCATCCTCACCATCGACTTCACAAAATCCGCTGCAAAAACTCCATAATTGTCGCTATACCTCCTAACAATAGCATCCGTCGATCCGCCACTAAACAGCTGCTGATCCGAGTGAAGCAGCCCCTTCAACCCCACCAAGTCCTTGAAGTAGTTCGCATCAAATTTCGCCGGTGTGGGATCCAACGATCGGAGACGATTATCCCCACCCCTCCTTGGGCACGACCCGCGCAACGCCTTGGCGAAGGCGGGGTCGATGTTGGTGTCGTTATAGGCCCGGTCGCGGAAGGAGGTGCAGCGGGCGAAGCCGAGCGTGTGCCCGCCCGCGAGCGCGACGAGGTCCTTCGAGTCCAGGCCCACATTTTTGAAGCTTGTGATGAGGGCGGAGAGGTTCATGGTTGGGATAGGGATGTCGTTGTTCGCTGCTGTCCGGCTTGCTGTTCTAGAGTCCCTCCGCCCCAACAGGACCTCCCATGTTGGCCCTCCTAACTGTCGTAGTGATAAAATTCGTGTACAATAAATATTTGATTAATGTGTATATGTAAAATCTTGAATGAATTTTCAATAAAAATATGGAATTAATTGAAAATTTTCTAGACGTGTACTAATAATTGATTATGAAGAAAAATACATTTATAGTGTTGTATGTCAAGTGTGAAAGGAGAGAGAACAAATGGAATTAAATCATCCGCAATTAAATGGATGCTAAAGCCTAAAAGTCAAGTTTGATCACTCTTATTGTCATTCTATTCTAATATATTCATAAAAAGAAGAAATTAAGAGAATTTTGAAAGGGACACCTAGGAATCACCACATAAATGAATATGAATGGCTACAAACTTTATTTATCTAGATGTTTAAGTAAAAACGCATTGTTCGGTGAACAGAAGTATATTCAGTTAACAAATTTTATGGATTTATTTGGGGCTCACTGCTACGACGGAATCGCGGGCAGCGACGGTGAGGATGTCGGCACACGAGACGACGGGGCCACCGCACGCCTTGTCGACGGCGGCCTTGATGTCGTCAACGACGTTGAACCCCCTGGCGGAGTTGTTGTTGGCGTTGGCAAACTTCTCACTGTCGATGGTGCTCGTATTGTCCAGCAATATCGACCCATCGCATCCCTAGCTTCCAATAATAGACAACATTATAAGAAGATAAAAAGAAAAAAAAGAGTTTTTTATAAAAAAAAAATTTTGGAACTGACATTGACGAAGCAGTCATGGAAGTGGAGGCGGAGCAAGGAAGCGCCCATGCGGCGCTCCTTAGCGACGGCGGAGTCGACGGTCTGCTTGATTGCCGACAAGGCGCTGGGGCATGAGTTCTTGTAGAAATTGGTGGAGAGAGAACATGTGGGGGATGGCTTTGCAAGGAGGAAGGTTATTAAGAAGAGGGAGAGGAAGGAGAAGCTTGAGACATTAGTAGAGGAGGCCATGCTTGAGGATGTCATGTTATTAGTCTCTCAGTGTGTGTGTATATATAGCTAGGTAGGTTGAGGTGGGTGATTTGTAACCCCCTCTTCCCTCACCAAATAAATAAATAAATAAATCATCTTTATCTAGAGGAGGCCATGTCTTTGTTAGATATTGACTAAAATCCAACCCTAATAAAGATAGCTATCACCAAAAAAAAAAAAAAAACCCTAATAAGATAGCATCTCCCATCTATATAGATAGTAATCAATACTAATATGTAATGACATGTTAAAATGTTTGTTGTTATGTGACTAAAAAGAATAGTGTTACATGGTACTAATTACCAAAAAAAATTGTTACATACAGTGGCATGTTACATATATTAGCAAACTATTTGTTGGATTGTACACAGGGCTATAAACTAGACATTGTGTGACTGAAAACACATCTTTTGTGAAAGATACCTCAAATGGTTTGGGTTTGCACCAATGGCAGCTATAAATTCGCACCCAAATTAAAAGAAGTATATGATAGATAATCATCAGTTTTAGATGGTGAATATAATGTCTTTTTCCATTCCAATATATTATTGGGAATTTTCATTTGAATCTATTTCTACGGTTGTAAATTTTTAGATATATAGAATTGTTTCCATTTATAAGGACAAAAAAGTTTCCAATTCATATCATATCATTGTCTATTTAATAAATAAATATAACAAAGATTTAAAAAAGTTATTTCTTAACTAATTTACTTTTAAAAAATTAAATGTCGTCACTCTCAATGTGATCCATTACGTAGATAAAAATAGTAAAAATAAAATCACTTTTTCTCTTGTAAAATCTTTTTATCAACTGCAGTGTCATTTTCTAAAGCACTTGACCATATATAACATTGACCATAGTTCCAAATAATAAGAAATAAAATATGAAACTTTGACATTAAGACATGCATTAACTATAAATATAACTACCACATGACCCAAACATGTAGTTTTTGTCTTTCATTAAATACGGATTAACTCCTAATATTTTAGTGACGCTTGTATTTTAAAAATCTATGCAAGTCAGCTTTTCAACGCACAAAAATTAGGCCCATTAATTGAAATAGAAAAGAAGAAAAAAACACACATGTGAAAATATATGTGGTTTGACAAAGAATTACCTTTGTCCTCCATATAAGGGAAAATGATCTATTCACTAATTTTTTTAATTATACACTCTGTGTAGGGATTGGGGACCTATAAACATAACTCTTTCAAAAGATTAGAACTATCTATCAATGATATGAAAAACCTCAACTTACAGAGGAGTACATATATACAATAATCCAAATGCATTTTATTACTATCTATAATGCTCTCACTCATAACCTAGGAGCTAAAATGTATATATGTACACAAAAAATGAAGTGTCATAAAAAAAAATGACAATAAAGATATGTTAACAAACAACACCAAAACATGTCACCAGAATTGGATATCGTTTATCTTTTCGATAGCAACACCCAGCGATTTAATAGTGTAGCTCGACACAAGTTTATATACATAGTGACAAATAGTATTTTCAACCCATATGAGACATCCATAAAATTATAAATTAAAAAGACCTCCTATGCTATAATTCTTCCTAATTAATATTCAGAAGCTAAAATGTAAGATATAATAAAAGCCAACAATCCATCCTACCCGTTCAATCAGAAAACTTCTATTAGAAATTGATCATCTCGAACATATCATTGATTGTTGGGGCATCAAAGTCTCAACTACCCCCTTATAAAGAGAGATTATCAGATAATTAATAATCTTGGGGAAGAAGGACAGAATTTTACGATGAGAATGGAAGGCAACTAAGAAAGGCTTCTTCCCTGTGCACCATTCAAAGGTTGCATTGTCCTTTGATGGGGACATGATCAGCCAGCTCAACTAAATGATATGACTTTTTCTTTGTTGGGAAGATGAAGAACACGTGATGCATGCCACAAATGAATTTCTTTATTCAATTTGTTAAAATATTGTTTTATATATATCCCTCACAATGAAAATATCCTGAGAAATTGACGTACACAAAAGTGGTGATTATTGTAATCTTGCATTTTGCTTTTAAAAAGTGTGGTTTGCCTAACTTTTCAAAAACGTGGGCTTTTTTACACTAAAAAAAAAATGTGGTGCAGTGAGTTTGGAATATAACGCAACCACTGATTTTTGTTTGGATCTACATTTGAATTTTCATCGCTCTGCAGAATCTATCTAAATGCGGATACTAATGGCCCAAAGTAATGATAAACCCATGTTCTTTTATTTTATATATGTTTAGTTTGAAAAATGTTAGAAGGATATATAGTCTGACGTATAGTTTTCACATGGTGTGACTTTACGTAAATTAAATCAATATGATATTTATATGTACCACAATATAAATTAAATCAATGTGATATTTATATGTACCACAATGAAATGTATGGACTTGATTGAAAAAGAAATAATAAAACTACATGCTTTAACTAACCAGATATATGCATCTCAATGGACATTTATATATAAAATTACATGTGACACTGTAAATAATATTATGTATAACAAAACCCTTAGCTGCCATGGTATATATCTTTCATTTTATAATTAAAAAGCACATGAATGGATATAAAAACGTGTACACACACACACACGTGATTATGCATGCATGCACCAATACGATATATGGTGATATTGCATTTCTTATTATTTTATCTCTTTATTTATTTATTTATTTTGTATATATATATACATTATTTGACTGTATATGCATGCCACACTAATACACTATCTCTACTAGTTGGAATAGTATCTGCCACTACCTGATTTTCATAACCAAAAATCTTCCATTAATTATAAAATTGATTTTACGTGGATGGTCTTTTTTGGTTAAAAATAGAACAGCAAAGTTTGGGGAGATGTCGTTTTCCATCAATCTCGTATATAATTCTGAGACAACATAAAAACATACAAGTAAAATGTAAGACTAAAGTGAGAGATTTCCCTATAGAGAGACATGGACATCCCACCAAACCATGTGCATATATTCCTTGTTAGTCCTTAACCTAAGAGAAAACCATGGCCAATTTGGTATTCCCTCGCTCTCTAAAGTCAAATTATATTTTCTTATTTTTATATCTCCTTATCAAAATTTCAAATACAATAATAAGTCAAGCCTTAATGAACTACTTTGATTGCGCGCATACCATATTTCGTATTGGTTTAAAAAAAATGGTTTGTTTGAAAACCCTTGGTATTCAATGAATGCGGGACATCTTTTTTTATTGATTTCAAATCTTAATATTACAATTGGGACATTTCTTTAAAGATAATGCATGCGAGTCTTTTTTTTTTTAAAAAAAAAAAAAGCAAGCATGCTCGTTTTAATAAATACATATTTTAATAAAAAAATGTGTATATTTTCATGACGGACTGAACGAACTCATTTTCAACAATAATAAAGAAAAAGAAATTTTGATGCCTCATTGAAAGAATGTCGAGCTATATGGACTTTCCGTGCAACTATCACACCCTCAATTCATCTGCATTTATTTTTTCTAATTTTTCAACTATCAATGGATTCTGATACACATGGATCAATTCAGTCGCATGAAAATATTTAATTAATTCACTATCTTGATAAGTAATTTTATCTGACATGTGACAATTTCAAATATGGAGTAGATTTTATGTGATGACTTTGGGTACATGTTACACTATATGTATAATTATAATATATATATGCGGATTTAGAATTTCCCTGAAACAATTGTTGGTTTGAATTAGTGGGTTGGTAATTTAAAATGATATATAATTACTTTTAGTATTTATGTGCGGTGATTCTGTTTTTTTTTTAGTATTTATGTGCGGTGATACTGTTTTTTTTTTAGAATGGTAGATCAAAGCTACCCCGATTGTATTAATCGATAAACTTCGAGTTAAAAGGAGTACAAGAAAGTAAAGAACAAAACAACATAGATAAGGAAAGATAGAGCGTCCAAAGAAAAAACCAGGGTTACATGTGAAGTCGAAGAGAGTTCAACTCCTTCAAGTAACCCCGTTGCGGTGATTCTGTTATGATTAAGAAGTTTCACCTTTTGTCATATTATAAACAAATGGTATATTAAAAGGCATCAATTATGATATTCGTCGGTGATATACTTTGGAATCAGTGAGAGGAAACCTTTCTTTGTCACCATCCAATCACTCTCATTTCTTCTCCTTTATATGGTGGTGTGTCATCGCATTCTGAGCCTATGAAGAATATTTAAAATCATTGAGATGTGAATATATAATTTTAAATTCAGGTCTAATTAAAAATAAGTAAATAAAAATAATTTTTAGGGAATTAACATGTTTAAAAACATACATACACTATTTTAGATGATAAGTTAAATAAAATAATTAAAATCATGATTTCAGGGTTTATTTCTCTAGACTACACGCAGCGAAGACAATAGTAATTTAATTTTTTAAGATTTTGATTAATAATGAAAAATAATATGTAAATAAACAATAGAGATAATATACAAATTAAACATATATACTTTTACAACGTATGTGATCTTTATATATTTTTTAAAAGAAGATACATTGAACTGGCAAACCATAGAAGAGCTTAATTTCTTTAATTTGTAAATATAAATATTTTCCAATTATGGGAAATTAGAGTAAGTGATGTAGCGCGATCATGAACTGTTCGATCGACATTAAAGACCACCAAATGGATAATGATGATTAATTTATAATTTTAATAATTTTTTAGTTTGTTAGGATTTTATGCATTTGTTAGGATTTACTATATTTAGATTTGAATTTCAAATCATTATTTGAATTCAAATTTAAATTTAGTTAGGATTAAATAAAGATTTGTTAGATTTGTCTGTTAGTTTATAGATTTAGATAATTAGTTGAGATCCTAGTTTGTTAGGATTCTCTTTTATAAATAAGCTTGTAAACCAATTGACAAAAAATAGATTATTAAATTTTGAAATTTATTTTATTTATCTATTGTATTTTGTTAGGAGTACTAACAATTGCATAGACCTCCCAATTCTCTTCTCTGGTATTTCATTCGAAATCAATAGATTATTGAAGCCTAACCCCCTCGCATTCTTCTTGAAGAATCAACAGCGCCGTTGGAGCCTACCAATTTCGTTCTTTTGAACGGATCCGTAAAAAAGCGTGATTACACGTTGCATCAGTTGGTATCAGAGCCTCGTCGATTCGTCGATCTGTCGAGGTAATCCGTGATCTATTTCATTTATCCAAAAAAAAAAAAAAATTATCATCCCATCCCATCCCACCCCACCCCACCCCAAACCTAAGAAGAAAAAAATCCATTTATCACCTCTCCTAGCCGATGACATCACCTTTTCAAATTAAATAAAAAAAAAGAAAAATTTCATTTAAACCCTCACACCCAAGTTTTCATTCCATAATACCTAACCCCACATATCATTCTTTTCATTCCAGTCCCCCCCCCTCCCAAAAAAAGAAAAAGAGAGAGAGTGCTGCCGAGAAAACATCCTCTTAGCAACTGTGAGGAGTAACAACAGACCATCGCAGCAGCTATGGCAGCAGTTAATAGGCGCATGGATGAAAAATCGGAGGCAATCACACAACAGATGAAAGTGATAATGGCGTTTATGCAACGCCATAAGCGATCTCCAACTTCACAACCTCTATCGCCACATCAAGAACGACCAACAACTCCACAATTTGTGGAGGAGGAGCCTATTGATGGTGCTTTCGACAACTCGTTCGAAGAGGTGAATCTTTCACCTATCTTCGATGAAGAAATTGAAGATGCGGACCTTCCACCTATCTTCGATGAGGAGATTGAAGAGGTGAATCTTCCACCAATCTTTGATGAAGAAATCGAGGAAACATGCATTCCACAGATCTTCAATGAAGAGATGGAGGAGTCCAAGGAGTCCGAGCCCAAGAACTTTGCTCAAATATTTGATCATATTCAATTTATAGAAGAAGCATTTCACACGTGTGACCATCATTTTGAGAATCCCTTCTTTTCAGAAATCATGATTACTCGATTATTTAAATCAAAATCATAAAAGGAGCGTCTGCCACGAGCGCATGAGGTGGAACTTAGTTGCGTAAAATTTGGTGAATCACGTCATCAAATGCATGGATTACACCACCAACTCCTTCAACCAAACTCGAGGTCGAGTTTTTCTCAAGAGAGAGGGAATGATGTAGCGTGATTATGGACCGTTCGATCGACATTGAAGACCACCAAATTAATGATGATGATTAATTTATAATTTTAATAAAAAAAATTTAGTTTGTTAGGATTTTATGCATTTGTTAGGATTTACTATATTTAGATTTAAATTCCAAATCATTATTTGAATTCAAATTTAAATTTAGTTAGGATTAGATAAATATTTGTTAGATTTGTTTGTTAGTTTATAGATTTAAATAATTAGTTGAAATCCTAGTTTGTTAGGATTCTCTTCTATAAATAAGCTTGTAAACCAATTGATAAAAAGTAAATTATTGAATTTTGAAGTTTATTTTATTTATCTATTGTATTTATTTAGGAGTACTAACAATTGCATAAATCTCCCAATTCTCTGGTATTTCATCCGAAATCAACAAACTATTAAAGCCCAACCCCCTGGCATTCTTCTTGAAGAATCAACAGCGCCGTTGGAGCCTACCGATTTCGTTCTTTTGAAGGAATCCGTAGAAGAGCGTGGCTACACACTACATCAGTAAGCATGTTAATTATTGGTTGTGTGTGTGTGTGTGTGTTCTCTAAGAGATGCTTTGACTCTGATATGGAATTGGTATTCTAAAATAGAGTATACATGTACCATTAAAAGATTATCCAAAATGGGTGAGTAAACATACTATGTAAGAGCATCTCTAATACTATACCTAAATGTGTATCAAAACTTAAATTTGAATAAAAGTCACTTAAAAATCTCTCTAACCATTTACCTGTACCTTTTACTCAAACTTTTCCTTAAATCAAGAGAAACTCGAATTTGAATCCATATTTCTAATGGCTATTTTTTTCTTCAACTCCATAATTTTTTAAAGATTTGAGTAAAACACAAAGTGATGGTTGGAGACAAACCACATCAAATGAAATTTTTATTCAAATTTTCAATGAAATTTAAATAGAGGTTTGAGTAAGTGCGAGAAATAAATGTTCTGCACACAAAGTCAAATGAAGTGGGTGATTAGGCCATAAGAGATCGATGAGATATGCTTTGACATCTTTGAGAGAGATTGGTCCTACTATATATAGACATCATTATTGTATCATGTGAAGCTGCATGTGGATTGCATAATCCTATATGAGGGTCTTGACTTACCCCAAGAAGAGATGACATTTTGGCTTAAAAGTCTTCAGATTTGTTGGTTAGCATGTTGTATGTTCTCAAATGGATGGACTTTTAACTTTTGCATGGTTTTATCTATTAAAAGAGAAGCAGTTCATCAGTTTCATAAGATTCTATGGTTTTCATTGCACCAAATTTCAATCTTAAGAGCATGCAACTATAGTAATTAGTGATCATGACTAACCCCAAAAAGGCCATTTTTTCACAAATAAATAAATGATTAAATCATTGGTTGACTAAATCAAATCAAATAATGATTATTTATGTCACGATAAAGTGAAACTATGGTAGTAAAAAGCAATGTGTACAAATTTAATTAAATTTTAAATTTAATTTTAAAATCTTAAAAACTATCTCAATCACAATAATATAAAAAGATCGAATAATCACAAATGCATAAGACAATCAAATTGTTTACTGTGATAGATCTAACCCGGACTATTGTATACAACAACTACATCATAATAGATACATTAAATATTTAAATATAATTAATCCACCATGATACGACGTTAGCTAGACCAGAAATTAAGACCACACCTGGTTTGTTTTCAATCATAAATCTGAAGTTCGAATTCTCAGATAATGAATAAGGTTGCATTGTGGGGTCATGTCGTGCATCTGATTTAATTAATTTAAGTATATAATTAATTTTTATAAAGATAAATATTTCATTAAACAAATATATATATTAAAAAAAAATTTAAACCATGTTGGTTTAGCAAAAATGACTCCAGGAAAACTGTCTCAACATTTTGGAGAATGTTAGCCCATCTGTTCCCGGCCCATTACACTTTCTAACTTGATCCATGGATCAAGCCCCTAGTTGAATCAAAACATGTTTCAGCCCATATGTGCATGAAAAAAAAAGAACATTTCTAACCAACTTAAATATAGAAACAAAGGAAGGACTGTAATTAAGACACTCCCAAATAGAAGTAGCTTGTCTTATATTCTCATGAAATTCTCAACTGATCACAAACAATACTACAATGGTTTTCATTTTTCAACCCAATTTAACACTAAAAAGGACTCTTTGAAGTCCTGATCAGACCACTCAAAAGTCAAAAAACAAAATATATAAGACATACATATTTAATTAGTCGATCTTCCTGCAATTGATCCTAATTTCTCCATTCGTGCCCGTGAGCGGGCTAATTCCTCCCATCTTAACCATCGAACTTGTGAAGTCAGTGAAGCAGGACGCCATGTTCATGGCGTAGGAACTCACCTGACAGGCTCAGACTGATATGACTTGATGGATACCAATTGTGACGCCTGGCCTAAGCCCCAAGAGTCCCAAGAGACCCATGGATTGGGTGAGGGTGTTTAGTCTCACATCGTCTAATGGGAGGAAATAGTCTGTGCTTATATGTGTGCACAGCTCTTATACACCTAGACGCGTTTTAAACTCGTAAGCCCATTAGGGGCAAAGCAGATAATTTCTTGCTGTGTAAGTCTGAGGCATTACAATTGGTATCAGAGCCTGTCCATTATGTGTGGGTGGCCCCACACGAGGACGTGCAGCCTATTAGGAGGGTGATTGTGACGCCTGGCCCAGGCCTAAGAGTCCCAAGAGGCCCATGGATTGGGTGAGAGTGAGGGTATTTAGTCTCACATTGCCTAATGGGAGGAGATAGTCTGTGTTTATATGTGAGCACAGCTCTTACACACCAAGACGCGTTTTAAACCCGTGAGCCCATTAGGGACAAAGCGGACAATTTTTTGCTGTGTCCACCCAATAGAAACATTGATTGAATTTTATGATCAGAACTATTTATAGTTAGACCATGATCCGCGCATGTCGGATTATTGTATCTATGTGTGCCTTGATTTCTTATTTGATTTCTTATTTCTACAAGATAATCATGAAATTAATTAATTAATAATAATGCTTGCACCTTGCGTGCGTGTTATATCTTTACTTTTATTCTCCTGTTTTAGATATGATTTTATTCTTCTTTTCTCATCTCATTCAATTATGCTCTTTTTTACTTCTAAAATAGAATTTGACTACATTTTGCTAAAAAAAAAACATAACATTGTGTGCACCTATTCTTGATTCATGATTTAATTTTATGATAGATTGTGTGATACTATGAATTTTAATTATAAGATGCTGTTCATTTCTTCCTTGCTTAGTTTTTTTTTTTTTTTTGGTAAACAACCCATTGAGTCTATTTGTATTACTATCCAAAATACTACCCAGTATACATCAAAACATGAGAAACAGGCAACTGAGCATGTTCTACACAAGTATACATTGAAGACAAAATTGGAGTAATCCAACTCCGAATCCGATTATCTTGTAACTGCATCCATTTATCTGCAGCTTACGAGCTTGTTTAGCCACCACTTCCGCTGACCTGACTGCATCTCGAGAGACTTTGCAAAGGATTATGGGATCCCCTGGTACATGGCATTGCCTAATTTGATCAATGTAGGCATGAATTGAGGCAGGACCTGGGCTCCCTGTCTCTAAAAGATTAAGAATAATCTCCGCATCCGAACACACGCATAAATGAGTAAGACCCAAGTGTCGAGCTGTTTGTACTGCTAGTCTAATGGCAGCTGATTCCACTCGGAGAGGAGAGGCCCATGGCCAACTACAAAATCCTACTCCAATAATGTTCATAGGATAAACTTGAACCATAATAAAAGCCGCACCTGCTGCTCTAGATGTCAGGTCTACACTTCCGTCAGTAATCAAGTATACAGTGTTGGAAGAATTATTATTAATTATAGGCTGCAAAGGATTATACTCCAATCTTAAAGCACTTAAGTTTTGATAAACCTCCATCAACACTGCTGAAGAAGAGACTGTTGGTCTGAAGCAAGTAATGCATTCTTGAGTAATAGCCACAACAGAAGCTACTGTTTTGATAAGAGAGATCTCCTCATGCCGAAAGATAAATGAGTTTCTGGCCTTCCATATCAACCATAACATGTTAACGAATAACACCTGCAAAAAGACTTTATTGGGAATTGACACCCATTTATCTGCTCTGAAAACCAGTGTTCTAAAATGCGGGATGCGGTTTGCGTGCGGCTGGGGTACCGCACAGGGTATATGCGGTGTGCGGGAGTATATGCGGGAGCATATGCGGTTTTATAATTTTTTATAAATAAAAATATATATTATGATTATGATTTATAAATATAACAAGATAAATATTAGAAGGCTAGAAACAACTAATATTATATGCCCATCATCTAAAGAAGCATGCAAAATTAACCATAGAATATAAATATAATTATATCATGTTGGCTTCAATAACATTTGATGTGGTAATTACATAAAAATAAAAAATAATGAACAACAGTCCACAACAAAATAACATGTTTTTAGATGATAAAAACAAATTAAATTATAATCGATCAAAATATTACACAGACACTTGCCAAATTTTAAACCAAATAAAATAAAATAAAACAAGAACGTGTCACCAAAGTAGATTGTTGAGTCATCTTGTCCCACTTTAAAACCCAATAAAATAACATAATATAAAAGAGGTGTTATCAAAGTGGTGTCATACTGTCATGTACTTCTCATGAGAGAGAGAGAGAGAGAGAGAGAGAGGAGAGGCTGAGAGAGAGAGAAACTGATAGTCTGATGAAATAGAGAGATATTAAAGGGAGAGAGGATGAGAGACAGAGAGAGGGATGGACAAAATGAGTGCGACAAAGAGGCAGAGCATACCAAGAAGAAGATGTCCTCACCTGAAGATCGAAGAAGAAGAAGACCGGAAGATCAACGAAAGTCGGCTATCTCATTATTGTCATTGAAGAAGAAAATCAGAGGAGAAGAAGACCCCCTTTGTTCTATGTAGGGCCGTCTGAAGAAGAACATGTCGAGAAGAAGAAGAACAGGTCGATTAAAGAAGAAGGGCCCCTTAGATCTCTCATCTCTATAAAGGCTGGTTGAAGAAAGAAGACCCCCTTGTGTGTTTTTTTTTTTTTTTTAGTTTAAACTAACAAAAACTTGTGCGCCCGCTTAAGCGGGCGCACATGCGGAATCGGGCCGCATATGTGGGCCATGCCCGCATATGGCCCGATTCCACCGAAGACGGTTCGGTCTACTGATCGAATGCGGCCGCACGGGCCGCCTTTCAGAACAGTACTGAAAACTTCCAACCAATTTGAAGCAGTCCAAATTTCTGTTGGGGATCTCCATCTGACTGGAATATACCTCCAACAAGAGACAGCATAATCACATTCTGCAAACAAATGTCTCGAAAACTCTACTACATGTGAACATAAAAGGACATCTTGTGTTCATGTACATGCCAATAGAATCTGTGTTCATTTCTTCCTTGCCTAGTTAACAGGCCTAAGCAGTCCTCATGGGATTTTGGCAGATTCAAAAAGTAATGTTTTCAATATGTAATTAAATATATTAATTGTATATCCAAATGGAACAATATTGAATAATTCTAATAAATAGGTATTCAGCATTGTACTTTTAATTCTAACATTTAGAATCTTAACAGTGTAACATCTTCGAGAATATTTCATTTTATTTTACACCAATAAAAAAAATCACATTTCCAAATATATGAAATATATTACAAATCATGTCAAACCCTATAGCATATTTTGTTCTCTTTCTATATAAAAAAACAAATAAATTGATCAAGTACTTGTTAGTTATAAATGACAATGAATATATGGGAGTACAACCAGAATATCACATGTGCCCGCTTTATCATGGATTCCTATAACATTCATTGAAAATAAGGGGCTCATCAGACCTGATCCCATCTCAATAAATAAATTATTTTAAGTATTAATTAAGAATGTCAATGTAGTTATTGTGGAAACACAATAATTTATTTTAAAATTAGTAAACGAGTTCATTCAATGTTAAAACAAATAATATTGGTTAGTTTCTTAAAAATCAATGGTAGTAAATAATTCTATAAACACATAACTTATCTCATGAAAAAAGTTTTTAGGACCTTAAACACTAAATAATTAATTATATATATAAACTTCCTGATTACCTAGCTATGTGCATGCACATAAACTAATTAATAATCCCAAAATTATTCACTTTACATAATGTGACAGTTGCCAATATATATATATAGTTATCAATATATATATATAGTTATTAGTGGTCACACTACACAATTCACTCACTCATTGACCATATCGCAATGACTAGCTAGCAGGTGGGAAAACGTGCAATTAGAATATATGTCACTTTTTATTTTACACTAAAATCACCTTAATTTACTTTTTTTTTTTTCTTACTTCCTTCAAATTCTTAACATCCATGTAGAAAAAAGTAGAGCTGCAACTCGGACGGGTTGAGTTCGGGTTGACCTCAACCCAAACCCAAACTCAATCCGAATTCTAAACTACTCAACCATACGCGACCCAACCCGATTTTCAATTCGAATTGGACCAACCCGAACTCAATCTGAAATTAAATAAACCAACCCGATCCAACCCGACCTAACCCGAATTGGACTAACCCGACTCCAACCCGATTTTCAACCCGAATTGGACCAACTCGACCCAACCCGAATTTTCTAACATGATGTGTAAATTAAATAAATCAACCCGACCCAACCCGTAAGATTAGCTAGGTTTACCTAAAATTTGGATTATCCATATTAGAAGCTACAGAATGAACGGCCATTTTTTAACCATTAGTTTACAGGTTCGGGTTGGGTCGGGTTGGGAGTGAGGCCAACCCAAATCCAACCCGAACCCGATTTGTAAGTCAATCCGAATTGGCCAATCCGAACATGTACCTGAATCCAATTTGATAAATCCAACCCATGTAATAATTGGGTTTAACCCGTCGGGTTCGGATTCAACCCGACCCAAGTTGCAGCCCTAGAAAAAAGCATGATTGCAGTTAAAATTTGAAGGAGAAGTCTTGCAAAAAAATTATGTTCTAGTGCAATATATGTTCCATTAAATTAGTGTAATATATGAAAAAAATTTAAAAATTAAAAACTATATACTTTCACTTTTTCTAATAATATATATTTCATTAGTATATCATATATATTTTTTAATAAAAATTAAAATGATCCAAGACTATACACATGACTAGACTGTATTATATATTTTTCATGACAATCCTTGTACATGCATCACGTGGAGTTGAAATATTCAGCTTTGTTTTGGCCCTGCATGGCTTGCATGCATGGCTTGCATGCATGGCTTTCGTGCTTGACAACGTTAATTAATTTCCATGTCGGGCTGTGCAAATTAATTCTCTACTGTACCGGTCTGACAAATATTTACATGCACTTCTCCATTTGAATTCCATGCTTTTGAGCTTTCATGCATGATGTTTGACAAAGTCTACGAGCAACAGAATAAAACAAATGTGAGTTCAGCAATGGTGGAACAGACATTTGATCAAAGTTGACTGCACCAAAATGAGGCGAGACTAGTGGACTGTCATTCACCAATTTTTTAATGCTTAAATTTTATTTGATTTTTAATGTGTATTTGTCACATCATCGTCGTAAATAAATCAAATAATGAATTGGTTAATGTGTGATGAATGGATTTATTTAATTTAATGAATTTAAAATTATCTAATTGATTAAAACACAAAACAAGCATATAAAAACAAGTAGATGATCAATCCCCGTCGTTAGATTTAATCTAACTGCTAAATGAATAGTGACCTTTTTTTTTGTTTTTTTATTTTTAAGTCCCCATAAACCATAGGATTTAGTAATCGATCTCTCACTTCTTCATATTTTGATTTTAGTCTTTAAATTTTTTTTATTTTAATCCCTAGGAGGGACATATCCCTAAATTATTTGGTTTTCTTTTTAATCCCTGGAAGAGACTAAAAAAAAACATATCATTTAAATATGGAGACTAAAATCAAAGTGTGAAGAAGTGAGGAATCAATCCTTAAATATGCATATTTACAATGACTTAAAACTAAAAACCCTTTTTTTTTATGCTAAACCATCACAAAAGATATATATAGCATGTTTTTTTAGTGGTGAATGTTGAGATTAATTTGGACGAGGTAAGAAAGACAATTGTTCCTCTTGTTTCCCAAAGAAGCTACATAGCTATATTTTATTGAAATTCTCAACTGATAACAGCCACATTACACAGGTTTTCAATCCTTTTGTAACACTGAAGGACTCTTATGTCCTCAAAATTACACAGTATGCATATATAGATAGATAGATAGATAATTATCGATTAGTTGGCCTTCCTGCAATTAGTCCTAATCTCTCCGCTCGAGCCGGTGAGCGGGCTGATCCCGCCCATCGAAACCATCGCGCTCGCGAAGTCGGTGAAGAAAGACGCCATGTTCGAGGCGTAGGAGCTCACCTGAGAGTCCGCCGAGCCGCCATTGTAGAGCTGCTGGTCGGAGTGGAGGAGGCCCTTCTGGTTCAAAAGGTTCTTGTAGTAGTAGTTGTCGAATACGGTGCTCGTCGATACGTCGAGGGGGGAGAGATTGCTATCGCCTCCGCTGCTCGGGCAGTTCTTCTGCGTGTTGTTCGCGAACGTCGGGTCGATGTTCGTCTCATTGTAGATGCGGTTCCGGAACGACGAGCACTGCGCTTGGCCGATGGTGTGCCCCCCTGTGATTAAGAGATGCACAATTCGTCAATAATGTACATGGAGAAAGCCATATTAGATTTTCTAGGACGATATTGGATCCAGTCAGGATGTGTGACAGAATGTCACAAACTTCAATGTTAAACATGTGAGATTAATAGATCTAATGAAATCTTTCCATCATGGTTGAGGAGCGCTACAAAAATGTCAGGGTCTCAGGGTGTGATTAAAATGTCACAGACATTAGATGTTAAACACGTGAGATTAATTGACATCTTATCCTAATTGTATTCCAAGAGTGATATTTATATATAGATAGAAATTTGTACCAGAGAGGACGATCATTTCTTTTGTGGTAAGGCCCTTCTTGGAGAAGGCGGATATGAGCGCGCTAAGGTCGAGTGTCGGGGCGGGGAGGTCGCTGTTTGCTTCGCTGAAGCTCGCGGTGGTGGAGTCTCTCCTCCCCAATTGTACAGACCATGATGGACCACCCAACTGCATGAAACATTGATTGAATTTCATGAGCTGAACTACTTAGTACTTACATATCTCATGAAATTCTAGTTAGATTAACTGTATATAGTACTAATAGAACAGTGATTCATGTGTAGTACTTACAGCGACGACAGAATCACGAGCTGCGACGGCTAGAATGTCGGCGCATGAGACAGTTTGGTTGCATAAGGTCTCGAGCTGTGCCTTGATCTTGTCGACGACGTCGAAGCCTCTCAAGGAGTTGACATTGGGGAATGCGGTCTTCTCTCCGGTGAACGTCGATGTGTCGTCCAACAAAACAGAGCCATCGCAACCCTGAAATTTGTTAATGCGTGAGAACTCAATGAATTACCATCCATTTCCAACTGAAAAGATGGAATCCTGTCAGAGTTGGATATCGTCACATCTTGGTAGACTGACTTGTAACAAAAAAGATTAAAATTTATCAAAATACCACATGATAACACGTGAGAATCTCATGTGTCAAAAGATCGGTGTCTAATTAAGCGTATTGAATATGATATTATAGAGAGTAAGTTGTTACTTGGACAAAGCAGTCATGGAAATGTAGACGGAGCAAAGACGCCCCCATGCGATACTCGTTCGAGACCGCAGAATTGACCATGGATTTGATGGTCGAGAGGGCTCCGGGGCAAGAAGAGTCGTAGAAAGTCGGCGAAAGTTGAGCGGAGGCAACCGAAAGGGAGACTAGGAAGAGCACAAGAGCAAATGAGAAGGAAGCCATTGATGCTAGTGAAGAAGAAGAAGAAGAAGAAGAAGAAGAAGAAGAAGAAGAGATGGAAGAGAGTGAATTGTGTTGGGAAAAACTTAGGAGGCCAAGACATGTATTTATAGCTTTCATTTGGCCGTCTTTGGAACAACCAGTCCAATTAATTATTCACTTGAATCAGTCTAGGGTTTAAGATGTCAAAATGAGATAATGTGCAGTGACCACAATCGATCACTTTCGTGGGCTATTAGTTGCCAATCCACCTAATTTCAGCATTGTAGTAGTATTGGCGAAATATCTTTGCATTGGATCCCTGATTTGTTAGACTATTCTCTCCTAGAGGTTGTGTCTGGTTTTTCAACTTGGGTGTGTTTGGATTGTATCATGGATGTCAATGTCAATACTGGCATGGCCGCATTTGGGATTATTATATCTTACTGTGCATTGATTTTCAATTCTATAAGATTAATTAACATGAAATAATAATGGATGATGTGGTACTTCTAGATACATGTTCTCTTCTTCTTTGTTTGCTGAATATATAATATAGACCTAGCTAGCTCATTGGATTCTGGAAGATTCAACTAATGTTTTTCAAGCTTTAATTGAATATAATAATATGTTATAGAAGGTCGAATTATAATAAATTCTATAATAAAATCAGAAATTTTCACATTGGAGTTTTAATTCAAACATTTATAGAAGAGTGTAATACCTTTTGGGTCGAATTTTGTTTTAGGTTACACGTTTCAACTATCATATGAAAAGCATTCTAAATCATGTCAGTACAACCCTGGCATATTTTAATTTGTTCTCTTTTATTAAAAAAAAATCCTTCTGTTATTTCTTCTTTCATCACGTCATATAAAATGAATGATACTTATCCTTCCACATCATTATTTTATATTTTAATTTATTGTATTTAAATCGGAATCATTACATTATCCACCCTGTATTCTCTCTACCAAATTTTCATTTAAATAAATAGTCGTGTGTTTTTTACTTAACAGAAATTGTTTATAGGGATTTTTGTATATATACCCCTGTTAAAACTCAATATTATGAAAATACCCCTATTACATCCCACAGTACAAAAATACCCATTGAAAACCTTTAAGTTGTGCAACCGTGCCCCTGGGTTAAAATTCCGTCAACTCTACCCGATTTTCACCGTTTGCGCAACATTAGTGGACGAAAGATTACTCTTTTACCCTTTTTGTAGTCGATTTTAATATCTCAAACACCCCCTCTTCAAAACATCTTTTCTTCTTCTTTTCTACCATATCATCTCTCTCCAGAACCTCTCAAACATATTGTATACTCATTTTTCATCAAATCCTTCCTCTTCTTCTTCCCAAAAGGTCTAACAATGAGCATCTCTTCACAAATCTCTCATCATCTTCTTCTCAAAAGATTCAAATGGGGGCTAGGGTTTGTGATGAAGTAAGTTAATTTTTCTTTCTTTACATTAATTAGGGTATTTAGGTCATTTCTTATGTTAGGTTAGAGTTTCTAACCATAGGTAAACTAGGGTTCTTAACGGCGTCAATGATAGGAGCACGGTTGCACAACTTAAAGGTTTTTTAGGGGAATTTTTACACTGTGGGATTTAATAGGGGTATTTTTACAATATTGAACTTTAATAGGGGTATATATGCAAATATCACTTGTTTTTAATTTATTTTCAGATACCTAATAAATCTGGTCATTGTAGATTCTTTGTTTACGTTCTATACATATTAAAATAACGTTCAAAGAATGATAAAGAAGAATTATTGATATACTTATTTTTTATAACAATCTATATTATTATTATTATTATTATTATACACAATTTAGAATATTGTACTGTCTGTTTTAGCACGTGTATAAAACTAATAAATTACTATTTAAATGGGATTATGATAAAGAAGAATTATTGATATACCGTACGTGACACACATAAGAGGTTATTTACATCTTCTGTGCTCTCTTTATCATGGATTCCTATAGCATTCACTGAAAATATAAGAGATTGATCATTTTCTGATGAGATTTATAGGCTTGGCTATCCTGATTCCTATCTCTCAAAATTAAATTAACTATCTCCTCCTCGAAGAGTTTATGACCTTAAACACTATAAATATAATAAATAAGTATATTTAAATTAAACTTCCTGATCACCTTTGTGCATGTACATGAACTAATCTTAACATTCACTTCGTGACAAGGACATCAATAGTTAGTGGTCACACTACATAATGCACTTACTCTTTGACAATGTGCTTCCAACGATTAGAGGGTGGAAGCACGTGCAATTTACCAAAACCTAAGTGGGATGTCACTTTTTATATATTAATTAATACGTCACTATATTTTGAGATGCCTTCCATTTGAACATGAATGGATACAAGGTGGAACCAATTTATTTTTGTAGAGGTATTTTAGTACAATTTTTCATTTATATCTTATTTATTAGTCTCTAGTTAAGGGAAGTTATATATTTTTCTACTAGAGACAATCATGTATATAATTTTTAATTTCTTTGAGAGAAACGGAGCTAAGAAGAGAGTATGAAAGATTTTATAATGCTTATTGATATAGTAAACCATTTCATGTTCTCTTTTTGGGCTTAGGTAATTTTTTTTCGAACCACATAAATCTAGGTACGTGTTCTTTTGTGTCACTTTTTTTATTTATTATTATGCATGTGTTGATACCTAACCTTAAGGTATTAAGGTGTCAACAAAAGAAGTCCAAACACTAACATGACTTTGATTTCACTTTTTCTTCTTTTCGTCAAATCCTTAACAACCAAGTAGGGCAAGCTAGGCGTGATTGCGGGTCAAAAACATGACAAAGAAGTCCAAACAATAGTAGATTTTTGGTCTGTGATCCACTTGTTTGACAAATGAAAGCCATGCCAAAAAAGATATGTATGATAATGACAATAGCTTATAAAATGTACTGTGACTAAAGTGATTCAAAGTGAGTGTGCATTTGTCTTTCATGGACTGACTAATTGGCATCTTCCGTGGAAACCCTTTGTCAATGTTTTGAAGGTGATTGAAAGATGCATTAATTAAACTCTAATGTCCTCTACCACAGGTTTTCATACATGCATGCATCACATGGAGTTGAAATGTTCAGCTTTTTGGGCTAGGTTTTTCTTTGGCTCTGCATGGCTTGCATGGCTGTCATGCTTTGTCAAGGTTGCTCGGAAGCTCTGTTTAGGTTTCTATGTCGGTTGCGCTAATTAATTAAGATATTAAATCTCGAGAAGGTCATCTCTACCAGTCCGGTGATAAACATTCTCATGCATTTCTTCATTAGAGAATAATATTATATATAGTGATATGTCATGCACTCTTGTCCTATAGATTGACTATATATTGATATACTGAATATATACTCATGAGGTAAATATTTGATCAAGAGGAGATTGTGTTAAATAAATTGTACAGATCTTAGATATAGGATGATAGCTAGTGATCGAGTATATACGTTGATCTCTTAAAAAAAATTCAAACTCAATTTTTTTGGAATAATTCATAAAAGAAAAAAATCAATATCAAGATGAGTGATTTTGCAAAAATAAGTATATAATGAGTCAATCACAATTTATTGTGTGTGTTGCAAGCACCCGTTTGGAAACCATTTTTTCTTTAAAACTGCTGCCTTTTGGACTGGGTTTGCAAGAAAATGTGGTTCTCACGATTTTGGAAAAACTATGGTCAAGTTGTTCTTTCTTTAAAAATAAGCAACCATTTTGTTTTTGTTTTTTAATTTTTTTTTGGATGTGGGTCGGGATTGAAAAATTCAACTTCTTACAAATTCAAAAACTACTCAAACCACATCTAAACGATTAGTTATGGTGTGTTTGTTATGTGGGGGCACACCACCAGGCAAGCCATGCATGTATTAGGTAGCTAGGGAAAAATTGTCCAACCGCCAACAAATTTTCTGAAATAGCTATCTAATTACGAAATTGAAAAATAACCCCCAACAAAATTTCAATAAATTCTCTAGCACCCCCTCCCTGTCATATTTTTAGCAAACCATAGTTAAAATTAACAAATGTAGGGAAAAAAACGCTCTAATGCTACTTCTCCAAAAGATCAATAAATTAGTATTAAAAAAATATTTAGATGGAGCTTGGTTTGTACATTCTAGTACTACACAAAATATTGCATGTATTGGTTATTTTCACTCAAATCATTAGTCATGACATCAAACTCAACGTGACCTAACAAGATATTTAAATTATCACTGATCGCTTCAGTTTTCACTAGTTCAGCAAGTCACAAAATCATAGCATAGACAAACTCATTTTACAAATTTTTAACCTCTACCAGTCAAGTTAATGATATCTTGAAAAGCATGGCTTGCATGCCCGACTAATTGGCATCGTCTGTGGAAACTGGAAACCATTAATTTGTCAATGTTTTGAAAGTTGCATTAATCAAATTCTAATGTCCTGTACCATGATTTTTCATACATGCATCACATGGGTAGTTGAAAATGTTCAGCTTTTTGGGCTTGGTTTTTTTGGCTCTGCATGCATGGCTTGCATCATTGCATGGCTTTCATCATTTCATGCTTTGTCAACGTTGCTCGGAAGTCTGTTTAGGTTTCTATGTCGGCTGCGCTAATTAATTAAGATATTAAATCTCGAGAAGGTCATCTCTACCAGTCCGATTACAAACATTCGCATGCATTTCTTCATTAGAGAATAATATTATATATAGTGCGCTCAAGTCCTACATATTGACTATATACTGATATACTGAATATATACTCATAAACCCACCAATACACACACACACACACACTCATAAGGTAAATATTTGATCAAGAGGAGATTGTGTTAAATAAATTATACAGATCTTAGATATAGGATGATAGCTTGTGAGTATATATTGTTGATCTCTTACAAAAAAATATATTAAATTAAAACTCTTTTTTTTTTTTTTTTGAATTTTTGGGTTTTGCGGGAGCTGGGATATCTCTGTATAAATGGTGGTGGGAATAAAAAGTCTCAGTTGCCATAGCACAACGGTTCAAGCTTACCTGTATTAAGAATATGTCTTGGATTTGAGTTTTGACACTAATTTATCCACATGTTTGTTGACGATTATTCGAAAGAATTATTCGTGTGACCAAAGCAAACATGTGAAGTTAGTCTTCTTAACTTAACCATAAAGTCAATCTCGAGATCCCTCTCATATAAAAAAAATTAGAATTCATAAACGAAAAAAATCAATATCAAGATGAGTGATTTTACAAAAATAAGTATATAATGAGTCAAACATAATTTATTATTTATTGTATGCATTTGGAAACCAAGTTTTCTTTAGAACTACTTTTTGGACTGGGTTTGCAAGAGGCTGTGGTTTCTGGCTATTTTGAAAAAACTATGGTTATGTTGTTCTTTCTTTATTTAAGTAACCATTTTATTTTTATTTATTTATTTTGGATGTGGGATTGGGAAATTTAGCTTCTTATTACAAATTCAAAAACTGTTCAAACCACATCTAAACTATCACTTAGGGTCCATTTAGATCCGCAGTTAGACGGATTCTGTGGTTGGAAACACTGTTTATCGCCACAGTAAATCCAAATAAAAATATAATGTTTAGGTTTTTTTTAAAAAAAATTAGGAGTTTGTATGGTAATTTTTTTAGCATTGGAGAAACTATTTAAGCACCGCTTCTCTACTATATATCCCCTACTTCTCTTAACACTGAGTCCCACGCCACACACCCAAACGTGTTGTGTGGGGACACTAGCTAGGGAAAAATTGTCTAACCACCAACAAATTTTATGAAATAGCTATCTATTTACGAAATTGTAAAATAATCCCCCAACAAAATTTCAATAAATATAATTCTCTAGCACCCCCTCCCTCTCAGATTTTTGCCAAACCATACTTAAAATTAACAAATGTAGGGAAAAAAACGTTCTAATGCTACTTCTCCAAAAGATCAATAAATTAGTGTCCAAAAAATATTTAGATGGAGCTTGGTTTAATTTGTACGTTCTAGTACTACACAAGATATTAAATGTATTAGTTATTTTCACTCAAATCATTAGTCATGACATCAAACTCAACATGACCTATAACAGGATATTTAAATTCTCACTGATCACTCAAGTTTTCCACTAGTTGAGCAAGCCACAGTGAAGACAAACTCATGCTACAATATAATTTTTTAACATCTACCAGTCAAGATAATGATATCTTGAAAAGTAAACACTATATGTGTTCCCTACTAGCAATGATGTTAATTTTTTTATATTTAATTTCAGAGTCACATGTTTATCACACCTTAATTTGGCCATTGCTTTGAACATAATCCTGTTTTTTTTCCTTAAAGTGGGTCTACAAAGAATGTCAAAAATCACTGGACAGCTCTCACATGCGTGTTGAACATAGTGGGCACCTTTTTTTTTTTGCACAAGTGAAGCATATAAGCCACTGGTTTTTGTCATGAAAGCTTAGTCTTGTCTATGCTACGCAAATCACATCAGATGGTATAACTATTCAAGTTTGCAAACTTTTCCCGACAAATAGCGACTTGGCCAGGAAAATCAAGCAATTATTTATTTATTTTTTAACAAGAAATTTTAATGTTTATTTACAAAAACATGGAATACATAAAATCACTAACAAATCCTGAATATTAGATAGGTTCATTAACATGGGGAGCAAACACATAGTTCCAACCAAAGATCTAACCGAAGAAACTATCGATATAAAAAAGAACCCTTTATTTATCTGACCCATTTTTGCCAATTAAATTATTCTTTGTGAGAGATAATTGTGTGATTTTATATGTCATAAATACAAAAATTAGGTATATCAAACTATTCTTTGTGGGAGATAATTGTGTGATTTTATGTCATAAATATAAAAATTAGGTACATCAATTAGCATGTTGTTATGTCTTGTGCACGTGCAAGAATATTTCGTATTACAATTTTAACAAGAAAGATTTTCGTCCCACAACACATTGGTAGCTATATGCATGGGACATCTCCCATAGTCCCATTTGGCATATAATAGTATTTTCAGTTCGTACCTGACAAAATGTTGGGGGTTTATTTACAAAAGCATCTGTGATTTTTAAGCTGACGTTGGATTCATGCACTACGATTTGACAACTAACAAAGTTTAGTTTAAAAAAAGTTCTTAAATAGTTTTAAGCAAAAAGTGCTTAATTTGTTTGAGAAAACCTTTTAAGGCTTTTTGTTACTTAAATCCACATATTTAAATATAATAATCCATGTGCTTTTATAAAACGTTAGTATTAGTTGCATTGATAAAAAAATCAATGCCGTCTTTATCGGTAATCAATTATCATCACTTTGATGTATCAACATGCCAAAATTGGGAGTACAAGAATTCAATATTGAAAATTGGGTCCGCACTTGATGTATCAGTAATTCAGTATTAGTCAATCTTAAATAGAGAATCAACATGTGGACACCTCACATGCTATATACATGTGAAATAATTGTTAAACTCGTGCATTAATTGTTTTATTCATGTATTATTCAGTTTGATTCAACTCAATACATATATGGCCCATGTTTAGTACGATTTAATGCTAAAATTCATATATATATATTACAATTCACAAATTATGCAATCTAACCGATATGATTATTCAGTTCGATTCATAAATAAGTTTATTTCGATTATGAATTATAACCCGTTCAACTCATGAATTGTTTAGAAGCTAGAACAACAAGAATAAAACATGGATGTTGCAACATCAAGCACATTAATTTTCTTGCAACAAAGACACCCCTATTTATTCCTTATTTATTCCCTCATTTGACACAAACACATGCCCACCACAAAACTGGGGGTCACAACACAAACACATGCATGCCATGCATAACATTATCATCAGTTAGGGTTCCTGCAATTGGTCCTGATCACTCCACTGGTCCCAGTGAGGGGACTGATGTTCCCCATCTTCACCATTGCCTTTGCAAAATCAGTGAAGAATGTCGCACCATTCGATCCATAAGAGCTCACTTGAGAATCAGTCGAACCCCCATTGAACAACTGCTGGTCTGAGTGCAGGAGCCCCTTCTTGTTCACCAGATTCTTGAAGTAGAAGTTGTCGAAGCTCGTTGGCGTTGACACATCGAGCGGGGAGACGACGTTATCGCTGCCGCTGCTCGGGCAGTTTGACTTCACCGAGGTGGCGAAGGAGGCGTCTATGTTGGTCTCGTTGTAGAGGCGGTCCCGGAAGGAGGTGCACCGGGCCTGGCCGATGGTGTGTGAACCTGATTGAACAAAGGAAATTGTCTAGATGTCAGGTTAATATGATGAAAAATGAAGAAAAGTGAGAGAAAGTCAAAAATCATAACCTGAGAGAGCGACCATTTCTGCGGCAGTGAGACCCTTATTGGAGAAGGCGGAGATGAGGCCGCTGAGGTCTGATGTCGGGGCGGGGAGGTCATTGTTTGCGGTGCTCAGGCTGGCTGTCGTCGAGTCCCTCCTCCCCAGTTGAACCGACCATGAAGGGCCGCCCAGCTACATTTTTTTTTTAGTAGCTAGGTAAGTAAGTTTTTTTTTTTTAAAATAAATTAAATATTTTTCTAATGCAAGTAGAGTAGAACTCAAACCAAGGAGTAAGGGGTTTGAGGATGAAATTTGTCTAAAAATATCACAAAAAGGTCAAGAGAGATGACACCATTAGCTATCAAGAGAAATGACACGTACGATTAGTTGCTAGTAGCATATATATATATGTTTGGAAGATGTTTGGTGACAGAAACTGATGTGAATCAACAATAAAAGTGCTAGCATGTATTAATATATCATGTCATCTTGTGATTGATCCAAACTAAATTTTTTTGTTACAAGATCAGAACCATGTATGATTTTGATTATCTATCGGGCTTGATATGTGATAAAAAAAATTATTACAATATCACATGTTAATCATGTGAGGTTATCACAATTCAGTCTAACTACGAATGTAATCTAGTGTTGAGTGAATCTCATCTAACGTCATATACTTACCGCAACCACCGAATCGCGAGCAGCGACGGCGAGGATGTCGGCGCATGACACAACCTTGGGGCAGAGACTCTCGACCTGCGACTTGATGGTGTCGACGACGTCGAACCCCCTCAACGAGTTCGCGTTTGGGAACGCCGTCTTCTCTCCGGTGAAGCTTGAGGTATCGTCCAACAATACCGAACCATCACAACCCTAATTACATATATCACACACGCATGCACTTCATCAGTACTTTAGACTGTCTAATAATGTATGCTTAAATATTGGTTCATATAAGACTAGCTATATATAGCTAGTGTTTTATAATGAAGTAGAAGAGCTTGCATTGACAAAGCAGTCATGGAAGTGGAGGCGAAGCAAGGACGCGCCCATGCGACGCTCCGTGGCCACCGCCGACACGACGGCCGATCGGATGGTCGAGAGGGCTCTCGGGCACGTCGTAGCGTAGAAGTTTGGCGAGAGTTGTGCGGAAGCGGCGGCGATGAAGAAGAAGATGAATGAAGAGAATGTGAGAGAGAAGGAAGCCATTGTTTTTACTTATGAAGAGGGAGCTAGGGTGGTGGCTTATAAGGGTCACTAGGTACATGTATTTATATGGTCATGAAGGACTATTTAGTTCATTCAAGTGGATCATATTTGAGTGACATAATATTCGTGGTTCAGAAGTCAAAGAGGATCACAGAATGTAGGTTTTGAATGGCAGGTTTTATCATAGATCTTTATTTTCTTGGAGCATGTGAACAGGGTTGAATTGTTGGGATCTTAGGATCTGTGTAGTCAAAATGTCTGGGCGGTGCTGTGTTGTTTAATCACGATTTGTACTTTGCATAGTGCCCAAACTTTTAAGTATGCATCAAATTAAAAGGAACTTTCAATGTGAACATGAGCATAAAACAAAAATTATTGTTTGGACGTGTAGCTTTGCACGCAATTTTATTTTGCTAACAAGGTATACGTATGTTTGAAAAATACATGTCAAAAGAGGTTGATGTTTATGAAGATAACACGATAATCAAATGTTTATGAAGATAACACGGTAATAAAAAATGAGGTTGGTTGATGTATTATCTATTTTGTGTCTAATTACTTACGGTTCCCATTAAAAGAAAATTTAGTGAAAATAATGAAGACCGTGGTGTAAACCATATTATTCTAATCTTCATTTTTTATATGATTAATAATTAGGAGAGGAGACTATTCATTTGAGATGAATATTAAGGGCTGGTTTGGCTTCTGATCGGTCCATGCATGGCTTTCATGCTTTGTCAACGTTGCTCGGAAACTCTGTTTAGGTTTCTATGTCGGCTGCGCTAATTAATTAAAATATTAAATCTCGGGAAGGTCATCTCTACCAGTCCGATCACAAACATTCTCATGCATTTCTACATTACAGAATATATTATATATAGTGATATGTCATGCACTCATGTCCTATAGATTGACTATATATTGATATACTGAATATATACTCATAAGGTAAATATTTGATCAAGAGGAGTTTGTGTTAAATAAATTGTACACATCTTAGATATAGGATGATAGCTAGTGATCGAGTATATATGTTGATCTCTTACAAAAAATATTAAATTAAAACTCAAACTCAATTTTTTTTTTATAATTTTTGTCGGGGGATAAAAAATCCTCAGTGGGCATAATACAATGGTTCAGAGTTTATCTATGTTAAGGGTAAGTTTTTTATTTGATTAGCACTGATTTATCCACCTGGTTATTGACGATTATTCGAGGACAAACAAACAGAGATAGCTAGCCTTCCTAGCTTGGCTGTAAGATTAGCCACAGAAGATCCCTCCAATATAAAAATAAATAAAGGGAATTTATAAAAAGAAAAAATCAATATCAAGATGAGTGATTTGCAAAAAGAAGTATATAATGAGTCAAACATAATTTATTTTATGCGTTTGGAAACCAATTTTTCTTTGAAACTTCCTTTTAGAATGGGTTTGCAGGAAGCTGTGGTTTCTGACGATGATTTTGGAAAAACTATGGTTTCGATGTTCCTTCTTTAAAAACTCGTATACGACTTTTAAGCAACCATTTTATTTTTATTTATTTCTTTTGGATATGGGATTGAAAAATTCAGCTTCTTACAAACTAAAAAAACTATTCAAACCACATCTAAACAAATACTTATGGTCCGCAGTTAGGTAAATTCTGCGATAGAAAACTTCGTTTATCGCCACCGTGGATCCAAACAAGAATATGACGTTTACATTTTATATATAAAAAAAACAGGAAGTCATAGGGTAATTTTTTAGCGTTTGAGAAACTATCTAAACATCGCTTCTCTACTACCCCTATTTCTCCAAATGATGAGTCTCACGTCACACACCTAAACGGCCCTTAGTTGTGATGTGTTTGTTATATGGGGTACACCACTAGGCAGGCCATGTATTAGGTAGGAAGGGAAAAATAGTCCAACCACCAACAAATTTTTTCAAGTAGCTATCTAATTACGAAATTGAAAATAACCCCCAACAAAATTTCAATAAACATAATTGTCTACTCCCTCTCAGATTTTTATCAAACCATTGTTAAAATTAACAAATGTAGGGAAAAAAAAAAACGTTCTGATGCTACTTCTCCAAAAGATCAATAAATTAGTATCCAAAAAATATTTAGATGGAGCTTGGTTTAATTTGTACGTTCTAGTACTACACAAGATATTAAATGTATTAGTTATTTTCACTCAAATCAGTAGTCGTGACATCAAACTCAACATGACCTAACCACATATTTAAATACTCACTGATCACTCAAGTTTTCCACTAGTTCAGCGCGCAAGTCACAAAATCACAGTGAAGACAAACTCATGCTACAATTTTTTAACCTCTACCAGTCAAGATAATGATGTCTTGAAAAGTCTCATTATCTTGAAAAGTAAACACTAGTGTTCCCTACTAACAATAATGTTAAGTTTTTTTATTATTATTTGTGAGCCACATGTTTATAACACCTTAATTTGGCCATTGCTTTGAACATAATCCTGTTTTTTTTCCTTTGAAGTGGGTCTATCAAGAATGTCAAAAATCACCGTACTGCCCTCACATGCATGTTGAACATAGGGGGCACTTTTTTTTCTTTTTTTTTTTTGCACAGTGAAGCACATAAGCCACTGGTTTTTGTCATGAAAGCTTTAGTTTAAAAAAAGTAAAATAGTTTTAAGCAAAAAGTGCTTAATTTGTTTTAGAAATTAAAGCCTTTTAAAACAGAGAAGATCTGCTTAGTTGGACAGAATTTATAGGCTTTTCGTTACTTTTAAATCCTCATATTTAATTAAATATAAATATAATAGTCCATATGCTTTTATAAAACGGCATATATCAACTATCAGTATTAATTTCTTCCAACTATCAGTATTAATTAGTATTAATTGGTCCCACGCATTTTCAACTATTATTAGTTGCATTGATTAAAAAATAATAATCATTGCCGTCTTTATCAGTTATCTTTTTTTCGATTGGTAAATTTTGCATTACTATAAACTGTGATATGTACAAATTGAAAAGGGAGAAGATTTGAAAGGAACAGAGTGACTACATATCAGTCTCAATGTTTACAAAAAGATCACCAGAGCAATTTTCAAGAATAGTTTCAAGAGTCATTAGCAAGTAATTTCATTTACTAACTCGAGTTGTGACTTTGTCAGCCTTGTCCTCCACTAAGATCTTGAGGAAATCATGCCAAAAATCTGGAGGCTCATGAATTTGGTACCCCAAAGTTGATTGAAAAGCTGCTAAGTGATCGGCTGCTTGGTTTCCTTCTCGGTAGACATGGGTGGCTTTCCACTCCAACAGGGAGTTCAATAGTGTAGAGAAGGTCCGTAAGTCTCTGATGGGATGGAGCCCCGTCTATGAATCCATGCAATAGCAATGGTAGAGTGATGCAGACATCATAGCCACACAATATATGGGCAGCCGAGATCAAATAGAACAAAAGAAGAGAATATATCTTGATCGTTTGGGAGTACCATGACTTTAAACAGCCATAACTTTTGAACCGTAGATCGGAATCGCTATTATAATATGTCCACGTGTTCGTATCGACGAGCTCTACAGGAGTAGTGTATTCCATTTTTGAAGCATTCTAAGATCGTATTGGGGGTCAAATCGACGGTTCAAAGTTATTTTTACTATTTTTAGTTGTTTTGAGTTTGTTAGGATTTTATGCATTTGTTAGAATTTACTATATTTATATTTGAATTTCAAATGTTAGTTGGAATTTGAATTTGAATATTAGTTAGGATTAAATAAGATGTATTAGTTATCTTTACATATATACATAATCTGTTAAGATCGTGTTTAGTTTAGATTGGAACAATCAGTTGAGATTCATAATTTATTAAGAATTCTCTTCTATAAATAGGCATGTAACCAATTGATTATTCAGATTATTGATTATTTAGAATTTGTTTATCTTCTCTATTGTATTTTGTTAGGAGGACTAACATTTACATAAAACTTTCAACTATCTGGTATTTTATTAGAAATCAACATGTATTCGAAGCCCAACATCCCTGATATCTTTCATTTGAAGAATCAACAGCCTTGTTGGAGTCTGCAAATTCGTTCCTTTGATCGAATTAGCAGAAGAGCGTGAACCCATGCTTCATCATGGAGTCAAACTCAAGCCACACTCGAGAAGCTTTTAGAGATTGGCAAAGCTTCATCCCTTCAACCAACCCCTTGAGTTCTAGGAGATTAATAGAGGCCGCCCGAACACGAGCGGATAGAGCTTTGAGGCAAATTCCTAATGGATCACGGACTAGATCGCCACAAGCAAAATGATCATCCGATCTTGAGCCATCAGAGTTTAGTTTTAATCACCCTTCCTTTGGTGCTTCCCAATAGACCTCTTTTTCAAGCACCCTCTTTTGATTTATCAAAATTCTGAAAAGAGCGCACATTTTATTCGTGATTGGAGTTGTCATCTTCAAAGAGTTTCCTTGCAAAGGCAGCTCTTATAGCAAAGAGGATTTGACGAACTAACAGTGGTTTGTATTTCTAAAAATCCTGTCATTTCGCTCATGCCACCATATAATTTGTGTGAGAAGGAAATGTAGCACATTTTTTCGGTTGAGTAAATCCAAGAGAAATGAACCATGTGTAATGATATGGGAGAGAATTGGTGCCTGATATGAGATACACCCAGGGCCTTTGAAATGGCTTTCCAAATATAGGTTGAGAATGGACAGAGTAGAAACAGGTGAACCATGTCTTTATCAGTTATCAATTATCATCACCTTAATTATATGCACTAAAGAATGAATTAATCACTATAGATGATGTAAATGATATTTTTTTGGTAATAACAAAACATAAATGACAAACTTAAATATTAACCATGCAAAAAATTTGTGGCACAAGGCTTCAAAAGTGAAAATATTTTTTTAACTCAAGCATTGTTTTATTCATGTATTATTAAGTTTGGTTCAATGCAATAAATATATTGTCATATGGCCATGTTTAATACGATTAAATGCTAAAAAGAAATCATATATGTTGTACAATTCACAAATTATGCAGTTTGACCAGTATGATTATTTAGTTTGATTCATAAATAAGTTTATTTCGATTATGAATAACCAGTCCAACTCATGAATTGTTTAGAAGCTGGAACAACTAAAATAAAACTTGGATATATGTTGCAACATCACACACATTAATTTTCTTGCAACAAAAACACACTTATTTATTCCTTCATTTGACACAAACACACACCCACCACAAAATTTAGGGTCACAACACAAACACATGCATACCATGCATAACATGGTTATCAGTTAGGGTTCCTGCAATTGGTCCTGATCACTCCACTGGTTCCAGTTAGGGGACTGATGTTCCCCATCTTCACCATTGCCTTTGCAAAATCAGTGAAGAACGTTGCACCATTCGATCCATAAGAGCTCACTTGAGAATCAGTCGAACCCCCACTGAACAACTGCTGGTCTGAGTGCAGGAGCCCCTTCTTGTTCACCAGATTCTTGAAGTAGAAGTTGTCGAAGCTCATCGGCGTCGACACATCGAGCGGGGAGACGACATTATCGCTGCCGCTGCTTGGGCAGTTCGACTTCACCGAGGTGGCAAAGGAGGTGTCTATGTTGGTCTCGTTGTAGAGGCGGTCCCGGAAGGAGGTGCACTGAGCCTGGCCAATGGTGTGTGAACCTGGTTGATAGAAAAAAAATTAAAAGTCAGGATGGAAAATGAAAGAAAGTGAGAAAAAGTCAAAGGTCATAACCTGAGAGGGCGACCATATCTGTGGTAGAGAGACCCTTATTGGAGAAGGCGGAGATGAGGCCGCTTAGGTCTAATGTCGGGGCGGGGATGTCGCTGTTTTTGGTGCTCAGGCTGGCCGTGGTTGAGTCCCTCCTCCCCAATTGAACCGCCCATGAAGGTCCTCCCAACTATAGATTATTTTTTTGTTAATAGGTAAGTATTTTTTTTAATATTTTAAATTAAAGAAAATTCTCTTGCAAACAGGAGTAGGACTAACCAAAAAGGAAAGTAAAGGTTCAGGGATGATCTATATTAGTCCAAAATTATCACACCAATATTAGTTACTAAGTAGTAAATCATGTTTTCAGGGCTTATCTTGTGATTGATCCAAGTTAAAACTTTGTAATCACTGTATTAGAACTTTATATATTTACTTCCATTTGCTACATCATATAAGCTAGGATTAATTTATCAGGATTTGGTTTGAGTAAAATTATTATAGTATCATGTGAGATTATCACAAGTCAATCTGATTATTGATGTAATCTCGTATTGACTGAATCTCATCTCACATTGTACACTTACCGCGACCACCGAATCGCGAGCAGCAACGGCGAGGATGTCAGCGCAGGACACGACCTTGGGCACACGCTCTCCACCTGTGACTTGATGGTGTCGACGACGTCGAACCCCCGCAGCGAGTTCATGTTCGGGAACGCCGTCTTCTCTCCGGTGAAGCTCGACGTATCGTCCAACAAAACCGAACCATCACAACCCTAATTATACATATATAACACACACTTCATCAGTACTTAAAGAGTGTCTAATAATGTATGCTTAAATATTGGTTCATATAAGACTAGCTATAGCTAGTGTTATAATAATGTAGAAGAGCTTGCATTGACAAAGCAGTCATGGAAGTGGAGGCGAAGCAACGACGCGCCCATGCGATGCTCCTTGGCCACCGCCGACACGACCGCCGATCGGATGGTCAAGAGGGCGCTTGGGCACGTCGTCGCGTAGAAGTTCGGCGAGAGTTGGGCGGATGCGGCGGCGATAAAGAAGAGGAATGAAGAGCATGTGAGAGAGAGGGAAGCCATTGTTTTTAATTTACTTATGAAGAGGGAGCTAGGGTTGTGGCATATAAGGGTCACCAGGTACATGTATTTATATGGTCATGAAGGACTATTTTTGTTCAACATTCAAGTGGATCATATTTGAGTGACATGCATAAAATATTTGTGGTTGAGAAGTCAAAGAGGATCACAAAATGTAGGTTTTGTATCATTACATGTGAACAGGGTTGGATTATTGGAATCTTAGGATTTGTGTAGTCAAAATGTTTGGGCGGTTCTGTGTTGTTTAATCACAATTTGTACTTTGCATAGTGCCCAAACTATTGAAGTATGCATCAAATTAAAGGCTGTTCCATGGAAGTTCCATGTGAACATGCACGAGTGGAGAACAAAAATTATGGTAACAACTAGTTCTTGGACACGCAGCTTTGCGTGCAATTTTATTTTGCTAACAAAATATATGTATGTTTGAAAAATACGTGCCTAAAGTGGTTGATGTTTATGAAGATAACACGATAATCAAAAAAATCACGTTGGTTGATGTATTATCTATTTTGTGCCTTACATTTCCTATTAAAAGAAAATTTAGTGAAAATAATGAAGACCATGGTGTAAATTAAACCATATTTTTCTAATCTTCATTTTTTATATGATTAATAATTAGGAGAGGGGACTATTCATTTGGGATGAATATTAAGGGTTGGTTTAGCTTCTGATCGATCCATAAATTAAAAGTTTCATGCCCCCTAGTTAACAGATGAAATTATACCGAGTCTAAGCAAATAATACTAACAATTGGCTAACATATTAATGCAGATATCATAGCCACAAATTACATGGAGGGACGAGATTAAATGGATCAGAAAAGAATAAGATATCTTGATAGTTTGAGAGCACCGTGACTTCAAATAGCCATAACTTTTAAACCGTATATCAGAATCGTTATTATAATATGTCTACGTTTGTATCGACGAGCCCTACAGGAGTAATGATTATGCCACTACGTCAAATTTTGAAACGTTGTCTTGGATGTCAAATCGACGGTTGAAAGTTATTTTTACTCAATTTTTAAGTTTGTTAGGATTTCTTTCCTTGTTTTAGGATCTATATTTAGATTTGAATTTTAAATTTTGATTTGAATTCGAATTTGAATATTAGTTAGGATTTAATAAGAATTTATTTGTGATTTTAGAGATTTAGAGAATCTGTTGAGATTTAGTTTGTTAAGGATTTTTTGCTTTATAAATAGACATGTAACTAGTTTTCCCACACGCACGATATGCGTGTAAATAAAAAAATATTTTAAAAAACATGTCCACAACCAACACTTTCAATTTTTTTAATCCATTTATATATGATATCATATATTATGTAATGTATAATAAATGATATAATAAAATTTTTAATAATGGTTAATAAATCATCCGTAAAAATTAAAATTTTTATTAGAGGCAAATATGTAAAATTATGTTATACAATTCAAAGCACTTTTGGTTAATAATATAAATAGATAGATGAATATCTATAATAAGTAAGTCACAATTTAAAAATAATTAAGTCAGTTTTTGGTTTTATACAATTTATTTATTTTTGTTATTCATGATAAATATCAATTACATAGATTTTCATCATATGATATTTCTTTGAGAAATCAACAGATTGTTGAAGCTCACCATCCTGGCATTCTTATGAAGAATCAACGGCGTCATTGGAGCCAACAGATATTGCATCTTTGATCGGATCCACATAAGAGCATGACCTCACGCTACATCACACATGAGGGCACAACATTCAACTATGGATAAAATCATGCCTTATACCATTCCAATTTCAACTTTTCAATCTGATCTAGTGCAGTTGACAATTAGAAGATATATGATACATAACTAAATTATGTTGACATTTCCAAAATAGAAACTCTTTGATTTGCGACAAAGTCAGCTTAAGAAGTGTTTTGGTTGGTCTTAATTATCATTTAAATAAAATCAAAGTCTTGATAATGTCAAAAAATTTGAATAAACACACAGCACTACATCAATATATATATTATAATTAAGGTGGTTGAAGTTTGATAGCCTTTTTTGTTTAGATAGTATCTGGTCATGATTTCCATGTTTGACATCTGATGGAATAACTCCAATATTATCAATAATTAAACATGGGGGAGTGGGTTGTTGAGTTAGCACTATTTTGTTTCAATGGAAAGCATTTGTGCTTTATATCACAACAATGATAATTAATGTTGCAAAGTAGGCTGAAGTCCACTGTCTCCAAACATTTTTATAGGACCACCCACTCAAAGAGAAGTTCAAAATTCTTGAAATTAATTAGGGTTTAATCTTCCTGACTTTGCATATTGCCATATAACAACCTCAACAAGGGGGATTATCTTATGAAGTGATTGCCACCTAACGCATAATTCTTTCATATTTGGACTGTTGAAGCAATTAATTATGGAGAAGCATTATGAGATAGTAATAGATCCTATGTCTAACCACCAACAAACTTCAAGAAATAGTAATAGATCCTATGTTTAATTATGAAATTAATATAACCCCTGCAAAGTCATCTAGCTAGTTACATTCATATTCAGAAAGTATTCTGTTCATTGAGTGTTATCAATTTTTTTAAATCTGAAAACTGACCCATTATAAAATCACAAAAAGCAAAATTGATTAACCCTCAAATTATAATTTTACTTATGCCCATCTCAAAAGAAAATTCTTTCAAATCATAGTTTGATGGGGGAAAAATTGTTGGAAACTTTTCTGAGGTTATTTCAATTTTGTATTTAAGAAAAGGTTTGTTGTTATTCATATAAATTTACAGGTGTTGGATCAAGTTTTTATAAGAATTATATATGACAATCTTTTAAGCAATTTTGAATGACATATTCATCGATTCGGATTTTTAAAAAGCCTTCTACGTACTTCGCTAGATTTTCTTCTCTATTCTTAGAAGTTAGGTTTTGGATTAGGAATCAGATTCACATAAACAACATATTTTAGGAAAGTAATGGTCAGCTTGTAGGCTGTAATCCAATACATTGTTTTATATAATATTGTTTAGATGATGATTGACTTCATGTGTATATCCTCTGAACCTACTAAGCTTTTGAATGAAAGAATCTGGAGATTCAATCTTTTGAATTTTCATAACGAGAAGAAGTGTCTTTGTCTAGAAGACTTCAAAAATAAATCTCAATAGTGATTGTCATGCGTTACACTGTTTTTACTAAATTATATACCAACATAGTGGGGGTGGCTAAGCAGTGGAGGAATACCTTTTGAAAAAAAATATACATGAACCTGATCTCTTCTTTTTTGGCATGCTTAAGTGAGATTCGTTGGAGGGGATTCACTTGGTGGGTGTGGGTGGTCAAATGTTGTGTTTTTGGAAAGCTTTTTGAGTGATATCTGTTCATAACTTAATTTTGTAATCGTGCAATCAATCAAACACTGCCAAGTCTCATCTTCTTTAAGTGATAAAATTCCAACAAAATTTTTTAGTGCATAGAATGTCTCAAAATTTTGTACTAGATGTGGTGAGTGCGCAAACCCTTTGACGATAAAGTTAGCAGACATTAAAAATTAAAAAAATATTTATAAGTATTGCGTTCTTATTTATTAACTCTAAAAAGATATACAACTATAAACATTAAGGCAACATTTGAAAATAAGTAGGAGATTTTACTTTTACAAGAATAATACTTATTCTAACCTTGTTTCAAAAAACAACTTTTAATCAAACATCTCTTCAAGAACCTAAAAAAGTAATCTTCAGAAGTTTCTTTTAAGTAAATAAGCCATTTTTCAAACTCATTCCCAATGACACCTTAAGTATTATGTTTTCCTTCGAGATTAACAGCTCAAGCTACAACTTTGGTTTATAAAGAGAAGTCCATATATAGCTAAAATCCACAATGCTGAAATCTATGCATCCATGAACCATGGTCTCAGTTCAAGTGAGAGCTCTTTCCCTGGTTGAAGAGCTAAGCGTAACAGTCTCATAACAAACTAAATGGCTGTACAAATTCAAATTTTAACTATTTTTCACAACTTGAAGTTAATTATAGCTTTCAAAATAATAATAATAGATAATAAGCTAATGCAAGCTATAAGAAGCTAATGTAAAGCTCATCCTTGTAAGAAGATTTTGGGAGCTGAAGATAAATTCTAAGCATCATGCAGATTCTATTAATTCTATTTAAACCATGCTCTCATAATATGTAAGCTAAATGTGAACTAACAGAATAAAATTTTGGGGGACATGTATATTCACAGTAAAAACAAAATCCCCAGTTTGTGATCACATTGATGCAGTAATTATTAGTTTACACAGTAAAACCTAAAGGGGGTTAGTGCCTTTAAGAACCGCTTGTTGAGCTCCGTGTATTTCTGTTGCTATTCGATTTCACTCTCGGACACAACCTCCACCTGCAGTTCATAATCGTCAATTTCCTTGAAGTATGCCCTCTGCTTATCGATGAAATCCTGCGGCAACCTGGGCTTCTCTACATTCCCAAGCATCGAGTGTCTTCGCTTCTGAAGGGATAAGGTAAAGACCAAGTAAATAAATTATGTCATGATGCAGATTAAATTGAGGATGATTTGCATATATAATGAAAACCAGATGTATAATCAAACATGTAGGTTTCCAGTAAAAGCAGTCAGTAAGCACAGTTATGGGCAGAAATGATGCCCATCAAGAAAATCATGCAAGAGTCAGCAAATAAAAGTAGATAAGTGCATTATAATAGATGCCTTTGACATAACTGATCATGTCTGATGTATACCATTATCCTTTAATGCATATAAACTCAGTAACTTTTTTATATTACTCTATTCAACACATCACCAGATTTGATATCGCCGCAGTTTAGCATGAACCTGTTTGTAATGATTCTAAATTTTAAATGAAATATGTGACCACTTGAGTTCTTTTTCAATGACAAGCAACCCCAACATCAGTTTCAGAAACCCTAGATATCATCCACAGACCCTGTGATCAGATAGGCTTTTCCATAGTCAGAATATGAAAAAAAACCCTTCATAAAGTACAACATTTAGAACCCCTATTGGTGTGAAATCCAGATTATAACCCTAGTCCCTACATAATTTCTTTCAATCACAGCTCCTTTTTCTTTATACAATTTCAAGCATGATTCATGTCCTTGAAGCATCCTAAGACAAGTTATACGCAAGCTGAGATTTTCATTTAGCTGATGGGTCAGAACCAAATATAAATGTTAAATATAACAGAGAAAGGAATCACTATCTTTTACCAGTAACCAGGACTGAGAATGCTATTCATATTTATAGAACATAAACATGTGTAACATTCAACTGGCATATGAGCAGAAACAAACCTTCTTGCTCTTTGTATCAGGGATGGAGCAGGGTTTACTTTTACCAACATCTTTATGCTTCCTCCTCAGTTTATCCCTATGTGGAAGACATCAGCCACAAAGAATCACATCATCTGTGTAATCAATGAACAAAGTAATCCACAAGAAGGCATCATAAACTAATGATCACATCTCCATCCAGCATATCCAGGTCAAAAGACAAAATGATAACATGAATAACATATCCACACACACATGTTAACAACATTGAACAACGTTTTAACAAAATCTTAGGGAGGGAGGGAGCATTGAACAACATTTTAACATTTAATTATCGAATTGACAGAAGAAATGAATGAAGATCCAAAAATATAAACAAAATCTTAGGGAGAAAAAAAACTGAGAGTGGAACTCGGAACATCCTTGAAAAACCCCTGGTCCCAACAGCTTGTAAAGCAGTAATAGTATCACAGCATATTTGATGCAGCGTGTAGCCACGCTCTTCTACGGATCCGTTCAAAAAGAACGAAATCGGTAGGCTCCAACGTCGCGCTGTTGATTCTTCAAAAGAATGCCAGGGGGTTGGGCTTCAATAATCTACTACTTCGAATGAAATAATAGAGAATTGGGAGGTCTTTGCAATTGTTAGTACTCCTAACAAAATACAAGAGATAAAATAACTAAACTTCAAATATTCATAAACTAAATAATCAAATGGGTTCACAAGCTTATTTATAGAAGAGAATCCCAACAAACTAGGATCTCAACTAATTATTTAAATCTAACAAACAAATCTAATATCTTTATCTAATCCTAACTAAAATTCAAATTTGAATTCAAATAATAATTTAAAATTTAAATCTAAATATAGTAAATCCTAATAAATAAATAAAATCCTAACAACCTCAAAACAACCCAAAAATAGTAAAAATAACTTTGAACCGTCGATTTGACCCCCAAGACGATCTCAGAACGCTCCGAAAAATGGCGTAGTGGCATTGCCACTACTCCTGTAGGGCTCGTCGATACGAACACGTGGACATATTATAATAGCGATTCTGATCTACGGTTCAAAAGTTATGGCTGTTTGAAGTCACGGTGCTCCCGATTCATCAAGATGTCTTTTCTTCTTGTGTTCCATTTGATCTCGGTCGTCCATATATTGTACGGCTATGATGTCTGCATCATCCTCCCCAGGTTGGAGAGAATTCGCCCTCGAATTCAGATCCTCGCCGGAACTTTCACCATGAACTTCAGATATGGATTTCTTTCGAACAACGAATCTTTTAGGGTGCCGCATCACATTCATCCAATCGGACCAATACTCACGAATCCAACTTTCAAGCAATAACTTTATGAGAAGGGATGGTGGATCAGATGAAATGAAGGAGGGAAAGAATGGATCCACAAAATAAAGGTAGGGTGGATGAAATACTTTATGTGATAGCTTTTTCGATGGTGAAGCGGTATGGGTGAATTGAAAGGGGTCTAGCGGGAACGATTTGGATGAAGCTCCAGTCACGTAAAATACGTGAGTGTTGACTTTGGTGGTGAAAAGGCTATGATGAGAGGCAGTAGATAAAGAAAGGGTGTGATCATTGTTACCAAATATTTGAGGGGGACTCTTAGACTCAATCTCCTCCATCTCTTCATCAAAGATAGGTGGAAGGTCTTTTTCCTCGATCTCTGCATAAAAGATATGGGGAAGTCTCGCATCTTCAATCTCCTCATCAAAAATAGGTGGGATGTTCTCATCTTCAACCCCTTCGTCTTCATCGAAGATAGGCTTTACCTCTTCAATCTCTTTATTTTCATCTTCATCTTCATCGAAGATAGGTTTTGCCTCTTCAATTTCATCGTCTTCATCTTCATCGAAGATAGGTGGACAGATCGTCTCTTCGAACAAGTTATCGAAATCTCCTCCAATGGAATCATCCGCCTCAGATCGCGTGGTTGGAGATTGTGGAACCGGTGATCGTTGTCGACGAGTTGGAGACCCTTTTCGGCGTTGCATCAACGCCATCATCTCCTCCATTTGGCGCTTCATTGCCTCAAACCATTCATCTATGCGCCTATTAGTTGCTGCTGTAGCTGCTGCGATGGTTTGTTGTATGTCCTCTCGGTCGTAGGCGTCGCTAAGAGGACATCTTCTCGGCGGCATTTTTTTTTTTTTTAGAACGATGCGCCGAAGATCGACGCAGGCTCTGACCAGAAGCGTGTAACCACGCTCTTCTAATCAAAAGAACGAAATCGGTAGGCTCCAACGTCGAGATTCTTCAAAAATATAAACAAAATCTTAGGGAGATAAAATAACTAAACTTCAAATATTCATAAACTAAATAAAAAAAACTGAGAGTGGAACTCGGAACATCCTTGAAAAACCCCTGGTCCCAACAGCTTGTAAAGCAGTAATAGTATCACAGCATATTAGTCAAATCCATGGCTAAAACCGATCTGCAATCTGTGATACCTAGGGATAACAGTACACATGCCATCAAAAAGAGCACAAACAGAGCTACTGAAACAAATTTCGGCAGTCTAATTTTCTCATCTAGTCCATGCATATAAACAATATCATATCCCGGCACAAGACCCAGAAACACCAAATACCAGATCATAAACAATTTTTTAAGTGGTAAAGTACTCGATACAGATGAAGTAAATCTTTGATATGCAAAATTAAGAGCATCTTTTTCTTGGTCTTTTACTCTCCTATTTGCTTAGCCTTTTCCTTGTTAAAGTTAAGAGAGATTGAGACGGTCATATGGGGTTGTTTATCCTGATTACACGTTAATAGTGAATCGATTCTTTCTCCTCCCTGGATCTAAACAAACTACCAAACGACATAAAATCTGCGTTTATTGTGATTTGCTTTAGTTTTCTCTGTCACTATTACTAAGATTGAACCCTAGGAGACACCGTTGCATCAATACATGGTCATGATTTCTGGTTAAGCATATAATAACAAAGTACTCCAAACTTTTGTGAATTTTCATAAAACTAACTAGTCTGATTGGATACCTCCCATACCCAGCCGAACATACTTTTGTTAATCGAATTATGCGTTTAATACATTCAATTTTTTTCTATTTAGTTTAGATGATTTATCACTTTCTTCATAATTCAAATAACTAAATGTCACCGCCACATTCATATTCAATATAGAGTTTTTGCATGCATTTTTCATACTAACGACATAATACATCTAGAAAACAACTTATCCCATAAAATTTACGAATATACACAAATTATACTGAATGGAACACCAAATAACTGTCATACACGAACTTTGAGACTATGGATTAAGCGTGAGTAAAAATGAATCCAACCGCAAACCCCAATTCAATTTACTAAATGTAGACGCGTACCCAAAACTCCTCGCTCTTGCCAACGGAGGGCAGCTCAAAGGCATCTCAACCGCAACCGCCTTTCCCTTCTCCTTCCTCCTCTCTTCCGCCCTCCGAAGAGCCTCTACCGTCTCCAAGTCCTCTTGTTCACGAATCACAGGCTCGTCTACATCAAAAAGCCCCCCCAAAAATTCACAACCATGTTTTAGAACAAAACACACTCCTCAAACTCTCAAAACAGATAATGCAAATTTATCTTGAACTAAAATCCAAGAAAAAAAAAAAACAAACCCACATCAAAAACTCAAGGATTTCCCCCAAATTGAAACAGAAACCCTAATAAAAGCATTCCAAACAAAAAAAAAAGACCCAAATCACCAATAGAAACCCTAAAAATATAATTCTTACTCCGACCCTCCAAGAGCCGCTCCTCCGGGCGATCCATTGGGGCAATGCGGATGGATCTAGGGTTTTCGGGGGAGGTAGATCCGACTCCGGCGTCGTCTCGGGCTGAACCATCTTTGGGTCTGGCGGAACGCGAGGAGGGTCTGGCGGCGGATCTTTCGATGGGTTTGGAGGGTTTGCGGGGTCCGGGAGTGGTGAATCTGGTGAGGTTGGTTCGGTCGGAGAGGGGTTTTCGCTTCGGCTTGTTCTCCGTCTTCGCTTCCATGGCTTCCCTCGAAAGAAAGATTAGCGGGAAACAAAAGGGGCCGTGATTGGGTTTTAGACCGTCGGATTTGTGGACCTCATACGATTGTGGTGGACCCTTGAAAAAACGCACCGAATGGTCGACGCGTGATTGAGATCTGACGGTGGTTGATGAGATAAGTATCGTCTCGGGATTCTGAATTTGGATCGATTTTGGAGGGAACACGTGGTTGAATCTCGATTGTTCCAGAAATTTTAATTTTAATTTGTTCCCGAATTAATTTTATCGCGAATTTTATAATATTTAGTACAAAGAAAAAAATATAAAGTGATTTTTTATTTAATTGTGTTTTAAATTATTTTTGTTAAAAAATATAATAATAAAAAATTTATTATTTGGATAAAATGTGAATAATATGTAGACAAAAATTTATAAAATGTAAAAAAGATAATAACAGTTTATTTATAAGAGAGGATAATAGTTGATTTTACAGTGAGTCTACATATTTTTGTTTTATTGAATAACCTAAAAAAACTTAATTCCAAGGTTGATTGAAATATATATACTACTTTATTTTAGTTAATTCTAGCATCTAAATTCTCATTTATATGAGTCATCCACATATTCATATTGAAACTATTCCGACTAATTTATCCACATATTCATGTTGAGACTATCCCGATTAATTCTTACTTATTCTGGGTCTATTCTCGAACCAAACATAGATTTAACCGCTTAATAATTAGGGGTGAGGTGATCGACGAGAAGAAAACATAAAACATTCTAAAGAACATTCAATGGCAGAATCACAACACTTCTTAATTGAAAGATAATTTGAATTATGTATCCATCCATAATATAATGTATTAGATTATGTAATATCCCTTATATCAAAGGGATTTGAATTTTGTTAATATCCCAATAATTGATGGGATATTTTGTAACAAACCATTCTGAGCATAACCTGGTATGATCGCTGTCCATGATACAATATTGAGATTACCTATCTTTTTGAAGGCCTTCTTAGCTACAACTGGGCTTCCACACTTCACAATATAATTAGGGTTCTTCTACAGGCCCGAAACCCCGACCTGGCCCATTTTCAGGGCGGGCCGGGCTTGAGTCTGATTCTAAGGCCCGGCCTGTAGACTCGCCGAAATTAGGCTCGTTCGGGCTGGCCCGTAGGCCCATGGAAGACAATATAATAAATGAGTAACATATAATTTTTATTTAAATTGTGGTTGAATTATACAAATTATTGACATTTATGTAAATGTCAACCCAATTAGATACATGTAGTTATTCATTTTTTTAAGTAATTAATTCATTTAATATTTTATTTTGAAAATTCAATAGATATAAATATTTTTTTTAACATTATACTTTAAATTTTATGTTATTTTAACATTATATACAAATGAACAACTTAAAATTAAAAAATCAAAAGAAATAAGATGTTTAGAATTTGGGCCCGTAGGCCCGAACCAGGCCCGAGCCCGTGGGCAGGTCCTGGGCCCTATTTTTTGGCCACGGGTCGGCCCGGCCCGTGCCAACCCCTACTTGACATACATGTCGAATTGTCGATGAGTGCACTCTCCACGCACCAATGTCTTCCAGACCCCATTTTGCATAGAATTCCATGCATTGTCGCCCATACTCAAGCAAACAGAGGCTCGCACATGCGACGAGAATGCTCTCGAAGGTGAATTGATTTGGATTGACTTCTTCTGCTCTCATCACTTAAAGGATTTCCATTGCTTTCTCGCACTCTTTGCATTGGGCTTATGCAGTTATCAAAGTAGTCCAAGAGACAACATCTCTCTCTTCCATGCGCATGCACTTTTGCATACATGCTGATCAATGCCGACCCAACGATAACATCAGACATCAAACCCGCCCCAAAAGCAAAAGCATGAACTTGTCTACCTTCATTAACATCACCCAACTTTGCAATCCCTTTCAAAACACTAGCGAACGTCAATGCATTCTGCTTGAACCCTTCCCTCTTCATCGAGACACACAAGTCGAACGCTTCCTAGTCGTGATCATTCGACACGAGCCTCGACAGAAGCGCATTCCATTCTTCTCACGGATCGCCTCAAAAACCCACAAGGACGCCTCGATTTCTGAACACTTGGTGTGCATGTTGAGAAGAGAAGTGGCGACGAACACGTTCGAACAAAATCCGGTTTTGATGATCTGGGCATGCACCATTCGACCAAAATCAATAGACGAAAGGCCCGAACAGGATCGGACGACTGTGGAAAAGGTGAACTTGTCAGGGCGGATTCCCCGATCCAACATGTGACAGAAGAATTGAAACCCATCAAGGAACCAATGATTGTCGTTCGATCCAACGATCATGATGGTCCACGAAAAAACGTTTTTCACGGGCATTGCGTCGAAGACTCTGCATGCGAAGACGAAGTCGGAGCATTTTGAGTACATATGGGAGAGGTGGTTGAAGAGGACCACAGTTTCTTCGCAGTCTCCATCGCCGAGGATCGATTTTAGCGAGAACCCATGAAGGGATTCGCCTTCTTTGATCGACCCATTTCTCGCGCAGTCGCGTAAGAGATCGACGAGGGGGGAAATTTGATTCTCTTCATCGGCTTCGTATATGGTGGAGACCAAGCTTTTGGTGATGGAAGTTGTTTGTGATTTTTTTTTACTGTTGGGGTTTGATGGGTTAACGGTCGAACAGTTGGTATGCAAAAGAGAGAAGTCAATGGAGTTCATGAAAATTGGCGGGAAGAGGTGGGGAAACTAATAAGACTGTTTGATTTGAAGATATTATACATACCTTGTGAAAGGAAATACGTCTAGTGTGTTTGGATGGAGGATAATGATATGTTATTCCAAGTTGGAAAGGCAAACTAAATCCCACATCTCACTGAACTATAGATGGGGAATGAAAAGAGAGTTTGATTTAATATAATTTTTAACCTTGGTATTTTATATGGCAGATGCTTTCATGACTCGATTGCACTATATAAGGCATGTATCATGCACATGTAAGTAAAATAGCACTATCTCACCTAAACTCCATTATTCCCCACCCTTGGAGGATTGTTTGGAAAACCCGATTTAGGCGAACTTTTGATTTTGCAGAAATAAAGAAGTTAAACATGTTTTTATATGGTTCTGAAAAAACATGTTTAATTAAAATTTTGTTTCAGTTTTTTTATACAATTGTTTTTTAGAAAGCAAAGAAAATAAATCACCAGATAATCAAGTTTTATTACACTACTTTAAAAAAATCATAATTTCCAATATTGTTTCAGGAATAAGAAGATGGAGAAGGAATGAATAGGTTTAATTATGTAAAAAATGTGTGTGAAGAAATTACAGTTATAATAGTATATTAATAAGATACTCTGATAGCTAACTTGGAAAGTCATATATATAATCTATTTCTGCTTATTCATCTAAATTTATAATTCATCCAAATTGAGATAAGAATAGCAAATAAATACAAGATAATATATTTTTCCTGTATTCATGTATAATCTGAGAATGGTGGTTTTAAATCGCCCATTGAAAGATGTGACATTTCACAAAATTATCTTGACACAACTAGAAAGTCAAATTTTCAACACAACACTGATCAGAATCTGCTTCTTTATTCCTGACGTGTCATGAATCAATGAATGTTGTATGGACAGGAACCCTATCTGTTTTCTTGCCCTCCTTGATTTGGCATTTCAACATCTATTTGTACAAATCTGAAGTTCTTAAACAATAATATAAACTAAATGCAAGCTGCTTCCTATTTCTTCCACTATGTACATTTGCAGAAGCTCCTCTAATATGTTTCCCCCCAGTATATGATTCAACTATTCACCCTTTCAAATGTCTCCTCCTCCAACAATTTTAACTTTTGAGAGGCTGAGCGAATTGATAGCCATGTCTTTGGGCTATCCGGTTGAGCACATCATATCCAGCGAGAACACCTGCACCAGCCATTCCTGAAAGCATGTTTGCAGGCACTCCTCTGAAAAGCACCGGGAAACCCTCCATGCGAACAATCTGCGTACATGCATGAAATGTGCCTTGGTACTTCACTAGTTGTCCCGAAGTCATCATCATTCTCCGACGGAGAGTATCAAACGGGTAAGCACAGATGCCAGAAAATGTCGTGACGGACCAACCTAATAAGAAACTGGCGATGAAGTTTCCCTGCACCAAGTAGAAGCCATTGACGTTTAAAAAATAACCATAAAAATATTACGTACCACGACATCAATGTATTTATTGCACTAGCTTTAGGAACTGTTTGGAAACAATTTTCAGAAACAAATCTTTTTATTTAAAACTTTTTAATTCCAACTAGCTTTTTCGTTATAACTACTTTCAACCAGTTTTTTTTTTGTTTCAATCAGCTTTTTCATAAAAACTGGTTGTTCACTGACACACATAAATCAAAACCCGAAATCAAAAGAAAAAAAAAGAAAGAAAAGAAAGTTTGGAACAGATCACCTGAAAACTGATTTTGTAGAAGCCGTACAATTGATTCCAAATGGGTCCTTAGTTATGAAAGAAATCAATAGTTGCCAACCGAAGGACTCAACCAAGTAGGTCCTCCTTTCATGTATTCCAATCTCAATAGCCATTCTAATGGAAATAAGCTGAAAGATGATTTTTAATGAACCAGTGAAATTGGTATTTCTGTGCATCCGCATACTGAATCAAAGTCATAATTATTCCAATATAAGTATATTAAGATCACTATTGTATAAGGCTAACGGAGGGGTATTGACTATGATAAGAGAGATGGAGAAGCTAATTTTCTGATGAGAGTATATGATAGAGGATTGATATAATTCGACTCTAACCAGTCATCAAATTTTAAAATCATACTAAATATTTGAAAACTTGAAAAGTAGACAATTAGTGAGCCAACAATCAATGGTCATGTATGGTAAGGATCAGTGATCAAGAATGAAGATTTTTTCTGTCGTGGATATTTGAAGCTAGGAAAGGATGAACATGACTAATTGCATTTTTGTGAACCAATGGGTTTGGACTCTGTACGGTGCAAGACTCTACAAAAGAATAAATATATATAATCCATGTAAATGTTAGATAGCTAAAGCTCCTCACATTATACATAAAAAGAGCATGATTAGATAACATTAGATCTAAAATTATATATATGAATGCATCAATTAGATAATATTTAAAGATGATGAGATATTTCAGGAATCAGGATCAAGTTTTAAAATTACCTCCAATGGTCCAACAAGAACGACAGGCTTCATTGTGTCATATATCCCAAAGTAAAGTCCCCTGTACAATGTTATCCCCATAATCGAAACTCCAAAGCCTCGATACAGACCCACAAACCCATCGCTTGACAGGGTCTTCCTATACACATCTAGTAATCCCGTAAACTGTCGTTGGCTGGTGAACTTACACTCCATTGCATCTGTGCCTAACCGAGTTCGAGCAAAATCGAGATGGTAAAGAAACAAAGAAGAAATTGCTCCAGCAGCACTACCAGAAGCTACATTTCCAACAAACCACTTAATGTATCCATCTTTGTCCTTTGAGCGACCAAAAAGTCTTTGAAAGTAACCCTTGAATGCAAAATTGAATGCCTGAAAAGAAGACTTCCCTGAATGTTATTGATTAATATCAAGCAAAAAAAAGATACTTTGAATGAGTTTTCATTTGTATTATTAGAACCATAAACTGATATGCAATGAACTAAGAGAAAAAATATATAATAAAATAACAACAAATCAATGGACTGGATATAAAAGTTTTGAATACCGTATATTAAATGCTCTAATTAATAGAAGAACTCATCGTCTTTTCCAACAAAAACATTTGTCTCAATAAGCAGCACAACACAAACATGGTAGCAACATTGAAATAATACTGCCTACAAGAATCACTTCAAAAAAAAAGACTATCAATGGGCTAATCAAATACATCCTAGTGCAATCTACTAAGTAACATGAGAACCGTTAAAAAATCTAAGACATTTGTGCTGTGAATCATTCAAACTGAACCTAAAAATCACCAATTGAGAAACAAAAAGCATATAACAGGCTCATCTTAATCACTATAAATCCATTATGGAAAAGCTTCCTCGGTATTTTGAACTTTCATGGCATCTCCAATGAGATAACTCATCCCCCAGACAACTATCATCTCCATATAAACATCACATGATCAACAATTTATTTACTGTCTCTTTCCCTAATGATTTGTTTTACAGTCATTAAAATATAGATAAAAAAAATAAACAAAAAAGACCAAACTTTCATGTAGCCCAGTTGAATTTAAAAAAAAAAAACACAGATATCAAATATCAATTAATCTGCAACGTGGGTTCAAGTTAGTCTCTATTGATATAACAAAAACAAATTGATCTCAAAAAAGGAAAAAAAATATAATAACAACCCACTCAAAATCTCAACTTCGTTTCCATTCACAAACAAAAACCAACAAAAAGATTATTCGAAAGAATTTTCCGTGGGACCGAGACAAAGTAGCTTTCCTAGCTCGATCGTAAGGTCAACCATAGGGGAGTCCCTCCGATATCACAAAACAAAAACCAACAAAACCCAATCCAATTCTCAACAAAACAAAATCAAACCAATCCATTGCTTTTGCTATCCTAATCACAACACCCTCAAAAAACCGACCAACAAAAAAAAATTTAAAAAAAAAAAACCCAACTTTCTTGTTCTCCCAAAAAAAAAAAAAAAAAAACCAATAAAAATAAAAACCAAACCTGCGTCGGAAAATATCGAATCACATTGGCCTGGTTCCCCCTCCACAGCGATAAGACCCCCTCCTCTCTCAAGACCCTCGTGAAGCAATCACACACACCCTTATATGGCCTCCTGAGGACCCCCGATTTCACCATCTCCCCCTGGTTCTGGAGAAGAAGCTTCACCCTCTCGATCGGCGCCGCCGCAGTCTTAGCGGCTGTGCCCGCCGCCCCCGCGATCACGAAGTCTGCCGCCATCCTCTCCGACGGCCTCGTCGTCGCCGCCATATCCAGAAGGAGAGGCGGACGAGTGGGTCGGCTTTAATTGGGATCCTTTTAGAGAGAGAGAATAAAAAACCGATATTTGCTAAATAGTTAATACACTTGGGTTAATGAGTCTTTGGAATATGAAGTGTCATCATTGCAGTCCTGTAAGTGTAGTCTCATGAAAAGTTGTATAGTCTATGTGTAATCTTTTTGAAGAGTCTCCAGACATATCTAGACATATGGAAGTCTAGAGACTTCTCTTAAAAGTCTATAAAAGAGTCTGTAACAAAAGTTTGGAAATGTAAGAAATATTAAAAAAAAAAAAATCCAATCTTCTTCTTCTGGCCACTATTCCACACAAGAACAGAGAGCTCTGCACCAGCAACTCACCCCTCTCAAAATATTCACTTTTCCTTTTAAATTCCATCAAAGTGGTATCAGAGCAAACCAGGGAAGATAAACTTGGGCGTCTCATCATCATGGCAGCCAACAATGTTGGTCTGAGTATCTCTCAGCCCACTATGCCAATTTTTGCAGGAGAAAACTATGATTATTGGAGCACCAAGATGAAGACACTATTCATCTCTCAAGATTTGTGGGATTTGGTGGAGAAAGGCAACGATGAGGCTCAAGATACTGCAACATTGACCAATGCACAGAGGCAACAACTAATGACAACAAAAAGAAGGATGCCAAAGCACTTTTCTTCATTCAACAAGGAGTCTCTGAAAATATATTTCCAAGGATTATTGGAGCAACAAAATCAAAGGAGGCTTGGGATATTTTAAAGGATGCATTCCAAGGGAATGAGAAGGTACGGATCATTAAACTTCAATCTCTTCGTCGACAGTTTGAGAATACATATATGAAAGACACCGAAAGTATGAAGGAATATTTTTCTAGATTCATGGAGATAGTCAATCAAATGAAGACATATGGTGACAAAATTACTGATCAGAGAATTGTTGAAAAAATTTTAATTAGCCTCCCTGAAAAATATGACTCTATAGTTGCTGCCATTGAGGAATCTAAAGACATCACCACCATGAATGCTAGTGAAATAATGGGATCTCTTCAAGCTCATGAAGAAAGAATGAACCGGCGCTCAGAAAGAACAATTGAAAGTGCTTTTCAATCAAAGCTAACACTTGGTACTCGGAGAAGCTATGAGAAAATGGGTGCAGGTCATGATAAGAAAAGGGAAGACTACAACAGAGGAGGAAAATATGGTAGAGGCTCACAATTCAGGAGTAAGAATGGTGATAACAGAGGAGGTAAGGAGTACAGAAACTCTAAGCCTTCTTGTAATATTTGCAAAAAATCTGGGCATTTGGAAAGAGACTGTTGGCATCGTGGGAAACCACAGTGCAATAATTGCAAGAAGTTTGGGCATCTTGAAAAAGATTGTCGTTTCAAAAATACTCAAGCAAATTTTTCTGAAGAAAAGGAGGAGGAGAATTTATTTTATGCATGTCAAGTTGCCTCTGAAAAAAATAGTGATGTTTGGTATATAGATAGCGGTTGCAGTAATCACATGACAGGAGATGAAAATATTTTTCTAAGTATTGATAGCACTGTAAGGTCTCCAATCAGCATGGGGAATGGAGCTATGGTGCAAGCAAAAGGAAAAGGAACCATTGCACTCAGCACAAAGCAAGGAACCAGGTACATTCATGATGTTTTATTGGTTCCAGATCTTGCACAGAACTTACTTAGTGTTGGCCAATTAATGCAAAAGGGATATTCTGTTCATTTCTGTGATGATTCATGCACTATTTATGACAAGAAGGATAAAAATCAAGTTTTAACAAGAGTAAGAATGGAAAAAAAAGGAACTTCCCTATTACATTTCATTATGTCAAAGATTTTGCTATGAAGGCAAAAGTTGATGAAACTTTATTGTGGCACAAGAGATTTGGGCATCTAAATATACATGGGCTGAAATTGCTCCAACAAAAGAATATGGTAAAGGGATTACCATCATTGTATGATCACAATAGTGTGTGTGAAGGGTGTGTTTTTGGAAAACAGCACCGCATGCCATTTCCTGCAGGAAAAGCCTGGAGAGCCAAATCACCATTAGAGTTGGTTCATACAGATATTTGTGGACCTATGCAGACTCCATCTCATTGCGAGAATAGGTATTTCTTGACTTTTGTTGATGATTATTCAAGAATGACTTGGGTCTACTTTTTAAAGCAAAAATCTGAGGCATTTTCAGTATTTAAAAAATTCAAAGCTTTTGTCGAAAAGCAAACTGGATACTATATCAAGGCACTGCGAAGTGATCAAGGTGGTGAATATAATTCAGCAGAATTTGAAAAGTTTTGTGAAGATGCAGGAATCAAAAGGCAGCTAACAGTTGCATATAGCCCTCAACAAAATGGCGTTGCAGAACGAAGAAATAGAACAATTGTGGAGAAAGCAAGATCAATGCTGAAAGAGAAAGGTATGCCAACTACTTTCTGGGCTGAAGCTGTATACACAGCAGTTTATTTGCTCAATAGATGTCCCACAAAATCTGTGCCAAACAAAACTCCTATTGAAGCTTGGAGTGGTAAGAAACCTTCAGCAAATCATTTCAAAATTTTTGGCTGCATATGCTATGCCCATGTTCCAATAGAAAGGAGGCAAAAATTTGATGACAAAAGTGAAAGATGCATTTTTGTGGGCTACAGTTTAAAATCTAAAGGTTATCGCTTATACAATTTGAAGACTAAAAAATTAATCGTGAGTAGAGATGTGATATTTGATGAAAATGCAGCTTGGAATTGGGAGAAAAATGAATTGCAAGGAAGCACATTAGACTTGCAAAATGAATATTCATCTCCTACTGTAGACATCTCTACAGGACAAAATTTGTCCACACCTCCTGCATCTCCAGCCAGATCATCAACATCAGAAGATGGCAGTTCATCAGAGTCTCCTCCAAGGAAGTTACGCAGTATAAGGGACATCTATGAAACTTGCAATTTCTGTTCTATCGAACCCATGAATTTTGAAGAAGCAGTGAAGGAAGATAGATGGAAAAAAGCAATGACTGAGGAAATTTATACAATCGAGAAGAACAAGACTTGGCAGTTAGTGGATCGTCCAAGAAATAAGGATGTCATCGGAGTCAAATGGATTTACAAAACCAAGCTGAATTCTGATGGCTCTATTCATAAGCATAAGGCGCGACTCGTTGCAAAAGGGTTCACACAACAACAAGGTATTGACTTCCATGAAACCTTTGCTCCTGTTGCTCGTTTAGATACTATCAGAACTGTAATTGCTTTGGCAGCTCAAAAGAAATGGATGGTTTATCAACTTGATGTTAAATCTGCATTCCTCAATGGAGTTCTACAAGAAGAAATTTATGTTGAACAACCACAAGGCTTTATCATTAAAGGAGAAGAAGACAAAGTGTATAAATTGAACAAGGCGCTTTATGGTCTGAAACAGGCCCCTAGAGCTTGGTACAGCGAAATAGATGGCTATTTCAGCAAAAATGGTTTTCAAAGGAGCAAAAGTGAACCCACTCTCTATGTTAAGGAGCAAGGAACAGAAAGTATTCTCATTGCCTCATTATATGTAGATGATCTCATCTTCACAGGCAACAACCAAGAGGTGTTGCTTAAATTTAAAAGGGACATGATGAACACTTATGAAATGAATGATATGGGCATCATGCATTATTTCCTTGGCATAGAAGTGGTTCAAAGGCCAGATGGAATTTTCATCTCACAGAAAAAGCACATTGAAAGTCTACTAAGGAGGTTCAACATGCAAGATTGCAAGTCTGTCAATATTCCTCTCCTTCCTAATGAAAAGCTGAAGAAACAAGATGGATCAGAAAAAGTTGATGCTACAGTTTATCGAAGCCTCGTGGGAAGTCTTCTATATCTAACAGCAACAAGGCCTGATATAATGTTTGCTGCAAGTCTACTCTCAAGATTCATGCAGGATCCAAGTCAGATTCATCTTGGCGCAGCTAAAAGAGTCTTGAGATATCTACATGGGACTCTTGATTTTGGAATCTTCTATCACTCTATTAATGATTTTAAATTAATTGGCTTCTCTGATAGTGATTGGGCAGGATCTATTGATGATATGAAGAGCACTTCAGGATATGTCTTCTCCTTTGGCTCTGGAGTATTTTCTTGGGCATCAAAAAAACAACAGACTGTAGCACAATCATCGGCGGAGGCTGAATACATTGCAGCAACTCAGGCTACAAATCAAGCTATTTGGCTTAGAAGGATCCTTGAAGATTTGAAGGAGAAACAAGAAGCAGAGACTACAATACTTTGTGATAATAAATCAGCAATTGCGATTGCCAAAAATCCAGTATTTCATAGCCGCACAAAACATATTGCTATAAAATATCATTTCATCAGAGAGGCTATCGCAGAAGGAGAAATCAACTTAAAATTCTGCAAGACAAGTGATCAGCTGGCAGATATCTTCACTAAGGCACTACCAATGGAGAAGTTCTACTACTTCAGGGAGATGTTGGGAGTTCAACCACAAGTGTATTAAGGAGGAGTGCTAAATAGTTAATACACTTGGGTTAATGAGTCTTTGGAATATGAAGTGTCATCATTGCAGTCCTGTAAGTGTAGTCTCATGAAAAGTTGTATAGTCTATGTGTAATCTTTTTGAAGAGTCTCCAGACATATCTAGACATATGGAAGTCTAGAGACTTCTCTTAAAAGTCTATAAAAGAGTCTGTAACAAAAGTTTGGAAATGTAGGAAATATTAAAAAAAAAAAAAATCCAATCTTCTTCTTCTGGGGCCACTATTCCACACAAGAACAGAGAGCTCTGCACCAGCAACTCACCCCTCTCAAAATATTCATTTTTCCTTTTAAATTCCATCAATATTGATATTTGAAGAGATCAATTGATATGTAAAGAACGAGAGGGTCGGAATTTTTTTGAAAACTGTAATTTTTTTTTTTTTTTTTTTTGTTGATTTTGGGAATATTGGTTTACGTCCCTACAAAATCGACAAATAGTCGTAGGTCCCCAGAAGCTGTGTTTGTTTAACCACTTTAGTCCTTGAGTTAGATTATCATTCGTTTAAAAGGAATATTTGGATAATATTCCGTCTATTTAACAGAGCTCATCAAAATGAAATTCAAAAAAATCACGGTAAATTTTGAAAAATCTGATTTAGTTATTTTAATGACCAAAATATTCCTATCTTTTTCAACAAAGAGGGATATCACCTTTAAGTGGGGAAAGGTATTTCGGCAAAATGTAATTTGTAGTTTGAGTTAACTACATGCTTGGTTAGTTAGTGTTACCGCAGAGATTAAAACAGTAATTCTCAAATAAGATTGAGACTTGTGATATTTATCGTTTTTATAGGGACCTAAACTGATTTTTTCAACTTTTCATGGAGTTCTAACGATTTTTCCCCTTTTTTTTTTTTTTTTTTTTTTTGTGGGAGGATGTGCGGACGGACACGGACGTGTGATCTTGTATTCTTATGCTTCGCTTTTGTGTCTCACTCGCTTTTCTTTCACTCGGTCTGATCTCCTCGGGTCGGGCTAGGGGAGACTTTAAACCCGGCCCGTCCAGCCCATGTTAGTAGTCCACTGGAATGCCGGATTAGGGTTTTTCGAGCGGAACCCTTAAAAGCCTCTCTCTCTCTCTCTCTCTCTCTCAGCGTGTTTGGGTGGATCAGAAGGAGAAGTAGATGACGAAGACGAAGAAGAAGACGTCGCGGAAGGGGAAGAAGGAATGGAGGGCGAACATAAGCACAGAAGACATCGGCGACTACTTCGAGAAGACCACAAAGGACGCCCTCAGCGGCGGAGCCCTAGATTCCGTCCCCAGCGACTCTCTCTTCTTCCTCGACAAGTCCAGCGGTTAATCTCTCTCACTCTCCTCTGATCACCCGTGCCATTGTTTATCTGTGTTTGTTGTGGGGTTTTAATTTGATATCGATCCAACTATTGATGCATAAGTTTCTTTGTCACTTTTGGTTGGGTTTTTATTAAGCGAAAATAGTGAACCGGATTTACATTAGAATATTTGGAAGAGTTTGACATAGAAGATGAAACGGATTTATTATGAGAGGACTCGAATTGTGAAGTCAAAATCTTGTCAATGTTTTTATTTGCAAGGATTTTTTTAATCAAATGATGTTTTTTTTCCATTTTGTTTGAATGTGGACTGTGTTAAATTTTAAAAGCGAAAACATCAAAATGGATATTAATTAGAAAATTCAGAAGAATTTGTCATAGAAGATGAAACAGATTCATGAAGTCAAAATTTTTATTTTGTCTTACAAAGGTTTATAATAGTTTTTTATATAAAAAATATTGATTTTGTTTTACATTTTTGGTAGATGTTTCTGTCAAGAAGAAGATTGAAAGAACAGGGAGAAGGTGCTCCGTTGTGAGAGTTTGTTGCAGAGGAATGCTTTTGTTAAACCTGTTCCATCGTCGACATTGAAGAAGTGCATGAAAACAAGAAAAGCCATTAAATTGAAAGCTGAAAGCCAAGATGGCGGAAAGGTATTTATCGCTAGAATCTGTTTGAAGTTTTGGCTAGTTTATTCTTTTGGATGTTTAATATCATAGATGTCTCGCAGGATAAAATGAAGGAAGCCCCTGAACCGCTTGATATATGGAATGATAAAGGTTTTTTTGATTGATTTGATTGCTCACCTTATCTATCATCGTTTGTATTATAAGATGATTTAATGTGCTTAGTACTGAGCATCTTGCATTCCTCTTTTGAATTGCAGGTAACGTCGATGTCAAAGCCAAAAAGGTATTAATATCTTTTTTCTGTGAGTTGATTTAATATGAATACTTGAAATATAATGCCTGAATTTGTACGTTTTCATATCAATATATGTTCCTAGTGTCATGTGACTTTTGAAATTTCTTATGACTCCATCCTTGTGATGATTAATCTATTCAACATGTTTAAAAATTCATAATTGTATGCTAAAAGATATTTATGTACCTTATACATTGTTTAGTTGAGTTAGTTCTTCCATTATGCAGGTTATCTCTATGTTAATCTTCCTTTTAATGATTGAATACTCTGCCAATATCATGTTATAATGATCATGTCAGTTGCGATACTGTAGCTTAAATAGATTATGATTCCCCATAGTAAGTATAGGGAAATATTTTTCAGCCATCTGGATGTATTTGCTTGGGCTTAAAAGACCTTGATCTTTGTGCATATTTTTATTCTATGTATTAGATGAATTGTAAACACTGTGTACAATAATGGGATAGGTGACAGGCTGATGCTTTGGTTGCATATTTTGTGTTCCCTGTGCTAATCTGAATGAGTTATGCATCCCTTTTTTTGTAAATTTGTTTTATTATATTGATGTATTATGAGTTCAATTGATACTAATGCCACATTTTTATTTTGCTTTTGACAGAAGCCAAAGCCTTCCATTATTCCCGCTGTAGAAGTAGAGCCGCCTGGATGTTCATTTAATCCTTCATTTGGTGCCCATCAGGTAGATTGTTAATTGATGGATTTGATTTTTTTGGTTATGTCTAGAGGCCAAAATATGTAAAATCTTTGGATTGTCCAAGTAACAATGACACACTTTCCTGTTTTGTGTGTGCTGAGACTCTTTATCAGTATTCCATAGTGATGCATTGTGTTCATACATCACAAAATTGACCCTTTGGATGATGCTTTGCCTGACATTGTTGTTTTCTCCTAACTGACATCATTTTCATGTCCTTATTACATGGATTTGTTTTGCTTTTTTTTTTTTGGCATTTAAGTATTTACATTCGTAAAACACATTTCTTACCTCTTTTTTTTGTGGGCTAGGATGCGTTGGCTCAAGCTGTTGCAAATGAAATGCAAAAAATTTACAAAGATGAATTGGGACCTCAACCAGTTCCACTTACAGTGGTTGGTGAAGTAGTGGATGAAGATGAGGTGAGTAATAAATTCACAATTAACCGAAATTTTGCTTCGGTTGCAACCGTTGCATAACCTAAAGTGATGGGCTAGATAATTTTATTTAATTCAGTTATCAAAACTTATGTGAATTGTTTATTCGTCGTTAACATTTATTTGATTTGATATGGGATTAAGAAATATGCTTATTGACATGCTCATGGATGCCTAAGATTGTGGGACATGGGATCCATTGGCATACACAAACTTCATTTTTTCAATTTAAGGATTTTTAAATTTCTTTAACCTATGAGTGAAGTGGAAATAGAGTGTGTGTGTGGCATGGTCACATTTACATGAATAGCATGCTATTTGCTGTTACAATCATGGGATTGTGACTTGGGATATGTTTCCATTGAGAAATAGATTCTTCATTGTTCAAGTTAAGATCAAAATTTAGATTTATTTTCAGCTTATACAATTTGATGGCTGGTAAACAAAGAGCAACTCCAAATCAACAATGAAGTAATGAACTAGTGATACATTTAGACAAGCATTACTACATCCCATTGATTCAATCTAAAAATAGTTTATGGTTTATTTTTTTTTTTATTTTATTTGGGGGGGGGGGGGGAGGCTATAGTGGCGCTATGTAGGCATTGTAATGCTTTTGAGCTCATAACTTTAAAATGTGTTTTGGTGTGTAAGAGCATGACTCACATATAATTACAAACTATTTTTCCTCACTAAGCTATGTGGAAGGAAATTATGGTGTGGATTCTCACCTCACCCTTCATGCATCTAACTATAGTACTCGCCTCACCGTTTCCCTAGCTTTTGCACTTATCAAATCCCTCGCCATTGTGATCCTTGGTGTGGACCCTCCTTCCACTATCATGGGTAACTTTTGGTTTGGAATGTGATCCCTAAGGATTAAAGGCTTAGGGCCATAGATGAGGGGAATGACACGATTCGTTGGGGGGGGGTTCTCTCTTTTTTACTTTTCTTTCCCTTTTAATTGTTTTGGAAATCCCTAGTCTCCGTTTTGTTTGGGTGCATCTTTCTTTGATAAGGCACTCCAAATCCATTTTTAAAATAAATAAAATAAAAGATGTAAGTTCCTTTTTTGTGGAGAGGAGGATGAATGAATGAAATTACATGGATGTGTTAGACATGTCATTGATTGATATGCTCGTGCATTTTGCAATCATTGCTATATGCAAGCCCATAATATTTTACCAAGTTCTTAAAATTTTATCTTTGAATATTAGATTGTTTTGGGTGTTCATGTATAATTTGATCCTTTTTTTGAGAGAGAGACTTGCACGCTATTCATGTATAATTTGATCCTTGAAATTTATTGGCAAATACCTGTTGTTTTGAGCTCAAACTAGCCATAACAAATTCATCCTCTTGTGGATATGTCTTGTGTTGTTTGTTGTATATTATCCTAATTCTTGGTGTACACATGTGGTGATATTTTTCTCCAGAAATACTTTCTTGATGCAGATGATGGAAACAGTGATGATTTGGATGAAGACTTAAACAACAACGCCAATGATAATCCAATTCAATCAAGGTTTGCATCAATGATTCCTCACCTTTTTGTGTGAATCACATCATCAGTGTAACTAAGATGAAATATAGGAGGAATTTACATTTTGTTTGTGCAACTAAGATCATAAATTTTGATTATGTTCCTTAATATCGGATTATGGATGCATATCTAAAAATAAAAATGTAGTGAAAGCAAAAGAAGCTGGATTGTCTTTAGATTCATCATCATGTTCTATAGCTTTCCTGTTACTGACTGGAAGAGTAGGAGTAAAGAGGGAGCTAAGATGAAATATAGAAACAGAGGAGCAGAAATATATGCAGGAGCACTGTAAAACCTAGCTTTCAGTCCTTGGGAGTAGGTTTCTCATAAACCTGAAATGGTTGTATCAAATATTCAAAACTGAACGTGCTACAAGGAGAGTTACACATACTTATCTGGTTCAATGAACTATCTTCTTAAGATGTTATTGATCTTCATGGAAAAGGGACAATTTCTCAAATATTCATGTTTCTGAAATTCTTCTCTCATTCATGTTGCCATGGGTCGTGTTGGATCTAAAATCAAGTTGTTATTTTTATCATTTGAAGCTGGATGAGCCAGGATGCCTAAACAGATGTCCCCTGAACATATCATTGAAGTATAAATCAGATTATTTGCATATTTAGAAGTTTACCTCTGCTTTGGGCTATGCCTTGTCAATTAATGTCATGTGGCTGATTTCAAAATTTCATTACAGATCTTCAAAAACAAAGAGAGTTACACGTGTTGAGTTCAATCGAAGGGCCAGACGCAAGGAAAGATTGAAAGCAGAGGCAGAAGCCAAGAAGGTGGAGAGCATCTCCAAGGAGATTGATGGGTAATACATGCCTAGGCGTACATTTTCTGTCACATAATTAGGTGACTGTTCATTTAATTGGTAAATACTAACTTTTATCTATCCTGTGACAGTATACCAGATATACTTAATGAAATTGCTGAAGAGGATGAAGAAAAAAATAAAAGGCATGTCAGGCGCATAGTAGCTAAGCAAGAAAGGCTCAAATCTTGTCCACCTCGATTGGGAAAGCACAAGTAAGTTCCCTCATCTCCTTGTCTTGCAAATTTCTCTCTTTTTTTTTTTTTGGCATGATCACGCACTTTTAAATTGGTTGCATTTTCCAGATAAAACTTATCATCTCTTCTTAGCATCTGAATCTGACTAGTAATCGCCAATTTCCCCCCAAAACTTTGACTTCACGTTAATGAGTTCTGTTAGCATAATTGCTGAGAGTATTGGGTACTGTCAGGGAGTTATAATGAGTCCAGTCTAATAAGTTATAGTGATTTTTGAAGCTTCCTGCAATTAGTAACGATGGTCCACTGACTCCACCACAGATGATATGATCTTGCCTTTTGATGTAGCTTATAAATCTGATTTAACTTTTATTTGTTGCAGATTTGAACCAGCTCCTCTTCAAGTTCTCTTGTCTGAAGAGATATCTGGTTCCCTTCGGAAACTGAAGGTCTGTTTTTTGAATCCTCACCTATTACCTATATTAACAAATCTATCCACCTCTACTTCTGATTGTTTGATGTATTTCCTTTTTATCAATCTATATATGATGAAGGGATGTTGCACACTCTCAAGGGAACGATTTAAAAGCCTGGAGAAACGTGGGTTGATTGTTCCAGGAACTAAACGCCGCAGGTTCGTCCGATGTTCCTGAAGCCTACTCTTTCCAATTATGGTTTTATTAGGAATATTGGAGTGGAGTTCATTGATACTCAAACTTTCTCAACCAAATTCCTGACCTTCTATTTGATATTGAGGATGAGTTCACAGTAAATGCATGACACCGAACATACACACGACATGCATTTGATTGATGCCTCCTCTTTATGTTCAGCTAAATCTTTACTCGATCTACAAATTGAGGATTAAAAATATCATATAGTTGACTAGATCTATGTGCTTTTGAATGAGATAGCACTAGTTATGGTCCACAAGCTGTGTAGCATCCATGTTGTTGCATCACAAGGCCATCCACAGAATAGCTTTATTTTGTGGTTGGTGTTTCGTAGAGCTACTCTAGATATCTCTCAATGACAGAGTGTTATCCTAAGGTTCACAAGAACATTTTCATGCTACTATGATTGTACAGATGAGAATAGACATAATGTTGCCTTGGGATTGGATGTATTATTATCCAAAACGGCTTCATATTGTTGATGCTTACTTGGGTGTGGATTAAGTGAAGGATCCCAAAGAAACTCGAAAGAGCAACCTATCTAAAGTGGGTTAACGATTCACAAAACATTGTCATTAAATAGTGGCTAGCTATGACATAAAAGGCAATTAATGGAAATTGCATTCTCTATATCTTATCCTTGCTTCATATTTTATAAATTATGCACCTTGGGATATCAAGAGCTGCTTGTGCAATAAAATGGTCCCCCGATATATAGTCAGTGCTTGTTTTGATCCGCGTGAATCCTCACCCATGTGGAATGATGAATTCCGCCCATTTATGCATAATAATGTCTCTGATGTCTAGTTGGATTCTTTGTGCAGGAGATGAGATGGTGGTGGCCTTGGGTTTTTGATGAACCAGACTGAGAGAAGGGAACAGTATTTTATTAACTTTTATTTCTGCAGTCATTAGTTTACGCTATGTATTTCTGTATACTTATCAGTTATACCTATGTATTACATTGTTTCCATTCAGTTTGCTGTCTTTGGTAAAGGAAAAATATATATTCTTTAATCTTTTGGTCCAAGAATTCAAGTGGTGTGACATGCCCATTTATCGAACATTAATAGTGTTGTTTCCACCTTTTGTCTTAGACCATAGTAGTACTATTTAACATTCTGGTTGTTAAACTATCCAGATCTATTTCTAATCCTAATCCCATTGTGACAGTATTGTTATGATTTTTTTTTTCCATTCATGCTTGTTGGACCCATCAAGTGTAACTCTGTAATGGTTGTCAATCAATAAGTTTTTTTTTTTTTTTTCGAATACAGACTTGGGGCTATTTTGTGCATCTAGGGAGTTTGTCTGGTCCCTCCTGGCAATGTTTGGAAATGAGTTTGACAATTTTATAAATTATACATTTTATAAATCATATTGATCCAAATTCATTTTTAAATGATGTGATCTTAGCTTTTTTTTTTTTAGAACAAGGTAGGCCATATATATTAAATTAAATCAATACATGGTCCGAATTTAGAGAGAGGAGAGAAAGAGATAAAAACCAAATTACAAAAGGAAAAGAAAAGACTGCGGCTTCCGCCGGGTAGCGGTGACGTAGTCGATAGACTACCTCGCACACCCAAAAACAAACTGGAACAAAGCTAGCCTGTGATTTCCATTCTCCCACCCCGGAATCTGACTGTCGAAGCACCTGATGTGATCTTAGCTTTAGATAGCATTTTAATAGGTTGGAAATGAGTTGGACAATTTTATAGATTATGCATTTTCTGAATCATATTGACCCAAATTCATTTTTAAATGATGTTAGTGATCTTACCTTTAGGTAGCATTTTGAAAAGTGTTTTGAGTTTTTTTTTTTTTTAAGTGAAAAGCGTTTTATTTAAAATTATACTTTCTAACTTGTTTTCAAACACATCTTCAGTAGTTTGTTAATAATAATAACAAAATCATCATCATCAATTCATCATCTATGACAGGTTTTAGCTTCCTTTGTAACATACAAAGGTAACTCTGCGAATTGTTTTGTCTCATTAATGGCTTTTCCCTTAAAAAAAATGAAGAATGTGAAAATTGAAAAAAAAATACATAAAACGCTTGTAAGGGACAAACCGTGATTGATAATTTTTATTTCGTAATAATAAATTATGGTTGATTTGTTGATATTAAATAAATTATAGATAAAATGTGAATAAAATGTATATTAAATTTTTTAATTTTTAAAATTATAGTTTTACCCTCTCTACAACAAAGAATTATCAGCAATTACATTCAATCACCACCATCTAATACATTTCACCCTACCACCAAAAACCAGCACCGGATATAAAACTACTGAGCACTCAATCATGTAAATATAAAAGATATATAAAACACTTTCTTCATCAATAAATGACTACAAATCAGACTAAAATATTTGTCATTCTTTTTTTCTTTTTCCTTTTCTTTTAACAATTTCAACACGTTTTATTGTTATTTTTTTAATAATTTTTTTTCATATATTAAAATACAAGTCTTTATTAATTAAAATGAGAAAATTCCAAAAAATCTTCTAAAAGTTAAAATATCCAAATCATTCATTTTTAAAAAAACTATACAAAAAATTCTTATTTATAATTTTAGCAACTAAAAAGACTAATATATCCTTATATACTTTTTAAACTCTCTAATCATATTTAAAACTTTTCATAACCATCATCTAATTGGAAAAATATTAATATAAGAAATAATTTTTATTTAAGAGTGATTTTATATGTTATTATATTTTTTCAAGTATGCTATCTATCTAAAAATGTTTTATAATAAAAAATTACAATTTTTTAGAATTTAACTCTTATTGGCGTTATACAAAAAATAATAATTAACTTTATACACAAATTAAAAAAATATTTTATTATTCATTAATATTTTTTAAATTGAAGTATTAAACAATTAAATATGTTTAATGTTTAAATAGTATATAACACAGGAATAATCATGTACTTGTACTTTCTAAAATTGTTTTAAAAAATGAATGATTTGAGTATTTTTAATTTTTAGAATAATTTTTGGTATTTTTTCAAATAAAATTGTATTTAATAAAAATATATTGTTTTATATTTTTTAATCGAATATATATACTCAATTAACCGAGATACGGTTACCGCCCTCTCCGTCTCCGCCTTCTCTCTTCCTCCAGTTCCCTCCACTTTTCATAAACCCTAGTTTCGTCTCTCTCTCTCTCTCTCTCTCTCTCTCTGTGCTTTCGCGCGAGCATCCATGGAGGAAAACCTCGACCTCGACCTCGACCTCGTCCCCTCCTCCGACGTCGAAGCCCCTCTTCGTCAGGGTCAAGAGGAAATCCTTCCAGGAGAAGCTCGACGCCTTCTGTAACCTCACCATCCCTTCCTCCTCCTCCTCTACTTCTCTTTCAATGACTTCAATGAATATGATCCCGTAATGTCTTATAGGGTTGGAGATTAAAGAGCGGCCCTTCAAACGGCCTCTCTTGGACTTTGGCAACCTCTCCCTCTCTGATTCCTCTAAAAAAGGTGACCTTTCAAAATTAGGGTTTTGTTATACCTTTATTTGTCTTTAATTCAATTGTGTGTGTGCGCGCGTGTTTTTTTTTTCCTTTTTTTATAGAGGAATTGAAAACGAAGAAGGTTTTGGTTCAACATGTGGAGACGATAAGCCGCTCCAACGATATGGGTTCGGTTCTCCAGTCATTCCTGGTTTGAAATTTTGATTCCGTATCACTTTTCATTATTGTTTTTGAGTTATATGTGTAGGTTTAGATTCATATATTGTATTCTTGAAGGCATCTTGATAAGCTTTTTTTTTTGAATTATGTTAGGGACAACCCCACAGGTAGTCGGCACATGTTTTAACTTTTTAAAAAATTAATAAGCCTCCTCTAATGAGGTAATGCTGGATGAAAATTATATATCGCTTCATTTTGAATTGAATAGTCATGGTTTTAGCAAATGTAAAAATAAATAAAAAATTTAAACGAAGTATATACCTTACCTAAGGAGGTATATACTTCATGGATGGTTATGGAGGGATATGGACTATTTGCGCGGACTGCGTATAACAACACTTTTTTTGTGGCCGATGATTTTGTAAAATGAGTCAACAGTTCAACAAAGACAAATTAGTAGCATATCTTGTGCGTGTTTCACAGCGAGAGTGCCGTAAAACTATTTGTGATATGACCACTAGATATTTGGAAGTTGGAACAATGAGCTGAACCTTGAACGCAAGATCAATGTAATTTCATTTTATTACTTAAGGCCCCATTTGGAATCAAGTGTTCATAAAAGCTGTTTTGTTGATTCTTTAACACATAAAAACCAAAATCCGAAACTAAAAGCCAAAGTTTTAAAACAATCTGTTTAGAAACGAGTATTTGAAAACCGATTTTATAGAAGGGGAATCAGTTTGACAATTGGTTTGAAATGGGGCCTTAATGTGGTCCACAAGATGATTGATTATTCCCTCTAGTAGTTTTTTTATATATATATAAATTTGTTCTTGGTACATGACACATTGACACATAATGTCAAGAACTCCTGTTTTGGTTAGTTGTGAGGTTCTGTGCCATCTTGTTGATGGTTCCATGTTAATGCATCTCCTTGGTGATGTCCTTGGACAACATTTCCAATTGATGTTGGATGCAGTTGATTAGTGTCTGGTTTAGATTATGTCTTATTGGTCATTGGGCATAAGTTATAATGTGGCAAGCACAACAGAGAATCACTGTACATTTGTTCAGTTACATACCATGTATGTTTGTTTCTCTCCTGAAATTTGGTTTTATTAACCCTTCTAGCTTTTATTTCAAAGTGCAATATTTTTGTTGACCAGAACCCAACTTGGGAAACATTCCTATGACTGATTATCTTCCTGTGGCAGCCAAATTTATCTTCTGTGAATGAAAACAAGACGATGTTTGAGGAGCGTAGACACTTATATAAGCAAGAGAATGTAAGTTCAATCTCCATTGCATGTAAATCATGAACACCTCCATTTGGGCAATCATGGTTGTCCCTTTTTATCAAAGGTTCTAAATGATATCTAGAATTGGATATGTGACTTTAACAAATTAATAGTAGTGTAATATTGATGGATGTCTTATTACATTGAAGTGTTAAGTATTTGTATCTGATAACTTTGAAAGCAGGTTTTTCTCAAAAAAAAGAGAATAATAAAAACTAAATGATTTTTTTTTTCAAAGCGAGTTCAAATGATACAAATCATGATTCATCCATGCAAGTATTAAGAGTTACTTTATATTCATTTAAAAAAAAAATTGTGATGCACACCTCCTCTGAGTTCTTTTACTATGCTACTTTCAAGCCAAGTTGTTTGTCTTTATTATAATGTTTTTGTTAATGTATTAACCAAATTTATCTCATTTTGCAGAAGCATGATCTACTTCTGTCAACAGCCAAAAAGAAGCATGAGGTATGTTTATGTATTTGTTTATTTATGGTATTCAATGGGTGTGCATTGAGTCAGATTCAGTGCTTTCTTTTTTTGCATTGGAACATCAAAATGAGTAATTTATATCTGTAATTTGTTAATTGTAAGATGTAACTATTCTCCCTTCTGAGGGATTAATCTTTTTTATTTTAAAGATGTGCTATCTTTCATGCTATCCTTGAGTTCATACCCATATACATGACTGCACTGTACGTACAATTATGTTGAACTTCCTGAGGCCAAAATGGCTATTAGCCTGTCTTTTAAATGAAGAACAAGCATTATGCCCTCTCGTGTTAACATTCAACCGTGGCTTTGAATTTATAAAATATGTCTCATGTGTTATCTTAATGGCTTGTTATATTGTCATGCTGCACTGTATTTCCTTATGGGGCTTATTGTCTGTTTCGGTTAAAATGTCATTCAGTTCTATTTGTATTATTAGAACCAAAGCTTTTAGCAAGCAATTTTTTTATACTAATGTTTTCAATGTTTGATTCTGTTTTCTCTCTTCAGGATTTAGGAAGAAATGCACGCTTTGAACAAATATGGAAGAGCAGAAAGGGAAGCAAAGACGATAATGTTGATCCATTGCGTGACATGTGTCAGATTTATGATGTTATCCGAGTTGATGTAGAGGATGAAATTCCGAAGGTGAAAGAGAAAGAGTGAGTTGTTCTGTTGACCACTGCACCTTCCTTTCCTTTGTATCTGTCCCTTTAAATTTGAAGTAGGTCATCTGTTCATGTTTTTGATACAGAGATACCACGGATTACACAGCGTTATTGTGTAACTATCTTCCTATGCTAAGAGAGTTCATTCCAGAAGCTGCCAAAGAGATTGAGTCAGATTTGCTTGTAGAAGAATCAAAAAAAGGTTTTCTCATGATCCTTTTCTTACCCAAGGATTTTCTTTTATTACAGTATAATTGTAATGCAATTTTTCTTCTCATATGGACATTGCTGAGACTTTTACTTTCTCAAAACAATATTGTTTATATCTGTAACTAAACCAGTGATTTTTCATCTGAATTTACATTAAGAATATTTTATTTTTTTGCATTAGTCTATATTTCAAGCACTATGCTTGACGTTCCAAACCAATGATTTTTCATCTGAATTTACATTAAGAATATTTTATTTTATTGCATTAGTCTATATTTCAATCACTATGCTTGACGTTATTAGAATTTTCAGATGTGTTGAAATATAATGATGGGGTATAAAATCATTATCTTCTTGCCATTATATGATATTTTTCATGGAAAAAAACTATTACACATTTTACTTTGATTGTTAACATCCATATCAAGGTTTAATGTGATGGAGAATATCATCATCATATTTCTGGCCCATCAGTTGGGCATGATCATTTGTCTTATATCATGCAGATGACTATGTCTATGACGTATATACTGTTGAGAATGATACCACTGAATCTGGTGAAGATTCTCACTCTGACTATCCACTGTAAGGACCTGAAATGTCACAACTTCATTTGTTTTTTCTGAATTCCCATTCATGTAATTGGTTTTGAGAAAAAAAATTTAAACTTAGGGTGCAAGTGGATGAGGATGATTATTGTGATGATGATCAGCGATCTGACTACGAAACCGATGATTCAAATGGTATGCATGCCTAATTCTAACATCAACACATTTTATGCGTAATTGTATGATAGTATAATTTAACCTGCGACTTACTTTTTGGAGCACAGCCGAAAACAATCCCCTGTTTGATTACCCCGAAGAAGAGTCAACCGAGAGTGAAGTTGAGAGTCAAGGTTCCTCTGATCCTGAAGAGGGTTCTGACTCTGAGGGCGAGAATGAAATGCTCAATGAAGATGACGGGGATTATAAAGTTGGAAAATTGATGGAAGGCCATGGCTCACAGTATGAAGAAGATCTACCTGGTGACTACGACGATGAAGATGACTGGAAGTTGGAGCATCGCTGAAGCTTTCCTTCACAAAACCATATCTTCTTGAGTACCAGGTCTCTTATGCGTTACCGTTTTTGTCAGACCATCGTGGTTAGTTATCAGTGTTGGTCAATTGAGTTTGAACTATAAAAACAGATTGCTTGAACTAACATTTGCAGTATTACTAAACCTAATTCTCCACAGGTAAGCTGAGGAGGGCAAACACACGCCTCTGGTGGAAGAGTGATATTTTGGTATCTCAAACAACATTGTTAGCATGTGATCTTTCGAACCCATGTTCGATTTGTAGAATCTCACTTGGATTGTGACGTGGTAGTGATAAGATTTAACACTAAAAAAATAGCTTATCATGTGTATCTCTATCTTGTTAAAATGTAAGGAGTTTTGTGTGTCCAATGTTTCTATGAATCTCTCAGTATTTATTTGTCTTTGAAGGTGGTGATGATTATTGATTAAAGGGCTTGAATTTCAATTATCTCATGTGTGTTACCATATCACACTCGCTAGTGGAAGTTACAGATGAGTGAATCCATTTGTTTTTTAAGTGTAGAATTATTGGATGGGAATTCAATCAGGAAATGTTTTTTTTAATATAATTGTGTAATAGTATGTACCTTTATAAATAAATAAAAAAGTTACATGTCAATGAACTGCACATTCTCACAAAAAATTGCATGTGTCGTCTAATGAAAGTGATAGCTCGTTATTGAAATTTTTTTAAAATCTTCCATTAACAAGAAACATATTTTTGTTTTTTTCATTATGTAGGGTTGATAATGTATCTGCCCCCCCCCCCCCCCCCTCTTCAAAATTCATAAAGCAAAATGGAAATAAATATAATGACTTTTATTTCCTTCCAATCGGAATTGGATGAGTTGATTGATTTTTTTTTATTTTTGGTAACCAGCGGTTGTTTGGAAGATTTAATAAATCCTCCAGTAAATAATGTCATCAACATAATAATTACCTATAATTATGGTGTCTTCTTCAAGTCCAAAAATAAAAAAAATACAACCATTTCAAATTCTTCAACCAGTCTCCAATATTGAGTAGATTAATTATTCCTAAAAACAAGTGCCCCCCCCCCCCCCCCAACACTTTGTAGAAGCCTTTTCTACCAAGTTCGATTTGTGTTCGGGTCTACTCCGGTGTTCCTTGTGTCTGATTTTTTATTTTCTTTCTTCATGTTTTGTTATTTTCTTTCTATTTTCTCTCTGTTTAGACATTGTCTATTTCAATTACTCTTATAAATTAAAATACATACGATCACATTTTACTCAAAAAAAATATATTTTATTTTCCTAAGATGGATTCTAATAACAATAAATTGATGAGTGACCACTTCTAAACTCATTATTGTTTTAGGTGGGGAGTCAAACATAGTGAAGTTGCCACATTTTCTCGTGGGTCACACTTTTCCTTGTTGATCTTGTTGGATTTGAATCCAGTCAGATCTGGATACCATCAGTATCATTAATATCGAACTGCACATCATATGAATTGAATCACACAGCCTATTAATCAAATTACACAGTCAATTATTGGGTACGGTGTCACTATTTGTACAATTCGATTAAGAGACTGTGGTTTGATTTATAAGATATCTAGTTCGGTACTAATGGTACTGATGGTACCAGATCTTACTAAATCCAAAGTCCATTTTGTTAGTGAGAAAAGCACTAACAAATGTATGTGTACATATATAAGGCTAAGAATGAGGCCACCGGCTGTACCTTTGATTGATAAAGATCATCTTGGTGATGGCTTTGTTCCCTTTTGAGGTTCATACAGGTCAGATTGAAAATGAAAGATTAGCTGTGTCACTGTCACACTTGTATTGGTTGAACAAATGTGTGTTTTTTTTTTAATTTTTAATTATGTTCTAGATATAATACAGGTCAGATTGAAAATGCATGTACATCGGGTGACCCTTTTTTTCCTTCTCTTTTTGGTTTTGACATACTATGTAACGCAGTGAAAAATGGATAAAAAGATTTAATTAGCATTAAGATCTCATGAGCTCCTTGAATTCACAAGAAAAAAAACCTCAAAATAGAGAAAATTTGTAAAATATTATTAATAAAAACTGTCAACTCTATATTACAAGTCTGTTATTTATACTAATAGCATAAAATAAAAAATTTACTAAAAATAGTAAAATCGAAAAACTAATTTTTCAGATTCTATGAGATCCTAAATGATCATAGGAATTGATAGAAATCAATTCCGATATGTTATGATTGAGATATCACAAATATAAACATACTAAAAATAGTAAAATATCTTTAATTTAAAGGCCTAAATAAATGAATTTTTGAAAAATAATAATTGTTAATTGTATAACAATTAATCCACAAGATCTTATCGATATATTTCACCGTATAAAATTTCGTGCAATTACGAGATCGTGACCATTGATTTGTAATTGATTTGATGGATCTCTTTCGGTGGTTCCATCTGCATAATCTGTCCTACATCAGACTCCTCTTCTTCAAAAGAACTCGTCCTCGAATTCTTCCGCTCTTCAATTGATGTTTATTTGTATTTCACATTTGACAAAAAAAGAGATGTTTTCTTGATTTGAAATTTCTTTTCAATAAAACCAATCGTGTAGAAAATTGAATACCCCTCGATTTGTAGCCCAAATTTCTTCATCATTGTAGTAGCCGCAAAGTCTTCATCGTTATCATTGTTGATGATGGCATCCAAAATACTTTTGTTGATGGCGCATATATCCTGCAACACGAGCTTCAATCGTTAGGTGCTTTGATACCAACTAACGTAGCGAAAAACTAAAACAAAGATTCAACAAACGTTGAAATTATTCAACAAAACACAATTCTCAAAGAGAATAATAAAACTCGTAAATATATTCATAAAAGTTGAAAACCCTAGATTATAAGCCTCCCTTTTATAACGGGAAAAACTTACTAAAAATAGTAAAAACGAAAATTTGTTACAACTATCACTATGGTCTCTCGAGTCTTAATTTTATGAACATATTTTATGATACTTAATTTATTAAAGTTTAAGCAGTTATGGAATTAAAAAACGAAGGTGGAATAATTTTTGTTTTTTAAAAAATAAAATTACTAAGGGTGCATTTAGTTGCGCGATTGCAAAACTGATTATGTAAGAATCCGGGTTTTAAAACCGATTATATAGGAAGCTCAACCCCTCCCCCTAAGCTTTTGGAAATCGCAGTTTTTAAATACTAGTTGTCTGAAATCTATCAACATGAAGCTGTTACGGTAAAATTGTTTAGTTACACAATTGTAGAAGCAGTTTTCTAAAATCATAAAATATGTTCAATCATAGAACCAAACACTGCTTAAAACATGTTTACCGTCCTACAACCATTGGATGAGTAATGTAGATGATATTTACTAACACATTTGAATTGATCACCATCTTTTATAATTTTCACAAAGGTTATAAAATTGGGGAGCTATATTTCCACCCCTATAGTTCTCTAACCCACCCCTCAAAAAAAAATTCTTTGGGGTGGGTTAGAGAACAAGAAAAAAAAAGAAAGGAAAGAGGAGATGCCAAAGATGCATGGGTGCGCGGAGGGTCATGGCGCGCGTGCATGATCGAATCGGTGTGTGACGCCGGCCACCCTCTGTCATGGGATGCTTGACTATTTTAGGTGACGGAACAGAGGATCCATCCTACCCTGTCAACGCTGACCTCTTCGGTCACTCCTTCGTCAACCACCTCGCCGTTCCCAATGCCGATGTCCGCCGGGATCCCCCTTTCCTCCTCCTCCGTCGTCGCCGACGTCCACCTCCGCTACCTCTCCTGGTCGGAGTTCCGCCGCCTCCTCTCCTCCAGGAGCTCATCACTACCCTCTATTAGACCACCGGCCGCACCGCCGACGATCTCGATGCCGTCAACCTCACGATCTCATTCTCTACTGGCGCCATCACTGTTTGGACCCCCCCCCCCGAACGCCCTCGTTCCTCGCCCCTGTCGCCATTGTCCCCTACAACCTCTCGATCCTCTCCATCGATGCCCTCCTCGTCCCCTATAGCACGGATCCAACCGCCTTCCGAGGGAGGTATCGTCGCCCCGCTGCAATCGAAGCCGGTGAACGTGACGAGGACACTGCTGATGTCGAAGGGGTTCAATGTTGTGGCGGCATCGGGCTGGGTGGAGGAGTTCGGGGCGGCCGCGGTGTTCATGAGGGCAGAAAGAATGGCCGGGCCAAGTTCACTCATCTCCTCTTTTCTCTATTTTCTTCTTGTTCTCTAACCCATCCCAAAGAATTTTTTTTAAGGGGTGGATTAGAGAACTATTGGGGTGGAAATATAGCTCCCCGTGTAAAATTTTGAACAGGATCAAACGTATCGTACAAGTGTACAACTGCGACTGTTGGCCCGCAAACAAAAAGTGGGACCAAGATTTTTAAGGCAAGTTGGTATATAAGTTTGATATGATAGATGTAGTGATGATATTTGATAGGGATACTTACCCACTCACATGAACCCCACATTTCCCAATTATATGTCCTTTTCATTTAAGTTTGACAGTGATACGCTTGGTGGGTGTGACACATCTGATTCTATGAGTACCCCCTGGATTTTGATAATTAAATTGAATTGGAATCCTAGTTTTATGAGATTAAAAGGTCATATAGATTTAAGATTATGTTTTTCAGGATTCATACATAATCTAAACACTTCTAACTTTTGAAGAAGTGAATTATAGCTTTTAGTTATAAAAATTAACTTATCAGATAAAAAAATGTATGATTTTCAAAAATTTAATTTTAAAAGCTTGTTTAAGTGAAGTTTATTTTCCAACTTATTTTTAAATGATACCTAAATTATGATTAGTATTGGTTGGAATTAGAATATCCTCATGTCTTGAGGTTTTTTTTTTTATATCGGAGGAACTCTCCGTGGTTGATCTTACGGTTGAGTTGGGAAAGCTACCTCCGCCTGTTTGTCCTGGTCCTACGAAAAATTCTTTCGAATAATCGTCAACAAACAAGTGGGTAAGTCAGCACCAAGACTCGAACCCAGGACCTATCGGTAACACCGCTAAACCCTAAACCATTGTGCTATAGACACTGGGGACTCATGTCTTGAGTTAGGAAGACATAAACCCAAGAATAACTGCATATGTTGTTGCAATTGTGTTTGTCTATGGATTCAAATCCCATGTGTTAGTGTCTTTTAGCCCCCGTTTAGAACGAGTATAATCCCCCGGATAACCCCGGATAAGTATTTGGGGGTGTTTGTTTACTCCGGATAACCCCAGATAAATTATACCAGAATAAACTTTGATAAAGTGGTATAAGAATTCCAATCAACCCCTAGAATAAAAGTTATCATAGATTATTCCACCTAAAGAATATATGGGCCCGCTGTCAAATCAACTATCATTACCTCTTATAAATCATCTGATTCACAACCTAAGCAACAAAACATTTATTTTTACGTTTACCAATGAATAATTCAAAATACAATCAAACACAAAATCACTTTATCCTTATTTATACTCATTTATGCTTGATAAATCTATACCCTAAAATAAAAATTATCCTCATTCCAAACGGGGGCTTAATTTTGTAAGCACTTTTCATTAAAAATTAAAATAAAACAAAGCATAATTAAGAGAAAATATATTTACTAAAATAATTAAGAACATGAACTAGAGACGGTTTTTATAGAAACGTGTCCAAATTGATGTGTTCTTCTTGAATAGTTTTTTTTTTAAAAAAATGCTCTATATATCTGCCTGGTTTTATTTGGGAAAATGTTCTTGATATTTGTGAAATGCCAATGCCATTAAATATAAACATTTTATTGTTTTGTTATGTTTTATTTTAATAAATTATTTTAGGTATTCCATTCTGAGCGTTGGTACACAAACAGTGTCCACTTCTCCGTGACTAATTTATATATATTTAATTAAACTAATATATACTAAAGTTAAAAAAATATAAAAAATCATTCATTATATATATTTTTATTTTTTAATTTCAATATATAAATGTGTGTGTGTGTGTGAGAGAGAGAGAGAGAGATCCCTATTCCCTAATCTCCCCCTCCCCCTCTCCCTTGTGGTGGAGAATAAACAAATAATAGGGGTGAACTTTGAAGAATAGCTCTTATTTGCTATTTGTTTTTCTTGAATAAATGTTGATAAATGTCTGGATAACTATGATAAGATCTGATAACTATTTAAAAAAATGTTAAAATTGTTTATCAAAGTTTATTTATGCCAATAAGTGATACTTTTCTATGTCATTTTGAAAAAAATTATCTCACTTAACACTCTCACACATACATTCTAAAAATTATCACATTTATCAAATAGTTACATATCTCTCATATTTATTCAATGATATAATTGTCATTTAAAAAGTTATAAACTCTTATGTATCATTTATCCACCATTTATTATTACTTTATATAAGGTGAACCAAATAATAAAATGTCGCTTTTATGTTTTCTAATGATAATAATAAAAAATACAATCAAACAAAAATTATTTATTCAACATGAATTGTTATCTATCCTGATATATTATGGGCGAATAATCTTACCCGAAGTACATGCCCTAAAAATTTTAATTCCACAGTCATAAATATGTTTTGGGGGTAAAATTTCTATGCTAAATGGTCATAAACCAACATTAATTAAATATCCCAATAAAATAACTAATTAGTGCAAAAATTGTTTTTTTTTCCATGGTGCCAGAAGTACCTATGGACATCCTTTCTTAAAATGACTCGCGAATCAACACAAACCCCATCGAACAGCAGAGATTCTCGGCCCACGATAAGGCGCGAGTCAGAATAAAGCATAAAAATACACCCCCCCCCCCCCCCCCCCCCCCAATTTCAATTTCACGTATGTCATGCATGGCGTTCTCAAGCGCAGGACAAAACATCCTCCGCTTTATATGGCAATCACTATTCCACTCCCAATCCGCAATCAAATCCACCATCATCAAATAATCGGACGGTCCCAAAATCAAATAAACACTTACTTCTACTCACTCGCGGGTAACCACAAGACCATGACCAGTTTCGTAATTTCCACTTCATCATCATCATCTCCTCTTCATCCATAAAAACTCGTTGAGAGAGAGAAAAACAGAGAGGCCTTTTTTGGGAATAAAAAATCGAGACCCAGAGAGGGATCGGTAAGAAAAATATTTTGGGTCCTCCTCCAAAGATGTTGCAGAGGCTTCTCGCGAGGAGGGTTTTTGGTGGGTCTTCGAGTCTTCGATGCCTTTCAAGGGGGTTCTCTCAATTGGCCGAGGCGGAGGAGGGAAATGTTGTTGTTCCCAAAATGCCCCCGTTCGACTACACGCCCCCGCCGTACGATGGACCGCGGACGGACGAGATTCTGAGGAAGCGGAGGGAGTTTCTGAGCCCCTCCATGTTGTACTTCTACCGAAAACCTGTAAATAAAATCTGTCTTTTAGTTTTTGTTTTTGTCTGTCTCTGTTGATTTTTTTTATTTTTGAGGTTTGGGTTGTGTTGAAAATTGGTTTTTGTTGGGTGGGTTTCAGTTTTAATGTGATTGTTTGTTTGGGTCTCTCTCAGATTATAATGGGGTTTTTTTTCTTCTGATTTTTTGGATTCTTTGTATGGTTTTTATGTGTGCTCGAATTCTATATAGATTTTTTTTTTTTGGATTTACACGGATTAACTCTCGAATTTAACGAGGGTTTAGAATTTTTTTGTCTTAACTGTGTCACAAATAAATATTTTATGGATTTTATAAGAATTTTTTGTGTATATGTTGAGTGTTTCTTTTGGTCCTGAACTATCAAAAATTAAGAATTTCTCAATATTTTGAGTTTTTTTTTCCAGCTTTTTTGGGAGAAAAAAATGTTTGTTTTATTTGGATTTTTTGCAATTAGATACTATTATATGTCAATAACTTATTATTGCAATGGTCATGGAACGGTCAATTGGATTGTTCAAATCAACTAATTATCATAATTTAGCATCATAATTTGTGATCAGTAGGTGGTTCTTTGATTGATTGGGTGACAATTGATATACGTTGTGAAAATAGATTTTTGATGGTCCTTTATGTTATTATTAATAAAAATACTGATTTGGTTTTGCATTGAATTTATCATATAGTATTGACTATTTGATTCTCATTTCCGAATATTACATGGGTCATGATGTTCAGTCTTAGATTCCCAAGTTTATCATGTCTTGTGGACCTACTTTAGTCACATGGAAACTGGTCTAATTTGAGGGACAGACCATATGGTGGATAAACTTCAGAATTTGTGTCCAGGATTCCTCAATCTGTCACTGTGGACAAACTAACTATGTTTTCTTGTGAAACATTATACTTGAATAATTTTGTACTTGTCTTGTTTTTTCTCTCTTTGGGATTTATTAGATCTTGTCAGAAGCATATCTAATTTTTGTTTTCCATTTATTTGGAAGGAAAGGGTTTCATTAAACATCAAATTAAATTTTTTTTCAAGTATTTTCTAGAAGCTTTTTCAAGGATTAAAGATTCTAAAACCAATGGAAACGGATACACCCATACTAACAATTATTCTTCCTTTGGTGTGTAATGAGTATCTATCCATGTTTTTTGGCAGACCTGGCCCGTTTAGAGCTCATTGTTAATTTGATTTAGCTTTTGCAAAATCTAACAGGGTATTTTTGAACTTTAACTTTTGGGTTTGGATTTTGGTTTTTGTGTGAAAAGTGAGCATAACAGATTTTATGGGAAAACTGATTGGAAGTAGCTTTTTCCAGAATTGATTATTTTAATCAATTTAGAGCACATGGTATTTTTGAAAAATGGTTCCAAATGGAGACTAAGATATGCATGTTTATCCACAGTTGAATATTGTTGATGGGAAGATGCAATACTTGTTTGACGAAGATGGTCGCCGATATCTTGATGCCTTTGGTGGAATAGCTACTGTCTCTTGTGGGCATTGTCACCCAGAAGTAGTAGAAGCTGTTGTCAAACAGAGCAATCGCATACAACATTCAACTGTTTTATACTTGAATCATGCGATTGCTGATTTTGCTGAGGCCTTGGCTTCTAAGCTCCCGGGAGATCTCAAGGTACAATTTTTTCATGATTTTGTTCTTCCCCTTTGTTGTAATTGATATATTCTTACATTTCATCTAAGTTATCTGCAGGTAGTATTTTTCACAAATTCTGGCACAGAAGCAAATGAACTTGCTATGATGATGGCTCGGCTTTACACCGGTTGCCATGATATCATTTCTATCAGAAATGCTTATCATGGAAATGCATCTGGCACAATGGGAGCAACTGCTCAATCTATCTGGAAGTTCAACACTATTCAGGTAAAATTATGAACATTTCTCTTGAAAATTCCACATCGCCTTTATTTGATGTTATATTGAGTGGTTCATCTGCTTCACTGCAGTGCGCACTCTGCCTTTGTGGGATGGATTTACTAGGGGCTGGTAATTCATCACTTACATCATAGTCTAATATATTATGTTGGTGGTGGAAGATTGTACTTTCAATTGATTTTGAAAATTCAATGAAACAATGGGAATTTGGTTTGCTTTTTTAAATGTTATTTGATAGAAATAGCTCCAGAATAGTGTTACGCTTTAACCATTTAGTAAGAGTGCTGGGAAATGCCGAAAGATGACATACTATAATTTAGACATTGAATTAGAAATGCTGAAATATGCCATTTATAGGGTTCAGAAAACACCAGACAAAGTAATTTCAGACGATAACAGAATTGTCAAAATTCTATTATAAATGTTGGCTTACAGTTCACTTACATTATGCTTTGCTTGCTTTCAGAATGGAGTGCACCATGCACTGAACCCAGACCAATATAGAGGCATTTTCGGTTCAGATGGTCCCATGTATGCCAAAGATGTTCAAGATCTCATCGACTTTGGAACCTGTGGTCGTGTTGGTGGCTTCATTTATGAGGCCATACAAGTATGTCTTTCTTGTTTTCTTTCATTAACAATTACCATGTTCTGTTGTGTATTCTTGAATCAATCTGTTTATCTTACAGGGAGTGGGTGGAATTTTAGAACTAGCGCCTGGTTATTTGCCTGCGGTTCATGGCATTATAAAGAAAGCTGGGGGAATCTGTATTGCAGATGAGGTTCAGTCAGGTTTTGCACGCACTGGAAGCCACTTTTGGGGTTTCGAGGCCCACGGTGTGGTACCTGACATTGTTACCATGGCAAAGGTAAGCCCTGCTGAGCTTCATTTCCATGAGCAGAACAATCAGTACATGTACAGAATATTTGTCGAGTTACTGACATTTCTTGCTAGAAACATTAACGGTTGTTCTTGAAGCCCCCTATTTGTTTCGCGAAAGCTCAAGTGGATAAGGGAAGAATAGGCATAATCCTAAAAAAAGTGTGTTTGCTTAACATGGATGAACAGTCGTAGTTATGTTGTTTAGCGAGGCAAATATAGTTTATTCATGTTTATCCATTCAAAATTATAATTTTGTTTAAATTAGGCAAACACAAAAGACAAAAATTACCTAAACCAAGAAACGAGAAGAAATCGAACAAAAAGTCATCTAATTATCCACTATTCCCATGTATAGCTATTTTATGCTCAGATAAGCCGTCTGAGAACCAAAGGGGGGAGGGAGAATATGTCTTTGGTCGCAAAGAGTGAATATGATTATCTGGTGTTTGCCAATTCAATGAAACAATGGTCTCAACTCATTAATCCGCATTTGTGTAAACTAAAAAGGACATAACAGATTGACTAAAGAACCAAAAGATCTTTACATGCTTCTGGTGTTCATGCCTAGCTTTTCTAATATTTCTCCTCACTGACTGACTTAGTTATTTCATAATTTGTGATACGATCAATTAAAGTTTAATGTTTATGCTTTGTGAGATTGGATCTTGAAATTTTTTGAGGTTTCGTTAATCTTCACATCCACTGTCATCAGGGTATTGGAAATGGGATTCCACTAGGTGCAGTGGTTACCACTCCGCAGATTGCAAAAGTCTTGACACAGAGGAATTATTTCAACACATTTGGTGGGAATCCCATGTGTACTGCTGCAGGGCATGCTGTCCTTAAAGTGATTGAGAAGGAAAAGCTTCAAGAAAATGCATTTGTTGTGGGTTCTTATCTTATTGAGCGTCTCAAGTCCTTGCAGGCCAAACATGAAGGTAATTCATAAGCTCTCATTGCATCAATGGGCAAAGTGATTTTCCTTTCCCACTTAAAAGTGATGATCAATGGAAGATCACATACATATTTTGCCATTGTTGTTCTCACAGGTTCGTATAGATATAGAAGTTGAGTATGGATGCAATACATAACTTGTATATCTTTTTGCAATATAAGGTGGATCTCATTTGTCTGGCATTCATCATGAAGCGCTCAAGCATTATATATCACATAAAACCCTGATTTTGCCATGCTATTAAGAATTTTTGGCCAAGTATATACCACGGTGTAGGGTATTTTAATGCCTCTGAACTTGAACCCACTTTTATCTTTGGTTCTGAACATTTTTTAAATAATAATTTACCATTATGTGAAATGTGTGGTAGTACAAAAAAGAGGAGAGCAATTGATGCATCTATTTTTATTATGATTTAATGTAAGAGTATTTATGTTATGTATACCATTGGGTGAAAATATTGCATAAAATCTAATTCATCTGCCTGGTGGACTAGTTAAAACCACTGCTTGAGGATCAATAATGGTGTTTTAAGAACAAAGATACTTTCAATATCTTTCTTGCTAAATAGTATTAAAATATTGTTTTAGCTTTATACCAAGATTATACAAGTCAATATACTAGTAGTCCACTACCAAAGGCGTCTTTGGAATTCATCTGAATATACATCCATCTTTCTAGATTTCCTTGTGCTGTAACCGTTTATTAGCTAATGGGATATTAACTTGGTGTATGCAGTCATTGGGGATGTCAGAGGAAGAGGATTGATGATTGGAGTTGAACTTGTAACTGACCGCCAACTGAAAACTCCAGCCAAAGATGAAACATTCCATATCATGGACCAGATGAAAGGTTCTCCCAATTCTTCTTTCTCTCTTCTTGTTCATTTTATGCTATTCCTAGATTAGCTTTCCAGAAGCATATTTTTGTTAGATTACTGAAAAGCTCTTTTTTTCATCGATTATGACCCAAACATGTTTCCAAAAGCTACCTAACCGAGTTTGAACATAAGAGACCTCTTGTATGGCTTTACAACCCAACCTGGTGCTGCTGTTGATGTTACATGAATTTCTTTATAACAGTTTATGCATTTTGACTGCTTTAGATCTCCACATTTTACATGATTCGATAATTCGCTAATGCAGAAATGGGAGTACTGGTCGGGAAAGGTGGGTTTTATGGGAATGTATTCAGAATTACCCCTCCTCTCTGCTTCACCAAGGAAGATGCAGGTGTGTCATCTATACACAGCAACATAAAATATATTCTTTCACATTTTAATTTCAAAAAATGTTAAAGTACAGACATTCCTACTATCACTTTTGCAGTCCAACACGTTTTGAAATCTACTTTGGAAGATATATGACAATTCACAAAATAAATGAAGTATTACTCAAATGAATTGAATGTATTGACTCACCTAACAGAGTATATATATTCGATTAAAGATTTTTTGTTTCCTTATATTCTCTCTTACCCCATTTAGTCATGATCTATCTTAATTTTTTGGAATAAAAATTACTACAATTTTTGGAAAAAAAAAGAAAAGAAAGGATTTCATATATTATGTTAGGACTACTCTTCATCCTCTATTTCTTGATGCAGACTACCTCATCGACGTGATGGACATAGCGATGTCCAAGCTGTGAAACCCCTCCACCTCTCTCGCTCTGTGTGTAACAATGTGTGAAATGAATTCAAGTCTCTATATTTGCAAAGATATTTATTTATCTATGCAATTAGTATTGTATGTGTGGGTTTGATGTTGGAATAAAGCTCTGTAAAACCCACTAGGTGATGACGAGACACCACCTCGATGTCTCCTCTCTAGTGAGAGTTTGGCTGTTGGAACAATAATGATTTGTAATTTAATTGAGTATTTAGTTGAAAAAATGTATGAATTGTGCCATCCATCAAAGTGCATTTGCAATACTCATCTTGCGAGATGCATTTCTTTTTTATTTTTTACTAATGAGATTAAATATTTGAAATAATCCACATTTATTGTGGTAAAATGAAAAAACCCTATACTTACATAAGGTTAAGGTTTTGTACTGGGTGCCTGGTTTGTTCCATTAGCTGTTTATAAATACGTTATACTTATGAAATAATGCATGTTAGTTTTCTTTCCTTTTTGTATAATACATTAACCTTTTTTCTTTTGATAAAATGCTCGAGCATAAATCACCAGACTATTATGAATGAATCTGAAATTCACCTATATAGAATATCTTTGACAGTTCCCATTACTCATTTCCGAAAAAAAGAAAACACATTTCTAACAAAGTATACCGCAAGAAATTTTGAACTGTATATTGTGCATGAGGCAAAGAAATTTTTTTTTAGAAAACTTGGGGGAACAACAGCATGCAAAACCATACAGCGACAGAACACAAACTGATTTAGGTGCTCATGTATGCAGCTTAGAACAGAGCCCCCCTAAATTCAACCTGTCAGTGTCATATTCAAAATCTGGCACTCAATGGAAGACTCAGTTTAGAGGAACTCAAAACGACCCAGTCTTCTCAATCAGCAAATTAACAAAACAAATCCTCTGTTTGAGATGGACAAACATCTAACGATGGTGGAATCCTCAACATCACACACGTATCATATACAAAAAAAAACATGTGAATGCTAATATATTGCCTAACAGTAAAACCCACCACAACAATAATCATTCAAGAGATGATGAGAAGTTAGGCTGCATTCATGCATGAAGACAATTAATTATGCATAACAAAATACGGTAAAGAACCAAAAACATTTAAACAAAAACAAACCATCAAAGTAGAAACTACAAAAGATAATTCAAATAGATATAACTACATTGAAGTTCATTTCTAGCAATAATCCATGCAATAAGACATATCATTGTCCATTGAACTAAATTAAAACACCTCTGGAAACAAGCAATCCAATTCATGCAAAACCAAAACAACAACTCTGAGACAAACTAGGCAGTCAGGACGACAGCACCACCAGCCTCCTTGATCTTCTTCTCGGCAATCTTGGAGATGAGCTTCGCCTTCACAACCATGGGCTGTGAGGGGAGGACACCCTTCCCCAAGACCTTAAAATATCCAAACTGGGTGACATCAACAAGAGGGACACTATTGGCATCAGCTTTGGCTTTCACGTCTTCGGGGACGAGAGACCAGAGTCGGTCGATGTTGACAATGGGGTTGTAGAATTTGTTGCGGAGCTTGTGGAAGTATCGCATACCGACTTTTCCAAAATAACCAGGATGGTATTTGTCGAATAAGATTCTGTGGTGGTGCATACCTCCAGCATTTCCCCGTCCACCGGGATGCTTCCTGTGCTTTCCTACACGTCCATGTCCAGCACTGACATGTCCCCTCTTCTTTCTGTTCTTCTTGAACCGGGTCGTCATCTCAGCTACTCTGCGTTTATTTTGCAAATGATATAGTCCAGAAATAATAATTAATGTTTAGTGGAAGCCTAAATCTGATGGTGCCTTTGATTGGTCAATAATTTATGCTTGTGAACAGTTGGAACCATAAACAAGTTAGACAAACTATTGTTGCAACATTTCAGCAACCGCAGCATATGAAAGTATGAAACAACATAAATATTTCATATTTCCCAATAGCTTAATATCTATAACACAATAGCTTAAGATCTGAAACACAAGATAGTAAATCTGGGATCATAGGCATCGAGAACAGAAATTATAAGTTGTTAACAACCAAATCAAGAAAATACCAAATAAAATCAGAAATCAAGTGAAATTAGAAAAATCATCCACCGTAGCTCTGTCATTTCAAAATAATGAGTCTTAAATAAAAAGAAACTACAAAATACTTCTCATGATTGTGAATTACAATTTCAACAGATACGTAGAAGAAAATAAAAATGAAGCCCACTACCAAAAATCATAACAGCTTCAGTTTCAGAAAAGATGCATTTCAATATTGTCATTTCAGTAGCTAAAAGATGCAGAAAACACAATGAGGACCTACATCCAATTCGGAGCAGTGGAACAAAGTTTTGTCTTATGAAACCAAATTACTTTGGGCTTCTTTTTTTACACCTTCATCTCACCCTAAACTAACACGCAACACTTCAATGATGGGGATGAATGCAACATTATATCAGGGGAAGAGGGGAATGACCTGAACAAACCATAGGAAGTAAAAAACAAAACATAATGAAGCAGAATTGTTTAATATCTGTAAGGGCATAAAAAAATGGTTCAATTTGATATTTGTGAATCACGATATTTGGTAACCACGAAAAAGTCATTCACCACAGAAGAACAAGAACACGAACAGCTTCATCTTAGTATAAAGACACCAGTTTTTGTATCATCAAACCTTATAATTTTCCCATGAAGTCAAAAACCAAAAACTTATACCGCATAACAAGTCAGCTGTGTCATGTTCCATTGAATCATCATTATCAGATAAGTATATAAATGGCCACAACCATGTAATATGCGACTGACAATCAAGCCCTTGAACTAAACAAATAAAAGGGTCATAAGAAAAACAAACTCTCTAATAAATAAAAATATCTTATAACAATATTTCCAAAAGCACAAAAGAAATCCCATATAAACATGAAATGCACTTATTCAACCAAAAAAAGAACATCCATGAAACTTCCCTACTATCAAGAATTTGATTCACAAAGATGCACAAATACAACAACATCTCATGTGGTTTCTTGACCAAATATCATCATGAAACAATGCCCAAAGTTCTTAAATCACAGAGCCTAATCTGGAGTTCCCCAAATCATGAATTTGAAGGAAACCCAGTTGAATCCATCACAAAAAATAAAAAATAACTCATTTATCATAAATAAAAAAAGAACAACGAAAGATTAAAAACCTAATTGAAGAACCAAAGCCCTATCAGTTTGTGATAAGATAACAGAGTTCTTGACCAAATATCATTATGAAACAATGCCCAAAATTCATAAATCACAGAGCTTAATCTGGAGCTCCTCAAATCATGAATCCAAGAGAAACCCAGTTGAATCCATCACAAAAACAACACATTTTTCCATATAAAAAGGGGAACAACGAAAGGTTAAAACCCTAATGAAGAACCAAAACCCTATCAGTTTGTGATAACAGAGACTCGTTGAAGTGAAGGAAAAATGGAATTAGGGTTTCGATTTTGTCTTACCAGATCTGAGAGACCGCCGAAATGATAGAGAGAGGGAACCCTAAAAACCCTAGTGGGTCTCTCAAATCAGTACTTATAGTGTGGACGAGAGTCGTCCGGCCCGAGTTGAAAGCCCAGTGGGCCGAACAGCGGGCTGTGTGGACCAGCCCATCTTTATGTTGACGATATTGCCCTTCTGAAGACCGTGTATTTCGAGATGATCTAGCCGGATCGGTCGGTCGGATTTTATTTAAATTTGCGACACATGTTAATTTTTAACTGAGTACTAATATAATACTGGATGTATTAGCGTTTTAAATCTATCACATTCACTAAAGACATGGTTCATAGACTCTTTTCTCTTACCCAAGTTTCATAAATATGGATCAACCCATGTATAAGATCTTGAATTAATAGTAAAAGTATTTAAGTGTGTTGATACACACATCTCGTTTATAGTTTCGCACCTCCATACAATCTGATATATTTCAATCATTGCCCAGTGAGATATAGATTTCATAAGATGAAATATATATTTCATTATATGTTTGTGTGTGGTGTATATATATATTCAACTTAGTTTAAACAATTATAGATGTATCTAAGTCAAAGACAGATCTTCTCAAATTAAAATGGTATTTTATCCAAAAGAGAAAAAATTATCAACCCATCAAAATGCAAATCACTTTCTGTCTTATCATCAATCATGCTACCAAGAAACATTCAATCTGCTCAACTCAACATACAGTCTGGTGTACAAATCGTGCTTAGAGTCTCAAGTGCTTTGATTTTTTTTTTTTTGAAAACATGTATTTTATATAACTAAACAATTTAATATATATATATATATATATATATATATATATATATATATATATATATATATATATAGAGTCGTGATATTATACGGTCGTGCGGTCGCGATTCACGGGCCGTCGATCACGGGTCCATCGTATCGGACGGTCGGGTGCGATTCACGTCGACCGTTGGATGCGATGGACCCGCGATCGGACGACGCACGTCGAATCCGCACGACCGCGCCGACCGCATATTATCGAAAATATATATATATATATATATATATATATATATATATATATATATATATATATATATATATATGTACAGACATTTTCATATAAAAAATAAAATTTTATTACATGGAATTGTATAGATTCACTTACTAACACACTCAATATATATTTTTAACCCTATTTGCAATCAATATGTCATCATTATCGCATTATATAAAATTCACTCTTTGAATACACACTATGTTGTTTATATACAATACCGGCCTTAGTGAAAATTGACCCAACATTCTTTTTTTTTTTGAAAACTAGTAGTTCATTCATAACTCAGCATGATTACAAATGGACTGAATGGGAGGAGAATAGAGGAGAAGTTGCTCAAGTTAAAATCCCAAATGGACACTCAAGGCTGAGCAACCCAAAAACACATCAAGAAGAATAAAAAGACACAAACCAAAAACCACGAGCATTGCCACAGCGACACGAGATGTGTTAACATTTTACATGGATGTTCTGCCAAAGATCTGAGACCCCAGCATTCTTAAAAGGATAATTTACATCGAAGTGTTAACATTTCAATAATAGCTAAATAATAACAAAGAGAAGCATCAATCCATTATGTAACACTAACTCCTCATAAAACTTCAACTTTGGTTGAAAGTGTATCTGAGGCTTCTGAGCCCACCCCTTCCTTGTTCTTATTCTGATACTTGTAAAGCCGTGCACACACCACATAGTAACAGAAGTTGATCATCCCAACCACCGCCAGCATCCAGTACACTTTGTCGACCCTCCCGGCGTTGATATCATCCGGCAACCATCCGGTGGTCCGCTTCACAAGGTCCACCACTGCCGTGCTCAGGTAGAACCCAATCCCTACAGTGAGCGCAATCATCGCCGTCGATGTGCTCCACAACTCCTCCGGAAACTCCTGGTAGTACAGCCCCACCTGCCCGGGGAAATGCAGCGCCTCCCCGACGCCGACCACCACTAGCGGCGGCAAGAGGCCGGGCCCATGGGCCGTGATGGACCTCAGCCTGTCCTGCTCCACCAAGGCGGATCCCACTATGCCAATGAAATTCAAGATGTGGCCCGCTCCTATCCGTTGTAATGGGCTGGGGACCCGACCCATGTAGCGTCAAAAGGCCGGGTAGGTGGCACGATCGGGGATTGGGAGAGTTAGGGCCACCGAGGCTAGGGAGGCGATCGAGAAGGAACCTGGAGGGACGGAGAAGGTGCGGCCGATGTGGCGGTCCATCTTAAGGGCTTGGAGGACGGTCATGCTGAGCTGGATTCCAACGGTGACACTGATTAGGATCGAAGAGGACCAAAGTGGGAACATCTTTATTAGGGTCTTGAGGTCCTCGACTTGCTCGACGGTGGCTAGCCGCCATGGCTTGGCCACGGTTCCATCCAGGTTGGTGTCACCATTTATTTGTATTGCGGCTGGGTTGAAGAACCTTAATAATTCACAATATTATTAATCATAATGATTTGTGCATAATGTTAATGTTAGAATTTCTCGTCACAGAAAATAAAACTATTTTTAGTGTAGCTTACAAATAAATTATAATTCATTTTTAATTCCAATGGACAAAATTTTCTTTTTTATTTTAAAACAAAATATATCATGTATTGTCATGTCATCCAAATCATTTTTTAAAAGATATTTGTATGATTTTTTTGTTTAATAACTAAGAAAATTGAATATCTTCATATAATTTAGAGTTTTATTTAATATCTTCATAAAATATAGACCAATATTTAAAGTTCAAAATTTCTCATAAACCTACTTTCTAACCAAATCTAACCAATTTTTTTTTCAGGTGAAAATTAATCTAAGTTAACTTTTTGAGTGTTTTTTTTTATTGATACAACTATAAATTTTTTTTTTTGGGAGAGGATACAACTATAAAAGTTATTATATGATGTTGGTAAATTAACTTTATAACAGACAATAACATGTATCTATTTATTATGACCCAAATGTGATGTTAATTTAACATGAATTACATTATTCTACATCGATATCACCTCCATGTTTATTGAATAAAAGTTAAATTCTTAGTGCAATCCAAATCTAGTTAATCATTTATTTATTTACACATAATCCTTTCAAACCATGTGTGTGTTATATTCTAAAATAATAAATGTCGTGGGGTATTCTTAGGAACTCAAATATATTGCATGCAATACCTGAAACTCTGGCTCGGAGTGTTAGAGCAGTGTTTTAAAAGCCATGATTTATGTAATAAACTCTATTATTAAGATGGTCTTAGCATTTTGATGAGAATTATTATTGGTAAATGCTTGCATTATATTGTTTGAAATATTGTGCTTGTTTTTAATTTAATCCTTTAATTTACATTGTAGATAATCTGGTGTGTAGAGTTTGGCTTACACACAGAAGATCAGATTATCGGTTCCCTGTGAATTATAAGTTGAGGTTCACAACCTTAGATGGACTTGGATAATCCATTGGATAAAGGTTGTAGTGCAGTTCATCTTACGTAGTTTATCTTGACTATAAAAGACCGGTTGATTGGTTTTGGGTGATTGTACTAGTACACCTTGTGTGTATTGAACGGACCAAGTTGGGGTAATTATTTTTGTACTAACTAGATAAAATAATTTACACCCCATGTTTATTATGATTGCTTATACTCTTAATACTAAAATGGTTCTTAAACATGTGCATTTGTTATTTGTCATTTTGATTTATTAAAGAGTGAGATTCTACTATGGATCAATAGGCTCGGTAAGTTGGGTGACAATAACGCTTGTATGATGAATATTTGGTATTGATGGAATCCACGTCTCCAATAGGAGGTTGATGATACTCTCTTGAGGATGTTTATAAGTTTTGATTATGTTTAACCCGGCCGGTGGATTTAATTATCCGACATATCAAATAAGTTAAGCGGAAGATCTCAAGGAAAATAAGATGTTATGAAATAATATTGTCAGTAATAATTATTTCTTAACGAGTATTGGAATCTTAGCGTGGGGAGATATTAAACATATAATATAAGGAGCTCGAAATATTGTTTTTTGAGATTAGTATGTTTGGAGTGCAGTCATAATCTTTTAGTGGAATGAATTATGACTTATTGGCTTTTGGTTTTAATTCTAGGTTGAATTATGGTACCCAAGCCCATAAGAGCCAATTACTGATTTCTCCTTTAGGTCCCTGCCCTAGCCTATAAATATGTGGCTTCCTCTCTCTCTCAAGGAACATATGATTTCAGCCGAAATCAAAACCCTAACCCTAGAAATCCTTTAGAATCTCTGGATCCAGAAAAGGTGAGGAAAGGAGAGAAGGAGAGCGAAGGGATTCGCGGCTGCCGTTCGAAGCAAGAAGGAGACCACACTCCGCCGTGGATCTGCAACATAGAAAGGACATACGGCAGAAGATCTGAAGGTTCCGATTGAGTGATTTATCGTCGTCCATCAGATCCGATCTTCTTCTACGGCAGAACTCTAATCTGAGTTCTAAAGGTAGACCATAATTCCGCCTTGTAGGGTTTGCGTTAAAAAGGTTTAATAAAAAAAAAATTTGTTGTTCGATCTATACCTCGATCGACGGATCTTGGCAGTCGGGATTTATTTTTCCAACACGGAGGACCTCGACCATCCAATTCTGAACCATAATAGTACTCCGCAATTGCCTCCCCTGTTAGACAAAATTAACAGGATCGGAGACTTACGGATCGACATATTTTAAATCTGAATGGAAGCCGATCACGATGTGTCTCTAACTTTTCTTTCTCTGCTCTTTTGATACGGAGCTTGTAAAATAAAAGGGTTAAAGAAATATTTGACTTCCTCTCTTTAGTTTCTCTTGACTTGGGATATCTAATGGGATCCAATCCCATTTATATGCTAAGAGGGGGGCCAAATCTCAGTAATGAGATCTTTATGGAATCACACCCATTACGGATTCCTCCCACTTAATCTCGGGATGTAGGTAGTTACTGTAACAGAAATTGGAATCACAATCACATCCAGTACTTCTCAACCGTGTGATGTGTGAGCCACTTTAAGTGAGAGATTAAGATGAAAGAAAAACTGTCCCACTCCGTAACAAATAGTCAAAGTAACTTTAGTCACAATAACTACTTTTTAAAATAGTGGGATACAAATCCTTGACTCATCTATATCTCCAACATTCTCCCACTTGGCCCATATAACACACGTTCTCTTTTAAAAAATATTTTATAAAAAATATATAATATAATAATAAACTTGATGTACTGAATTGATTGAATTTGAAAAAACAAGAATGTGCGCGCTTTGAAAAAACAATTCCAATGATTCTGTATCTTTAACTCAATTCAAGGGAATCAATGACAAGAACTATGACGGTTCTACTGCATTATAGTAGAGTAGTCCCTTCCATAATTACAATATCATTTTATCCTTTAAACCAAGTATCTTTATTTAGACAAAACCTTATGTCTACTAAATGAAAATGCTATAACCAAAAACCTTTTACACGGCCCTCTTTATTGTCCACATGGACATTTACTTGATTAACACAATGTGTTAGAAGACAAAATGAATGTTATTCATAAATAAACCAAAGTACAACCATAAAATGTTGAAAATTACACCAAACTCAAATCCGGAATGAGACCCATATGTTCTACATGGTCCTTATACAATGTAGGTGCTAGCCCTTTAGTCATAGGGTCTGCAAGCATCATGTCGGTGCTAATATGATCAATCGAAATGTAGCCCTTTTCAATCCTTTCTTTAACAACATAATACTTGACCTTAATGTGCTTAAGGCCCTTGTATATCTTTCTGTTGTTAGCAAAAAAGACAGCAGCTGAGTTGTCACAATAGATCTTTATTGGTCTTGAGATGGACTCTACCACTTGAAGTTCTGTGACAAAATTCTTTAATGCCAATGCTTGAGATGTGGCTGTGTGACAAGCCATATACTCTGCGTGCATGGTAGAGGAAGCGGTCGCCTTTTGCTTTTCACTCTTCCATGAAACAACACCACCACCAAGCATGAAGACATATCCAGATGTTGATTTACAATCATCGGAGCACCCAGCATAATCAGAGTCGGAGTACCCAATGAGTTCAAGATTATCTGATCTTCTATATGTGAGCATGTATTCTTTCGTCCCTTGAAGATATCTCATAACCTTTTTGGCCGCCTTCCAATGCTCCATGCCTGGATTACTTTGATACCTTCCAAGTAATCCAACTGCATAGGCAATGTCAGGACGAGTGCATGTTTGAGCATACATCAGGCTGCCAACAGCGGAAGCATAAGGAATTTTCTCCATCTCTAAAGTTTCAAGTTTATTCCTTGGACATTGAGCTTTACTGAATTTGTCACCCTTTTGGACAGGAGCCACACAAGGTTTACAGTTACTCATGCCGAACCTTTCAAGCACTTTAGCGATGTAGGTCCTTTGAGAAAGTCCAAGTAAATACTTAGATCTATCTCTGTGAATCTCTATGCCTAAAACATAGGAGGCTTCACCCATATCCTTCATCTCAAAATTTTGGCTAAGAAAGTTCTTAGTGTCATGAAGTAACCCTAAATCATTACTAGCAAGCAGAATGTCATCGACGTATAGAATCAGAAATATAAACTTGCTCCCACTGACTTGAGATATATACATTGATCAACAATGTTTTCCTTAAAACCATAGGTCATAATTACCTCATTGAATTTGAGGTACCACTGTCGGGAGGCTTGTTTAAGTCCATATATCGACTTCCTTAATCTGCATACTAGATGTTCCTTGTCTTTTTGCGAGAAGCCTTCGGGTTGATCCATATATACCTCCTCATAAAGATCTCCATTTAAAAAGACTGTTTTCACATCCATTTGGTGAAGCTCTAAATCAAAATGAGCTACCAATGCCATAATAATTCTAAGGGAGTCCTTCTGAGAGACTGGAGAGAAGGTCTCTGTATAGTCGATGCCTTCAATTTGAGTGAAACCTTTTGCTACAAGTCTGGCTTTATGTCTCTCTATGTTGCCTTTAGAGTCCCATTTTGGTCTTATAGACCCATTTGCACCCAACGGGTTTAACTCCTTCAGGCAACTCAACAAGATCCCAGACATTGTTCTTTTGCATAGAATTTAACTCTTCTTTCATGGCATCGTACCACTTAGATGAATCTCTATTATTTATGGCTTGTGAAAATGAAATAGGATCTTCTAATTCATGGCCTTCATGTAGATACACAACATATTCATCTGATATAGCTTTTCTTCTTTCTCTTGAAGACCTTCTTAATGGTATTTGAATTTCCTCTTGAACTGGAGGAGGAATATCATTTACCGGTTCAGGTTCTTGATGAGGTGGATCTTGAATAATAGGTTGTGGTTCCACAATTCGTTGTTGAATTACTGGATATGGAACCATTAAACTATCAACAACATCGGGTGTCGTTTCTACTATTTCCTCGAATACAATGTTTCGAGGTTCCACGCTCCCACTGATTAAGTCATCCTCAAGAAATTTTGCTACATCAGTTTCAGCTATTCTGGTTTGGAGTGAAGGACAGTAAAATTTATATCCTTTGGATCTTTCCGGATATCCAATAAAATATGCACTTACTGTCCTAGAATCTAATTTCCTTTCATGTGGATTATATAACCTAGCCTCTGCCTGACAACCCCACGTATGTAGGTGATTTAAACTAGGTTTCCTTCCTGTCCATATTTCAAAAGGTGTTTTTGGTACAGCCTTCGAAGGAATCCTGTTTAACAAATAAATGGCAGTCTTTAAGGCCTCACTCCACAAGAACAAAGGAAGTGAAGAATTACTAATCATACTCCTAACCATGTCCAAAAGAGTGCGATTCCTTCTTTCGGCAACACCATTTTGATTAGGTCTGCCTGGCATGGAATATTGTGCCTGAATTCCACATCCTTCAAGGAACCTACCAAATGGACCTATAGCTCTACCGGCTTCAGTGTGTCTACCATAGTACTCACCACCCCTATCTGATCTTACCACTTTTATCTTTTTATTTTGTTGGTTTTCTACCTCTGCCTTGAAAACTTTAAAGGCATTAATTGCTTCTGATTTCTCAGAGAGCATGTAGATGTAACCATATCTTGAGTGGTCATCAGTGAATGTGATGAAGTACCTTTCGCCACTTATACAAGGAGGAAAAGGACCACAAATATCTGTATGGATCAATTCTAATGTTCATTACTCCTTATGGCATTTCTTTTATAGGTTTTGGGCTGTTTTCCCTTTATACAGTCCACACATGTCCCAAAATCAGAGAAATCAAGTGAAGGTAGTATACCCTCTTTGACTAATCTCCGGATTCTCTCTTCTGAGACATGGCCTAATCTTTTATGCCAAAGCATGGATGATGTTTCATTTATTCTTCCACGCTTAGTGCCAACATTTCTATGCAAGGTTAAAAGGGATTGCTGATAGGAATTATCAAGAGTAGTCTGTATAAACCATCCACAAGAATTCCAGAACCAACTAATTGAGAATTATGAAAATAGACAAACCACAATTATTGAAATTAAATGAGAAACCAACATGGTCCAATCTAGCAACAGAAATCAAATTGCGGGAATAACTGGGAATAAAGAAAGTGTTCTCAAGGTCTAAAACAAAACCACTGTCTAAGATCAATCTAAAGGTTCCTACAGCCTCCACGCGTGAACGCATCCCATTTCCAGATATGATGCATCGTTCACTCTCAGTTGGAGTCCTTCGGGATAGAAAGCCCTGCATAGAGTTGGCAACATGGATTGTGGCACCAGAATCAATCCACCAAGAGTAATTTGGAACAGAAACCATATTCAATTGTTCACACACAAAAGCCAAATTATTACCTTTCTTGGCGAGCCATTTCTGATATTTCTGACAGTCCTTCTTCATGTGTCCTTTCTTCTTGCAAAAGAAGCACCTTATCACTGGTTTTCCGGTTTGATTCTGAATGGAACCAGAGCTTGAGCTTCCAACTTGGTTCTGAATAGTTGAAGCTTTCTTTGACTTCTTCTTGAAAGAGACACCTTTTCCTTTCCCAGTATACTTGTTCTCCACATGAGAAGTTAAATTAACATTCTCCATATTCTCTTGCTTTAACCTCTCTTCCTCTTGCACACACATGGTCAGAAGTTCATTAATTGACCAATCTTCCTTATGTGTGTTGTAGGAAATTTTGAATGGACCATATTGAGGCGGTAAAGAGTTGAGAACAAAGTGTACCAAGAAGGAATCAGAAATGGTTACTTCAAGTGTGTTCAATTGGGAAGCTAGATCTCGCATTTGCATTATGTGTTCACGAATAGCTCCGGATCCTTTATACTTCATGGAGGACAATTTGTTCATTAGGGTGCTGGCCAAGGCTTTATTGGAGCTAACAAATTGTTTCTCCACATTTTCAGATAAGATTGGGCTGTGTCGCACTCAGGGATAGATCCCCGAATGTTCTTTCCCACATACGCTTTCATCAGCAAAAGAGCTTGCCGATTTGAGCGTTCCCATTTCTCATACTTGGCCTTTTCTTCTTGCGTGCTTTCCGCAGTGAGGGGGTCAGGTTTGTCCTCCCTCAACGCAAGATCCATATCCATCCACCCTAATGTTAAATTGATTTGTTCCTTCCATTCAGTAAAGTTTGATCCATTGAGGATAGGAATGTTGCTGTTATTACTTGAAAAAAACTAGGAGAAATCGCTGAAAAGGACAATATTGACTCACATCAGATATTAAATCAACATAACGTCTTTTAAAATACAAGGCTACATATTATAACATTCATTCAATGCATATATTCCAAATTATGCAATAAATTCCAAATATGTATATGATATCCTTAAATATACTTATTTGGTTGAGTGGTTAAGTAGCGACATTATAAACCCCTCCTTTGGGCTTGAGTTTACAACCGCAATTAAACCTACACTCATTTAGGTAGAAAATATTCTACATGTAGAACTAGTGGCATATCCTACGTCTCAGTAACAAAGAGTCTTGACACCTTTGGGCAAGTCATAGACTCATTGATACATAGAATGTAAGTTTGCTACTATTCTACTCCATCTTATATCTAAATCACATTGGCCCTCCTTTGGGATTGACTTATGTGTCGGTTTATAAAACGCAATAAGATCGTCATTATTAACTTTATATGATTAATTCACTAATTTTAACATCTAAGGCCGCTTTGGCGTGCTCATAAATATTAAAGCATGAATTATATCATCTTAATATAATGACAAATTTTACTTTAAGCATGTTAATAAAATGTCATACCATATAACATGCACACCAAGATAATTAAATCATACAAATGACTAACATGATATTTGTAGAGTTTATAATTCATCCAAAATCTAAACATCAGTGATATATTAACAAACTAATTGTTTTAATTCCCTCAACCAAATGTGAATAACAATTTTCACAGAAATCAGGGACTAAATTAAAATTTTTTGAATATTAGGGTTCTGTTTGCAAAAGTACCATTATCCAGATTTCTATTTTATTTACAGAATTTCAGGGTTCCTTTTGCAAAAGCATCTTTATCCTGAGATTACAGAATATCAGGGTTCCTTTTGCAAAACTATCATTATCCTGAGATTTGTAAATCCTGAGATCATCTTAATTGGTTTTTGAAATAACAAACTTTTAAAATTTAAATTCATAACCATATCTTAATAGATCTCAAAGATACTTGATTAGATTAAAGATAACTTTGTAATCTAACATAAGATATGGATAATAATTACATCAATCAAATGGAGATAACATTTATTCCATTCAAAAAATGTAAATCTTAAATCTTTTGCATACCCGATCCAAAACAGATTTTATTTATTTATTTATTTATTTAATCGGCATTCATTCAAAACTTCATTGATTAAAACTGTAAATGTAAATAACATACAAGGTCCAAAGATTCGATCTGATCCATATATGCCGATTAAAATAAATAAAACCAAATCATCAAATCTATATAGAAAAACATCATATATGCATTCAGCCTCTACCATGAGATCATATGCAGAGAATATTTATACATGATTATCTTATATGTACACACACATATATCAAACCACAAATTAATGAAGTCCTGTATGCTAAAGTCAAGCATTCTCCATTAAAAACACATATATATGCAATGATTTGATGTAATCCGTGTACATGCATACGTGAATAAGAATACTTTCATGCACATGTCATGTTATCCAATAAAACCATATATGCTAACACATTAAACTATCATATCAGCAAATCATGATAACAACCCGTATACGATATGCATGTTATATCACCCGTAATTCAAAGCAAATGAATTATTTAACATATATATATGATGAATAAAACTAGATATCATCATTAAAACATATTATTAAATAATTCTATAACCATGCTCTGATACCAATTGTTAGACAAAATTAACAGGATCGGAGACTTACGGATCGACATATTTTAAATCTGAATGGAAGCAGATCACGATGTGTCTCTACCTTTTCTTTCTCTGCTCTTTTGATACGGAGTCTGTAAAATAAAAGGGTTAAAGAAATATTTGACTTCCTCTCTTTAGCTTCTCTTGACTTGGGATATCTAATGGGATCCAATCCCATTTATATGCTAAGAGGGGGGCCAAATCTCAGTAATGAAATCTTTATGGAATCACACCCATTACGGATTCCTCCCACTTAATCCTGGGATGTGGGTAGTTACTGTAACAGAAATTGAAATCACAATCACATCCAGTACTTCTCAACCGTGTGATGTGTGTGACACTTTAAGTGAGAGATTAAGATGAAAGAAAAACTGTCCCACTCCGTAACAAATATTCAAAGTAACTTTAGTCACAATAACTACTTTTCAAAATAGTGGGATACAAATCCTTGACTCATCCATATCTCTAACATTTCCCCTTCTTTGTCCATCCCCCGTTTCACCATTGATGCCACCACAACCCGCACCAACCCCGTAAACGGGCTCCCACCCATCTCATTCACCCTATAAAACCGCTTTTCCATCAGAAACATCATGACGGCGGCTGCACTGGTCGCCGCGCAAATCCCGAGCCCGAGCCCCCACCCCATATTGTCCTCTATGTAGACGATGACGGTGCTACCGATGATGGTCGATGAGGATAACGCAACAAAATACCAGTTGAAGAACACATCTTGGTCCCAGGTGGTGCTGAATTGGTTGGCGCCCATCGTCACATTCGTGAAGTGAGAGTCACCGGTTCCAATGACCATGAGGGCCAACGCCGAGTAGAGGACCGCCATTTGACCGGTGGAGGGGCCGTCGCCACATGTCGCGGTGGAGGGGGCGTTGGGGCATTGGTGAGGGTGTAGGGAGGGCAGGGATGCTGTGAGTGTGAAGAGCGTCATACCCTAAGCCCCCGTTTGAATACCGGATAAACTCCGGATAACCCTGGATAACTTCGGATAAATTTTTTTTTATGTTTGGAAAGCCCCGATAACCCCGGATAAAATGTGCTAGAATAAATTGGTATAAAGTGATATATGGATTCCAATCAACCCCTAGAATAAAAGTTATCCTAGATTATTCCACCCAAAGAATAAGTGGGCCCACTGTCAAATCAACTGTCATCACCTCTTATAAATCACATGTCAAATCAACTATCATTACTTTTTACCTTTTATAAATTCTTATCCATACTTTATTCACATTTTACCCAAACAACAAAACATTTATTTTTACGATTCCCAACGAGAATAATTCAAAACACAACCAAACACAAAATTAATTTATCCTTATTTATACACACTTATGCTCAGATAAATATATATCCAAGAATAAATCCTATTCTACATCCAAACAGGGGCTAACGGCCCGTTTGGGGTGTGACATAAGATTATTTGTCCCTGATAGCTATACTGGGATAGATAGCAATCCATGCTGAATAAGTAAATTTTTGTTTGGTTGTCTTTTCTGTTATTCTCATTGAGAAACGTAAAATTGATCTTTTTGTTGTTTGGTTCACCTTGAATAAAATAAGAATAAGTAGTAAATAAGAGATGAATAAGAGTTTATAACTTTTTAAATGACAATTATACCCCTGAAAAATTATTTGTGTTTGAGAATAAGTATAAGAGATATGAGTGTGATATGATAGATGTGACAATTTTTGGAATGTGTGCAGAGAGTGTTAGGTGAGATAAATATTTTAAAATGATAGAGAAGGGTATTATTATCCATTGGCATAAATAAGCCCTGATAAGCAATTCCACCATTTTCTTAGAATAGTTATCAGGCCTTATCCTATCTTATCCAGACATAACTATCAAGATTTATTCTTGTCAAACAAACAGCTGTTTGGAGTTTATTCTACTGTATTCTCCCCTATCCACTCTTTATTTTCCACCCCAAACGGGGGGTAAGAGTGCCCAATTGCATGTTTGATTAGATATTGAAATGTGACACCGACGTCACATCATAATATTTTACTTTCATCAAATTTATGGGGTTTTAAAAGTGTATCAATTTCAATGTTTATTTAACATTTTTATAGGGTTTGATCCAATCATATCTAGATATCATCAGTATCATCAATATCGAACTGCACAATTTATTAATTGAACTACATGACCTGTGAATCAAACTGCACAATCAATTGTTAGATATAACATCACTTTCTGTGTAGTTCAATTCATAAGATGAATAGTTTGATTCATAGACTGTACAGTTTGATACTGATGGTATTGATGGTACCAGCCCTAACTAGATCCAGACTCATTTTTATAACTTTCTTAAAAGAAATGGATGTAACCCTTTCCTATCTATTTACCAAATTCAAATAAGTCGTTGCAAAGTTTCTGGATAGTGACATAAACAATTATGTGATAGATAAATATTTTAGTATATATAGAAAATAAGTCATTTTATGTTTAGTTATATTTTTAATTATTCTTATTATGAAATATAATAATAAATGTTTTTTGGTTTGGTTGATCATAGATAAATTGTAGATAGAAGGAGAATAAGATGTGTATGAAGAATTATAATTATAAAAGTAAAAAAAAATGATTTAACATGTAAATCCTCTTATCTATAAAAGATAATAATAGTTGATTTCACATGTAAGCTTTCCTTCTAAAGTAACATATGGGTGGAATAATACAATTTTAGGTGATGTAGGATCTCAATATCAACTTATTCTCATGTACTAGTTGTATTCACAATTAATTCTTTACAAACAAACATATTAATTTCACCCTATTTTCTTTAAAAATGTATACCATTCAATAAGAATTTTTTTAGACATGGAGTTGGGATTTTTTAATAACTTATGAGTAGACAATGAAGTTCCTCGTGACATGATATGCATTGATCTTTTCCAACCTTGAAAGGGAATATATTTCTAAACTAATTAAGGCGCTGTTTGGCAGTGGCAGAAAACGGAATTTAAGTGCTGATTGTTAAGTGCAGAAAGAGGAAGAATGATAATCTTTAAGAGTTTAGGGAAAAAAAGCGTTTGGTTCAATGAAAAATATTAAGCAGTATTTTAAATAAGTGTGTTTGGTTAACCAGTTGATTTATGTGATTATTGAAAGGGTATTTTGGTCAATTTTATAAGTGCTAAATGTTATGTTAATGTTTGGTTGGTGTGGAGAAAACATGTTTTTTTGGAGATATTGAAGATTATTCTTTTTGAACATGTTAAAAATAGGACAACCACTACTACCCTTTAAAGAACAAAAAATTATATTGTCTGGATACCCAAACGTTGAAAAATAATATATTGTTTGTTTAATCCGTTGAAAACTCTGATAATTATATATTTCCACCTATCACATAGGATTGCAAAGACACCCAAAATTGGACTACAAACACATCCAAATGTCATCGTTCAAAAAAAAAAAGGACATCAGTCTGTCTATCTTCACCATATAAGTCAAACCATCATAGAGACAAACAACCTATTGAATGAAAGTTTGATCCCATCATGTTTAACAGTCATAAACACTCTTACTTCATTGGGCTGTTGAATCCCACACATGTAAACTCCACATCCTTTTATTATTGGAATATAATGTTATGATTTTGATTTTTGATCCACGTATGTTGAAAAGAACTTGTTCCTCTAAATCATCTAGTGGACCAATTAACCCACATCATCCTTTGTCAACATGTTTATTTTTTTCTGCCCTGTACAAACAAAAGAAAGAAGAAATCACCCCTATTCAGTTTTAGCCCAGAAAAGCAATAGTAAACCGGATTGTGTCATGTGATGTCATCTACATGAGGTCCCATAATTTCATATTGCAAGATATAGGCAGAGAGACCTAATGAAATCATGATTGTTGAGGAATCTTATCTGTTCATCTTATCCTTATTTCTCCTTACATATAGCAATGTAATAACAAACAGTTTATTAGTTATTTTAAAACTACATTTTACATTGTGTGTATAAGGTGCTCATTGTAAGCTATAACCCCCCTAGAACACAATCAGCTGGGGAGTTAAACATATGAGTCCAAACACATACTAGGTTGCTCAGGAAGAAACTGATGTCTGTCAATGAAATCAAGAGAGTACTTGGATGGGAATGATCATGATTAGAAGTAACCTTACAATAAGTAAATATGGCAGATGAAAGCAAACATATGCAAATCAAGATATTACAGGACCTACATGTGCACACACCCAATTATCCTTTTCACCACTTTTCCTCTGCTCAACCATCGTGCAATTTATGTTTATCTCACTCAACCTCTGTGGACTAGGTAGAAAGTGTATTCCCAGTATCTAAACATTAACAAATGTATGATAACATACATTGCATTTTCAACAGGTGAAGATATATAGAAGTCTTGAAAACCATCAAATAGAAGCATGATTAAACTGATGCACTGTGGAGCTCGCCTATGTTTGGAGGCCTATCAATAAGACTATATAAATTGAAATCAAATGAAGCCTATCAAATACCATAATTGTTATGTAACAGAAACAAATACATCAAAGAGCAAGTTATCATTCATCTAAAGAATGAAGTTCACCATGACTAGCATTTTCCATTGCGAGGCAACATTTCCAAAGCCATCGACATTTTGTTTTGAAAATCCAAATGGTTATGCCATAAACTGTATGCCCCCATCATATAATTATGGTAGTGCTATTCATCATACAAATATGCCTTGAGAGATGATAATATACACTGAATAGGTCCTCCAGATCTCAAAAAATAACCACAGAATGATAAGAACATTTTTTTCCCTATGTGACATTGAAGTTTTACATGCATTTGATGAAGAAACATGTGATAGCCATAAATAATAAAAAGCCACACAACACAGCAATTGACAAACATGCATTTTTAATCACATTGGATTGATTCCATCTAAAAAAATTAACTGAACAGACAATTTTTTTTGATAAATTCAACTACCAAAATGTATTACAAGAAAGATGTAATATTTGAACAGATCAACCCATTCCAAACGCATCTAGTTCACCCAATCACCCATTCCAAACCTAACTGAATACCAATGACTCCACAAACCTTATTCAAGAAAGGGGACTCAAATCGAAGAAATACACAGATCCGAGGAGAAGATGGAAACCCATGGTTTTATTACATTAAGCCGTCGAGAATCGAACATGTGCTGCCCGAAAATGTGTGACGCAGAGTCTCCGGGTGAAGATGAACCAATCTCCGATGAAGATGGTGGTCGAACCGGCGAAAAATCGATTATACGTCCTAGGGTTTCGGCGATTGAAATGGGAGGGAGAGAAGATCTGGTGGTGCTCGATTTCGGGAGGAGCTCGGGTGGGGTTGGTCATAGTCGGTGGAGATGGACTGTTTGGAAGGGGTTTCTTTGGCTCAGCAAGTTGAAGAGGAGAGAGATGATGCTAAGGTAAAGTTTGGTTTAAATAGCTTTGTAAATAGTTTAGATGTGTAGGGGTAGTGAGGTCTTTTCATGTGGAGAACGAAAACGCTGAATGCGAGAGCCGAAAACATAAGTAAACTATAGTTGATGAATATATACGGGTTATTTTCACTGAACGGGGAAGTTTATCAGTGTTTATAAGACAACCAACCAAACAGCCTTATCACTGATTTTTCAGCTTTAAGCTGAATAAGCACTGAATATCGGTGCAACCAAACAGCCCCTAAGTTTTTCAAAAAATCCAATGCTTTTGAATTCAACAGCATCAAATGTATATTAAATTAATGATCAATGGGCTTAATACATTACATCATTGCGACAAAATTATAATAAGTTATTGTTACCTAGTCAAATCACTTTTTAGAATATATTTTTTTATGAGTTTTCTTAGTTTAAAATGACTACCTCTGGAGTGTGGATAGAGTTATTTACCGCCAATATTTATATGAGAATGCGGAATAAACATATTTTTTCATTTTTTTTTATTGAAAATTTCAAAAATAACATTTTTGACATTTGATTCACCTTCAATAAATTGAGAATAATAAATGAATAAAAGTTTATGATTTTTTAAATGAAAATTATTCTCATGTATAAATTATTTGTGTTTATGAATAAATATGAGAAACGTGTTTATAATATGATAAATCGATGTGACATGTTTTTGATAATGTGTGTGAGGGTGTTAAGTGAGATGATTTTTTTAAATGACAAAAAAAAGATATTTATATAAGGAATTCTAACATAAAACAAAAAAAAAATCTATATATATTCTCAATTTCTCATGTATTCTCCTTGTTCTATAATTATGCTTCACATCAATAAGGGGGTGAGAAAATCTGAATGTCTTAGTTAAGTAGATAGACTGGATAGCATTAAGTTCTAATTAATGTTAGAGTTTCTACACTACCTTTCTTCAAAAAATGTTAAAAGAGTTCTTCAACAAAAAAAAAAAATGTTAAAGAGTTCTTCACCAAAAAAAAAAAAAAAAAAATTGTTAAAAAGTTTCTACGCGAAAGAAAAAATATTATTTTTATTTTTTTTTGGGTAAGGACTAAGGAGGCCCTCAAACGGGCTCATTGTCTTTTATCCACAAAATTAGATAGAAAAGGTGGTGATGTCACCACAAGTGTGGAACCAATTTGAGTCAAAACAAAATAAAAAGAATATTAATATAATTATGATGTGATATAGAAATGGATCTTATCTTGATTTTTCACGTATGAAAATCATAAATGATTAAAAACCAGTTTAAGTCAAAAGTGACAATTCAGTCCACTAAATATGCAGTTGTCATCACCAAATGGTTGATGGATAATAATACCATTTATAATATTTTGCATCAATTTAGCTTGAGTTTTGATGATGGATAATGATGTACAAGATGAATATACGTACAGAAATTTTTTGGCAGGGGACTATGACCACTCTTGATAATATAGTAATATAATACTTGCCTCTTAGCCTTTAAAAAATGTTGTTGTCATTTCCCTAATCCCCTTTGTCATGGTTTGCCAAAAAAAAAAAAAGGAATAATTTGAATGTGTTTGGTTGTACGATTGCAGCATTTGTGATTGTAAAAAGCTGTTTCCGCAATTACAACCGAATAATTTTACTGTATCAGCTTCCTACACACAGATTTCAAGCAAATAGTGTCAAAAAACTTCGATTTTCAAAAGCTAGAAAAGTAAGTTTCGTGCACAATCAATTTTGACATATTTTTAGTATAATTTTGTAGAAAAAAAATATGTTTATTAAATTTGATAACATGATATTTACTTTGACATACTTTAATAAATATTTTATGACCTCTTTGGATAGAAGAATAATTCCAAAGTAGGTTGGGAAATGAGTGAATAAGCTAAAAAAAAAAAAAATCTTATTTGTGTGTCCCATCAGCCGTCCATCTCTCAAAGTATATGGCTGAACGGTTCAGATTGCATATTTGAATCCTATCGTATTGGCTCATAACAAAACCGTGATCCTCAACCGTTAATTAGATCCTTCTTTTTAGGACGGTTCTGATTAACATATCGAAAACCGAGATCAAATAAACTCTACCCAGGTTAACTCGAGCGCGCCCCCCCGTGTGCAACCGCGGTTAACTTTTCGCCCTTTCCCGCCACTCCACTTCACTGTTCACTTCGTTTGAGTTTTCAAAATTCAAAAACGTCTCAGCAAAAATGGTGGAAAGAGAAATCCAAAACTCTCTCTCTCTCACTCTCTCATTTTGCGCTCTGAATGCTCTTCTCTCTTTTGCACGGAGAGTGAGAGAAGCAGAGATCACTGAACAGGACTCTCTTCTTCTGGTACTCGCTATTTTTGTTTAATTTCTTTTATGATTCTTTTCACTGATCGTGTATTTTTAAGGTTTTGAAAGATTTTCAACGAATCCTTCTACCTCTTAAAATGATCTTTGTATCTCTTAAAACGATGGTTCGAAATATCCGATTTCGGTAGCTTTTCCCTTTCTTCGTCAGATTTGAAAGCTCTGAAACATATTTGAGCCATCTATGTTTCTTACATTTCAAGTAAGACTTTTTTGAGGATGACTTCGCCGCGAAGTTTTGCAGATCAACAACCTCTATTTCACCGATTTTTTTGGTGATCTCATCAGATCTGAATCTGTTCGATCTCGGATAAAACAGTTCTTCAATTCACTCTCTGTTTTTTTAATATTTTTTTTATTTCTCCAAATACACAGAAGCGAAATCTGCTTTGCATCGCCATCTTCAATATAAGCTACATCAGAGGCCTCTTCCCCGAGAAGTATTTCAACGACAAATCTGTTCCCGCTCTAGGTCGATCTCTCTTTCTCCATTTCTTCTCGCAATTCGTTCAAATAGCTATAATTTGAAGATTTAATTTAATTTTTTTTTTCGATTTTGTCTTTTTAATGGCAGAGATGAAGATCAAGAAGCTGGTGCCTGTAGATCCCGAGTCCTGGAGGCTCATCGATTGGATGGAGAAAGGTGAGATCCACAGATCGATCACTCAAAATTGCTGGACCTCTTCTTTTTTATTATTGATTTTCTTTTCGGAAAAAAAAATTCTAGGCGTCTATGATGTGCTGCAGAAGAAATACCTCCGAATGTGCATGTAATTATTTGGGTTCCTTGTGAATTAAGCGAAAAATAGACCTGTTTTGCTGTTTGTGCTTGTTGGTGAGTCTCAGGATCTCTATTTATTAACTTTAATGGTCAAGAAAAACAAGAATTGTAGTAGTCATTTTTCAGTTGTATAAATTATAAAGCTGTGTATACAAACGAGGCTTGATTTCCATGGCCAATGAATATGATTGATGCTGACAAATCAACATTTAAAATCACATAGTTTTGTTGAAAGTTAGAATGATCAATTGTAAATGTAACGCTAATTAATTGTGAAATTTGAAAGGAAATTCTGTGTTTCAGGTTGAGCATCCTATAATCCAGTTTGTGGAGCGCCAGAAACCTCTGGCAGTCTAAATCATCCTTCGGGTGAGAACATAAGCCCTTTATCCTTTTGAAGTCCATTACTTCCTTTCCGTTCACATGTTCTCCCATCTGGAGAAATATAAATCTCCACAAAAGAAATATTTTTAGCAACCCGTATTGATTGGGACTTAAGAATTAGTTTATCTTGTAGTTTGCCCCTTCTGAAATGAGTAGGATCCACATAGATGCTTTAGTTGAGATTTGTATGTTTGAAACAACCGAAAAATCTAATCTATTTTTAAGTAATATTTTATGACCTGTTTGGGCAGAAGAATAACACTAAATAGGTTGGAAATGGACTGAATAAGCACAAAACTAGTGTTTGTTTGCATGGCATTGAGGAGTACATATATGCTAGAATAACTGAGAATAAGTTGATATTGGTATTCTAAGATCCTTTAGAAATTAGGTTATTCTATCCAATCTAATTCCACCGGTACAAGGATGAGCTACATGTCAAATTATCATTAATCACCTCTTTTAAATTAGGAGTCATAGATCAAATCATTTGACACCTTATTTTATCCTTCAACGATGGGGGTTGCTGGTACGCGATCATCGACGTCTTCAGCCCCCCGTCAAAGTCAGGTGACGCAGACCTGGTAGGGAAGGTTGTCCTTGGACATTGTGCGGAGGCAGTGATTGAAGAATATGAGGCTGGTGTTGGCGACACCGATGCCTTTGGAAGGGTTGAGGAGACCGAAGAGGCCCCTGGCTCGGAAGAGGAGGAGGCGTGCATTGCCCGAGTGGCCGTGGAGTTCCTCTTGTTGTAGGGATTGGAGGACAACTGTTGGAGTGGGCGGTTGAGGAGGGAGGAGATCATGTGGTGGCGGCGGTGCCCCAAGTAGTACTTTTGATGTTGGTTTTGTGAAAAACACGGTGGCGCCTGTCGGCAAATACAACCATATAGAGGGAGGAGGAGTGCCTGAGAGTGATTGAGGCCATACAATTGGAGTCGATTAATTGAAAACTGTAGGTAGAAAAAAAATTTGTGATGAGGTGAATGCTAGCTAGTTTGTTCTATGTTTGTGTAGTATAGAGAGGGAGAGAGTGTGTGTGTGACAGAGAGAATCAGGGACTTCGGGAGATTAGGTCCGGGTGGGTTGCTCCATTAAAAAAAAAAGAAAAGAGAATTAATTAGGGTCCTGAGCCCACTCACTTATTATTCTTAAGTCCTTGGGTCTAGCTGCTGTCCTGGAAGGACTTAGAAATAATAAAAAAACTGAAATAGGGATGTAAAGAAAACTCTAAAACTGTGAGGGACTTAAAGATAAAAGAATAAACTAAGGGACCCTAATTAATTTTTCCTCAAAATTGAATTTGGGGGTGGGTTCGAGAATTCAAGAATTGATAAACGAAAAATTCAAAAACAACGAGCTTTCAAGAAATGGCGCCCGAGCTTCCCCACGAAGTGTTGGAGTTCATCGCGACACAACTAGCGCTCCTCTCCGATTACATCCGTTTTGCCGTCGTCTGCAAGTACTGGGGATCCGTCGTCAACGACAATCCCAGACCCCTCAATCTTGAGTTCCCATGGCTGTTCATGTCGAGTGCGACGACCCTCCCAGACAAAGACCCCACATCCTCTTCAGACTTCTAGAAGGCAAACCGCAACGCATTAACCCCTTCTATAAAGCAGAGAGTGAACGATGTCTCGGATCATCTGGGGGTTGGGTTGCAATGGTAGATGAAACTCTTTCCGTCCGCCTATTCAACCCTTTGTCAGGGGAACAGATGCTCGATGTCCCGGTTCTCTGGCATACTGATTTCACTTCTGAGCCAAGGTTGAACATGCACAACAAGATTGGATACGAGGTTCGACACGACTATGGCAACTATGTAGTTAGGGATTTCAAATCCCCAACGGAAATGCGGGATGGTTTCTTTCGCAAGGCGGTGTGGTCAAAGAACCCCAGAGATTCTGATTTTATGATTGTGGTATTGTGTCGACGGAATTTTGAGGTGATCTATTGGAAGCGAGGTGACTTGCGATGGACAACAGTCCGGACAACGTTATCTTCTGTTGCTGATGCAATATTTTACAATCAGAAGTTGTATATGGTGAGTGATCTTACCCGTGTGTCGGCATTGGATCTCCTCCGACAAGGACCAGAGATGAGAATGCCGGATCTTCATCATCGGTTCATGCATAAGTATCTGGCAGCAAATGAATCCGGGCTGTTCTTCATCGGGAGGAATTCCATGTTGCAAGATAAAGTGCATTGTTCCAATTTCGGGACATACAAGGTCAAATCTCACGAGACAACAAAGTTTGAAGTATTCAAATTAGAAAGGGAGGGAGGAAATTGGGAGAAGACTCAGAGCCTTGATGGGGGGATGCTATTTTTGGGCAGAAATACGTCAATGTGGCTCCCTTCTCGCAGTTGTCATGGATGCAGACCGGACTCGATCTATTTCACCGATGACAACTTTGGTAGATCCCCGGGCTTGGTCATTGATCATTATGATTCTGGAGTTTTTAATCTCGAGGATGCTACGTTTGGTTCGCTTTTAGACTTGGTTCATGATCCACAGCTAAGTTCGATAAAGAAGACATATCAAGTGTCGCATCCTTATCATGTGTGGGTTCTCCCCAGTCCACAGTAGGTGATGTAGATCACTATTGAAGTTCTTGCTGTAGTCTCCAAAGTTCTGCCACATTTTATTTTTCTGCAAAACTCTTTTCATAGTGAGTTAGTGAGTGGTCATTCTTTGTTTTCAATTGCTGTAGATGATGTAGATCACTATTAAAGTTCTTTGTTTTTTAGTCTCCAAAGTTCTACCACAGTTTATTTTTCTGCAAAACTCTGTTCATATGGGTTAGTGAGTGGTCATTCTTTGTTTTCAATTGCTGTATTCACTCATGCCATTGAAAGGGAAAAGTGTGAGCAGCTTTTTTTTTTTTGGCAATGTAATGATGATACTGAATTGCTGTAACTCTGCATTTTATTTTCAGATGTTGTTGAGCTTCTTATGCCTATCCATTTGATTTTTAATGTGTTTTCTTATCCTTTTTTTTACAGTGAATTACAGCAACTTGTTAGATTATCATGCTAATACTATGACCTTGATTCTATAGTTTTTACTCTGCTTTCTGCAATGAGGCCCCATCCTTGTAGTTGCTTAGCAGGTATCAGAATTGTCGCTAAATGTACGATTGAACTTATTGGAATTTGTGGGATTTATAGAGTTCGTATTGATGCAAAAATCAATGCCTACTATTGAAAAACCAACCATCAGAGGTCAACATTGTTGCAGGGTCACCCAGATCACATATCATATATATGTGATGACATGTAAATTATTTGGTGGGAGTATCATATATATCAGTCATACAGTCACTTCAAATCAGAATTGGACTGTCAAAAGTGAACAACTTTTGAAAAACAAAGCATATATAATTTTTGAAGGACAAACACAGGTAATTCTCCTTTTTCCCATCTTCCACTTCTCTATTTCATGATCTATTTTTCAGTTTTTCTATCAGATTTTGAACTTATCTTTCACTTCTCTATTTAATGATCTATTTTTCATTTTTTCCATCAGATTTTGAACTTTTTAACAGGGTCATAAATAAACAATTAGATTGTGATGTTATGTTATTGTTCATTGCCTCTCCCATTCAAAATAAAGCCAAAAGTTCTGAATTCGTTCCACACCCAGAGTGAGTATTTCAAGTTGGTACTGTTATGACTGGGAGGATATTTTTGGCTATGGTTGTCGTGAAGAATTGTGTAATCATAATGGTTGATTTGTCATATACAAAATGATATTTTACAGAACATCGATAAAAAGAAAATTTTCAGTGATTCCGAGTATGAGACTCCATCATAAATTCAAGTGGGGTTTTGTTAGTTTTGACATCATCTTCTTCAACAACCGTGTTAACATCTGTACCGTTGTTGGTGGTGGACACCTGTGCATTTGGATAGATTTTGCGATTGAAAAGATTTCTAAAGGTAGATTCAAACACATTTGCAGCCTCTCAACATGGATTGACTGGCTAACAAATCAGTGGTGGTGGTGTGACCGAAGAAAGACGACACACACGTTAGTGGGGACAATTAATCCAAAGTTTATAATACTTGGGAGTCTGAAAAATATAGAAATTATAGATTGAAATCAAAAGGCTAGTTGGTTAAGATTTTTTTCGAAAGATGCAGTTCATAGTTTTTATTTTATAATATCTCTAATAAGACTAGTTCAACATAACTACATAAGGTTGGCTTGTTTAGATTCTTGTTTAGAAATGTCTTTATGTTAAAAAAATATCTGAGGATAAACTTTTGAACTTAGTTTTTACATAGATGTTTTTTATATTACGGTAACCAAACATAACAGAACTATCGCACAGAAAATTCTGTTGGGAGTATGTATAGAAAGATCAATATTTTTGGAAAAAATATAAGAAGCAGCACACTGAAACAGAATAAGGCTGTTGGTGTTTATGAAGCTTAATTGCAAAGAAAAAACAGTACTGAACCAATTATTATCTATTCATGGTATCGGGTTCAACCTGACAAGGCTGTTGGTGTGCGCGGCTTTGAAGTAGCCCCCATTTAATTTCTTTATGCCCTCGATAGCGCACCCCTCGCCACGCTTGATGTCATAAGCTTGCCATTTCAAGCACCCGCACTTGCACTGGAAGATCATTACATCATTATTCAAAAGCGCAGGAAGGAAAAAATAGTCAAATTTCTTATGGAGGAGACCCTTCAAGGAATCAAACTTGATACTCTGTTTCTTCCTCCATCCGGCTCCGTAGAGATCCTGCAAGACCCATATGTCCAGTTGATCTGGATTGGTTGCCACCGTCATTGTCAGGCGACCCTCCAGCTCCATTAAATTGGGCATTCCGCCAGTCCTAGAACAAGGAGCACGCGTTTGAATGAACTTTTCGCTTGATGCATCGAGCGAAATCAAAAACGTTTCTTGTCCTCCTGAGGGATAGTCATTTTGATTACATCGTCGTACTTCGAAGTAATACACCAGCAAATGCCACGCTCCATCTGCCCAGGTGAGATGATCCATAGTCCACTTATTGTGATCCCATGGAAAATCGATCATTCTCCATGAACCCATTGTTGACGAACCCACCGAGAACACAATCAATCCTTGTCTTTTATCTAACTTTTCGTTGTTGAAATGCCACAAGACCTTGTATTCCCCAGCCCGGGAATTAAAACCAAGGCTCATCCCAACTTGACAACGATATTGGGGTGGTGGCATAGGAATCTCTACAGATGTTCTAGTCACCAGATTGAGGACGAAGAATTGACGAGCTCGGCAATGCCACACCAAAATCAAACCTTTGCAACTTGCTATTAATTGGAGTGGGGCTTTGGTGTATATAGGTTTGACTGTCACCATTTTTGATGATGCTCGTTCGACCTCAATGAAATAGATCTGACGAGGTTGCATGAGTCCAAGCTGGATGAGTAAGCCTGGTTGGGAGCGGGCAAGGTTTAGATTGGTGAATAGGGGTTGTTATCGATTGTGTCGAACCATTGCTTGCACACGATGCGTAGCGGGCGAAGCTCCTCTGCAGGGAGCCTGTTTATGATCTCGTAGACGACCACCTCTTCGTTTATGACCTCCTCTTGCAATTCTCTTTTCAGCTGGGGTTTTGTTAGTTTTGACATCATCTTCAACAAAACAAAACACAACAAAACAAACAAACAAAAAAGAAACAGACTTGAAAGCTAACAAGAATCGGTAGGTGGTGGTGGTGGTGGTGGTGGTGTCGTGGTGACCAAGGAAAGACGACGCTCGTGTTAGAGGGACGACAATTAAATCCAAGTTCATGATACATGGGAATCAGATTTATATAAAGATTGTTTAAAATCAATTAATGGCTAGTTTGTTTAGATTTTTCTGGAAGAACCGGATTTCCAGTTTTTATAATATCTAACGAATATATTTTTCTTCAACAATCAGATTGTTTTAATTTTTGAGGAAGAAACAGATTTGATAGGTTGTTTAAATACCAGTTTAAACTAGTTTTCCCACAGCGTGTAAATGAAAAAAATCTATTCACAACTAATACATTCAATTTTTTCAATTTATTTATATAAGATATAATTTCAAAATCTATTTATCGCCAATACATTCAATTACAATGATAATGATTAAAATTTAATAAAATAAAATATAAGATCTTAAAATTACTGATTTTTTAATTAACCAATAAAACACAATTACACAATTACAATGACAATAGTGATGTAGGACAGATTTTGAAAGAAATTATTACAGAATATTTGATTTTAAATTTGTTTACAAAATAAATTTTATGAGATTTTGTCATTTATGGACAAATCTCATTATTTAAATTCATATTAATCACCTTTTGTTGGTGAATTAAAAATTTAAGATTTTTAGTATCTTATGTTTTATTTTATTAGATTTTAATTTTAATAATTGTAATTGTAATTGGGTCTTTACTATTTACATAATTCACATTATAAATATGAATTTAATATTTGTGGCCTATACAATAAGTGCCATCATCTTTGTGTGGGATAATTTTTTTATCAATAATATTTTAAATTTCCTCTTTTTTTGGGACTTTCTTCGTTATGGATTCAATAAATCAAATATGGCTAGTTTATTTGGATTTTGAGGAAAAAAACAGATTTTATTGTTCGTTTAAGAACTAGTTTAAATTAAGATAATGTTGGTTTGTTCTTATTCTGTTCCCCCGTTTGGAAAACGGAATAAGCGAATATAAAGGTAGTATAAGGGTGGTATAAGAATTGATAGGAAAAATGATTGTTTGTTTGTAGGGTATATCTTGGTATTATTAAGCTAGTTTAAACGAGTATAAGATAGTATAGCAATTCTAAGTAACTCCTAGGATAAGCTATATTCAGTTTATCTATTCTAATGGGCTTACATGTCAAATCAACTTTTTATATCTTATCACATCAAATCACCTATCAATACATCTTATACATCAAAGTGTTCACATGTCAAATCAGTCTTTTTACAATTTATTTATATTTTATTCTTTATCAATTAAACAACTCAGCCCTTTATTCTTACGTTTTCTAATGAGAATAAAAAAAAACATAATTAAACATAAAATCTCTTATTTATGTAGACTTGTTATCTATACTGACATAATTATTTATTCAGAATAACTCAATTCCACTATCCAAACGGAGACTTCAAGTGTTAGATCATATATGTATTATATTTTAGTTTGTTATTATATTAATTTATTAATATGTTATACATGTGATGTTATCCTGCACTATTCTATGAAAGGCTTGAATGATTCTCTAGTAAAAAAAGGATGTCTCATTATTCAAATTCTAGTGATCTTGAATAAACGTATTATTTTTTATAATTGCCAAAAATATATATATATTTGAGGACCAAGTTTGAATTTAATATAAAAATGATCCAGCATATATTTTCGAACAGAATCGGAACCATGATTTTGACTAGGGATGCAACTTGGATGGGTTAAGCTTGACTCGACCTAACCTGACATTTGGGTGGGTTGGGGTTTTAGCGTACAGGTTTAATTCGAATCGAATCCGAGCAATCAGAACATAATTCAGGTTGGATTTGGGTTCAAAGATTGGAAACCCGAATTCAACCGGAATACGAAGTATGAATGATAAATTTAAATATTCATATTTAATTTTTTTAATGTATTAAGAAATAAAATTTGAATTGTTAAATTTATGTTTACCTGTAATATATAAATTTTATAGTTTAATCTAATCAAAATGATTTCCACTGTCCAATCTGACAAAAAGGCTAAAAATAAAATGCAGTATCTCCAATACACCCACGATGTGTATGTTGCTCGCGGAAAGGTCTACTATAGGTATTCACAAAAAATAATTCACTAGAATACAAAAAGCCTTTATTATAAATCATCAATGTTTTTTTCAAACAACCGATATGAGATTATAGCTTTTCTCTTTGGATTCAATTTTTTCATTCACCTAAAATTGATTTTGAGAATGTAATTATACTACGCTTATCTAATGAAAGGAACACACTACAAAATGAATTTCCACTAAAAATAATTAGTAGAACTCAAACTCATTTAAAATCAAAACATGATAAAAACTCAAGTTTTTTCAACATTTTTTTTTGTGATCTCATCATATCTGAATCTGTTCGATCTCGGATAAAACAGTTCTTCAATTCACTCTCTGTTTTTTAATATTTTTTTTATTTCTGCAAATACACAGATGCGAAATCTACTTCGCATCGCCATCTTCAACATAAAATCTGTTCCCGCTCTAGGTTGATCTCTCTTCCTCCATTTCTTCTCGCAATTCGTTCAAAACGCTATAATACGAAGATTTTTTATTTTATTTTGTCTTTATAATGGCAGAGATGATGATCAAGAAGCTGATGCCTATGGATCCCGAGTCCCGGATGCTCATCGATTGGATAGAGAAAGGTGAGATCCACCGATCGATCACTCAGACTTACTGGACCTCTTCTTTTTTATTATTGATTTTTTTTTTTTTTTTGGAAAATTTTTTTTTCCGTGAGAATTGATATTCTTTGACATAATGTATTTGCGCCTAATTTTGCTGCATTTTTTGTTTTCTTTGCTATTTATTGTCCAGTAATGGGGAATAATGTATGTTATAACCTATGATATCTGCCAGAATTTTCACATGATTTTATGCATATTTGATTTGGGTTTCTCTTTAGGAAATCTGTAATTTATGGTGTACCGTGATAGCCATATAAGTAAATGTTATGGTTTAACTCGGATAAAAAAAATAAGAAATCTGATACAATTAGCTTCTGTTGATCCGATCAATCAAAGATACAAGATCTGTAGGCTCCAACGACGTTGTTGATTCTTAAGAAAAATGTCAGGAAAATGAGCTTCTACAATCTGTTGATTCCTAAGAATACCATAAGAATACCAGAATGATTGGATTTCTATGATATTCTACCAAGAACAACAAAGATAATAGGAGAATTTTAATAAAGAGAATAATCTTAAATTTTCAATAATCTCAATAATGAATTGGGAGAATCCATAACTAATTATCTAAATCTATAAAGTATGATTCTAACATATTAACTAAATATGCAAAAATAACAATTACATCTTTATTTAATCCTAACTAATATTCAAATTTGAATTTAAATTCAAATTTCAAATTCAAATCCTAACTAAAAATCAAAAGAAATCATATCTGAATCTGAATATTAAATAATCCTAATTATCTAAAAAAATATGATAAATATAACAAATAAAACTAAAATACAAATAAATACAAATCATTCATAATCCTCCATATGGTGGTCCTCAACATTAATTGAATGACTCATGATCGTACTGCATCAATTAGCCACATTGTAATTTAATTGAGTTTGTTCCATATTAATAAAAGTAGGTATTCTAGATAATGGAATAGTCTAGAGCTATGGGGATTGAATTACATCCACCATGGACAAATCCTCCAACTGCATTCAACAATACATTCTAGCAACCTGCATAGCCTGCCTGATGCACTTTCATAGCGTGGAAGAGGAATTACAATTCGTCAATTTTCATGGATTATCATTCCATTTATATTTAGGGTGCGTTTGGTTGCGCGATTGCGCTGCGATTGCGATTGCAGGAAGCTGCGTTTGCAATCGTGCAACCAAACAGTTTTGTAATTGCAATTTTAAACCTAGCGATTGCAGACAAATAGTGTCCAAAAGCTGCGATTTCAAAAAGTTGAGAAAGTGAGCTTCCTGCAGAATCAGGTTTGCAATCGCAGATTCCTGTAGAATCAATTTTGCAATCGCGCAACCAAACGCACCCTTAACCTGAATGACATGACTCCGTAAAGAATGACTCGTTCGCCCTCTCCCAGTTGGGAGTTTTGTGACGTGTCTCGTTCTAACGAATGGGACACGTGGCACCTAAAGCAGAGGGTAATGCGTGAGGTTGGTTTCACTCTTACTTTTTTATTACAAATAATATGGTATTTGAGATGATGATGTGACATATAAAAACTCAGTCTACAAATGCCTCCAATGAACCGAGTCTACGAATATAGGGACGTTAGTGGGATTCTTGGGGGGTCCAAAATGGAGATGTAAAACTCCCTTGACTATTGTGCTGCCCTTTTATTTTTCTTTGTCCTTTTTTATGCCCCATGTTTCTGATCTACACTTTTTTGGACTTTGTATTTTAACACTTTCACTTGTTATATAATTTTTACATTATTTTAAAAGAAAATTCCGTTGGATAAACCAGCCTGCATTATTGTATTTTTTTAGTAAAAAAAAAAAATATTTGTTCACCTACCAAGATTAAACAGTGATGGACAATTGGACATGATTATTCTGTTCTACATGACATTTCTTTCCTCTCATCAAACCAACAAAACCGGTGATTAAAAGCATAAAAAATGATACACATCACTTTAAAAATTGCGTCTTGAGATTGTTGGATAAATTGTGGGATAAATGTAAGAATAATTTTTTAATATACTTAATAGTTGCGCGTTACTTCTGAAGACATTGTTTTCATCAACCAGTTTGAGTGATACACTGAGGCCCACAAATACATATTGATGTATTTAATTAGATCGTTTAACTGGTGTAACTACCACTTAATTGCACCCTTTCAAATAAATACACCCCTTATTTGAATTCGCATCAATTTAAAAGATGTCATCTTGAACTTGCATCCTTTCAGAAAATGTATCACAATTACTCTTGCATTCATTCAATGAATGAGTCGCCATTGAATTGCCCAACACTGTCAATACATCACTGTCAGTTTTATACACTATGGTCATGTTTGTTGCATCTTAAATTTACAGATTATAGATTATAACTTATAGATTATAGATTATAAATTTTTTGATAAATTGTAGACATGTTTGTTGTAACTGTTTAAAAGCAGTAAAGAAGCAGCAGTGAATGTTTGTTTAATAAGTTGTAAAACAATTTTTTGCTGTACAATTATCAAAAGTAACCCTATACTATAGAAATAAAAAATTGATTTATGTTTGATTAAATAAGTTGATTTTTACATATAAAATTAATTTTATAAATATCTAAAAGAAAATTAAATTAACATAAATAATATTTCAAAAACACTACAATAATTTTCAAATATTACATTATAGAATTTTAATAAATTGAGAGACAAATGAAATTATAAAAAAAATTGATAAGGTATTTTTTGTAATAGTAAAAAAATTGAGAAGATGAAATTTAGTTTAGTGATTTTTGGTGTAATAGAAAAAAATAGATACACATATTATTAATAAAAAAGATTAAGGGCATAAGTGTCTAAAATAAAAAAAAAATAATGTCTTTTATAAGTTATAATCTCAAATGCATCCATTTCCTAACTTATAGATTATGACTTTTTTAAGATGTTTTTAACTTTAATAAGTTCTGATAAATTGAAATAAACATGTAATAACTGTTTATTTTAAGTTAAAAGATATAATCTGCAGCTTACAAGTTTTGACAAACATGTACTATGTCAGGCTAGGCTACATGGGCCTTAGTGAAAATTGAACCATACATTCTTAGAAGGCAAATGTTACATCTAAAAGGATGTGTAACATTTCAATACTAGCTCCCAATGTTATATATACATGATCATTATCTAATAATAATAATATATTAATAATAACAAGAAACATCAATACATTATGTACCACCTCCTAAAACTTCAAGTTAGGTTGAAAGTGCATCTGAGGCTTCTGAGCCCACCTCTTCCTTATTCTTATTCTGATATTTATAAAGCCTTGCACACACCACATAGTAACAAAAGTTGATCATCCCAACCACCGCCAACATCCAGTACACTTTGTCGACCCTCCCGGCGTCGATATTGTCCGGCAACCATCCGGTGGTCCGCCTCACCAGGCCCACCACCGCCGTGCTCATGTAGAACCCGATCGCCACGATTAACGAGATCATCGCCGTCGATGTGCCCCGCAATGCCTCCGGGAACTCCTGGTAATACAGCCCCACCTGCCCGGGGAAGTGCAGCGCCTCCCCAACGCCGGTCACCACCAGCGGCGGCAAAAGCCACAACACCGATGTTAAATGGGCCGGGCCAGACCTCAACCTGGCCCGCTCAACCAAGGCGGATCCCGCCATGCCAATGAAATTCAAAATGTGGCCCGCTCCTATCCGTTGGAGTGGGTTGGGGGCCCGGCCCATGTAAAGTTGGAAGGCAGGATATACTGCACGGTCGAGGAGTGGGAGGGTTAGGGCTACCGAGGCTAGGGAGCCAATCGAGACGGAGCCCGGTGGGATGGAGAAGGTGCCACCGATGTGGCGGTCCATCTTTAGGGCTTGGAGGACGGTCATGCTGAGTTGAATGCCGATGGTGATGCTGAGTAAGGGAGAGGAAGACCAGAGGGGGAAGATTTTTATTAGGGCCTTGAGGTCTTCGACTTGCTCGACAGTGGCCAGCCGCCATGGCTTGGCCACCGTCCCGTCCGGATTGGTGTCACCTTTGACCTGTATTGCGGCTCGATTGAAGAACCTGAATTATGATAAATAATATTTTCAGTGAAAAACTATGTTTAGTGTAGCTTGTATATAACTTATCATTCATTTTTTAGTACAATGAAAATGAGCTCCATTTTTTCTATTTTATAACAAAAGGTGTCATGTCATCCAAATCATTCTTTGAAAGATACTTTCTGATTTTTTTTGTTAAATGACTAATAAGAGAATGCCCCTTGGTATTTTCGTTGAAGCATCTAGGCCAACATTAAAAGCTCTGAACAAACAATTTTTGTTTAATGGTTCTCCCAGGACCCTCTTTTCATCAATTCTAACCTAACTATTTTCTTTCATGTGAAAAATCTAACCCAACTTTAGTTGAGTGTTTTTTTTATTGACACAACTATAAAAGTTATTATATGATGTTGGCCAATTAACTTTAATTTATAACAGACAACAATTTGTATCTAATTATTATGACCTAAAAGTGATGTTAATGTACCATGAATTACATTATTCTACATCAATTTGTATCTAATTTATTGACTAAAAGTTATTCTAAAACATTAAACGTAAGTCATATTATTAACAATTCAAATATATTGCAAGTACAATCTTAATACGTTATACCTGAAACTTTGGCTCGGGGTACCTTGACCATCTAATTTCGAACTATAATAGTACTCAGCCCCCTCCTCATCCACCCCCCACTTCACCACCGACGCCACTACAACTCGCGCCAATCCAGTAAACGGGCTCCCAGTCACCTCAGTCACCCTATAAAATCGTTTCCCAATAAGAAACACCACCACGGCGGCCACATTAACGGCCGCGCAAATCCCTAACCCGAGCCCCCACCCCACATTGTCCTCGATGTAGACGATCACGGTGCTTCCGATGATGGAGGACACGTAGAATACAACGAAGTACCAATTGAAGAACATGTTTTGGTCCTGGGCAGTGCTAAACTGGTCGGCGCCCAACGTCGCGTTTGTAAAGCGAGAGCCGCCACCTCCGATGACCATGAGGGCCAACGCCGAGTAGAGGACTGCAATTTGGCTTGTGGAAGGGCCACCACCGCTGCATGAAACGGTGGTGGCGGCTTTGGAGCATTGGTGGGGGCGTAGGGAGGGTATGGATGTTGTGAGTGTGAAGAGCACCATACCCTAAGAGTGTGCCCAATTGATTAGATATTGAAATGTGACACCAATTATTACGTCATAATATTATTTGAAAAATGTTATAGTCGGTCATTTTTTCAATCATATATGCAGACCTCACATTTTTTTTTATAAAATTGTATACATTTTTTTTTAATAAGGTATGTACTTTTATAAGAAGTAAAATATATAATTGAATGAATTGAATGATATTATTTAAAAAAATGTGAATTTTATTAACAATGGTGAGCATATATGTGGTGGAATTACCCCCACATGATCTTCTAACCAAGCTAGGGTGGGCTTTGGTCTCCTGGTCTGTAGGCTCATGCTCTGTATGTGTGATCAGCCTTTTAGCTGAGTATGTTTCAGTGGACTACATTGTTATAATCGTCCTACGAGGTTTGTCAGTTTATAATTGTCCTACTATTTATGTACCCAGAAAAAAAAAGTTCCTGATGACATGACCTTGATTTTTGCCCCTACCTTGAACAGTAACACATGTATTAAAATAAAAATGAGGTCAACATGCTAAAATTTAAAGCTTTGTGTACCAAAAAAAAAAAACCCTGAATATCTTAATTAAGTAGGCTAGATAGAATTTAATGTTACAAATAATAATAAAAAAGTAGAGCATACAAGTTTTCTCTAACTAATGTCACTCTTTCTCAACACTAGACAATTTTTTTTACAATTTACATCATTTTGTGTCTATACTGTTAATTAGTATGAAAATCATAAATGATTCATTTAAGTCAATGTGACAATTCTGTCCAAAAACATGTTGTTTTCGTTTCCCTTTATCATGCTCTGCCAGAAAAAATGAAATAATTGAGAATGGCAATAATGAAGGCAGATGTATGATGAGGACTTGAGACCAAATTATTTGAACAGAACTTAATAGCACGTGGAAACATATCTGAAAAACAAATTTCACTTAATTAATAAGTTATTTTTGAATACTCTAATGCATAAAGCATACATTTATTATATTACTAAAATTTTACTTTTTTTTAATGTTTATAACTAAAAACTGCATGTGATTAGCTTCTTAAATAAAATTTTGCAACCATTTAATGTGTATGGAAACACGATTGAACTAATTTAATTATCACAAAACCAGAGTCCAACTAAATATATTTTCAAACTCTACCTTAATCTTACATTATAAAAAAGGGAAAAATCCATACAACCCCTTTAAATCTGACAGAAATTTATATGACCTCCTGACTTTTCTTAAAATCCATACCTGAAAACATCTCATAAATCCAAATAACCCCATAAATAAAATTTTCATTAACAGATGATGTATATTTTATGAATATTTTGTTTAGTTAATCCTGTTTGAAAACACAATATACTAAAAAACCCCTACAATGTGTTAAAAATATGAAAAATCCTATAAAAATGACAATTTTACCCTCTCTAGTCTGGAGGCGTAAAATTGTCATTACAGATGACTTTTTATATTTTTAACACATTGTAGGATTTGTTAGGTATACTGTATTTTCTACTAGGGTTAACTAAACATAATATTCACAAAATATTCATCATCTGTAAATGTAAATTTTATTTATGGGGTTATTTAGATTTACTAAGTATTTTCAGATGATTATATGAATTTAAAAAAAAATCAATGGGTTATACAGCAGTTTACAGGGGATTTTATGGTTTTTTTCCTATAAAAAATCAAAGAAATGAAAATCGATCCATGCAGGAGTTGTTCTTTAGCTAGAGTCACAGGTCGCTCTCCTAGGTTTATTAAAGAATTGTGAGTGATTTTATGCATACTAGGTTTTTTCAGCTTTTTTTATAATGGTTCTGACTAGCAAAAATCATACTTATCCAGACAAGTTTTCAATTTTGGCATCTAAAGTCTCTTTTTTTTTATGAAAGTAAAAACAAAAAAACACTTTTAATCATAGAAAATAGTTCTTCACCAATATAACAAGATTATACTTCCTAGAATGATGTTTTCAAAATTTATTTTTAAATGAAAAGGAATAAAATGAATCTAGATCCCCTCACTATAATTTACCAAGAAAGCGATGAAGGAAGCAACAGCGACGATGGAGAAGCATCCAAAGTAGGAATCGGCAATGATAGCGCCCGCGATGGGGGTCAAGTTCACGCACCCATTAACAATGTTCGATACCTGCGCCGCATCAATGCTCTCCATCCCAAATTTCTGTATCAAGTATACTATCAGGTTCGCGTTGGCACCTCCCATCGCGATCCCCATAAACAACAAGTTGCCTGCACTGACACACGTTATGTGCGATCAAAGACCATCTAATGTTAATTTTCAAATCCCAATCAGATATTATCACCTGCAATGAAAGGGAAGGTCACCCAGCCGCCTCGCCTGCGATCGGGGAGTTTCGACGGGGCCAATTCAACGTTGAATCGGGCTTCTTCATGCCTCATTTTGGCATCCATTGCATCTTTATTTAATCCTAACTAATCTCAATAATGAATTGGGAGAATCCATAACTAATTATCTAAATCTATAAAGTATGATTCTAACAGATTAACTAAATATGCAAAAATAACAATTACATCTTTATTTAATCCTAACTAATATTCAAATTTGAATTTAAATTCAAAATTCAAATTCAAATCCTAACTAAAAGTCAAAAGAAATCATATCTGAATCTGAATATTAAATAATCATAATTATCTAGAAAAATATGATAAATCTAACAAATAAAACTAAAATACAAATAAATACAAATCATTCATAATCTTCCATATGGTGGTCCTCAACATTAATTGAATGGCTCATGATCGTGCTGCATCAATTAGCCACATTGTAATTTAATTGAGTTTGTTCCATATTAATAAAAGTAGGTATTCTAGATAATGGAATAGTCTAGAGCTATGGGGATTGAATTACATCCACCATGGACAAATCCTCCAACTGCATTCAACAATACCTTCTAGCAACCTGCATAGCTTACCTGATATACTTCCATAGCATGGAAGAAGAATTACAATTCGTTAATTTTCATGGATTATCATTCCATTTAACCTGAATGACATGACTCCATAAAGAATGACTCGTTCGCCCTCTCCCAGTTGGGAGTTTTGTGACGTGTCTCGTTCTAACGAATGGGACACGTGGCACCTAAAGCAGAGGGTAATGCGTGAGGTTGGTTTCACTCTTACTTTTTTATTACAAATAATAAGGTATTTGAGATGATGATGTGACATATGAAAACTCAGTCTACAAATGCCTCCAATGAACCGAGTCTACGAATATAGGGACGTTAGTGGGATTCCTGGGGGATCTACACTTTTTTGGACTTTGTATTTTAACATTTAGGGTGCGTTTGGTTGCGCGATTGTAAAACTGATTCTGTATGAATCTGCGATTGCAAACTTGATTTTGCAGGAAGCTCACTTTCTCAGTTTTTTGAAATCGCAGCTTTTGGGCACTATTTGTCTACAATCGCTGGATTTAAAACAGCGATTATAAAATTGTTTGGTTGCGCGATTGCAAACGCAGCTTCCTGTAATCGCAATCGTAGTGCAATCGCGCAATCAAACGCACCCTTACACTTGTTATATAATTTTTACATTATTTTAAAAGAAAATTCCGTTGGATAAACCAGCCTGCATTATTGTATTTTTTTAGTAAAAAAAAATATATTTGTTCACCTACCAAGATTAAACAGTGATGGACAATTGGACATGATTATTCTGTTCTACATGACATTTCTTTCCTCTCATCAAACCTACAAAACCGGTGATTAAAAGCATAAAAAATGCATAAAAAATGATACACATCACTTTAAAAATTGCGTCTTGAGATTGTTGGATAAATTGTGGGATAAATGTAAGAATAATTTTTTAATATACTAATAGTTTCGCGTTACTTCTGAAGACACTGTTTTCATCAACCAGTTTGAGTGATACACTGAGGCCCACAAATACATATTGATGTATTTAATTAGATCGTTTAAGTGGTGTAACTACCACTTAATTGCACCCTTTCAAATAAATACACCCCTTATTTGAATTCGCATCAATTTAAAAGATGTCATCTTGAACTTGCATCCTTTCAGAAAATGTATCACAATTACTCTTGCATTCATTCAATGAATGAGTCGCCATTGAATTGCCCAACACTGTCAATACATCATTGTCAATTTTATACATTATGGTCATGTTTGTTGCATCTTAAATTTACAGATTATAGATTATAACTTATAGATTATAGATTATAAATTTTTGATAAATTGTAGACATGTTTGTTGTAACTGTTTAAAAGCAGTAAAGAAGCACAGTGAATGTTTGTTTAATAAGTTGTAAAACAATTTTTTGCTGTACAATTATCAAAAGTAACCCTATACTATAAAAATAAAAAATTGATTTATGTTTGATTAAATAAGTTGATTTTTACATATAAAATTAATTTTATAAATATCTAAAAGAAATTAAATTAACATAAATAATATTTCAAAAACACTACAATAATTTTCAAATATTACATTATAGAATTTTAATAAGTTGAGAGACAAATGAAATTATAAAAAAAATTGATAAGGTATTTTTTGTAATAGTAAAAAAATTGAGAAGATGAAATTTAGTTTAGTGATTTTTGGTGTAATAGGAAAAAATAGATACACATATTATTAATAAAAAAGATTAAGGGCATAAGTGTCTAAAGAAAAAAAAAATGTCTTTTATAAGTTATAATCTCAAATGCATCCATTTCCTAACTTATAGATTATGACTTTTTCAAGATGTTTTTAACTTTAATAAGTTCTGATAAATTTAAATAAACATGTAATAACTGTTTATTTTAAATTAAAAGATATAATCTGCAGCTTACAAGTTTTGACAAACATGTACTATGTCAGGCTAGGCTACATGGGCCTTAGTGAAAATTGAACCATACATTCTTAGAAGGCAAATGTTACATCTAAAAGGGATGTGTAACATTTCAATACTAGCTCCCAATGTTATATATACATGATCATTATCTAATAATAATAATATATTAATAATAACAAGAAACATCAATACATTATGTACCACCTCCTAAAACTTCAAGTTAGGTTGAAAGTGCATCTGAGGCTTCTGAGCCCACCTCTTCCTTATTCTTATTCTGATATTTATAAAGCCTTGCACACACCACATAGTAACAAAAGTTGATCATCCCAACCACCGCCAACATCCAGTACACTTTATCGACCCTCCCGGCGTCGATATTGTCCGGCAACCATCCGGTGGTCCGCCTCACCAGGCCCACCACCGCCGTGCTCATGTAGAACCCGATCGCCACGATTAACGAGATCATCGCCGTCGATGTGCCCCGCAATGCCTCCGGGAACTCCTGGTAATACAGCCCCACCTGCCCGGGGAAGTGCAGCGCCTCCCCAACGCCGGTCACCACCAGCGGCGGCAAAAGCCACAACACCGATGTTAAATGGGCCGGGCCGGACCTTAGCCTGGCCCGCTCAACCAAGGCGGATCCCGCCATGCCAATGAAATTCAAAATGTGGCCCGCTCCTATCCGTTGGAGTGGGTTGGGGGCCCGGCCCATGTAGCGTTGGAAGGCAGGATAGACGGCACGGTCGAGGAGTGGGAGGGTTAGGGCCACCGAGGCTAGGGAGCCAATCGAGACGGAGCCCGGTGGGATGGAGAAGGTGCCGCCGATGTGGCGGTCCATCTTTAGAGCTTGGAGGATGGTCATGCTGAGTTGGATGCCGATGGTGATGCTGAGTAAGGGGGAGGAAGACCAGAGGGGGAAGATTTTTATTAGGGCCTTGAGGTCCTCGACTTGCTCGACGGTAGCCAGCCGCCATGGCTTGGCCACCGTCCCATCTGGATTGGTGTCACCTTTGACTTGTATTGCGGCTCGATTGAAGAACCTGAATTATGATAAATAATATTTTCAGTGAAAAACTATGTTTAGTGTAGCTTGTATATAACTTATCATTCATTTTTTAGTACAATGAAAATGAGCTCCATTTTTTCTATTTTATAACAAAAGGTGTCATGTCATCCAAATCATTCTTTGAAAGATACTTTCTGATTTTTTTTGTTAAATGACTAATAAGAGAATGCCCCTTGCTATTTTTGTTGAAGCATCTAGGCCAACATTAAAAGCTCTGAACAAACAAATTTTTTTTTTTATGGTTCTCCCAAGACCCTCTTTTCATCAATTCTAACCTAACTATTTTCTTTCATGTGAAAAATCTAACCTAACTTTAGTTGAGTGTTTTTTTATTGACACAACTATAAAAGTTATTATATGATGTTGGCCAACTAACTTTAATTTATAACAGACAAAAATTTGTATCTAATTATTATGACCTAAAAGTGATGCTAATGTACCATGAATTACATTATTCTACATCAATTTGTATCTAATTTATTGACTAAAAGTTATTCTAAAACATTAAACGTAAGTCATATTATTAACAATTCAAATATATTGCAAGTACAATCTTAATACGTTATACCTGAAACTTTGGCTCGGAGTACCTTGACCATCTAATTTCGAACTATAATAGTACTCAGCCCCCTCCTCATCCACCCCCCACTTCACCACCGACGCCACTACAACTCGCGCCAATCCAGTAAACGGGCTCCCAGTCACCTCAGTCACCCTATAAAACCGTCTCCCAATAAGAAACACCACCACGGCAGCCGCATTAACGGCCGCGCAAATCCCTAACCCGAACCCCCACCCCACATTGTCCTCGATGTAGACGATCACGGTGCTTCCGATGATGGATGACACGTAGAATACAACGAAGTACCAATTGAAGAACACGTCTTGGTCCCGGGCAGTGTTAAACTGGTCGGCGCCCAACGTCGCGTTTGTAAAGCGAGAGCCGCCACCTCCGATGACCATGAGGGCCAACGCCGAGTAGAGGACCGCAATTTGGCTTGTAGAAGGGCCACCACCGCTACATGAGACGGTGGTGGCGGCTTTGGAGCATTGGTGGGGGCGTAGGGAGGGTAGGGATGTTGTGAGTGTGAAGAGCACCATACCCTAACAGTGTGCCCAATTGATTAGATATTGAAATGTGACACCAACTATTGCGTCATTATATTATTTGAAAAATGTTATAGTCGGTTCTTTTTTCAATCATAAATACAGTCCTTACATGTTTTTTTTTTAAATCGCATACATTTTTTTAATAAGATATGTACTTTTATAAAAAGTAAAATATATACTTCAATAAATTGAACGGTGTCATTTAAAAAAACATGTGAATTTTATTAACAATGGTGAGTATATAAGGGTAACGATATATATATAAGACTGTATTTGATACAGTAAAAAGACTGAATGTAACAACGATAATTTTACTTTGATCAAGTTTGAAGGGTTTCAGAAGTGTCCATCACATTGAAAAGAACCAAATAAAAGGTCACTTTTATGTTGCTTAGTGAGAATAACCAAAAAAAAAAAAAAAACACACACACACACACACACAATCAAATAAAAATTTGCCTAATCTTTATAGATAATTATCTATCCTTATAATTGGGTTTATCATTATTTCAAGAAGTTTCTAACGGGTTAGATAAAAACACATTCCCTTAAAAAATGTACACTATTCAATGACAATTTTTATAGACAAAGCATTGGAATTTTTTAAATAACTCTCATTCAATAGTTGACAAAGATGTCCCCAACCGCTTTGGCCGGGTGGATATGTACACCCCTTTCAAAGCAGCTTCCCAGGTTCATTTCTTGGTGATGCCAAGAAGAGAAAAAAAAATGGTGTTTTTAGCTTAGCTGGCTGTGTTTGTGGTGGACTTACCCCACATGATCTTCTAACCAAACTAGGGTGGGCTTTGGTCTCCTGGGCTCTAGGCTCATGCTCTGTATGTGTGATCAGCCTTTGAGCTGAGTATGTTTCAGCGGACTCTGTCCACGTTGTTGTAATCGTCCTACGAGGTTTGTCAGTTTATAATTGTCCTACTATTTATGTACCCAGAAAAAAAAAGTTCCTGATGACATGACCTTGATTTTTGCCCCTACCTTGAACAGTAACACATGTATTAAAATAAAAATGAGGTCAACATGCTAAAATTTATTGTCTTTTTTTTAGTGTAGTCCAAATCACTTTTTAGAAAATGCTTTCTTGATTCTTTTGGTTTATTAACTAAAGAAACTCTGGTCTGACCTACTTTTGGCGTTCACTGGTCTCATCTGAGTCATGGCTCAAGTCTATATACTGTAGTCCCGTTCAAGCTTTGTGTACAAAAAAAAAAAAAAAAAAACCCTGAATTTTTTAATTAAGTAGGCTAGATAGCATTTAATGTTACAAATAATAATAAAAAAGTAGAGCATACAAGTTTTCTCTAACTAATGTCACTCTTTCTCAACACTAGACAATTTTTTTTACAATTTACATCATTTTGTGTCTATACTGTTAATTAGTATGAAAATCATAAATGATTCATTTAAGTCAATGCGACAATTCTGTCCAAAAACATGCCGTTATCATTTCCCTTTATCATGCTCTGCCAGAAAAAATGAAATAATTGAGAATGGCAATAATGAAGGCAGATGTATGATGAGGACTTAAGACCAAATTATTTGAACAGAACTTAATAGCACGTGGAAACAGATCTGAAAAACAAATTTCACTTAATTAATAAGTTATTTTTGAATACTCTAATGCATAAAGCATACATTTATTATATTACTAAAATTTTCCTTTTTTTTAATGTTTATAACTAAAAACTGCATGTGGTTAGCTTCTTAAATAAAATTTTGCGACCATTTAATGTGTATGGAAACACGATTGAACTAATTTAATTATCACAAAACCAGAGTCCAACTAAATATATTTTCAAACTCTACCTTAATCTTACATTATAAAAAAAGGGAAAAATCCATACAACCCCCTTAAATCCATACCTGAAAACATCTCATAAATCCAAATAACCCCCTAAATAAAATTTTCATTAACAGATGATATATATTTTATGAATATTTTGTTTAGTTAACCCTGATTGAAAACACAATATACTAAAAAAACCCCTACAATGTGTTAAAAATATGAAAAATCCTATAAAAATGACAATTTTACCCTCTCTAGAAATATTATTAAACCCTATCTGGAGGCGTAAAATTGTCATTACAGATGACTTTTTATATTTTTAACACATTATAGGATTTGTTAGGTATACTGTATTTTCTACTAGGGTTAACTAAACATAATATTCACAAAATATTCATCATCTGTAAATGTAAATTTTATTTATAAGGTTATTTAGATTTACTAAGCATTTTCAGGGGATTATATGAATTTTAAAAAAAATCAATGGGTTATACAGCGGGGATTTTATGGTTTTTTTCCTATAAAAATCAAAGAAATGAAAATCGATCCATGCAGGAGTTGTTCTTTAGCTAGAGTCACAGGTCGCTCTCCTAGGTTTATTAAAGAATTGTGAGTGATTTTATGCATACTAGGTTTTTTCAGCTTTTTTTATAATGGTTCTGACTAGCAAAAATCATACTTATCCAAACAAGTTTTCAATTTTGGCATCTAAAGTCTTTTTTTTTTTATGAAAGTAAAAACAAAAAAAACACTTTTAATCATATAAAATAGTTCTTCACCAATATAACGAGATTATACTTCCTAGAATGATGTTTTCAAAATTTATTTTTAAATGAAAAGGAATAAAATGAATCTAGATCCCCTCACTATAATTTACCAAGAAAGCGATGAAGGAAGCAACAGCGACGATGGAGAAGCATCCAAAGTAGGAATCGGCAATGATAGCGCCCGCGATGGGGGTCAAGTTCACGCACCCATTAACAATGTTCGATACCTGCGCCGCATCAATGCTCTCCATCCCAAATTTCTGTATCAAGTATACTATCAGGTTCGCGTTGGCACCTCCCATCGCGATCCCCATAAACAACAAGTTGCCTGCACTGACACACGTTATGTGCGATCAAAGACCATCTAATGTTAATTTTCAAATCCCAATCAGATATTATCACCTGCAATGAAAGGGAAGGTCACCCAGCCGCCTCGCTTGCGATCGGGGAGTTTCGACAGGGCCAATTCAACGTCGAATCGGGCTTCTTCATGCCTCATTTTGGCATCCATTGCAGATGAATGGATGTAGTCTGAAGTAAGAGTTTTTTTTTTTTTTAAATGAATCTGGAAGTAAGAGTTTTTAGCAGAAGCTTTTATAGCATGTGTGGAGTGGCCATATGACTTCACAATAGTCTTTTGTGATAGGTGAATTAGTTGTATCGCTCTCAAGCTACGCATTCAGTATTAAATTTATTTTGACTCTGCCGTGTTTGCTTGTTACGTGTAGACAAACTCTTCAGTGGAAATGAAGAATAGCTAGAGAATATTTGCATTATTTTTTTGGTATCTAATTAAACTAGGTGTGGTTTAAGTAAATGCATAGTATTTTTAAATTTATGCATCATGTGTGGAATAAAAAATGTATAAATTCTGCGTGATATTCATGAAATTGTAGTTATGATCGTAAAGATTTTTTTACTTAATCCATTTTGGGGAGGTTGTTTAATTGTTAATTATTATGTGTAAGAGAATCAAACATAAAAAGATGAATATAAAAAATTAATTTTAATAGCATGCCTGGCATGTGAGAATAATTAACAGTCATCAGTTCCTATGTCACATTTCATGATTTGATGACACCCCACAAGCAAATTAAGTTACATGCTTTACTTGCTTAAATCTTTTCCTTTCACTTCCAAGACTTGGCACAAAAGATTTTCTCAATAGTTATGGTTGGTATAAAATCAAAAGTTAGGTGCATCCAATCCTTAGAAGCCTCCAATTGCAGGGATCAGGTTAGATCTAACAGGTGTTGAACAATTTAATTGTCCAACGTATTCGTGACCGTCTGATTTTTTCAATTTATTGTGATTGAAATACTTTGTAAGATTTCAAAACTAAATTTAGAATGCAATTAAATTTTAAAACCTTCTTTTTTAGGATTCAGTTAATTTATGTATATCAAAATTATAAGATCAAACGGCCACGAATGCGTTGGACAATCAAACTGTTCAACATCTATTGGACTTAACCAGATCCGACGATCCCCCAACTGCATGTATAAGGATAAAAATATTGCTATTGTTTTGCCACCACCTGCAGGAGAATCTCATCTCATAATTCATAATTTTAAATGCATTGTTTCCACTATAAAAAATAATAATAATAAAATTAAACGCATTGTATTTGGTAGTACGTTAATATTACATGTCCCACTATAAAGATTTAATGGCATGTGTTTTGAGTCATATATTAAATTAAGAAAATGATTTGTAACCTCCAACAGTACGTCCGTGATTATTACCTTTTAGGGCTAACCATATAGTTTAGGAGTAGGAGTGGTGGGTGTTTTAATTTAAGTAGATTTGTGTGGATGTTACTGAGTTATTGGCCAATTCTATGTAAATCATCAATTTTTCAATTGCACAATGCCATGGACTACTTAATTTTGCCTAATATTCATTGTTGATATTAAATCTAAGAGGTTCATGATAATTAATTGCATAATCATGTCACAACTTTGAATAGCATAAAATAGTGCCATGTGATATGAATTTAATCCATTTTTCACCTAAAAATTTAATTAAGTTAATCTTATTATTTAAAACATTATTATCTTAGAATTTTTATTTTTAAGTCCATGCAAACATGCTTATTTAGGGATCGATCCCTCCATTCTTCATATTTTCTTTCAAGTCCTTATATTCAATCGTCTATTTGGTTTTTAGTTCATCCGTCAAACGTCCATCCATACACCGTTAATTTGTAAAATGTGATTTATTTTTAAGTCCTTGTAAACTATATTATTTAGTAATTAGTCCCTCCATTCTTCATATTTTACAAGGACTGATTACTAAATAACATAGTTTATAAAGACTTAAAACTAAATAACATATTTTACATGGACTTAAAAATAAAATCACATTTTATAAATTAACGGTGTATGAACGGACATTTGATGGAGGGACTAAAAACCAAATAGACGGTTAGGGCTGGTAAACGAACCAAGCCGCTCGGGCTCGGCTCGGACTCGGCTCGGTTTAAACTCGTTCAAGCTCGTTCAATTAGACAAATGAATGAGTTTGAACAATTTTTAAAGCTCGGTTAGGCTCGGGAGCTGGATCGGACTTCATTTTGTATTCAAATTCGACTCATTTGTGTTATAAAAAACTTAGTTGAATCTTAATTAAACTCATTTTTAAAATCAGAACATTACATCAATACAAAGTTATGCTCTTTTAGGCTCATGAACTTAGCTCATTTAGGCTAAAATTTTATTTTTAACCCCGACAAACCCTAAAATGAAAAAGTTCGCTAGGCTTGTTGAGGCTCGTGAGCTCGACTCGACTCGACTCGTTTATAAACGAGTCGAGCTTGAACATGTCAAAGCTCGACTCGTTCAATTCGTTTATCACCCCTATAAGCGGTTGAATATAGGGATTTAAAGAAATATGAATAAGTGATGGACTGATCCCTAAATAAAAATGTTTACAGGGACTTAAAATTAAAAATTCCTATTATCATTTACTGGCGCATATATGCTATAATCTCTACTTTGTTTTTTAAATACCAATTTAGTCCCCCCAGTGAAATGTGTGGTAATATACAAAATAGAGAAAGAGAGATGATTGAGGCATCTACTTTTTTATAAATACTTTATGTAATGATATTTACTTTATCTATATGAATGGATGAAAAGAATGATATAAATCTTAATTCATCTGTTACGTGGAATAGTTTTTATTTTTTTTGTTGGAATAGTTGGACCACTGTTTATGGATAAAAATCATAATCTTCAATTTTTAGGATACCTTTTCAAATTTATAGCATGATTATACCACATGCCTTAAATCATGTGAGCCTAAAACCTTAAAGATATTTTGTTAATCCCCTAGTTTGTGTTCTTAATATCTGTATCATATTTCCAATAATGGTCACCATGATTGGAAGTGGGGTTTGTGATTTTAAAATGATAATAAAAAAATTGCCAGGAATTGTTGTCTCTTCAAGAAGCAATAGCTAACTAGAAAACAATATAGCATGATTTATTTTCATGTAGACACAGAAAACAATAGCATTCTTTTTAGCTAAGTCAAAACTTTTAAAATGAACTCTCTATACATATTCACTTAAAATATCCTTAAATAATAGTTAAATACCGCACAATTTTGTTTATATAAAATTTTAATCCTATAAATACTTTTGCTAAAAAAAGATCTAGCCAGGGGTCCCTAGCTCTTTTATTGGCACCGATACTGAGGCCAGTGGCCACATAATATATAACAAATGTAGTATATGAAATTGTCAAATGCAGCATATACTCCATTATGTATCAATTCATACCATTGTGTAATTTATTTATTTTTAAATGTCTTATTAGTAAATTATTTTTTAAAAATTAAAACATGTACAAAATATAGAAGGAGTTGTAAAGTATAACATTTTCTTTTGTACAAATACCGGACAAGGACTCTGACAAGCTACAAAGTTCTTAAACATGAAACAGAAGTCTATCAAGTTTGCCGGGATGGGAACCTCTGTTTTTACGTAACAGAGAAACTCTGTTTTGGCCTATCAGTGGATGACGCGTGGCGGGGATATCACGTGAACGCACGTGAGGATACTTGACGGAAAACACCGTCGACCACTCCGTGAACCCTGTTTAAAAAAAAATCAAAATCAAAATAAAAAACTCTGTTCATATTAGATTTGTAGATTTGTTTGGTATGGATTGTGAAATCCAGTTTTTTTTTTTTTTTTTTTGTGGATGTGTAGATCTGTTTGGTATGGATTTTGAAATCCAATATTTTTTTTTTGTGGATTTGTAGATCACCAATATAATATAAACTTTTTAGACAATCTATTTGAAATCCTATTTTTCCAAACGGTTTGTGTGAATAATTAAAGATAGATTAGATTATCTATCATTATATATATGAGTATCACTACTGGTATGACTTTGTTTTGTTGAACCAGAAATGAGTATATATCATCATCATATATATCAACCATCTTTAATCTATCATATATATGAGTATCACAATCGAACTTTGATAGATCTTTGGTCAACATCATATTTTCTTGTTGAAAGTAGATACTGCATAATTATTTGTTCAAATGAACATTGTTATTTTTTGATAACTTGATAACAATTATTGGGAGGAAAGAAAATGCAAAGTAACAAGGTTTGTTGAAATGATGAACAAAAATTTTTGAAACAAAATTTTTTGAAGTGCATGTTGTAGATTTGAATTTTTTTGACACAGACAGCAGCATTGGGATTGTTGTCATGTTGTTGGTTGCATAATCACACTTGTTCCTTTATTTAGAAGTACAATTGTGGCATCCAAGCAGACTGAAAAACAATTTGATTTCAACATACATGTTTCACATGATATATATCTTTACTGGAAAACAATTGTCATGTTCAGTTGTACTCTTTTCTTGTTGGTCCTCATTCTCGCAATTGTCATGTGGAAGTCAGGTGTTTGAATGAGTGTATATGGTTATTGAAATTTGTGTTTGAATGAATTGGACTGGCAGTGAAATTGGCAGTGAAATGATGAAAAAGGGATGGACTTCACAATGAATTGTTCAAAACAGAAAATACCCAATCAATAGTTTGCTGGCATACACCTTACACAGAAAATTTAAAGGATGGGAGAGGTAAACACATTGGTTTTAACAGTACAATAAACCACATAACATTTAGCAACTGTTCTATTCACCAGGCATATCAATGTACTAAGTTAAAATAAGACAAACGTGAAACAGATAGAATTTGAATCAATTTGATTAGACCAATACATATCATTTCACATGAATTAATACAAACAGAGGTTGATTAGTATTCTTCAAGATAGAAGTGTTTACAAATGGAAAAAAAATCACATTAATTCAACCAAAAATTCTCAAGCACAGGAGATTCAGTGTGATTTCTTGCTTTCAGTTGGGCATCATTTATACCGGAGAAGGTCACGCCACTTCTTGTAACCCCCAAACTGGTTGTATTTGGAACTCACAAAAAAAAAAAAAAACTTTGAGAGCCAAGAAGACCTCCGGCAGTAGGGGCTTCGGTGGTGGCTACATAGTTAAGATTCTGACTTAACAGATAAGAATAACCAATACTTCAAATAAGTCCAAATTCCATGTACGTATTAGATGACCCAAAGAAGTGAAAGAGGAAAAAAATCAACTTTTCCTGAAATCTTGTTCAATGAATCCCTCCCAATAAAACCCACCGAAGAGAGAGAGAAAGACCCGGTTGGGGATTCTGTTATGGAGACCCAAGCAGATGAGCTGGTGAAGAAGATCGAAGAGCTCCAAGTGGGGCACGCCCGCCTCAAGCAGCAGGTGTCGAAGCTCCTTCCGAGCGACGGCGGCGGTGGCCATGGCGGCGGGGACCGGAGATCGGATATCAGGCAACAGAGGTCCCAGTCGGTGTCCCCTTAAAGGTCGACGTTGGACATCGCAACGAGGAGGATGAACTGGGGCTTCGATGGCGGTGGTGGCGAGCGGCGACGGTGCGGGGGCGGCGACGGCGTCGGAAGGTGGTGGTTACAGGTGGGGTTTCGAAGGGAGGCGGTTACGGGTTTCGGAAAGAAGAGATGTACCTGATTTGATTTCAAGTCGAAGAGAGAAACGGAAGGAGACGGAGCAAAACAGTGGGTTTTCTGTTAAATGAGATCACGTGTTCGACTTCGCCACGTGTCATCTTCCTATAGGTCAAAACAGAGAACCTCTGCTATACAGAAACAGAGGTTCCGAACCCAAAATTAATAGAAATGCATGTCCTCATCACTGTGTAGCAGTTGTCACCCAGGCATCATATCAATAAATAGGATGGCCATGGTTCATCCATCTGTAAGGACCAATGAATGGGACCATCAGATTTTTCCAGAAAAAAGAAGAATGCATTAGTAAAAAGTAATAACTATAGCACCCATCGTTATACTTCAAATTAACACATGCAGTTTCAAACTAGATTACATATTAATTTATTATTATTTTATTTTATTAATGTGTTACTAGAATAACATTATCTTATGTTATTATATAAAGTGTTTTATTCCCTCACTAATGTAAAGTTTCATTATTCTTTCTCTCTAAATCTAATACGGTATTAAAATATTTTTGAGATCTCAATTTTTTTTCTTCTTCTCCTCTCTTCTTTGGATCTCCTTCTTCCTTGAGATCCGTATTAGTCGTGCCGTCGTTCCCGTGCACCATCGTTATCATTGTGTCGTCGTCATCGTATTCCCCGTCGGGCCCCTGCCGCCGCCCGTTGTAGCACAAATTTGATGTCTCTTTAAAAGGCCACCACAAATATTTATTGCTTGACAATTACAGTGGTCCTTGTAGCTTCAAAGAATATCATGCATCATCTTGAAGAATGCATTCAATCGGCAAGAAAGAAAACCAAATTTGAACATTTATTTAATAATTTAAAAGGTTCATCACAGAGACAGAGTAGTAGTGAATTTCTTTTGTAAGTCAGACAAAAAAAAAAAAGATTCCCAATGATATATTTATAAAAAAAATTTATAAAAACAAGAAAACATACTAACAAGACCTTCAAAAAAATGTAATTCTTATCAATAATGAATGGAGACCAATATAAAACTGTAAATGTAAATTGTGTTTTTTATTTCAAAAAATAATAAATTGTTTTTTTTTTATATATCATAGGGGCTTGTCTTCCCTTTAATCAGACAAGCCCTGAACCACTATGAAAATAATAATAAATGGTTGTTAATGATAAATTTTTAGAAACAAATTGATTTGATGTCTACAGGTTTAATTTAAGAAATGTATATATTATATAAATAAGCTATGGTCACTTGAAATTTAGACCTTCCCTGAATTCTCAGTCCGTTTTTTTCATATTTTCTCACTCCAGCTATTCGGTCCTCTGCAATCTTCACTGCAATAATAATTTCTTGAAATTGAATATCTCAAACGTATCTGACGCACATTATTTGTGAACGATTTTGTGAATTTTTTTGTCACAAACAGATTTTTCAACTGATGTTGGTATTTGTGGTCCCAAAAAAAATCTTGGGTCTCTGACTTGGGTGACAACTTCCATGGCTTTTTTTGCAGCAACTCAGCACTCTGTGTGGTCATCCTTATCACAAGCTTCACTACTCAATATTGTGTGGCATGGACAAATTGACAATGCAGTTCACAATAATAATTTTTTGTAAAAAAGATGGTGAACCAAGTGATCCATATTAATGGAGGGAAGACAGAAACAGAACCTTAGAAAATGACTAGTCACTATATAATATATGGTGCTGTGAGCCCTGTAAGAACCAGCTGAGGGGTCTGAAGGCACATGACAAACAGTTCCAACATGCATCAACAAATCCAACATTAGGGTAAGAAGAATAAACATATATAGGCTTAATATTTGAACATAAAGTGATGAAATAGAATTGGCATGCAGAAAAAGAAAACATCAGGTATAATAGGATTGTCCATTGTTGTGCAGACAGGTCAACCAATGAAGAAGGAGCAGATTGGCTACTCTTTTAAAAAGCCTGTGACCTCCATGAACTTGAGAATTGGGTAGCTGGGTAGCAACTATAGAGTAGTGATCAAGCTACTTTATAGTTTATACCCATAAAAAAAAAGCCAGGAAAAAAGAGCAAACAAACATGTGGTGCAACTCGGGCCAGTCAAAATGGAACCCAACTTTCAAGTGTTTGGGTTGATATTCATATGGTTTGATTTGGATAGAGCCCGGGTGGGATTATCTATGGCTAACTACATGGAACAACTTTGTATTAGTTAATGAAAATAGAGCCCGGGTGGGATTATCTATGGCTAACTACATAGAACAACTTTGTATTAGTTAATGAAAAAGCATCACGTAAGACGAATGCACTATGAACAAATATATTTGAATATGCTTTTATAGGTAAAAGTCTTTTTGTTTGAGGGTTTACAATACATTCGACTTACAGGACGTATTTTTATTGACTGCTACAAGGTTATTCTTTGTAGTTAGCCATAGACGATCCCATCCAGTTAGAGCCGGTCTTTTATTATAAAAAATACAATAAGATAAAATAAAATAAAAATTATACTTAAAATCTATCCCTATTAAAACAATTTCTTATTGAAAAATGATATGTTCAGTCTTATATGCAGTTTCATTTGTAGCTTTTATCAGTTTTTTTTTAAAATATATATTCGTCCATTAAAATACATATTGTTACATAAATAAAAATAAACACTGAAATATATCAATACATTTTTTTTATTAAAAAAAATTGTGATAAAACCTATACCCAATATGAGTCTAAGATAGCATAGTATAAATTGTGTTATCACAACATAAGCAGCTACAAACGAGTATAGGAAGTTTTATTTCACATATACAAGTCAAGATGGGGATGTACACCAATTCAACGTGTGACCGAATGAGAAGCAAAGATTTGTGACTGTCTGAATAGGATCTAAATGATGATTTTTAGGGTGCGTTTGGTTGTGCGATTGTAAAAGATTTTGCAGGAATCTGCGATTGCAAACCTGATTCTAGGCTAACTTTCTACTTTTGAAATGTCTTTTGAATTTGCCTGCAATCGCTGGATAAAACTGTGATTACAAAACTGTTTGGTTGCGCGATTGCAAATGCAGCTTCCTTAGATCGCAGCGCAATCGCGCAACTAAACGCACCCTTAGTATCATATACATGTGTGTGATGTGAGCCTCAAGAGACAGGTGGGTTAGCCATTAAAAGGGAAATATGACTAGTATCACTATCAATGTATGTATCATTTCAAGTTATTTTCTAGGGAAATATTAATTTTAAATATATTTTCTTGGCACATGAAAACACCTCAAGTTAAGGATTACATTCTGCCGTTTCATTTTCTTTCTATTGTTTACCTCATTTATATTCATTTATATATGTTATTAATTTTTTATTATGTTATTTTGTACATTGTTATGCATCTATATGTATACATTGTAAGTCTTGTGTGCTCTATATTGATACATTGTTACGTAACTTGCGCATATAAAAAGGTTTGGACGAAAGACTCTAAATATATAATTAATTTAGAGGTGTTTTATACGCTCAAAAGTTGAAACTAAAAAACATGAAGGATTAAAAAATAAATAAAATTAATATTTCCTTATTTTTTATGTGATTGTTCTTTTTGGTGACCCCTAACACGTTGACATAATCACATCCAATAAATCATAGCATCCTTTTATTTTTTTTGTATAAGGGCTCTATATCCATATCCAGAGCATACAAACACACGGGTCACTAGACCCTAAACAGCTAGCCTAGAAAGGCTTACAACAGCTTGGGCAGGAGAGCCCATATATAGTAGTCCCATAAAGGGACTTACAATGATGATACACATGCTCCAAACTATAAACCCCATTGACAAGTCTCATTAGGTATTATAAATTTATTGAATAGCTTGTTGACTTTTAAAAAAGATTAAAATAACAAAATACGGATATATTTTCATTGAAAATCTGTCTCATTAACCCAAATTTCCCCATTTTTCTCGATTCAGTATTAGAATCTCGAAATTTACTTATCCATTTTAAAATTTAAATTTCAAAATCTTTACCTAAATTGTAATTGAACTTAAATTACACCCAAACTAATTTAAATTGTTTTTTATTAAAATCATTCAAACGGTCTAAATTTCTTTTTTCAAATTTAAATTCTTATTATACACCAATCAATAAGTTGAAAAGCAGCACTTCACATCACGATATATAACATTTCCACTCAAATAAGTTGAAAAGCAGCACTTCACATCATGATATATAAATTAACATTTAAACTCAATAAGTTGAAAAGCAGCACTTCACATCACGATATATAACATTTACACTCAAATAAGTTGAAAAGCAGCACTTCACATCATGACATAAAAAAAAATTAAATATAAATGACCTCTTATATCCTTTGTCCCCAAGTTTCTGTGTGCATAAATAATTCTTCTATCCATCAAAACCATGGATTATAGATTCAAAAGTGAAGTGCATGTGATCTTCAGAAAATTTCAAATGTACAACATTATCAGGTCTTGCAAGTTGCAAGCCTCATGTCATGATTAAAAATAATTAAATGAATATACTAGATAGTATGTTAATTTTACGTGGGTCACAAGGATTTTATTTGGCGAATGGTTGAATCACGCTGGTTGTAACAACCACTCAAATATTTTCTTGTCAACATGAATAATACACCTGATATGCTTGGCTCAAGGTGTCACCTATTGTGTGCAGGTGGAAAAAAAATCTACAACCCTGGGAACTGATTCTAATAAATTGTGATCCACAATTTGTTATGAGATCGTGTTGTGTCTATGCTGACCCGAATCTCTCTACTTTAGTAACGATCTACCAATATATTATAAGGACTTTATAACATATTAAAGGTCACTATACCAAAAAAGAGGACTCTACATATCATTTTGGAAGTTCTATTTTATAATTGTGACGTCACTAATGCAATATATGAAATCATCAAATTCAATATATATTTATTAATGTATATACAATGTTACATAAAATGTCAAAATATACACATTCAATTCACGCGAGTATCTATTTCATTTTTTTTTATAAAAAGATAAACCTCATTAGTGAAATATATCCTTTAAAAATCAAAATGAGGCTACCGAAAGGATTGTGTCGAACATTTATAGAGTAAGCCACTAGTAGTTATACATCAAACTGAAATGCAGGTTCAAACTTTAACCTTTATCAACAAATTCTATGAAACTTGAAAAACTTTTTGCACATGGTTGCAACTTGCAGTGCTTTCTTGGCCGCAATTCAGCATTCTGTGAAGTCTTCCTTGTCTCACACTTCACTCCTCACTTTTGTGGCATGGACAATGCACTTCATAGCAATTGAAAAAAAAAAGGGAATTCAAGTGACCATTATACATGGGGGAAGACCAAAAGATGAGACAAGCCACTAAAGGGAATTTCCCATCATTTGCCCTAGCCTTTCAATTTTTTTTTTTTTTTTGGAGCCCTAGCCTTTCAACTTTGACACAATTAAACTTTGCACATGATTTAAAAGGTTCTGATTTTGTTTTTTTATGTATAAAAATGACGTTGAAGAACTTTCACCTACAAACAAAACTAAAAGACAGATCATACGTCAATTGTGGAAGGCATGGGATATTTGCAACCAAACATAGGTTTAAAAGGGATAATGTTAATAGAAGTACATATACTCAGTCAATTATATTTATCCACATTGAACAAGCAAAATATAAAATATGAGAGCTAAAACTCTCAATTCGTTTTACAACCCGTCTACAACCCAAAAACAATCCCCCAATTATCTATACTAACATAATGTATAACACAATGTATATCGCACTATCGCAATGTCTGAAAATTTTAAAAAATAATTATTTTTCAAATAAAAATACACTAATATATTTCAATATGTACTTCACTATACATTTTACTTTTTATAACAGTATGTATTTAAATGGACAAATATACATTTTAAAAAAAAACAATGATAATTGCATATGGGACTGTACACAATGCTCAACATAACATTTTACAAAAAAATATATATTTTTAGCAAAAATGAGCAACATGCGAGACCACATACAAGGACTACATGTAACAAAGTCGCTTTCAATAAGATCTTTGAAGATCTTCCATAAGTTCAGACCTAGTGTGAGTTCCACATTCATTGAATGAGGTGGCCATCTTTATAGAGTTTTAACTGGTTCAACCAGAATGGAATACTTAAAAATCTACATCTTTCAATGGAAAGGATATGATGCATACACAATGGAGAGGAATCTGATTGACAATTTTCACGGTTTCACTGACATGGAGGATGAACAGATAACATTTCATGCCCACCACTTTTGCCAGGAAAAAAAATGCAAACACCAACTTACAGACACCCTGGATTTCTGATAGAGTATTTCACTTTTTACAAGTTGGACATCAAGGAAAAAATTGACGAGGAACAATGGGAAATCATGAAAAAAAATTAGGCTACAAAAGAAGCTACGTACATCCCTTTCATGTATGTATCGTATTATTTTGTGAGAACCTCTTACGGAGGCTCAACGAATATGGACGCATGTGAGACCTCGGTATGTGTGACATTCTAAGATGTTATCTTTAATTCATAACCCTTGGTGAGAATATTTCGATCCAGATTTCATCTTGAGTGGGGGGTGTCATCGGAAAAGAAGGAGACATGAGCATCGTCAGCCCCTACAGCAAGTTGAATTCTGTAGGGATGGAAGGTGAGGCAGCTGACAGGGCCTGTTCTTTGGATCGTGACGCTGGGCCGCCCGCCTTGTAAGCTGAACACTTTAACGATTTTCTTGGCTGAGCCACTGGCGATGACGGGGGCATGGCGGTGGATGGCTAAGGCTGTGAGAGAGCCCCTGTGAGTATCGATGGTGAGATAGGTTTTTGATTCGTTTCTGATGTCCAGGAACCTTATGTCCCCAGCCTGAGAAGCGCTGACAATCTGCCATTGATGATGGTCAAAACAAGAGATTCAGGACATGAAATTATGGGAGATGGAAAGTAGAAGCAAACTGACATAGCTCAGGCAGCATATTAGGATAATTGAATGTTCACTAGAAAATCTGCTTGCTCTCTTGAAAACTTCATTAGTTTCCTCTTTTTTTCTTTTTTCCCTTCATCTCACAAGAGAGCTTCATTATCAGCTTTGAACCTTCAAGGGACATCAAATATCCAGAAGTACAGACCAAAATCACACCTTTATTTGGTCCGAGTCAAAGCCAATCCTGTGACTGTCATGAGCTCAATATGGGAGCAACAATGTCAGCCATAATAGCTAATACAGGTTTGAAGGCATGTAACAAGTCAATCATACATCAGCAAATCCAAAACGTAGGGTAAGCAGAATAAACATATATGCTAATACAGGTTCAAATATGACATAAAATGATAAAATGGAACTAATTCATTAAAGACAATATTAAAAATGTCAGAAATAAATTGATCATTATTATGATTACCTTTGACGGGTCCAGTCCAGGTTGAAAGCCAACCCCAACAACCCTTTCTACTGTTTGATTGTGGGGCCTTGTTATGCAGACAGGTCTACGAATGTCACAAAGAACAGATTAGCTACTCGTTTACAGAAACAAATATACTAATATAGATAAAAGATTTAGCATGAGGAGAAATAAATCAAAACAAAATGAGAGGGGGGAGAGAGAGACATATCAGGAGTACATATGTCAAATATCCTAACAGTGCCATCCACAAAACCAGCAGCTATCAGATGACCATGAACTTGAGAAGCAGACTATACAATAACCAGATTGAGTACTTCAGTAACTGAAAAACAACTAGGGGGTAATGATCAGCTACATTTAGAGGAAAAATTTATCTATGCTAGAAAATATTCAACATGCTGATAGCAGATAAACATATAACCAAATCTTAAACATATAACAAAGTCTGCACGTTCTTTAAGGAAAAGAAAAGAAAGTGTTCACATTGAGAAAACTAAAGGCATTAGGAACGCCTCAATGACCTTATACTTAAGAAGATAATTGACCAATCTGAACAGATAAATCACCATAATGCAACTACTATTTTTTGTTAATTTTTGATATATTCCATTAATCAATCAACATAAAGGATGGCTCTCCTTTTCTCATAAATCAGATTTTGTTACTTCCTCACTCTCTTAACAAGTTGAACCAGAACTGTATTCAAACAAGGAGCAGTTCACAACTTCACATCATGACCAAACATCACATAAAGCTCTCAAAACAAATAGCCATATCATCACAGCAGTTGTCCCCAAATTCCAGGGCCTCCATATATATTCTGGTAATCAATTCATTTATCAGTTCACAAACTTTGGTAGTGTTGAAATTTGAAAATTTACTAGCGGCAAACTCATTGTAGAATGAACAACATTTCAGAAACAGCACGCTTGGAATAATAAAATTTTAACTACAGTACAAGATTCCAAGGAGGACGAATATGTAGCACATCCTAGAAAGGACATCAATACCCAGTGTTCCTATATAGCCCGACATTAGCTAAAGCAGATGGAAAAAACAGTAAAAAATAAAGAATTTTAAACAAGAAGAAAAACAGCAAAGCATTGTCTCATCACATGAGGATGGTCATGAAGCACATCCCAGAAACTGAGAAGCCTCACAACAGACTGAATTAATTACTGTACAAAATCCAGTTCATAGGTAGGTGCAGGTACTAGTATTGTCTGGTAAATGCTTAGTTACTGGCCATAGCAAGTTTGGCTGTAATGGAAAACTTTACCTTCAGAGAGGCATAAGACAATATAAAATGGCATTATAACCACGTGTACATATAAGAGGATCAATGCAAGCGTAAACACTTCTTACGCAACATAGGCAAGAAGATTAAGCAAACAATAGCCTTTTATCATGTACATTCACATCTACTTTAGGGGAAGCAATATGGATCATTGTGAACACTGCTGGCTCTCATCAATCCATCATCTTTTGTTTGTTGATCACTTTGTCCCATAGAAAGGGCAGGGGCACTAACTTGCACCATTTACTCTGATATATAGTCTACCATAGAAGAATTATGTTACACGGAAGAATCACATCAGTAGTATTAGGTTACACAAAAACACGTCATTTTATAACATCTAAAATAAACACATCAACATTAGACAGGTACCATCTCTTCTATCATTATTAGTAAACAGAGCATCCCGTAACCAAGAACACGGTTACACGGCTCAGAAATATATAACATTACCACTTTTCAAACAATTACTATTTCCTCATCTTGTAATAAATTAAAGTGCAAAACTGATATTTAACTTGTGTTTAAAAGGGAAACAGGACTTACCAATGCGGAAATTCTACTTTCTGATAATGAAGATAAAGAACAAACTTTCTGTTCTTTTTCAAGATCCCATAGCCGGATGGATGACATACCACCAGAAGCATACTGTTTATAAAAGTATACAAATCTTTGTAAGAGAACATGCAGGAAATGGTTCATCAAGCACAGATAGGAGAATCCTAGATAACATTGGAAGAAAAAAATACCAAATAACCAGACTGCTGCCGCCAGTCCACAACAGCATTCACAATTTGGACCCCATGTTCATGATCTTGAATCGAAGAAAATGCTGTTACAAGCTTTTGTTTTCTCTTTATAGAGTAATTTTTCCATATGCGAATGTTGCCATTGCCTGGAAAAACAATGCATTCCATCAAATTCACAAGAAACCCCCCCATAAATAATTGTTAGAAAAAACCATCCTTTAACACCGAGTTTAGAGTTGCAAGCTTACTAGAAGCAACAAGAAGCAAGCTGTCATCAAGCTCATTCACAAGGCAAAGTTTGGAAATTCCTTTATCAGAAACTTCATGATTGCTAAAGCTATTTAGAAGAGTACCCTTGTCATAGTTCCATACCCTAGAGAAGAAATATACTAAAAAGGTCAACAAATAATCCAAGTGCAGCATATTGATTATAAACCATAATAATTTTGTTGGGAATAGGTGTCCCTCTACAGCACACTGCAAATGGGTAATGCTTACTGGCTAAAACACAATTATCCATACAACCTGCACTTATCATCATAAATAAGAAAATAATGTCATCATAAATAAACTCTCAAACCATAATTTTGTGGGGAACAGGTGTCCCTCTACAGCGCACTGCCAAATGAGTAATGCTTGTTGGGAAGAAAATGAACTCCCAACGTATGTCATCATAAATGAGAAAATAATGCAAGGAAAGACCGATTGTACAATCATTTACAGTGAAAGCATAGGTCCATGTACCATATAGTCGAACTTATAAGACAAAAATGAAGGAAGCTTAATGGTGAAAATCATGAATGCATAGCTTGGCACTTATCATATTGCTGTGTACCCCACATTTTGTCAATCCACTCAAAAAAAAATTATTGTGAAATCTTCGTAACATCCTTTTGCAAACTAATACCCTAATTATTTGGAGTTCACTACTGAGACATGAAATTTAGTCTGTTTGACAGATACTACTCATTCTAGAAGATTCAAGCTATAGCTTTCCAAGTTCAACTAGTAAGATCAAAGCACATCTATACACTGTCTGCTTATAAGATGCTGTATGACAGATGTGTGATTTTAAGTAGTATAGTTCCATTCCCAAGGAATGCAAATTGTCATGGCTATAAAAGTCTTGAGATTTACTGTTCATCTTCTTTCATTCAAAACTTTCCATCCCAAAAATGATTGACATTCTATAAAATGAACCTCGATTTCCGTTTCTAGATCAGCTATATGGTTCTAATGAAATCTTGGTTGTTATGGGTAAAGTGATCCACAGTGATAAAGCATATCCTTATCTATAATAAAAACAAGAATCAATTTGATTAAAGAAAAATTGCCAAGAGGAATTTCAGATATAGCAAAAAAGATATACATGTATGCTAGATCAATGCCCTATAATTCTGTACCAAATCAATATAACTTGAACATTACATTTTTACCATTTCCAAACTTTGGTAGGGCGAAACACACAACAAAAAGGAAAATATACATTTGATCATCTCTTAAACTTAGTAGGTTCAAAAACACATTCATGATAAAAAAGAGAGGAAGGTTTCTTTAATCAGATACCTGATGCGTTCATCTTTATCTGCGGCAACTACAATAGGATCAAATGGGTGTAGAAGAGCAACTTTAGTACCAGTTTCAAACTTGGTATCCCAACTAGCAATTTCGGTGCTAAATTTATTTACAGCTGCCATTACCAATCAGATACAAAATATAAGGGTTAAAACAACAAAAAGGTAAACAATGTAATGAGACAATCACCAAGATGCAGGTCAACAACAGACTTATCAAAGAGTCACAACATTGCTGGCATTTTGCTATACGATCTATAGCATATCTTTCATGGACTTCACTTTTTGCAAATATTTCCTCTTCATCATCTGCAGCTGTAACGGGTGACCTTGAGAAATGATCACAACTCCAGTAGTAGATTGTTGATTGGGGAGCAGACTACACTCCGATCCAGGTCCCCCCAAACCTAAGATTGGATCAGCTAATCCCAAGTTAGGGGAATTCATCCAGAGTGGACTGAACTCCAACGAAGAAACTCGCCGCATCCCTGTTAAACTTTGACGAGGAGGGCTAACCGGGGGTGTTCTAAATGTGAGAGGGGAATGTCCTGATTCCGAAAGAGAGAAAAAAAAGACAGAAGATTTTTTACAGACCTCCCTCAAGGTTGCTCCAGAAATAAAAAGGCCAAAACAAATTAATGCACCGGAACAAGAAAGGCTGAAAGAAGAGAATTGCTAAATTGACAATATGAGGACCATGTTCAGGACCTAAATCATTACCAGCAGTCATGTCCCACGAGGATGGCGATCGTGCAGGTCCATGTAATGAAGGGGCTGGAGATGTAGCAGGGGAATCACCAGGATGAATAGGTCCATCAGGCTGAAGTGCCTTTGTCACAACTTGCTTAATACCAATCATGGATAACATCCTTTGCCCCAAATTTGCAATCCGAGGAGATGGATCTTTTGCTAGAGTACACATGGCCAATACACATTGAGTATACATTGTATTATCTAGGGGTTTGGATCTCGAAAAATTGGTGTCCCCACTACTGGCATGGTCCTTCAGTAATACACCAGAATCTGAATGTTGAGAAGAATCATTTGACTGGGGAGAACCACACATGATTCCTGTAGATGCAAGGGGACTGCTCATTGAGACCCTTCCACGCAGACCAGAACTAGTGCGGTCACTGCCAATTCTCAGAACTGGGCTTCCAGAATGCGTGTACTGGCCTACACTTCTATATCCATAATTTGGAATTTTAATATTGGGCAACGATGATAATGAAGTAAGTAAACGATTAGGCTGAGGCTTCCAGTAAGCAGCAGCAATTGGCTTGAGGTGTTTATTGTGGACAAATGCAAAACGTGCAAGAGCTGTCATAAACAAATTCACCCATCTCATCAGAAGACACATGCTGAACCAATCAGGCAATGCTTTCTATATAAATTCAAATGCTTTCAAGCATGTCCACTTACTCGTGATCGATGTATGATGTATCCATGCATATTTACAACTTGTATAGTATATCAACTCATTAACTTATAGGGTCACAATTAAAGAAATATTTATTAAAAATTACCACACAAATAGACAAACAATTTGCATGTATCTAGCATGCCTAAATTTATGAAGGGCGTGATATACTCAATCTGCTTTGCAGCCTCGTCTACAGCATAGAAGAGTCCCCTAGCCACATATACGTTCCACTAATTGTGGGTATACTGTCTTGATGCAATATATGCTCCACTATTGCAGCAGTGTGTGGAAAAATAAAAAAAACTTCATCATTTTTTCAGGGATAAAAAAATATCTCCTCATTTATCAACGTATATACTTCACTTATCATAATAGCATTTATTACATTAGGTGAGTATATACTTTTAATTAGAAATCAAACGGTCCGGATGCATCATTTTCCATTTATTAATCCTCAGTACTTCCTGGTACTTCAATTGTATGCATTGCCGTGTCATAAATTGAGTCCTAGACATTTATAGGAACTAGAGCGAACTTCATCCTGATTATAATAATACATGTTCACTTTTTTATACAAGGCATATTTTCCATATTTGCTAGAATAATTTTATTAACATGGTATGTATACGGAAGTGGCATCTCAATAATGTGTTGGTCCATTTGGCTAGCGCGCAATGAAAAAGTGTTTCAAGACAAAAGGGTGTATTTGGAAAATACATGGGCAGTGATCACATCATTGCTTAGGATTGGGTCAAATTCATTTTGGAGGAGCCTACACCTAGGTTCTTAATGGGCGACGACGCTTGGGGAAGAAAATAATATATTATCGGGCGAATTAATAAATTCTTGTATTTTCCTTTTGGCTTTATCTTTGTAAGGAAATCCCTCGTCTCCTAATTTCAGAGGTTTCTTGAAATAAGATTCTATATTATTCTCAAAAAAAAAAATTATATTAGAACATGTGCCATCGGTCACACAACATTGTTTATATTTGATAGGATAATTTATTTAACAGACATATTCATCCAAAAATGTTTCCACTTTTATAAATTATATTCATCAAATATTAATTCAACCAACATATGTATAGATATTAAATTTCTCGTGGAAACTCCTCAATATATGGATGTATCACTGTGTCTAAAATTTTCAAGGTCATCATTCAAACACCTGATATTCTTTAACACTTTCTAAACATACACTGTGACAGAGTAATAACAGAATGCAATCACATAACAGACTGACTTTTCAACTTTAACCGAGGAATCAAACTTATTCTACTGAAGTCACTAAAATCTTCGCTGTTGTGAAATAATTTGTAGCGGACATGCAATAGAAAGTGATGCACATACCTACAACAACCTCAGCTCTAACCATGGGGCTTCCATCAGCAACAACTTCAAGGAGACTTTTAACAATAATTGGCTCACCCTGGGTTTTCTCATCATCATCACATTCATCATCTACTCCAGTCTCATCTCTTAATGAATCATTGCCCACATCAAGAAGCATACCCAATGCAAAAACAGCAGCAGCTCTTACCTGATAACCATTTTCATATCAATAACCAGAAAAGAATATTCACAAAGGGTTGCAAGTACCAGTTAACAACATCAATGAATACCTCAGGCTGGGATTTTGAAAGTAGTGATGCAAATGTTGCAGGTGCATCTGCTTGCAAGCCTATCATCTGTGCTTCAGGAAAATCCTCCCAAAGCTTCCCCAGACATAAGCAAAGCCACTGACAAAGTAAAGGCTCAGCCTGCGCATCATGTGGATTGGCAAGTTGCAGACGCCTTAGGCACACAGGTATCAAACCTGCTTGAATGCAGGCCCCTAGCCCCTCGTGGTGTCTGTCCACAATGAGAGCCAACACAAAAGCAGTCATTGCACGTTTTTCAGTGCATGCATCTGTGCTGTCAAGAAACTTGATGAAAAACTTATAACCCCCATCTTTCACTAAATCAGCTTGACAGGACTGATTCCCACACAAAAAGAGAGAGATTGAGACAATTCAAATGAGTAATCTATTACTACCCTCATTTATAAGAAAATTGAAAATGAAAATTGCATCATAACTCCCTAAAAACTAAAATTGAACTACATGAACATAAGATCACGAGTCACGACAGAATTACAAACTTTATCAAGTGCGAGGATCTTTGCCCATAAAAATACTAGAAGCGGCTGAATGTCCCTCTCTGTTGTTTGTAGAAGTTTGAGTAAATATGCGTAAATACCAAGTGACAAAGCCTACAAAATGGGCAATGAACACTTAATGAACTAAACGACTTGAATCTCAAAACACCACAACCATAAGTGGTAGGAAGCTAAATAATGTCAAGACTAGAACAGCTAGAATAAAAGTCAAAGGTTACAAGGAATACCAGATCTACAGCCCAAGGTCCCATGTCAAAGAATCTACCAAGAAGCCCCAGTGCCTGATTTCGATGATAATGACTGAGCACAGTCTAAACATGAGCACAAAAATATGAAATTAACAGACAAGAATCAACTAAGCAATAAAACACAAAGGTGTTGTTAGCACCCAGTTTACATTATAAAGAAAAAAAGAGAAAAATGATAAACTAAAGTGATATAATTGGAATAAGATGATCACAAGCAAGGAACATATTAAAATAAACTGGTCAATGACTCATAGATAATGAAGTTTGCATCCAAAATCTGAAAAATCCAAAATGTCATAGCATATGAAACTAAAACAAAAGCCCAAAGAGGATGTAGATTAAAAAAAAAAAATTTAAAAAAACAATAAAAATATTTAGTGAAGCATTTAGAGCCTTAACAAGCTTTAAAGTCACCTTTAAGATGGTCTAACACTATGTTAATGGGATGAATTATTGCATGTAAAATATGTGTAAAAGATTATCAAGAGGATAGTTAAATCATAAAAGTGGAGTTTCAAACAGTATCTCGGAATTTTTTAGAATTGACCATCATCCAAGGGGGATGAATCATTCTTCAAATGGGTAAAAAAACTCATGATTTGCAAAAGTCAGAGACTCCATGAGTTCATTGCTTACTACACAACTCAACCTTACACATACAAAATTGATGCAGATTGAGAAGTGATGGAGGAGAGGAACCTTTGAAAAAGAGAGAGAGAGACGGGGAAAACTTTATAGCTCAATAAAACCATAAATAAGCAAAAAGACTCCCAAAGAACCTCTTTCAAACTCAAAAGTAACAATTCTAAAAAATCCAATGCCTTTTACTATTCAAAAGAATCGTATTTATAAGCCTCCAGGCCACACTGAGGGGTCAATTTGTGTGAAAGCAACATAGCAATGTGATACCCATTTAAAAGCACATGAATCACCAAAAAGTAAAACACCCTTGATCCTAACAAACTAGATTTCAAAACCATATATAAAATCCATGGTTACGCCAAAATCATTAACTAATTATTCGGATAAAATAATAAAATTAAAACAATCATAAATTCAATTTGCATCATTCTCCCTAGATTGAGAGAAGTTCGTCCTCCGACTTGGAGGGTTAAAATTCCTGATCAAAATATTTTGGGGTCAGCTCACGTCAACAAGTAGGGTGAATCCTAGCAATTGAGGGTCTTTCAATCTTCCTTGATGCTCCAAGAAAAATTTTCGCTCCTCACGAGCAAAGCGAATTGAGACATTGGTGATGATGATGCATGTAAGTAGGTCTGTCAATGGGTCGCGGGTCGACCCGGACCCGACCCGGACCCGACCCGATAGAAGGCATAAATACCCGACCCGAAAGACCCGACAATGAAAACAGGTCGGGTCTGGGTCCACCCCGACCCGATCCTATGGACCCGATGGACCCGATTGACCTAACCCAAATACTTTGTGATTTTTTTTATTTATGATCCAACCCAACATTTATGATCCAACCAAATATTTATAACTAAATATTGAATACTCATTTAAAATTTTAAGCATTTGAAATATTTTTACAATCTTTTGACTTCACGTAAAAGCGTAATAATCTAAACCGTATTCCAAATGTCATCTTATTAAACATTAAAAAATCAAAATAGTGAAAAACTATTTATAATATATTACATTCTATTGAAAAGAAATAAAAATGAAGCCATTGTAGGCCTTTAAGAAGTTTATCAATCTCTCTTTGTCTGACCTACTTTTGTTAATGGGTCGACCCGACCCGACCCGACCCGACCCGAGACCCGATGTGGACCCGACCCGAAGGACCCGACAATCAAACGGGTCGGGTCCGTGAATCTTGGTCCTTCACCCGGACCCGACCCGTTGACAGGCCTACATGTAAGAGCTCACCACACGATTGTCTGCAGATTCAGAATCAAAGTAAGGATCCCTCGGCATATGATGAAGAAAGAGCTTTCATCAAACCAAAGAGGGTTCATATTTTCGATGTCCTCAACTTCATGCATTTCCTTAAGAGGTTCTTCATCATATTTCGTGACATCTTCCCAAGCATCAACCTCTCTATGACTCCCTTCGAATGCATCATCGCCGTGGTGAAGGACCAAGATTCACGGAATCAACATTCTCCTCAGCAATTTGCTGATGCCAATGTCGTGGAACTCCTCCATGTCGTACATTATCTCAAGAAGGTCATTGGTACTCGTCTTCTCGTAAAACTCAAGATAAACCAAGGGCATTTACTCCTCCATAGATTATATGCACTAGGCACGCAATTCGCCTCATCTTGTTATGGCCTATCACGAATGGGGGAAACCGCTACATTTTGATAAGGCCTCGAAGAAAGGTCATCTAACCTCATGGGGGAGTAGACAAGGGTGTTGCCGAATCAAATAGAGGTGGTATCGTTGCACGACCATCCGCAAAAGGATATCCCGAAGCGTCATCACGAGGTCTCGAGTTAAAATAGAGAGACACGTCAAAGATTCTGGGCTTGAAGACTATTGTCCCTGTGATGTCTTGCTACTTTATCAAGACAATCATGCACATTCTCGATGGTCTGGTTTACATTGCCATCAAAGCAACAAGAATCCATATTTTCATACCAGCTTAAATATCTGACTTTGCAAAATCATGTCACCCTAAGGGCCTTCACCATCTCAGAGTAGGAATCAACAAAAAATGGAAACTCGAGTTTAACAGCAAATGATGCATATCAAAAACTGGAGGGGGGAATCCTCAAATACATACATACATACATCCAAATAGAGAGAGAGAGGAAAAACTACAAAAAAATCATTGCTCAACAAGCTGAATAAATTTAACCCAAACTTGCTGAAGAGTTAAGAGTATATAGTGGTCTGGGTGACAGAGATCGGGTAATAAGTCATGTAAAGGGGTATTTTCCAGTTTTTTGTAATTTTTTTATTACTCCCCTCTTCTCTTTTGTAAGGAGATCCCTCGTCTCCTTCTTCCCGGCAGTTTCTATTAATAAGATTCTCCTATATTCTTCTCAAAAAAAAAATTTGTTGAATGCTCTGTAGTCCCATTTCAAACTATCTTAGCTAAACCTGTTATTCAAGCCCAACCAAACAGGTTTCTTAGGATTAAAACCTAGTTCTGGACTTATCCTGGCGATTAAACCCCGACCAAAGTAGGGGCCTAGTCTGTCCCTCTTCCAAAAGTTTACCGATCTTAATAACTTTTGGAGATATCCCACTAAAAAAAGATAATCAAATCCATCCACAACAACAATGAACTTTCCAGGATCCAATTATTTAAACATTTACAACTGGTAGTCTATTGGATGATATGTATATATATAATCCACCAACTGAAAAAACCCTAATCCCTACAGTATGCATATCCTTTTTTACGTACAAAACATTTCTTTGCACATGGAAAAGACACTTCAGAGATACCCATTACTTATTTTCTGAAAATCGATAGTACTTATGTGCAGAAATACAGAGTACAACCAATAAGAAGACCAGCACTTCATCAACTTGTCGGTATACTCGTACAGATCCATGAATGACTAACTCCCAACCATGGGTTGGACCCATAGCTCAATGGTTGACAACAAAATTTGCAATCACGAGGTCATGGGTTCAAATCCAACAGCTTACCCATATATATAAATAAATAAATAAAACCCTCCAAATTATACAAATTAAAAAAAAATCGAACCAACCAGCCTAAATAGAAAAAAACAAATTAACTAACAGAAATAAATGGAAAATATAATGCATAGGAAAACAAATAAAAAAATGCATATGGTATATGACATACATTAATAACAATGGGCAACTGTTCTGGTGGCTTTTTATGTTCAGAACCATGGTCAAGCCAGCTTTCAAAAGCAGTCAACTGGTCCGTGAAAAAAGGGCTAGGCTGAATGTCATACAGAAGGGTTTAAGCGGCCTGCTAATCTGAAGTTTAGCATATAAAAATTGTATGAAAAGAGCAAACAAAAGTAGAAAAGAGAAACCTGAAATTTAGCATTGGGATCATCAATTAAAGATGGAAGCTGAGAAAGACAGATCTCAGCAGCCATATCCCATGCATCCCTACGTAACATGCAATTTAAAATAAGATACAGCAAGGCAAATATGTCACGTGCATTGTGGAGAGGACAATTCTTATACCACATGTGATGCTGGTTTGTTGAGGGCAACACAGGAAATGAAACTGGGGAACAATTAAGAGGCCGCATGATTCGCTCAGCCAGTAAGAAATTCCGGAACAGAGTGACAACTAAGATATCCTGCCTGAACAATCTCCGGAAAAGATCTGCCATTTAAATTTTCCAACTTTGCTTATATCCCAAACTTAATAGAGATATTAAGAAGCAAAACAGTGTACTTAAATAACGAATGAAAAAATCAAGCTCTTCATTGTTTACCATGGGGGAGGACATCCCATGCAATTGCATCAGTTATTGCCGTAAAAATACAATGTAACTCCCCTAGGAGAGTTTTCCGATCCTTACGGCTACCAGGAATTTTGTCAATAAGAGTGACATTAATCTCGTCACAATGTAATGAATGACTACCTAACTTGAAAATATCAAGCAGCAGCACATGAATAAGATACAACAGTTAAGAAAACAGTACAACAGCACTAAAAATATATTGATTATTTAACTCGGGCATTCTAATAAGTCATTAGTTCCCCTGGAAAAAAATTCATATGTTTTTCTCTTATAACAAAATCTAATATATCAACGCAACAAAAATCAAAATGATAAAGGCCCAAGAAAATGCCAGTGCAATGCCATCTTAATTGGTGTAGTAAGGCAGGATGTGAACAAATCTGCAGGGAATTTATCACTCAGAGGCAGTGTCTCATGGGCTCCACATGCAGCAAGCAGAATACAATCCCTGGTTGAAGAAGAAGCGGCAGAATTCCCATCTTGGTGCTAAAAATTAGAATAAATGAAATGAAAATATAAAATAAGAAAAAACTGTCATGTAACTAGATGATAAGAACCAAATACTATGTATAAATACAGTCGCAAGGCAAACAAAATGCAATTTTGGGAAAGAAAAAAGAGATTATTTGAGCTTGGAATGTGTCTCTGAATCCTCTTTAAGAGAGCGAAACAGCAAGTAACAGGACAGAGCATGCAGAATAATTTAAAGCTGAACCTAGCCTTAAAAGCATCTTCAAGTTCATGAAATTATTGACATTCTATTGATCTTTTTAACAAGAGCAACAAGATGAATATTCACTAAAAAAGAAAAACTGCATCTTTAGTGTTGAAAGTGAAGGAAAATTTCCCATCTTATTGCGAGGACCAATTGTCTTGCAAGGTGCATTTTTTAAGACAATTGCAAAGAAAATGGAGTCACATGCTCTCTTCATTATAAATTTGCTCAAGAGATTGGGACATAGTTTATGCCACTTTTTGTGTCACCTATGCATCAACTGGACAGCTTGGCATTGTGAGGAAATGGGGATAACAAACAAAAACAAGTGCCATAATCATAATCACAATTGTCACAAGAATGGCTGACTATAGTCATGTGGCGTTCATAGAAAGAAAGGAACCATCACATTAATTATGGACAAAGATCAGACTGTTGATAATCCACAAATCAAATCAGAGTAATTTACTTCATCTTATAATAATACTACATATATACATATATGTATGCATGTTGCAACACAATTACACAGACAATATGACCATAAAGAGATTGAAATGCAACAAAAGAGAGATTGTCGCCAGGAAATTCAAATAACATCAAGCTGAAAGGATTTTATTAGGTTATCCAGAAAAAAGATCCTTTAAACCAAGGGGAAGCTGATTCCTTCATTCACCATTGATACATTTATCAGGTAATACAAAATCCGGTGAGCATGATGTGTAACAATTGAATTTGTATAGATAATTGCTTGTTGCATTTAACTCTCCATTTTCATTCTTTAACATTGTGCAATATTATCTGAAATTCTTGACAAATTCCCAACTTATGAAACAAAAAAGTGAGAAAATATAGATCCAAAGTTGGATGGGGAAGAGTATTGTGAACCTCGATAAAGGTGTCAACAATCCTTCCTGCAAAAGAGCAGTCAAACACATACATTGAAGGTGTCTTCAACCAGGAATCAAGATCACGAACAGGCAACAGGATAGATCGAGTATAGCTCTGAATTAAAAACATAGAGAGTTTCAGAATTTGACTGCATTTGGATAAAGATTATAACATAAAAGCACCAAATCTACTTCTCAAACCAGACAAGACCTTGTTGAACAGCCAAATTTCACCATTACCAGTTGGTTCTGGTACTCCATGCCCATTGTAATGAAACAAAACTCTTTCTGATTTGGAAAAATTGCGACAGGAAGTACATAGTTTCTTCACAGCATCTACAGTAGGATCAAGTTGGAGCTCATAGGAAGCCTGTATGTTTTCCACAATTTTGAGAATCGTAAAAGGATTAGATAAAAATGGATTCAATATAAATGTTTACACAGTTTCTTTTTGTTTACCTCATCCCATCTTAAAAAAAAATTCATCTAATAGATCATTGAAAAGCCACAAGTTGGGCTTACATCAGGTTGCCATCTTTTGTATTGAGTATGCAAAGCTTTTCCAATTAACTCAATTGCCTTGCAGGGTGCCACAGAAAATGGATCTGCAAACTCAAGAAAACAAAAATCACACATATTACTTAATGAAGCAGATACAAGGCTAAGGATAGTGGCAGTGAAGTGTTGTAAAGAAGTGATGCATTCAATGAGTAATGAAGCATTGAGGAGAGAATACATATATATGTAAAATAAATTACCTGTTCTATATATCATAGAAGTAGTAAAACTTCCAACATGTTCTCTTACATAAATTGATGGCAATGAATAAGAAAACCCATCAAACAATTGACTTGTTCACTGTATCAAAATAGTGCTATAGCTGACCAAGCATTGCATCCATGAATAAGGCATTATAATTTGTCAAAGCATTAAATTGCCCCTCGAACAAAAGGGGATGAGGGATGTCCATTTCAATCAAACCAAAACAAAGATGGATGACCCTACCTTTGTTCAAATATGAGCACCAAATAAGCAACTAAGCAAGTGAAGAATAGATGATCACTTGCAATTCCAGCAAATTGTAATGATTACTTGGAGTACAATTACAGCAAAAGAGAAAAGAAAAGGAAGGAAGAAAGACAAAAAAAAAAAATCAACAGGTGAGGAGTCTACTGATCTGACTTGAATTGGAGCCAGACCGACAGTCTACACCTCTATTGCCATATTGTTTTTATTTTATTTTATTTTTTTTGAAAAAAAATCTATTGCCATATTGTTCTCCTCAAACAAAATCCTCTTTGCTTCTACACAATGAATTCCCTATGAACTCTTAAAACTCTTCCACAGATTCTGCACATAAGAAGTGATGTTCTTAAAAATCACTTCATTTTTATCCCTCCAAATAGTCCAAGTAACTGCTAGTATGATTGATTGGATGATCTTCACATGGATGCTATTGCCCCTTTTCTTTCTCGGGCTATTGTCGGCACTCGACAGTCCACAGCTGGTCCAAGGAGGTAAAGTTTGTGTTCATGTGAACCATCTGATTTAGAAGAATCTGAACCTGCATTGGTAGAGGGCATAGAGGATTACACAGAGGCTATATTCAATGTCCAGATTACACAGAGGATACAGTGTTGATGCATTGCTTATCCACTTAGAACTAGACTCCCGTCAATTATCTTTCTTCATAGAGTAGCCACATGAAGCCTTGGATTTGTTCAGTATCTTGTGACACCTATTTTTTTTATGAAACTACCTTGCCCCAATTTGTCATGAAATTCTGTATATACAACCAGTTCAGCCATGAAGCTTGCCCAGCCATACCCATGCAATAGTCTCATGCACAAACACCAAATCGCATTCTGCACTCCAAGTCCTCGTCCAAAACCCCAATCCACCACTCCCCCGCTTTGCGCACCTGTTAGGTCTCCTCACAATCTCACTCAGACATGTGTCCCAAAAGTGTGTCTTGATACAACCTCTAATGGATCCTCAGTTCCTCACAGACCCTCCTTGAATAGATGATCTCTCTTTCTTGTTCGCGACCCTATGTGGAGCGAATCATGCAAGTCTCATACTGGTCCACGATCATGTACCCTCACTTCAACTATAAGAAATCACAAACCATATCCTTCCGTGCCAAAGATGGACAGTAGCAATTGTACAATACATAACAAACTTCTTACATGTGAAAGTCTCCAGAACCAACACCCCCCCCCCCCCCCAAACCCCTTCTGACTACCCTTAATAGATGGTTCCTCAAGCAGCAGAAGTTGAAGCTGCTCCACCCAAGCAGATCAGATCATCAGATGTGATCTTCTACACTTTGATCCTGCCCTCACTTAAATGGATAATGATGGAAATAGTTTCAGATGAGCGATTACAATGTGTAGGTAATGAATTGGAAGAGAATTAAGGTTTTAATGGTGGAATTTAGGCATATCTATGGCACAAGGGGCTAGGGTTTTCAGAAATAAGCTAGATCTTCAAATTGTTTGATGCGCAGAAAGGTACGGAAAAATCCAAATAAATTAGGATTTATATAGAGATATGGAAGTTCGGCATATTGACAATTAAGGAGGACTACAAGTTACTACGATGAAATCAGGAATTGGTTAGGAATATTGAATTTTTATTCAAAAGAAAATGGCAAAGATATTGTACATAACGAACTATCGTAACAAACAGGGATCCTATGTGGTTAGGTACAGTCTACAATGGACCTCCAAATACAGAAGCATCACAAGGATGGAAATTAAAAATTCCTAAATAGTACCTATGCAAACAAAATGCATGTAAGAAACATGATTGGATGCTTGACAATAATTCATATATTAAATGCTCACTGCAAGAATGCCGTGTCTATTTTAAAACCAGCAATTTAATAGAATCTTATTAAATTGGTGCACATGGGATTTAAAAGCATCACAATTTTTGTTTATCGTCAAACCAAGAAAGCACTATTTTCACTGGGTTTCCTCTCTTTTATTTTCAAATAATTTTTTGATGGTGAACTCCCACAAAGAAAAAGACATTGAGATCAAGCTGAGAAGCACAACTCGCAGTAGTGCCAACAAAATCACCTTGATCTACCAATGTAGCAGCAGTTTTCCCACTCACGTATCAAGTCAAACCTCTCCAACACATGACCAGACATTCTTTCAGGTTACTGTGAACAATTCAGGAGGTCAAACTAGAAACAAAAAACTAGTATAGTCAAATATCAGTCACTTCTAGAATGCTGTGTGGCTTGGTTTATACCACTTCTACATGATTGTGCAGATATGCGGACTTCACCAGAATATTAGATAATTCTAAGATGATTAGCTATATGGACTTGCTCCCCAACTTTAAAAGGGCAGCTTTGTTACAGGTTTTTTTTTTTTGAGGAAAAAGTAGGAGCTTCATATTGATAAATGATGCCCCTCAAAAACAATGGAGACGATCTACTAAAGGCTAAAGGCCAAAAAACAAAGAAAGGGGAAAAATCCACAAAAAGGAAAAAAGAGAAAGAGAGAGAGACACACACACACACTCAAAATGGCTAGCAAACACACATTTCAAAGGACGGGGTTTCATGTTCAATCAATATAGCAAGAAAGTTTATGGTGAAACACACACACACACTCAAAAAGGCTAGCAAACACACATTTCAAAGGAAGGGGTTTCATGGTCAATCAATATAGCAACAAAGTTTATGCATAAATTTCTGCCTCCAAAACTCAAAATGGCTAGAAACACACAGATTTGGAAGGAAGGGGTTTCTTGTTCAATCAATATAGCAAGAAAGTTTATGGAGAATTGCATTAAAAAGAGTCACACGGGAATTAATAAATATAAACAATTTGGACAATTTTCTGACTCCTAAACTCAAAATGCCTTGCAACAACACTTGCAAACTTGAAGACTGCTAATTTGCATTCAGATTAAACTGATTAGAATAGAACATGCTGTTAGAGAATGAGGACTCGACCACTCTACATCACTCTGTATCAATAAAACATATGCAATATTTTATCAACGGCCAGTGGTTAAGGAAAGCATAAAAGGTGTTCTGTTAGCTCTCACAACTCCAAATTATTATATAGCAAGAGAACATAGAAGTAGGGCATAATTTATGTAAACTATGTTACCTATCCAGCACTCCATTCTTGCACAGGTTAAGGTTTTCATCACCTCTGGTGGATCAGAATGTCTACCTAAACATAAAACAAGTGCCACGCAAATTGTCCTCGACTGCAGTACCAATTCAACCACGAGTTGAGAAGTTTGAAATGAAATAATTAAGAAAAGAAGCAGTAGTAGAAAATACTAGATTATATAATTAACATAGTGAAGCATGATGACAAAATAGAGAAACAATTAATCATAAATAATGGAAACTCATGTGGTTTATGCAAACCTTCAGCAGATTAGCTATTCTGTTTTTTTTTCTGGTGGAAGGTGGATTCTCCATTTAGTTCGTATAGATAATTCCATCCATCAGTGTTTATGCTTGACAGCTTGAGTGACAAGGACATCAACAGACACGTCCATGACGAACAAAAACCACAAGGTGCACTACGTATTTTGAGGGGATATTTTAGATGCACCATAGTTCAAAAACACATTTGTTTTACAGGGAATTGTTTTCAGGAAAATAGTTGAACTACTAACACGTTTTATTAGTAAAACCGTAGTACAACATCATCGAGAATTGGACAGGAAAAAAAAGGAAAAGCAGCAAAAACAACACATAACTGACAGGGACCCATAATGTCTCGATACAATTACTCCTTGATCACTATCCCTCCCCCCCCCCCCCCCCCTCCCTCTCCCCGAAATTCCACTTTGGAGGCTCTCGCCAAAAAACTGCCCTAGTCCTTGATGAAGATTTCAATGCTCTTCTAGACATTTGCATATATAATCTAAAATTGTGGTAACACTGCAAAAAAAAAAATGTCATTGAAAACAGAGGGAAAAAAATTGGATTTTCGGTCAAATCCTTGTATTCCATACTCGTCAGCGGCTCGTAGAAGGTTCTACCATCTGCCCACAAATTCAAGAAAATATTGAAGGTGAAACCCCCCACCCTTCAAATCACAGAGTTTCACATGAACAAAATTCTGACCAATAGATGGGCATAAAATATTAAGTAATGTACAATACTTAGAATCTATTTCGCCAATTGTTATGCATGTGCCACACCCATATGCATCATATTTGGAGCAAACTGACACTGGTATGAAGCGCATGTTCAACACATTGGTCTGATATACTTTTCTACCCCAAAAAATCTAATTCAATAATGATCCATGATTTAAAAGGATTACCAACTCTTTTAAACATAAAATACAGAGGATACCACTATAAGCATTATCAAGAAGGTAAACAATTTTTGGAGTTATTGCACAGACAACCAATACCAGACCGTCTGGTTCACAAGTATACTTCATAACCCAAAACAAATTTGCCCACTACATGTCACAAAAGTGTGAGAATATTTTTGCTCTGGTAGAAGCCAATTGTGATTCCACACTTGGTGGTCTGCTAAATGGATAGTTAGTTAATTTCTCTGTCTAGTTAATTCCTTATGTTTCTCAACATAAGACACAACTTTTTCAGCTCACCTTTAACCATAAAAAAGATGATTATCAACATCTAAAAAATACCGGAGTAGGGTTTTGGGCTGCCTGAACGTACAAGGGAAACAAATCATTGACCAATCCAGTTTTTAGTAGTTAGTACAATCAGGGACTGGATTGTTTCTCTCGACTCTCATAAAGATTTTTTTTTTTTTGAAAAGTTCATATTTTAAGGAACAATGCCCCTCAAACGAGAAGGAGACGAGGGACCCCCCAATAGAAACAGCAAATCAAAAAAGAAAAACATGACAAGACTAAAGAAGAGAGAGGTTCCAAGTTCCAACAAGCTTAGAGTAAACCAATTCTAAACCCAGGCCTGGAAATATGTCATTGCCACACCCAAATGTTCTCATATGTATCCTTTTTTCTTTGAAAGATTTTCTCATTTTTTTAAAATAAGAAAGATTTTCTCATTGCATGCAAGCAACAATACCCCTCTCCATATTTTGTGTTGCTCCTCTGTTTTTTTGCTTTATTATCAATTTAACATATGTTTGGCAAGAAACATCACTGACAGCCCCCGACAAACAACAATTTTCTTCCAAGTATAGTGAAACCACATCCACATAATACTTTGGAGACACAGTACGCATTTTCCGTTTCAAAGGGAAAATCAAACCACCTACCGAATCGTGGAAAAATTAAATCCCAAAACCAAAAGAGATGCCAAAAATAAAGAACATAACAAGAACCAATAGAGATTACCCCCTTTTCACGCTTCAACTTCCAAACCAACCCCCTCTCCGGCGGCCCCGTCACCGAACAAACCTCGAAGTCATCATGCCTCCGCTCGTAAAGCACGACACACTTCCTCTTGAACGCCATGCTCATCGTCGCCACCGCCGTCGGTGCCGCCACTCCGAAGGCTGCGGCGGCGGAGGAGGAGGAGGAGGAGACGTTCTCCTCGTCTCCCCTGTCGGAAAACCCCTCCACGCGGTCCAACGCCATCAGATCTCCCAATGACACCGAAAACCCCTAACCCTAGAAGACCGAACCTCCCTGTCTAATCGACGAAGCCGCTGAACCAGCGGCGCATGGAGAGCTGGTAATGAAGAAGGAATTCAGCTCCCACGTTGGAGTCTTCACTGGAAAATCCCTGGTGAAGTGGCCGAGGTTTTGATGAAACCCTAGAAAAACGAAACCCTAGTCGATCTTTTCTTGATGTGTGTGATTTTTTGGAGGAAGACGAAGTGGAAGGAGCGAATGGAGAGAGAGAGGTGAAGGACCATTATAAAGTGTTTTTCGAGAAGAAGAGTGGGAGCGTGTGTTTCTACTTTCTAGGCCTCTGTTTTTTTTTGTTATTTTGGTTTTTACACCCTACGAACATGTATTTTTACTAGCCAGTCTCCCGCATTTTATTTTATGCTTTTTGTTAAAAAAAATTATATTTATTTTCATATGGCTAGTTTGACTACGGGGTAAATTGTAGAAAAAGAGAATAAATGTGATGATAGATGGAAAAGAATAATTTAATTTGTTTGATATTAAATATAATCAAAATGAAATGCGAACAATAATTCTGATTTTGAAATTAAAATGAGAATTTTTTTGTTCTTTAAAAGTTGAAATAGCATTTATCTATATAATTTTTTTTATTTTGATAAATATAAATAAATATAAAATTAAAACAATCTTGGCCTCTTGCTAAATCAACCCACAAAGTTCATGTGTGGGTTGAGCATTTTTTTAGTTAAACATATCACAATGTGGGGGGGTATTGTTATATAAAAGGATCTACGTATCATTATATAAAATTGTAGGGGTTGAGAGGAATTTTTGGGTGTTTCGCCGTTGCTGGCCAGACAATTCTCTGTGCAGCTGTCTCAATACAGCTGACTGAGCTGTCCGGACTCGAGGTAGTCGGGTTGCTGCTGCCCGAAGTTAGAGTGAGCTCGACCGTAGGGAGTAATCATTTGAGTGTTAAATTTTATCGATACAACTCCAGTTGGGTAAATCAGTTTTAGCCCACGTAAAATTATTATTCCATGTAGGTGTGGTAAATTTGTCGAACGAGTCGAGCTTTGACATGTTCAAACTCGGTTCATTTATAAACGATCGAGTCGAGTTGAGCTCTCGAGCCGAGCTTCCGAGCTCACGAGCCTCAACGAGTCTAGCGTTCTTCTTCATTTTAGGGTTTTTAGGGTTTGAAAACAAATTTAGCCTAAATAAACTAAGTTCATGAGCCTAAACGAGCATAACTTTGTATTAATTTAATGTTCTGATTTTATAAAGGAGTTTAGTTAAGCTTTAACTAAGTTTTTATAACACAAACGAGTCGAGTTTGAACATAAAATAAAGTTCGATCTAATTCCCGAGCCTAACCGAGCTTTAAAAATTGTTCAAGCTCATTCATTTGTCTAATTGAACGAGCCTAAACGAGCTCAAACCGAACCGAGCCCGAGCGGCTTGGTTCGTTTACCAACCCTAACTCCATGAAGCATCATGGTTAAATGGATTCAGTCATTCAATTAAATTGTTTCAATAATATACTCAAATAAGTCTATAAAATATAAAAAATTTGATTTAGTCTTTTTGAAAATAAAAATATCTCTGTTTTTTCCTGAAAATTCTTCTGTTATTCTATACTCACCAGAAGTTAAAAAAAAAGGAAAAAATCAATAGAACTTCTTAAAAACTTATGAAAATAGAAAAACGTTTCTGTAAAATTAGTAAATTTCTTTAAAATTAATCACAAATCTGGTTAGTGTATTACAATAATTTATCAAGTGAATTTCTAATAACATGGTTAGTTGGGGGTGACGGTAGGAACTAAAACAATATTTTTCTAATAATTATTTTCTAATTTTATAAAGAGTAAAACCGATTTAGCTAACTTATCAAGATGTTTATCGATTTTTACCTTAAATTTTAAAAGCTTAACACAACTCACTTTCTTATTTTTTATGGACTCTATAGATAAAAGTATATATGAGTATTAAAAAAAGATTTAAAAAATTAGGTATATAATTTTTATGCACATAATTACCTAGTGTTTTTTTTTTTTTGAAAAGATAGGCTATATATAACTTGGAATTGTTACATAAGTCTGAATCCTGCCTATGGGTTGGCAGAAGGGGGGAGAGAGTCAAAGAAAGAAAGTAATTAAGCTTGACGCTAAAAAATAAGAAGAAACTCCCGCTCCCCTGCCCAAAACGGGAGAAGGGATATCACGAGTAGTGGTATTTGGGCTCCCGCTTGACCATAGGAACGTGGCTAGTGTGCCACAAGCCGCTGTCAGTGCCTGACAAAAACTAGCCCGGATCAATCGCGAATGCTCCTCCAAGAAGTTGGACACTTCGGGCTCTTGCTAGCGTGCATCCCCATGCAGTGACTAACTGAACTGTGTCCTCCCATATGTTTTCAATGTAGAAATGGTGGCCCAAGAAGATTTTCTTGTTTCTATTTAGCCACACAGCCCATAGCGTCGCCTTCAATTATCGACTGTTGTTACACTGTTTTTTAACAATGAGTAATTTATTAGACTATCAACTTCAATTTTTTATAAAAATATATTAAATAACAAAATCAAAATGAAAAGGCATAAAAATATATTAAATAACAAAATCAAAATGAAAAGGCATGATAGATTGTTCAATCAACAAAGAAAATTAAAAAAAAAGGATCCCCAACGAAAGAAGGGGAAGCTGTGATGCTGAAAACCGTGTGTGTGATTTAAAATAATAAACACGCGTTGTAGCTGGACAACTGTATGTGAGACTGCAATTTCAAGTAGGGCTGGTAAACGAACCAAGCAACTCGGGCTCGGCTCGGGCTCGACTCGGTTTGAGCTCGTTCAGGTTCATTCATTTAGACAAATGAGCGAGTTTGAACAAATTTTAAAGCTCGGTTAGGCTCGGGACCTGGATCGAGCTTCATTTTATGTTCAAATTTGACCCATTTGTGTTATTAAAACTTAGTTGAAGCTTGACTAAACTCCTTTATAAAATCAGAATATTAAATTAATACAAAGTTATGCTCGTTTAAGCCCATGAACTTGGCTCTTTTAGACTAAAATTTTATTTTCAATCCCTAAAAACCCTAAAATGAAGAAGAATGTTAGGCTCGTTGAAGCTCGTGAGCTCGGCTCGATGAGGCTCGTGAGCTCGGCTCGGCTCGTTTATAAACGAGCCGAGCTTGAACATGTCAAAGCTCGGCTCGTTCGGCTTGTTTACCACCCCTAATTTCAAGGACTCAAAAAGTTAAAAGTGGATGTTTGTGGGGGCATGCTAAGATTCTAATAAATAAATATAAAAATGGGTTGGAATAGTGTGACTTTGGGTCTACCTGGAATCTCTCCAGAAGGGCATGTATTTAAAGTGCATTTCATCTCATATACCAGTAGCTGTCTTGTGCATGTTTGACAACATTTTTTAAAAGTAACTTTTAACTTTTGCAGTCACATCAAGTTAAATACATCATCATTTAAAAGTTAAAAGTTAAAAGCTGTTATCAAACAGGTCAACTTAAATACATCATCATTACTAGATTTTATATTTAAATTGTGCTTCAAAATCTGTGTTTTATAAAACAGTCATCATCATTACACTCTAAAATCATCATCATTACACCATCAAAAGATGTGCATAAAAACAGTTTTTCAAACTGTATTTTCAAACGCTATCTTAGGCTTTTTATGTGCTTTTTTTTATGTTGAAGATAAGAAAAATGTTTGGTCTGCTTTGAACTTTTGTGGAAGCGTGCATGTATAAAAAACATTTATTTTATTTTATTTTATTTTATCCGAGTTTTTTTCACTGATACATATACGTTTGTACGAGTATATATTCTATGAAACACATAATATGCTATAAAGCCAACCTCAGATAAATGTAATAAAATTTTGTTAGTTATATTGAAAACATGCCAGCTCATACAAGATTCAACAAATCCATGGCTCATGCAATCCCCAATAAAACGTAAGGGCAACACATTAGGAATATGTCAAACTTATCTCATACATGTACAATTTTTTTAAAAATTACACACACATTAGACGCAGGATGGACAAATCATGACACATGACAAACATTCTAATATTAACAGGATACATGATTAACACACCATTATAGTTATATCCAACTTTTTTATATTTTATGGATGCGTGTTTTTTTTTTTCGTTTTATTTACCATGTCTACTATGCCTGTATACTACTTTGTCAAGATTTGCTGTGTCAGTGTCTGTGTTGTTTTAGTGTCGTGTCTGTGTTGTTTCAATGAAGCATATAGCAGGACAAAACCAGATAGTTTGTGTGAATTCAATCTAACATTCTCTTAACAGATACTCTACATACAATATACATACGTTTGTATTTGCATTCATTACTGCAAGAGAACAGCAACACTGCATTACTGTTTAAATGGGGGTGCTCACTGAAAGTATACTATACAACACATTCACATATATCCTCCCTAACCATCAGAAGCACAGAATTATCACAAAATTAAACTTATTTTCTCCCACCAATCATACCTGGATTAGTGGATGCTCCAGATAAGCTGGTGGAACTACCACTCCCCTTGAATCCTCCATCTTTATTTTTCAAGTCCACCAGATCTTCAAACAACCTGTAGGACGGTATAAATGGTTTATTCGCTGTCGTGGTCCTGTTGTGTACCTGGGGCTCGCGTTTCTCTGCGCATCTCCAACTGCGGATGCTGTGACACCGGAATTCCCTCTGGAACCAAATGAATGATACTGCTGTAGTGGCCGAGAAGGCTGTGTGGGCATGTAAGAGGCCGAGGCGTTGGAAGGGGAGGGTGACTGCTGATATGTATTTGTGGACGATGAAGCGGCCCAAGGAGGGAGTGGATAGCTTGATGGGTATTGATTGAACTGTGGTTGGGGCCAAAACTGAGTTTGGGGTTGGGGCTGAAACTGAGGTTGGGGTTGGGGTTGGGGTTGGGGTTGGGGTTGGGGCTGGGGCTGGTACTGAGGCTGGGGTTGGGGCTGGTACTGATGCTGGGGTTGGGGCTGGTACTGAGGCTGGGGTTGGGGTTGGGGTTGGGGCTGAAACTGAGGTTGTGGTTGGGGTTGGGGTTTGGCCCATGGAGCGACATAATTATTATATGGTGACTGCCCTTGGTTAATATAAGGTACAGAAGTATTTGGGCTTCCTTGGCTGTTTTGGGGAATGGGTGCATGAGAACTGCCTTGGCTCGATGGAGGTGGTGGGGGAGTTGGTGGTGTTAATGGTGTGAGAGGTGAAGTTGGGTTGGGAACTAAAACAATGCTGAGAAAGTCAACCATGTCTTGATCTTTTGTGGTGGTGGTCCTCACAGGAGTGGGTGGTCAGGCAGGGACAATGCGTTAGAGAATGAAGAATTTGATGCCTCGGTTGTGCTTGATGGTGTGCTTGGAGTGATCGAATCACTCCAGCTATCGCCTACCGAGGTTGATGTGCTTTGAGAAGCCACTGGCCTGAACTTAGTATTCCTGCAGCACAGATGACATATTTGGTCATATATGTATCGAAATTCTGAAATGTTTATAAAAATATGGTGTTGGTGGTGTGTTGACCTGCGAGCGAGCTGGGCAAAGTCATCATCTTCTTCTTCCTCATTTTCTATGACATGATGACCATTGACAACGGGGGTGGACGAAGTGGCAGTGTTTATTTTTGGGCTGGATTCGAATTTATCGGTTTGTGGCGGGGGGATGGAGATAGCTGCTTCAGTCGGCAAAGGATGACCAGAGGCTATTGAATCATGTCTCGCCAACAGGCTTTGTATGTTGTCATTTAGTGAGAGACCTTGCTCCAGTAGTTTCTCGTCTCTGTTCATGCATTGTGAAGAGAAAAATCATTGCAAGCCAAGTTCCATCCAAAACAATTGCTAAAAGTTAATCTAGAAATAGGGCCAACTCTCTGTAAGGAGGAAAAGAACATACCCAGTTGTGCTTAACAACTGCATAAGCTTTTTCTGGTTAGAACGACACTGGGTAGCCAAGTCCACGATCACTTCGTCTTTAACACCCTACACAAATTCAAGAGTAAATAATAGTTAAATTTACATGATAGACTTAACATGCATCACCTATTAACCTTTGCATTTTCCAGAGTACTGTTAACATGAAAGATTGATTTTAGGTTTTGGCTGATGCCAAGAGACAGAGACTGACAGTTACTGGTATTTTTCCTAACCAAAATGGGAATTGTTGGGTACCAGTACATGTATATGGCCTGATGCCAGCACTAGTTGACCAAGGCGGAGGTTGATAGCCTCAGGTTACATGGTCTCATTACCCAAAACCTCCATTTTATTATTATTATTATTTATTTATTTATTTATTGAGGGGGGGGACCATATAGACCTTGTGTTGAGCCACTATGAAACATATCAAGGTAGTGATGTCTCTAATAAAAAAAAGGTGGAGATGTCTTATTTTGAGCACAAAGGATCAAAGAACATCTGAAATTTTTTGTTTAGCATAATTCTCTATCTATGTAAGTAAAAACATATTTTGTTCATCATTGGAGGGGAGAACGGCCATAAGTTACTTTACTATGTCTAGAAATCAAGAGAACCTTCATGAATTGGGTAAAGCTTAAAGTTTTTTAGTGTATGTCATGATTTGATTTTCCCTTCTCATAAGGCTTCATGAGCCTGTATTAAAAAAAATCTTAAGAGTGATTTAAGTGAGGTTAATTTTAATTCATCATGATTCCAAGAGTTGTAAGTCCCACCCGTCCTGCAGGGAGTTGAAAGTGGGAAATGGACAGATTTGAACTCCGTAGGAGTTGTGATTCCATCCAATTCCAATTGGCATCTTCCAATCCAAATGGGGGAGTGGGGTTAGGAAATGCATTTCCAATACCAATCAAGTCTCCAAATCTGAACATAGCCTCATCTAAAATACAACTTCAGACTCTCAACAGCTCAACTAGGGCTGCAACTTGGGTCGGGTTGAACCTGAACCCGACGGGTTGAACCCGATTTTTACATGGGTTGGGTTGACCAAATCAGGTTCAGGTTCAGGTTCAGGTTGGTCAATTCGGGTTGACTCACAAATCGGGTTGGGTCGGGTTGTGACCAACCCGATCCAACCCGAACCCGTAAACTAATAGTTAAAAAAGAACATGGCCGTTCATTATGTAGTTTCTAATATGGGTAGTCCAAATTTTAGGTAAACCTAGCTAATCTTACGAGTTGGGTCGGGTTGATTTATTTAATTTACACATCATGTTAGAAATTCGGGTTGGGTCGAGTTGGTCCAATTCGGGTTGAAAATCGGGTTGGGGTCGGGTTAGTCCAATTCGGGTTAGGTCGGGTTAGTTTATTTAATTTCGGATTGGGTTCGGGTTGGTCCAATTCGGGTTGAAAATCGGGTTGGATCGGGTTAGGGTTGAATAGTTTAGAATTCGGGTTGGGTTCAACCCGAACCCAACCCGCCCGAGTTGCAGCCCTAAGCTCAACCGACATCTTCAATTTCAATATTTTTCTGTTAAAAAAAGTTGCAAGAAAATTTTGGCCTTTTCACATTTTTAGACTAGATAGGAAAAAGTCTATCACTCGTGTCCTTCACATCAACAAATATCTATTTATAATGAACCCAGAGAAACCACAGAAAAAATTGACCACAGTAATTGACAATATTTTCTGAGAACAATACTTAAAATAGAACAAACATATAACATGCAATACAGCTAACCTCTCGATCATTTGGATCCACAGCTTTCAGCATGTCGGAGAGAAGTTCAACAATGCCCCTCATTGATTCCAGGTCTGATAAACTGAATGAAAATGAAACAAGCTAAATAACTGAATTTAAAGAATATGCAAACTTAAATATCATTCATAAAACAAGCGCAAATTTTACCTCAAATTTCCCATTTCAGACGCCATTGCCTCATCAAGTCTGATAGAAGAATTACTGGGCATTCCATATCCAGGTTGAGGATGTCTAATCATTGGGTGTGCAACTGAAGGAGTAAATATTGGAGCTGCATCTGGAGAACGTCGTGGAAATTCGACTCCAGATCTCTGCATATTTCATCTTCTATGAGTTTACAAAATCTCTTCATTCTTTTTCTTCAAAATTATATCGATATCTGGTTGCACCGCACGGCCGCGCGCACACACATGTTGCAGTATACAAGATAGGATACTACTGGCTACATGCATAATTAAAATACTAAGAAAATTGGCATTGAACTATTCTTCATACCCTTAAATCCTCATATGCCCAGTAGTATTGTGGATATTTTCCTCCAGGTCCACCAAATGCTTCTTGCCAGGAGTCCAGCAACACCAAAATTTTATCCCTCACTTGCATATCTGTCTGGCAAAATAAAATCCAAAAAAATTGAAAACAAAAGAGAGAAAATCTAAAATACGTCAAGAACCAGACAACGAAAATTAAAAACAAAAAGGAACATCAACAAATTACTCATAAATTATAAAAATGAACCCATGTAAAAAAGAAATCATTATGATATAAAACCAAAAACTTTCTGAACCTTAAACAGTATTCTATAACTGTATTGAAAACCAATATTAGAATTCACCTTTTTCTTCACAATTTTGACCATCTCTTGTAAGATATTCCGATCAGCGACTTGAAAATGTACATAGTCACCACAATTTTTTATCATTGTCTCCAATAACTGCAGAGAACAGATGGAATGATGATGGATGGCACTGAGAATCACTATGTAATCCTAATTTATGGACGACGCAATCTCATGCAGAGGTAAGCCATGCAAGGTGGACCCAAACAATTATCAAACCATTAGGTGTTTTGTAAACTGTACTGCATTCGATCAAAGAATATCATAAATTGGTTTTCTTAATCCAAATACATGTGAAAGCTTTCTCAATCATGAAAATGGCATATTATTATGCAATTACCAGTCATATCTAAAAATATCATTTTATACCTGCAGGTATCAGTCCATATGTATGTAATGGGATATCCCATGAGCTTTCACAACAAGACTCATATTACTAAAAAAATCCACGAGATGTCAGCTTGAGAGCAACAAGTGCATCTCCTCATATTATATTCATTGAGTGCAAATTAATATTTAACTTATAAGCAACCATATCATATGAACTGCATATAGCATGCCATGTTTTATGTGAATGCAAAATTTCAAACATGCATGTGTAACCATTTCCAACTGTCAAATTCTACAAAGCATAGTGCTTACTATCAGAGCCAGAAATTGAACCCTTGGACTTTTATGTTGAAGGCGCTTCTTCACAGCTTTGACTACATCTTTTGCCTGCCTGATTCAGTCACCAGATAAATTTTAACCGAAAACCAGAGAACCAACTAATACTAGAAGAAAAGCAAGTGATCAAAATCCATAGTCCAGACACACAAGCATGTGAGTAAAATGATTGCAGAGGGAGGGGAAAAGATTCAATACAATTACACAACCCAAATAGATTTACGCAAAAATGAGAGCAAAATATGTTAATATCATTACGAAAAAATGAGAGCAAAATATGTCAATATCATTTCAAACTCTGGTCCCTTCTTGAAGTACCCACTATCAGATGTGACCCACCCGTCTGACCAACAACAGTCACAATATATGAGACTTTTAACATTCAATAGATTATATCATCCACAAATCCAATAAACCCATTGGTGATGAAACGACTCGGACTGTAACACATTTTTGCTAATTAGCCGTATAGTTCTCAATAAAACAAATCCCAAGAAGAAAACATTTTATATTTCCTGAAATAAAGTCATATAAGAAATTTCACTAGAAACACAGCATTCCGAATTGCAAATCACAGTGACCCACAAATACAATGGGAAAGAGAGTGTTTCGGGCTTTAAGTATCTATTCATGCCAAATAAACAGTGCCCATGAAAGAAAGAAGACCCAAAAGCCAAAATGAATCATAAGTTAAACTGCACAGGTTGCCTATTTGATTCAAGAAGTAAAATCAAATTTTATAGAATAAAATAAAAAAAGAGGAAAAACAGAAAAACTAAAGAGAAGCAAAAATTCAGTGTGTAAAATTTTGAAATTCTCAATATTTAAAATCCATAGGGGAGGAGGAGAGAAAAATACGTCAGATAATTGAGCCTCACAGATTATAGGTCATTAGTAATCCACAAAGAAAAATGATAATCTTTAATTATATTCTTGCTATCAAGGAATTTTTTATATTTTTAAGAAACCACATATAGTTTGACAATTGAGATGTTTCTATCAAAGTATTTCCATTGGAAAAGATAAGATCATTTATTAAATTTGGAAAAATTTCCACTAAACACATCATTTACTATTCCATTAAAATTTTCAAAAAACAATCAAGATAATATTAAGAAGAATGGTACATAGAACATAAAACACAACATTAACTTTTCTCAACTGAATTTTTTATAAGAAAAAGTTCATACAACTCATTTTATATCAATCTCTGCTGCAAACAATAACACCTTTTACTCTGTAATAATTATAATAATGATAATATGTCCATAAATTTCAATAAATTCAAATAAATTCCAAAAAAATCTTCAACCGTATTCAAAAAAAAAGGAAGCTCTTTTCACCAAATAATCCAATTAAACCCTAACGGGCAATCCAAACACCTAAAATTCAACACAAACCACGACTTCTCCAACTTCAAAAACAATCAAAATAAAGAAAGGACCCACAAAATCAAGTCTTTCTATAAATAAAAAAACAAAACATCGATAATCAGACGAAGCTTTGGGTGATCACCAGTGATCGGAATTGATTGAGTCGCAAATCTCCATGTTCAAGGTCCAGTCCGGTCCGATCAACAGATCGCTCGTCGCCTTCTCAACCCTAACCGTCGGCGACGCCGTCGTCGCCATCTCTCTCTCTATAACAAAAAAAACCCTAAAAAAACCTAAAAAGGGAGAACAAAAGCTCGACTTTATCTCTGCTTCAGCTAATAATGGAAAAAACCAAAAAAAAGAGAGAAACCAAAAGAAGAAGAAAAAAAAAGGAAGAATAAATAAATAGCGAATATTGAACGCTTTATAGTCACCTTAAATTAGCGGTTATAGCCCGTCAAATGCAACTTGAACTGGTTGGGTTGGGTTGTGACTCAATCAAAAATGAACAAAAATTAAACAAAGTCAACTCAAATTACTCAACCCATCCTCAAACCCGTGAATCTTAATTCAATTCTAACTCATCGGGTTTGGTTTGTATTTTAGTTGGATTTAGGTTTGAATCGAGTTAGACTCGAATTGGAATCAGATTTGACTTTTAAAATGTGTTACTCTAAATAATTAGAATTTTATAAAAGTCAATGCTTTGTAAGAAAAAAATAAGAAAGATGAAATTAAAGAATGTTTTTATTTAAAATGCATAAATGAAACTATAGAAGTGATGGTATCTATGTAAAAATAAATAGTAGAATTCAAATTTTATTTCATAATAAATTTGAAAAATTAAAATATGAGTTATAATATTTAAATTATCACTCACTGCTTCAAGTTTGGGTTGGTTTCAAACCTTCAACTAAAATCCAACCTGAATTAGATTCGAATTGCTCGGGTTTGGATTGAAACCAAACACTAAAACTTCAACTCAAACCTGCACAAAATGTTGGGTTGGGTCTGGTTGGTTCAGGTTCAACCAATCCAAGTTGCACGTTTAGATCGGATACGGTAATATCAATATATCTTCAAAATCATTCATTTTGTTACGAATATTAATTTATTTGATCCAACACTTCATATATGAATAAAAATGAGTTCTCAAAATCTTTCAAAGATCATGTATGCATATAAAATATAATAATTATTTAATATTTTATGATCATGATTAATCATACAATATAATCTATCCATATATTAACATGAGATATTTAATTTGTTCAAGTCTATTACTTCTCTGTAACATTTTTATTTTCAATTTTACCCTTAGTTATTCATGATCTTTAATTTTAAATTAAGTGTTACAATGGAAAAAAAATACATACTTTTAATATTGCTAAATAAAATAACAATTTTATAAATATACATGGAATGAATGGTATTTAGCATGTCACACCATCATGTTTTGTTGGTTTTATATTATGATAAAGATGAAATAAAAAAAACTATCTATATTTTTTAATGGTTTTTTTTTTACATATATACCCTATTAAAATCACATTTTAAGAAAATATCCCTGATGATTTGTTATTTCTAAAATTTTTAAATATCTATGATGGTTATATAGTTTCAAATAGGGCATTTGGACTTGATGCGTGTGTGTGTGTGTATAAACTCATTTTGAGATGTAACATATATATCTCCTTTATTTATATTTTCATTATAATTATTAAAAAATTTATTATATATTATTTATGTATATATAACATGATGTATTAAATCGCATATAAATAGATTAAAAAAATTGAGGGTATTGGTTTAAACTAGTTTTTTTTAAAAAAAAATTTATTATGCGCACATCGTGCATGGATGAAGACTAGTAAATATTAATTTTACATGTGTACTACAACACATGATGTAATATCTCAAGTTATATATAAAAATAATATAATGATAATGATATAAATTTTAACTATTAAATTAATTAATTGATCTATTAAATGTAGAGTTATAAGGTTTGTTATGAAAATCCAAATAAAAATATATATTTTATCATTAAAGATATTCTTTTTTTTCTTTTATAATTCAATGAGATTAATTGCGTGAATATGGATAGGAATATGATAATATTAAAATCCAATTAAAAAAATCACCATTACTTGTATTTAGTATATCAACAGTATATATTTTATAATAAATTCCCAAAATTCAAAAAAAAAAATTCTTTATTTGTAAAATCAGATTATTTAGGGGGTAGTCAATTAAGATTTTCATGGACAAATTGTCCATCTCCATGGATTTGTAAATCTTGTTTTTTTCAATCAGGACATTGGTTTGTGGACAAAAAGTCCAGTGTTATTCAACTGAGACATTATTTCATGGATAAAAAGTCCATCGTTATTCGATTGAGACATTATTTCATGGACAAAAAGTCCAGTGTTATTCGATTGAGACATTATTTCGTGGACAAAAAGTCCAGCGTTATTCGATTGAGACATTATTTCGTGGACAAAAAGTCCAGTGTTATTCGATTGAGACATTATTTCGTGGACATAAAATCCAGTGTTATTCGATTGAGACATTATTTCGTGGACAAAAAGTCCAGCGTTATTCGATTGAGACTCTTCGTAGTAGACATTTTGTCTTATGTTATTCAATTTAAACAGGATTTGTAAAGACTTTCATAAGTGATGGATTTTGTGGACTTTTGCGGACTTTAGAGAGAGAAATACAAAGGAAAAAGTCATTTCAGAATCCCACCCAAAATGGGTGGGATTCTCATGGACTTTTATTCCAGTATTGTAAATATTTCTTCTTTTTTTTCTTTCAACAAAACTCATTTATGATTTTTATCCAATGTCTTTCATATTTTTATTCACATTTTTTTTCTTTATTTATATCTTTTTTTTTTCTGAATGTCCATTTGTATGAAATATTGCCATCACCTCAAATGTTTGATGAATATATGAGAATGGTAGATTTGTTTGTGTTGCAATAAATCATTTCATTATTATATATTATATAATATATGCCTAAATCATCCACAATTATTTTCTAAAATATAGATTTATTATAGATTTGATTATATGTAAAATGTTTTATTTGATTTTCTTTGAAGATGTTTCTATTTTTATATGATATACATCCATTTTTTTACAATGTTCAAACATATATAAAAATAAAAAGGTTAGCTCATTGTGGATTTTTCTTAATATACGGTTTTTTTCTCTTTTTTATTTTAGATCGATTGTTTCGAATAAAGAAGAATTTTTTATGAATGTAAATATGTATGAAATATTGATATCGACTCATATGTTTGATGAATGTAAGAATTATGGATTTGTTTGTGTTGCAATCAATTATTTTCATTACTTGTTTTTATCATGGCATTCTAGCAATATGCATTTCAGATAAGTGAAGATTGATATTTACTATATTAAATTATATTTTATGTTGGGTATGATGAGTTCATTATTTGTTATTTAAATCAAAAAACATTATTGTGTTTATTAATAGAAATTCATATGTGAAAAGAGTCAATCTGTGAAAGAATGCTAAAATCTGTGAAAGTCTTTAAAAGTCCATGAGAGTGATTTGTGAAAGTCTGCAAATGTCTGTGAAAGTCCATGAAAGTGATTTGTGAAAGTCTGCAAATGTCTGTAAGTCTGTGAAAGTCCATGAGAGTGATTTGTGAAAGTCTACAAATGTCTGTGAAAGTCCATGAGAGTCAATATGCAAAAGTCTGTGAAAGTCTGTGAAAGTCTGCAAAAGTCTGTGAAAGTCCATGAGAGTCAATATGTGAAAGTCTGCAAAAGTCTATGAAAGTCTGCAAAAGTCTGTGAAAGTCTACAAAGTCTACAAAAGTCCATCACTTAAACAATGTCCACAGAAATTCATCAAAGTCCGTATCGACTACCCCCATATATCTGGATGCATATTCTATGATTTCTTGAATATCATCATAATTTATGATTTTTTGGATACATATTCTAAGCGGTTGTTTGGCGTGAGAATGTAAGCTCAGGAAGGACTGTATCATTTTGGATCATTTTGGATAGTGGCGGTTTAGGCTATCGGAATCCACCAGTTGAGCGGTTGAGATTTGTCCGAACGGAGACATATCCACCGTCAAATTGCGTGATATTCTACGCGGCTATTATTAATTTTTTTTAAATAAAAGTTTTAACATGTGGGTGTTTTGGGTATTTCAAAATTAATTATGAAAAAAAATACATGGTATATTTTGATTTTTTTGAAATAAAAAAAACATGCAAGTCTAATTGTTGAGATAGAATGAGATATGCTAATAATAAAAATCCCATTATCACAATTCCTTGCGCCCCCCCCCCCTCCACAATAGGACTGGAATAACTGAGAATTAGTCATGGTAGTCTCAAAATGAATGTTTGAAAAGCAGAAAAAAATAAGAATATATATGTCATAATTAACTGATATAAAATAGTATATGTATTTTAGTTAATCTCTATAATTAAATTACTTCAGGTTATTTAACTCAAAAAAATAATGAACTCATTGTCAAATCAGTTGTCATAACCTCTTATAAATTAAATTAACTGTCATTATTTTTTTATCCTTTATGAATCCCCCTACCCACACTTTATTCAATTCACATTTTATTAAAACACAAAAACTTTATTATTACGTTTTTAAACGAGAATAATTCAAAACACGATTAATATAAAATTACTTTATCTTTGTTTATATTATAGTTATAAACTTGATAATAACTTTATTAATTCTCTACTCAAACCGGAGCTTAGAGATCTAGTATAGAAAATCAAATCTTGTTTCTGAATAAAGAATGATAATAATATGTTTTATGCTCATATAAATTGGATAATGATGGCAAACGTTATCATTAAACAAGTGAGGCTGACAAAGCTATGTGCCTAGCTATATACGTTGTCTAAAAATGACATATGACCAAGTATTTTAGACATACTAACACCTCGTCGATCTGGAGTCGGTTCAATTAATATTGGTAGATGCAAACTTTTTTTTTTAATAAGCAGTAGGCATTCATCATTGAAATATGGATAAGTGTGGAATACAATAATTAAAATAAAAGTGAAGATCCAGTAAAAGAGAATCCGACCGAGTCATCCTGAATTACTAAATCCCTCTACCGGGTCATTGATTAGGTAGATGTAAACATTAATACATTATAGTACAAAATGATTAAAATAATTTGTGTTATTGTATTTATAAATTATCGTACTATATCTTAACCAGAAAACATAGGACATCAGATAAAAAAAATAAACTTTTACTAAAGTTGATTTTAAAAATGTATTTTAAAATTTTAGTTTTTAGACTGAGAGTTGATTTTGATTTATATACCAAAATTAGCAAACAATTTTTTAGAGAAATACGGGTCTTAATATTTTCTTTGGAAATAATTTTTGGGGAAATTAATTCTGGATTCTTCAAAGAACTCTTAAATTATTTTTAGGTCTTTGAAATATTTGGACTTATTTTTAAATCCTCAAACCCCATTGTATATTATTTTTTTGACCTTCTATTTGAACACTGTTAAATCCATCATTGTATTTTTTATTTTTATCACATCCTTCATCGTTTATGTACATTGTTAAATTATCTGTCCATATTGTTAAAAATATAAAGAGATGAATAAATTAAAAAATAATAATAAAAAACACCACTGGATGAAAAGACTTAGAAATAACACATCAAATCAACATTAAAATTTAAAAATAAGTTTAGATATTTCAATAGCTTAAAATTAATTCAGAGTTCCTGAGGTGGTTTGAAACTTGATTTTACTATTTTAACATGGAGCATCTTTTTATATATACTATATATATATACAATATATATCTTTTTCAAAAATGTTTTTGTGCAAATAGCTATATTAATTGATATAAATGAGACTTTTTGGGACCGTTTGGGTAGTGGAATTAGGTCGGAATAGGGGTGGAATAGGGGAGGAATAGGTAAAATAGGTGTTTGGGTAGGCGGAATAAGGGAGTATAGCTATGCGGAATAAGGAGAGAATAAACTGGTATTTGTATTCCAAGTCCACCCATAGAATTGTGTTATTCTTCCACTGGAATAAAGAAACTCACCTATCAAATCACATATCATCACATCAAATCACATGTCATCACTTCTTATACATCAATGGGGCTCACATGTCAAATCAACTTTTTACACCTTATTCACATCTTATTCTTCATCAACCAAACACCACATCCTTTATTATTACGTTTCCCAATGAAAATAACAGAAAACACAACCAAACACAAAATCTCTTATTCCGTTGATAAAGTCAACAATTCTTGGAATATGTATAAACCCCAAAATAGCTTATGCTTCTATCCAAACGGGCCCTTTGGGTAAGGGATGGGAAATGTGTTTTTTTTTTTCTTTTCTTTTTTTTTTTTGTCTGATGCCGGACGTCAACTCGATAAGGATGGGCCCACTAGGTGGTCCTTTTTCCAGCAGAAACAAAATCCACTATTTGGACGGCTGACACCATGGTGGACTACGAAAGTCAACATCTTCGCCGTCCAAAAAGTTGAATCATGGGTCATGCGGTTTCGATTTGTCAGGAAATATTCGCAGAATGTGTAATTTTAAAAATATATAAATATTAACATAGATAAATGGGAATAGATGTATCGTGGTACCGTAAATTTTTTTTTTTATCACACACATCAGATTGAACAAATAAACGCTATTTTTACATATAAGAGCTCAAACTATATTTAAAAATAAATGAAAAAACTATGTTTTAAAATAACAAACTTTTAAGAAGAGGCCACTGGTGGGGGATTTTCAATTTCATAGAGGATTATGATAAGGGCAGTGATAAATGCTTGATCAACATTTTGCTCAACTGTTATTTGAAATGTGTCCCTTCCTAACAAAACACTCTTCAGCGTGTCTTTCTTCCCCATCTGCAATCACAATTGAACTATTATAAGATGAATATTTTTCATTTTTAACATATAATATATTTAATTTGTAGTATTTGTAAGTGATAAATAGCAAAAATTTATCCAAACAAATAAATGATTATCATACAAACTAGAAATCATTTATTTCGCTCTTATTGCTAATCCCTATATAACTGTAATTATATGCATGAACATGTTATAGCCAAAAAAAATCCAAAAATCTTTTACCAAATAAAACTACATCATTTAGTTTTTAAAAAAGAGTGGGGTAATGACTCCCACTGGGCCTCCTGTGTCTCCATCATAGTATAGTAATTCTTGCAATACTTTATGCAGTTCATAATATGTTTTTTATTTTCTATATGCGATGTATTTGTCTAATGAAATTTACAAAAATGAAGCTTATTCTTGAAAGAAGCTTAAGCATATTTTTTTACATTTTCCTCATAATATATACTACTCTAATCTTGTAAATAATTGTAGAATGATTCACGTGCGAACAATAAAAACACATGCTTGATACTTGTAAATAGGATGATGAGGTTTAATGGAAGGATTTGTTCTTACTTGGGCTATAATGGTAGAAGAATCGCCTTTGTAGATAGTGCATGAGTCCTCAGAGAAGGTTCCTTTCAACTTGAAATCACACACTTTCTCCATCTTGTTAGCTGCCATGAACACATTCAAACTGGTTCTTAATTGAAAAAACGATGACCTCTTTGCGCTAAAGATCAAATCTTTTTCATCGAAGCTCCGCCCCCTGTAAACTTTCCATCGATCATAATTACTCGACAACTGCATGCTCAAGAGGAGAGAAAACTTAGGGGTGCATTTGTGCACAACCATGATGGAAAAATAAAAGAAAACAAATGAATTTAGATCAAAGAAAAAGTGATAAAAATAAAACATTTTCTATTTTTGATCGATTTTGATGGTGTTTATACATGTGATAGTCCCTCAAATTCTCAACTATACGAGAGAAAAATTTACCCTTAATTCCTAATAAGATAAAATAGATAAACGAAAGTTAAGAATTATGACACCAGATTATCAAGTTGGTATTGTTCTGGGTTATCAAATTGGTCAAATTTTTTGTGACTATGAGGAATTAATTTTCAATTGTAGTATATTATTTTGGTGATAGGGCCGGGGCACAAATCATGCATCTCGATGAACCATTAAGATCACAAGTAATAGTTTTCATCATGATTTAAATAAGGTTTGAAAATGAGTTTGAATAGCTTTTAGAGATTTTATCTTATTTTCATTAAAATCATACTTAATCCAAATTCATTTAAAAAAATAACATTTAGTTATAAAAAATAATTTTATTTTAGGAATTTAACAAAAATATACTTCAATGACTATGCTTAAAAGGACATTGTTTTTTTTTGCAGTCCAAAATACAGTCTTATATACCTCGTTAAAAATCTAGTGAAACATATACCTCGTTAGATGATGCCTCATTAAATTAATATTTTCTTACAATTAAGATTACTCAGTCATACATCCCTGCGGTGGTGTGGACCATTTGGCTTGCTCGTAATCATCGAATTTTTCGGGACACAAACGTATACATAGAAAATTTATGGGAATCGGTGTTGACTTATATAAAAAATCGGGGGACTGTGTGTGCTGGGGTAAGCAAAATTTTGTATGTCAGGGGAGAAATCATGATTGAGGATCTAGTCCTTGGTGTAATTGTTGATTTTGTTTGTTTTGTTTTCTTTGGTAGACTCCTTCTCTACATTTTTTTGCTTTGGGCGTGTTCGTTTTGATTTTAAAATAAAATTAAAGCGCATGCCTACCATTTAATAAAAAAAAACTGAATCTGAACCATAGATTCCAAGAGAGAGAGAGAGAGAGAGAGAGAGAGATCAAATGAAACCTTGCAACGCATGGAGAAGAGAGGATTGTGCCCGACATCATAGACGATTCTTTCAGACCTCCAACTCCAAAAGACCCCCTCAACCTCGAACACAAGGTTCCCATGTCCGTCCCTCACCTTGTAATCTCCTCCGCTCGCGCTGCATCCCTTCTTCACTATCTTCAGGTCCACGCCGTGGTCGGGATTGCAGTATCGACGGTCCACGACGACGATGGCGCCATCATTCGACGGTTGATAATTGACGTGTTGATCCATTAATTTAAAAAAACCAAAACAATAAGTGTCCAGGTTATTTATGTCGAATGAACAAAACGAGTTCAGGTTTTTCAAGCATTCTTTTCCACGGATTTGGCCCACTGAATGAAACGTAAGGCGGCTGATAATATTACTACGAGGGCTGGCTGTTACACCCATGTCCATTTCCAACTCTAATTTCAGTCTTATATGTCTCGATAGAAAATTAAAGTAACATATACTTATGTGAACAAGATATAAGTTTCAAAATAATTTTTTTACATTTTCTATAAATGCACACATGTAATTAATTAGAGTATATACTTAAATTTTTATGAAAGCATGCATGTAATCTAATGAGACATACTATTTTTAAAAAATTCAAAATACATGTAGACTATAATTATGGTTTATTTTATTACTGCAATTTTTTTTGGTTGTCTCTTTTCTAGTAGCAGTGTTTGGATATGAGTTTGAGAATTAATTTTTTTTCTTAAAAGTTGAGTTTAAAACTGAGTTTACATGAAACTGTATAGAAAAATGTGTTTGTAGTTTTTAATTAAACAACAATTTTTTTTTCTTTTTGAAAACGGGTTTGGGGACATCAGATTTTCGCAAACCCATAATCTTCTCAAACCTATGTTCAAACCCACCCGACACCCGTGTTTTGAATTTTTTAAAAATAATATATTTCATCTAACTAGATACATGTTTTATAAAAAATGATATATGCCCGTATATTTTCTATCTATGCATAGAGGATAGAAATAGGGGTTAAAAAATAGTATTGATACACCAATCTGTTTTGTAGCCTGTTTTAAAACCTCATATATTATGATAAAATAATATATATTGATTTACCATTTTTTTTAACTAAAAAAAATTATACTAATATATCCCAATATATATACTTTATTTCTTATAACTATATGTAGTCTAATAAAAGAATATGCTTTTAAAAAATAAAAAATTATCGATGTGAACTGCTATTAAGGCTGTACTGCCTGTACAAGCGCTGGACCATCATTTTCCAAAAAAAATAAGAAAACTATGTGAGCAAGACTTTAGTTGAAAATTGTGACAACTGTTTTATTTTTTCTAAATTTTAATTGATTTTGGCGCTCGAGACTGACGACGTTCTGCGCACCATGTTTTTTTAAAAAAACCAATTTTATTTTTCCAGCGGCTCAATTATTGTATTCCTTTATTACTTATCATTTTCAATGGATTCTTTGTGCAAATTTTAGTGGAATCCGGAATTTATTTTGGAGTAAATTTTATCTATAACTTATAAAATTTTCATTACAACAATAATGAAAAGAAAAATGTTAGATTTATTTATATTTACGAATTAAAACTCAGATCACGTATTTTTATTTTTTAATAAATAGTAAATATCATTTAATAAAATATATTTTGATAATAAGTGTATATCGTTCTATTTCGAGTTGAATGAACTCATTTTTAAGTGTAAGAAAAAATATAACGAGATATATAAATTGTCTAACGAGATATATGTTTTACTAGATTTCTAACGAGATATATAAGATTGTATTTTGGACCATAAAAAAACTAAATGTAACAACGCCTATAATAATTGGATGGTGATGACGGCCTTTATGGCCGGAGCGAGAGAGGTGAAATTTCAAAATGGCCGCGTGACGATCATGGAGTAGTTGGATGGTGATGACGGCCTATGGTCCGGGTTAGAATCCTCTTCTAACCAGGATTTTGGCCATCAGGACTTCCATTTTGTATTTCTTTCTTTCTCAATATCTTCTCACCCCTATCAGAATTATACTTCGAAATTAGAAATGAAATCGTAGTAGTTATTTCTACATTTTTTATAAAAACAACACACATAATAAAATGATACATTTTTAAAAATAAAATACTTTCAAAATGAATAAATAACTTTATAATATAAAAGAAGGTTCACGAACTGTTTTCTTTATATTAATGTAGATTTTATACTTTGGATCAGGATGGAAAATGTTTTTGGGGGCCATTATGTCGACCCCTTCAATTACTTACCCCCACCAAGAACGAGAACCAATTTTATTATTTTAAAATCATGTATTAATAGCGGGTTTAGATTTGGATAGGGATGGGAAATTTTTTTTTTTTTTGTCAACCTGAACCAATCTAACCCTTGAGAATGAGGAACGCTCAACCCGAACCAAATCTGTTAGGGTTTATTTAGGTTCGGGTTGGATTCAAATTTAACTTAAAAAATGTATTATAAATAATTAAAACTTTGCATTAATAGTCAATAAATGAATATATGTGGATAAATTGTAGTTTGTATTAAAAATTACCAAAACGTTTAAATTTATTACATACCACATATTTAATTAGATTTTTTTATTTTTAAGTCCCCATAAACCATAGAATTTAGTGATCGATCTCTCACTTCTTTCGTATTTTGGTTTTAGTTCCCAGATTTAAAGGATATGTTTCTTTTTAATACCTGAGAGCGACCTATCTCTAAATTATTTAGTTTTCTTTTTATTCATTAAGAGGGATTAAAAATGAACATATCATTTAAAAAAGACATCAAATACGATCATATCAGCTCTCCGACTCTAAAAGACCTCAACCTTGAACACGATGTTCCCATGTTCGTTGCTCACCGTAAAATCTCCTCCTCTCATGCTCGACCCCTTCTTCACTATCTTCAAATCCACGGCGTGGTCGGGATAGCAGTATCGACGGTCCACGATGACGACGGCGGATGGAGAGACATCGTCGGACGGTGGGTAATTGACGTGGTGATCCATGAATGAAAAAACATAATAACATAACGTGTTCAAGGTTTTTATCTAGGATGATCAAAACGTGTTCAGGTTTTTAACCGATTCTTTAACATGGATGATGATGAGGTCCACTGATCGATCGAATGAAATGTAGGGCCTTTTGAATTCTGGATTATATTTCAGATGCAAGACTTAAGTGGGAAATTGTGACACCTATAATATGTTTAATGAATTTACTTTACATTACGTGTATTTGTTACGGGATTGGACGAAAATGGGATAGAATTATAAAAATTCAGTGAAATAAAATGCTGAAAAAATAAAGCAAATGAGAAGGAGTGAGAGATAAATGGATGGACCAAGCCCACATAAAGCTACTGGACTAATAAGACTCCTGGGGCGATCCCTATCAAACTCTCACAAGAGACTTTATCTCGTTTGAATGGATTTTCAGCTTGTGACTTAGATTGATAGAATGATATATATGGGTTATTTTATATATGCCTCTAGACAACCTAATAGTCATTTTCAAATATAAGATACCAAATCAATTTAATTAGAAATAATGAACTTATAAATATTCATTCTGTTACGCCCCGAGAACATACCAATCACACAAAAACTGACAAGGATCGAATAAGGTAACAAGGGTACATGGAAGCGATAGCCAATAAAAAAAAATGCGGAAGTATAAAGTATAAATAAGTCTGTAAATCAAAAACATTATTACAGACCTGAATACACAAACACTGTCCTGTGAGAGTCCAAGTCTAGTCCAATACAGCCATATGTGCAACACGCACGATTACTAATACATATACAAGAAAATAGGATTGCTGACAGCCTCGCACTCGCCAACTGAAAGATGGGACACTCCACGCACGAACCACGCCAGATAGATGCTCTAGCTCCACGCCAACCCAATCCCTGGTGAAAAAAAATAACACACGAGGGGTGAGCTACAAGCTCAGTGAGTGGCAAGGATCCAAGCTCTGTAATAATCATATGATATTAGTTCATCATCTTTGTTTTTCTTTCTAAGAAAAAAGAATATGGGATGAAACTCAACATATATAAATGTCACGTGAAGGCGCGATCTCACCTCACCCTAACCCTCGACCCGTAGGGGGAATCTCTTAGAACTCTTGGAGAGGAACCAAACGGTTAACCATAATGAATATCATTATTAGATAACATAGTACCTTAAGTCTAATCGCAATGCCTCACACCATTCAGCAGATGTATTATACTTTGGGCATTCCCAATATAAATGTCACGCGACAACGTGACCCAAACTTACCCTAACCCTCACCTCTAGGGGGTGAAATGGGACTATTGAAATCAGAAGCCAACTCGCTAACTCCTTTAACCTTCCGGTAGCCCTCTCCCGGGTAGCCCTCTTCCTAGCAACCATCCATGGTAGGTCCGATGCCAAAACAGTGTTAAAATACACCTTGGGCATCCTACGATGTGGAGGCATAGTCCAGGATAGCTTCAACACCGGGTAGCTTCAACGCGGATACGAGGTAGGGGAGAAGCATTCAACGCTCGGAAACTTCGACGCACGACGATGCGGGAGGAAGCACTCCAACCTCGTCCCCATCTTCACCCCTAGGGTGACATGGGACTATTAGAAAGGAAATCAACCCGCTAACTCCCTTAACCTTCCGGTAGCCCTCTCCCGGGTAGCCCTCTTCCTGACGGCCTTCCAAGATAGGTACGAAGCCACAAGGGTATCGAAATACACATTGGGCCTCCTATGATGTAGGAGCCGAATCCAGGATAGCTCCAACGCCGGGTAGCTTCAACGCGGATACGAGGTAAGGGAGAAGCATTCCATGCTCACAATACGATCCTCAAGGATCAACTATAATCATCTAGCAAATAACAATGCTAATGAATTCTCTTGAATTGCTATACAGATGCATCACTCGGACGTGAGGAAAAACAGTTAAGTTCTCGCACTTAACAATACGATGGCAAGACCCTAAAGATGGGTCATCCACACGCCTATTACAGATAGACCAAACATACTATCATAGATATCGGTTAACGAATACAATAAATGAATTCTTCTGAATTCTTATATGAGAGCATCGCATGGATGCAGGGTAGATAACCTGCTACATTTGCATAGTAAAATAAAATATGATCCTAACCATGGATCGCACATATGTCTATCACAGTTATGCCTGACTAATTAAACACACACACAATTATTACAAGAGAAACTCTATCATAAAAGAGGTATATGGACCACATGTCCAAATAACCTGTGATTAAACCATATATATACACATATATGCACACTTTATACAATCCAACAAGAAGAATTCTGTCATAAAAGAGATATATGGACCACATGTCCAAATAACCTGTGATTAAACCATGTGCATTCACATATACACATATACGAGTTCAATTAATTGAATATACAAGCAAAAATACAGTTCACTCTAGGCTTCCAAACCTCTCACATAGAACTAATGAATAGAATGGAAGTCAAACAACACAAGTCATAGACTAGCCTGCATTCCACAAGACAGTAATAAATGAAGCATACGAATCAATTAGTGATCAATAGTGCTAAGTATGACTACGCATCGAGATAATATCACATATAAACTAAATATACAGGTTAACTAGCACAATATCGATTTAGTATAGCAATACTCTTTTAGAAATAAAGATTGAATATAGTTATAAGGCCCCAGGGATACGCGATGCATGACTACATGCATCGAGCGCTTCCCAAAAGGGGTGGATCGAACCACTCACTAGTACTTGGATCGCCTCGCGTCCGGTCTACGAGATCTGCAAGAACAACCAATGATGCTCCATTAAATATAAATCATCTCGACACATATACAAGCCTTTTTCATGAAACATCAACTCCTGGTATTGCCCACACCATGCATAATAACTCTTTGACACATATTTATACAAGATTAGACCATCTACTACAACCAGCCCCAAACATTAGTCTCCACAGCACAAAATACACATCCAAAAATACTGAAATAAATCACACACATTCTATGATATGTTAGGATCATATTCCATGAAGACATAATAACTTGATAAGATCCCTAAATGCCCGAAATAAATTATTTTCCGAAACTGGTTAATTTCTGCGCGAATCCGGACAGACCATGAACATTAGGCTATATCTTTCAATACAGGTAACCAAATGACACCAAATTTGATATATAGCATCTAGACACATAGATGATCATATGAAATGAAGACACAAGCCTCAAAATATGCCTCCAAATACCTCAAACACAAGGATCTTAAAGAGACAGAAAATCTGCCTTACAACATAAAACCACCCCATTCATGCATTAATGCAACCATCTCATGTGCAGTAGCAATTACACATTACACTCTTCCAACAGCACCAAAATTCAATAATACACACTCATACAAGCATAAACACAAACACATACAAGGCACAAAGGGGAAGTGAATATACCTTGGGAAGAAGAGGAGATGGTGCACATAAGGAGTTCCACCACCATCACCACAAACAACCACCATCACACATGCCACATAGCACAGCCACAACCACCACCAAATCAGCCATCTCACATACACCCTTCATAGATGCATAAAACCAAACACATGGGGGGGGGGCTGATTTAGAGAGGGAGAGAAACAACAACAACAACCAACAATAAACACAAGCTCACACACCTTTCTCTCTTCCACTTCTTCTTGTTGTTGCATAAACACAAGCACCTCATCTTCACCACCATCCCTAGCTGACCCAACACAAAGAGGGATCAAAGAGAGAGCTTGAAAGATAGAGATCAAGCAAACACAAGGCTCCTTCCCTTGATTTTCCTCTTCACCTTGATCTCCTTCAACTTCCTCTCCTCCTTTACACACACAAAGGGGGGAAAAGAGAGACCAAATAGAGGGAGAGAGAGCTCTATGAGAGGGTGAGAGAGGGCTGAAGTCGTAACATATAGAGGGGATTTAATGGGCAAGGTCGGACTGAATGTCCGAGCTGTCCTCGGACTAAAACCTCTGTACAGCCTTCACTTAAAAGGCCATAACTTCCTCAATACAGCTCGGAATTGCATGATTCCAGTGGCATTGGAAAGCTAAGAAGATTATCTACAGCTTTCATGTTTACACCCAGATCAAATAACCTCTTCAGCTATTTCGAAATCTAGGCTAAACATCATACAGGGCTGCTGCCTGGATTTCATATCCCCAGGGTATAATTGGAAAAACACCCATAACTTTTGATACATGAATCCAGTTGATCTAATTCCACTTTTGTATGAAAGCTAACTTAATACTGAACATCTCATGATAAAACTAGATTTTTACTACTTCATCTTGGTCATTAACAAAATTAAATCCAAATACCAATCGAAACTGCATAATTTCTAAAAGACCTCAAAATGCTACAAAAACTTCCATGTAAGCCCAAGTGAACACCAGAACCACAAATATGCAATTTGATTTGAAACTGAATGCCCGAACTATTAAAATAAATAAAACGCGATATTTGACCTTTAAAAGTGACACAGTCTTAACATCATTTCCTCCTTCGAAAAATTTCGTCCTCGAAATTTAAGAATCTTAGTGGGGAAAGATAGGGTTATGCATCACGAATGGTATCCTTTTTACTCCCAAGTGGCCTAGGCACCAGACTGGTGCCACGGACTCACTTTATCCCAAGGAACGGTCTTGGTGTGGAGTCTCTTCTCACATTGATCCATTATCTCGATCTACTGCTCCACGAACGACAGATCCAGCTTGAGGATGAGTCGCTCAAACGAAATGACCTGAGCAGGATTGTTGGGCATAACATTTCAAATATGAGACAAGGACGACGGTGTGGGCATGAGCCAGCTGTGGAGGCAAGGCTACATGACAAGCCGCCTCCAAATGGATGATGCTTCTCCAACTGCCCCACAGTCGAACACGCAGACACTTAGCCTGTCCTTCAGTAAATATAGAGTTTTGAAACTTTATTTTTAATTGAAAAAACTTTCATAAAAAAAACCAACAGTGTTAAGGTATATAGACATGGGCAATTTTCACAAATAACCCCTTGAAATACTTTAATTTTACTTTTAACTCCACCCCGTTTTTCATTGTAAAAACTAACCCTGGACCCAGTCAACGTTGATTTCCTTTTTCTTACATAGGCGTGTTATATATAACATGTCTCCATATTTACAAAGGTATATAACACGCCTCCCTAAAAAATCCGAAAATAAAAAACCCAGTCAACGCTAAAGTGACAGCACTGACTGGATTAAGGGTTAGATTTTGATATTAAAATCGAGAGAGGGTTAAAAGCGAAATTAAAAAAAATTTGAAGGTTAAAAGTGAAAATTGCCCTATAGACATTGGATGATGATGACAAGTGAGGATAACTCAAAAGGCTACATGTTGTCTAAAATGATACGTAATCAAGTGTTTAAAACATATTTTTTAATCTAATTTTTAGATTAGAATTTGATTTTATATATCAGAAGTAGCAAAAACAACTCCTATATATGGTCAGTCAAACTGTTCAAAGTCAACATCTTTGCCGTCCAAAAAACGGAGGTTTGGATTTGTCCGGGAATAAGTGGAGAATATGTAATTTTAAAATACAATGTATATGTGGAATAGATGTATTGTGCTAAAATAAATTTTTTTTTAATCTATGCTCTTTCTCGGATCCAAATAAAAATTAGAGTTTTTTTTTTTGAAAAAGGTAGACACACGCCATTAATTACTTTCATTATGAAAAAGATTAGTACATATCTAAATTGAGGGTCAGAGAATTAGAGAATGACATGGATGCATACAAAGTAACGACATACAAAAAAATAAACTCAAAGGTATACTATATCCGACGGGGGTAGGCTTGGTCGGGTTGGATTTTACCTGAACATTAGAGTTGTAAGAAGACATATTAGGTCGGGTTGGATTTTACCTGAACACAGATGAAAGATCAAACTGACCACCCTATTCAACCCTTATAGTAACGAAGTTCGTGTACGGCAAGTATTCGACATGTGTCATGTTTGGTACAGTATATGTACACTTGTAAATCACATGGGATAAATAAGAAAAAGTAGGAAGATAATTAAACCATTTTCTAAATAATTCAAGTATTAATATGTATTAGTGAAGTTCATATGCATTATTTTCGATATGGTATGTTTTGTATGGAAGATATGTAGTTGAAGTATTTTAATGAAGGGTTTTATTAACGAGTGCACTCATTTTTAAGCAACCCAATAAATTAATTATGATATAAGTATAAAAAAATAATTTTTTTTTAAAATACCAAAACACTCCTAATAAATTCATCATCTTTTATTCTTCTTCCCTCTCATACCCTATTTTTTTCCTCCAATATTTTTTTTTCTTCCCTCTCATACCCGATTTACTCATAAATAATAAATAATATATAAAAAATTGAATTTATACACAAAAAAATATTGTTCAATTGTTTGGTATACATACTTTTATTTTTACAGAAATAGGGCATTTTCTTGAAAATATCTTATTTATGCTCATAACATTATTTATTTTTAAACATTGTGTAAGAGAGGAAAAAATTGAGTGTGGGAGGGAAAAAGAAAAAAATGTGGTAAATTTATTAGGGGTATTGTTGGTATTTTAAAAAAATCTTTCAATTTTTTTTAATCATATCATAATTAATTTGTTAAGTTGCCTAAAAAGTGAACAATTAATGTAGATTAACCAATGCCCTGAGAGCACTCATTAACAAAACCCTTTAATGAATATTTAGAAAAGCACATAATATTTTGTTACTAAGTTTACACCATGAAAAAAACAACCAAATTGACCCGTTGAGCTTGAGTGCTCCGCAAGAAAGAAAAGAACAACATGGAAATGAAGGACGATGGTGAAGAGATAATAAATAAATTATTTAGTGTAAAAGTAGTTTGAATCATTCAAATTATAGTTAAATATTTCAAAAATTACCAAAACATTTAAATTTATTATTACCTACCACATATTTATTTATTTAGGGCAGGTAAAATGTAATATCATTATTTAAACACTGAAATTCTCATAATACATGGAACTCTGTCCATTACACACACATCATTGAACAAATGAACAATATTCTTACATATAAGAGCTCAAACTACATTTAGAAATAAATGAAAAAAACCAATGTTTTAAAATAACATACTTTTATGAAGAGGGCACATCTGGAGGGATTTTCGATTTCTTAGAGGATTATGATAAGGGCGGTGATAAATGCTTGATCAACATTTTGATGAACTGTTATTCCAAATCTGTCTCTTCCCAGCAGAACGCTTTTCAGTGTGTCTTTTTCTTCACGTCATCTACAATCATAATTTGAACTATTATAAGATGAATCTTTTTCACTTTTAATATATAATATATTTAATTTGTAGTATTTATAAGTGATAAATAGAAGAGTAAGTGGTTTTCGGGCATAATGAATGATGAACAATAATAGAGCCATGAATTTATACTAGTTGGAGGCTGGCTTTGATTACAATCTTTATATTTTTCTAAGAAAAATTAGATGACATTTTTTTACAGTAAAGATACGTTTTCATTTTTTATAAACGTAAAAGAAGATCAAGAGCCCAGTATAACAAGATGCATACATATAAATATGCTAATTATGCATTTTAAAATTATTAAAAAATAATTTATGAGCTTCATTTGTAGTTCCAACTAGAAATGTTGAAAATTTGAGAAAACAAACACAAAAAATAGAAATTTATCCAAACAAATAAATGATTATTATACAAATTAAAAACATTTATTTCTCCCTATCACTAATCCCTATATAACTATTTTATATAAACCTGGACATGTTATAGCCAAATAAAATCCATAAATCTTTCACCAAACAAATATACATCATTTAGTTTTAAAAAAAGAAAGAAAAAAAAGAGTGGGGGTAATGACTCCCACTGGGACTCTTGTGTCTCCATCATAGTCATTTTTATAAGTACTTTATGTAGATCATAACATTCCTTTTTATTTTATGAACGTATGCGATGTACTTATCTATGGAAATTTATAAAAATCAAACATATACTTTAAAGATTCGTACACATATTTTTATACATTTTGTAAATAGGATGATAAGGCTTAATGAAAAGATTTGTTCTTACTTGAGCTATAATGGTAGAAGAGTCATTTTTGTAGATAGTGCACGAGTCTTCAGAGTAGGTCCCTTTCAACTTGAAATCACACATTTTCTCTTTCTTGTTAGCTGCCATGAACACATTCAAGTTGATTTTGATCTGAAAAAACGATCCTCTTCACATTAAAGATCAGATCTTTTTTGTCAAAGCTCCGCCCCCTATAAACTTTTCATCGATCATGATAACTCGACAACTGCACAAGAGATAAGGAAAAATTACGATGATTTGGGGTGTGTTTATGCACCATCACGAAAAGAAAATAAAAGAAGGCAAAAGAATTTAGATAAAAATAAAAGTGATAGAATGTAATAGTGTTTATACATGTGATGGTCTCTCAAAAAATCTACCCTTAATTTCTAATATAATAAAATAGATATAAAAAAAAGAGTTTTGATATTAGTGAAATTTAAATATAAGTTTAAGTAAGTGTGAGACATGTCCATGGAAAGCTGTTTTTTAACATGTGAGAATTTGTATTCCTTCCCAACGCACCCAAGGCAATAGTTGTGTCAAATCAATTCCACCCACCCAATCTCAACCATAAATTCCAAGAAACAGAGAGATAGAGAGAGAACAAATTTAAACCTTGCGACGCATGGAGAAGAGAGGATTGTGACCGGCATCGAAGACGATCCTTTCAGACCTCCAACTCCAAAAGACCCCCTCTATCTTGAAAAGGAGGTTCCCATGTCCGTCCCTAACCTTGTAATCTCCTCCGCTCGCACTGTACCCCTTCTTCACTATCTTCAGGTCCACGGCTTGGTAGGGATTGCAGTACCGATGGTCGACGACGGCGACGGCGGATGAAGCCATGGATGAATAAATAAAAGAAAAACAAAAGGTGTTCGGGTTATTTATTTATGTCGGATGAAGAAAACGTGTTCAGTTTTTTCAACCATTCTTTTACACAATTACACGAATTTGGCAGTGGGCCTTCTCGGAAAGGACAGTGTTACTATACGTACAATTTCTTTTCTTGACTTTTCACACTTTTTTTGTCTTTGCTTGAAGCAGCTCAATGGGTCACTGGTCGAAATTGTGTAAATAGAGATGACTTAAAGTGTTGAGAAATTACTGGTAGACAGAGAGAAGATGATTGAGTTTGAAGCGTGATGATTTGCTATCTTTAAAATGATAGTTATTTTTACTCAATATAAGTTTGCTAATAGGTTTTGGTAAATTCACTTTGAGTATACAACAAACTCTGAGAGTCTGCAGATACCAACTTTGAAGAACTCTCACAACACTCTTAAAAAAAACTGATAATAAGTCCTGAAGAGATGCATTTGCATCATTTCATAATTTCAGTTATCACATGTGGAAAGAGGTGTCTGTTATAAAAATATGAAAGGATATATGTATTGGGAAAGTGTCAGTTGGTTAAACAATTTAAATTTCAAAAATATGAAATCCAGTAAAAATTATCATGTTAATTTCACACGTTCGTATGTGTAAGACACTCTTCTAGATGTGTGTTAACTTATGAAGTGAAAAATTCTTTTTCAATTTTTCGATGTGGGATTATTCCCAAGCACCCACTACATATTATAATCTATCTTTTTTAACAAAAATGAAATAACAATCAAAACAAGTCGGGTTGGGACAAACCCCGACCCAGTCCTGTGAACTCGAGACCCAATTGATATTATGTAATTTTTTTTATTTATGATCCAACCCAACGTTTATGATTAAATACTGAATAATCATTTAAAATTTTAAGTATTTGAAATATTTTTACATTTTTTTTACTTCACGAAAAAGTAGAAAATTAAAATAAGCAAACCGTATTCCAAATATTCTCTCATAAAACATTAAAAAATCAAAATAGTGAAAAACTATTTATAATACACTGGATTCTATTTATTCAAACTCATTGTGAGAAAATAGAAATAAAAAAAAATTCAACCAAGGAAGTGTAATCTCCACCACCCCAATGTGAAGTGCTCTCTCATTAAATCAAAACCCTCCTTAAATTCTTCTCCTCCTCTCCATTCCCTTTCTCAAGCCCTTTATTTTCTTCCCCCAAAAAAGAAGGCAAAATTAAAAAAAAAAAACAAATGAAGCCGCATTTAAGAAGTTTCTTGACCTCTCCAATTTCGGCCTCTCTTGGTTTAATCTATACCTATTAATGGGTTCGATCCTGACTCGAGACCCGATATGAACTCGACCTGAAGGACCTGACAATCAAATGGGTCGAGTCCGGGTCCTACCACCACCTAACCCGTTGACGGGCATACTCGAGAGTGCAGTTAGACAATTTTTTTGCAGCCTTGATCAATTCTAATCACATGCATATGCGTCCGATAGAAAATCACCAAATCATTTCTTACATTAATGGAGTATATGTTTAAAATTTTTATATTTTTTATAGATGTAAATTATTTTTTTATATAAGCATATATCTCTTAAGTATCGTTTAGATCCGCGTCCCACCCGCGTTGTTGGTGGCGGACTCCAACGGACGCAGACGCTCAAACAAACGGAATTCGCAGCTTCCGTGTTAGCCCTGAGTTTGTGCGGTTAATGTGTATTTGTTGCTCGGTTTTCCAACGCCTCAAAACATAGATTCGCAGCTGCACCTACGCTTCCACCGACGCAGCGTCCCCGTCCGTCTTGCCAAACGGTACATTAAATGAGATATACATTTTAAAAAAATTCAAAAACATATAAATTGAATATAGAACCAGGAAAGAGACTGTACGTACGTACGTAGACTAAAAGTAACATTATCCCGATGGATTACTTATAATGCAAGCTTTTAGTGAGAAATTGTGACAATTGCTTTATTTTTTATAATTTTTAGTTGACTTTGGCGCTCGTCAAGCGTGACTGACAAAGTTCTGCGCACCATTTTTTTTAAGACAATTTAATATTTTTTTCAGCTGCTCATTATTATTATTATTATTATTATTATTATTATTTTATTTTATTTTATTTAGAGGCGATAGACAATTTTTTTTCTGGTATATGTTAATTGAAGCATCAAACGTTTGAGCAAAGAAAAAAAAGGCAAAATAAAATTAAAAAAAAAGAAAAACGAGTCTCAGCCTACCCTCACTTGTGTCCCCGCTCAATTGTTGTAGTGAAATTCACTCCAAGTACTTTTATTACTTATCATTTTTAATGGACTCAATTTGTGCAACTTAACCAGATTCATCCGGTGGTGGGATCGGGAATTTATTTTAGTAGATCAAATTTTAACCGCAACCCATAAGTTTTTCACTACAATAATAATTAAATGATACATGTTTTTTAAATAAAATATTTTTGAAATAAATAAATATATAACTTAATAAATATAAAAGAAGGTCACGTTTTTTTTAAAAATATATTAAGAATATGTTTGCGCACAATTTTGAAAGAAAAATGAAAGAAAACAAGAGAATTTGGGTTAAAGTTAAGGGAAAGTGGTGTGAAATAAAATAATTTTTCTTTGATTAGCTTTTATGGTGTTTGTGTATGATGAAATTTTTTTCGTCATTTTCTTTCAAATTCTTTCTTCCTACACTTTTACTTACAAGACAAGAGTGAAAAAGTGATAAAAAAAACATTTTTCTTTATTATTTGATTGAAACACTAGATTTTTTAATGATAAAAATAAAAATGTTTCTGGGCATTATTTTCACCCCTTTAATTACCCACCTCAACCAAGAACGAACACCAAACTTTAGTATTTCAAAATTATCTATAGGATGGGAGAATTTTTTTTTGTCTCATGGGGGATGTCAACTCAGTAGGGTTCTTTTCCAGGAGAAACAAAAGTCCACTATTTGGACGGCTTATAGTTGTTGATTGGAAGCCATGGTCGTCCCCCCTTGGTGGACTGGGACACCTCATTATGCGTGTACGTGTATATGTACGTGGGTCCAATGGCACCTTTTGATGAATACAACCACCAACTTATCAATCCAACGGTGCTCATTGTATCTAAACGTTCCTTTATCGGATGGTCTAGAAAGTATCTGATTAAGACGATCTCTACCATTCGATGAGCCAAAAAGAAAATGTTCACGATGCGTAGTGCTAAGTGCGCCTCTAAAACGTCTATCCCACATCAAATGTTCACCATAAGATGTCCATCAAAAGATGATTCACTAGAATAGAATGAACTCTCCTTATAAACATTCAAAACATTTTACAAACAACCGATGTGAGACTAAATAATAAGGTCACTTTCATCCACATAAGGACCACTCAAAACCCAACTTTTGAACCATATTTTGAAAAAACCCAAAATACCTAAGATAAATACAAAAAAAATATAGAGTTAATTAGACTATTTTTTAGATAATTAAAACATCAGTATATATTAATGAATTTCATATGCACTATATTCAATAAGGTTTATTCTGTTCGTAAAATACTGAGTGTAATAGTGAGTGTAATAGTGCCCTTTTAGGAAAAAAAATGAAAAATATATGTTCTGATAACAAACTTTTTTGAGTGTTATACATTTTTTTTTGCAGCCCCAATTCTAGTCTTATACGCGTTGATAGAAAATTACTAAAGCATGTAATCACATTAATGAAGTATACGCGGCAATATAAATTTTTCACATTTTTTATAAATGCATCAAATCAATTCATTAGAGTATATGCTTTATTTTTATAAAAACATGTACTTCATTGGATAAGACTATTCTTCCCCCCACACACAATGAGGGTGTAAGTAAAAAAATATTTTGAAAAACTACCCACAACTAGGTTTGTCAACAGGTCTGGTTAAAGTGGATATTGGAATTGGGGTCAGAAAAAAAATCGTATATAAAATTATCATTTATAATGTTAAATAACATCATTCAAAAATGAATTTCCTTATCATGTTAAATAGATTTGATGAATATTTCATTATCTTTTAAAAAATTAAAAGTTTAGATATAACCAAGGATAAAATTGAAAATGAATATGTTGCACACAAATGAACGAACAAGAAAACAAATACTTTTCATTAGATAATTTACATTAGAATTGGGACTAAAAAGAGATCTTACATAAAATTATTCTTTTTATAAAGATTTCACTTGTGTGGGCTTTTGATGTCGCATTGGTCATGCGGTTTGGATTTGTCCGGGAATATGTGCAGAATGTGTAATTTAAATATATATGTCAGCATAAATAAATGGGAATAGTTATATTTTGATAAAATATTTTTTTTATTTATCCCTTCTTTCGCCGATCCAAATTAAAATTAAAATTAAAATTAGGGTTGTAAATCAGGTAGGCTGGGTGAGGTTGGATTTTACTTGAACACAAACCAGGGTTTAAAATGACCCATTGAGCTTGAGTTAAATTCATGTTTGATTCCAGTTTACAATTGACCTAAAAAAAATTAATTTAGAGGATTTTAACTTTGCAAGTGCCCTGCACGAAAAAGAGAGCAACATGGAAATGAATGACAATGGCGGAAAGATAATAAAAAATTTAATCAATATTTTAGTGTAAAAGTAGTTTGTTTAAATTTAGATTAAATAGTTTACAAATTGCCAAAACTTTTAAATTTATTACATACCACATATTTATTTATTGGGATTTTTATTTTTAAGTCCTTGTAAAATATATTATTTAGTGATCAAATTCTTTGTTTTTCATATTTCTTTTTTATCCCCAACTTTAAACTCATATTTCATTATTATTCCCTGCGTCAAATATCTATCTGAATATTCGAAGAATATTCCATATACCATTAATTTGTGAAATTGGATTTTTATTTTTAATTACATGTAAACTATGTTATTTAATGATCAATCTCTCCCCTTTTTTCAGGAAGATTCGAGATTTTCCCCCACTATATAGAATCTTAGCTATGCGACTACATACCATCATTGATTTGAAATATCAAATGATGGAAGTAGAAGATATGCGAATCAGAAAATCGATATCCTTGTTATAAAAATACTGAAAATGATTTCATTAGGGGTTTCTTTAATTTTGGGGATGGGTAGTTTATGAATTTTAACTATCCATTAACCCTAAATAGACCGACATTTTGTACATGAACTAATAATGAAAAAGTCAATTGAAGTTGGAGACATAAAATACAATATGAAAAAGAAGTGATCGATTACTAAATAGCATAATTTACAGATATTAAAAATAAAAATTTTAAAAGGTAGTTTCAAAATTTTAACTAGACATTTGGCAAAGTGACTAATAATGAAATAGATGTTTGAAGTTGTAAACTTAAAAAGAAATATGAAAAATGGAGGGACTAATAACAAAATAGCATGGTTTACGAGGATTTAAAAATAAAAATCTCTTATTTATTTAGCATGGGTAAAATTAATATTATATTCTCAAACTAAAATTCTCATAACACATGGAACTTTTTCCACTAATATTTACATACATATCATTGAACAAATGAACAATATTCTTACCGATAAGAGCTCGAACAACATTTAGAAATAAATGAAAAACATATGTTTTAATAGCAAACTTGCCTAGGCTTTTTTATTTCATAGAGAATTATGATAAGGGCAGTTATAAATGCATGATCAACATTTTGATTAACCGTTATCTCAAATGTGTCCCTCCCCAGTAGCACATTCTCCACTGTGTATTTCCTCCCCATCTGCATACAATGACAGTTGAACTATTATAAGATAAATATTTTTTACTTTTAACATATAATATATTTGAATTTTGTAGCATTTGTAAGTGATAAACGGCAAAATTAGTGGTTATCATACAACATTAGAGATGGTCATTGTTGGAGTCAAGAATTTATACAAGTGGAGGCACACTTTGATTACAACACACCTTTATATTTTTTCTAATCAATAATAGTCAGATGATACATATTTTAAAGAAAGATTCATTTTCATTAAACGTAAAAGATGCTCAAGAGCCTAGTATTACAAGTGCATACAAAATATAATATGCGATGCTAATTATGCATCTTAAAATCATATATTTAAAATCTGAAAAAGAATTACCTCAGAGTTTCATTGCGTTACGAATTATAGATTGTCAAAGTCTGTTAATATAAGGCAAACACAAAAGATAGAAATTTATATAAACAACTAAACATAAAATCATATATATCCCCCTTATCCTTATATATAACTTTTTATACCTAGACTAGATATGCGATCGAGGAACCAAATAGGGGCTCAAAATTAAAAATGAAATACTACACACTATTCTCATAAATATCAATAAAAAAATATGGTCATTTAGTTTACACCTCTCCTAAAACATACAAATTATTAGAAAAACTCATCCAAAACATAATATTATTATAAACCCCCTTAAAATGTTACTTAGTTTTGTAAAAAACCCAACAATCAACAAACAAAGAATGTTAGGAGAATATTTCATTTCAACATATGTATATTAACTATTATACACTCCCTATTAGTGAAAAATGTCATTTGGGGTCAATGTGGTGGAATATTGTACATGGACAATTGATTTCTTTTTATTTTTTACCGAATGAAACATTCTTCTTCAAGCTCTGTTTATTCTAAAAATGAATCTCCAGAACTCTAAGTCCCCGTTTGGATAACGGAATTGAATTGTTTTGGATAGATAACTATGCTAGTATAGATAACAAATCTACAGGAATAAAAGATTTTTTGTTTGGTTGTATTTTTTTTATTCCAATCGGAAAATGTAAGAATAAATGTTGAGTTGGTTAGTTGATAAAAATAAAATATAAATAAAGTTAATTTGACTTGTGGGCCCTTTAATGTATAAGAGGTGTTGATAGGTGATTTGATGTGATAAGGTATAAAAAGTTGATTTGACATGTGAATCCATGAGAATAAATAAATTGAGTATAGCTTATCCTAAGGGTTACTTAGAATTGTTACTCTCTTATACTCGTTTAAACTGGCTTAGTAATATCAAATTATACCCTATAAACAAACAACCATTTTCCCTATCCATTCTTATATCACTCTTATACTATCCTTATACTCGCTTAATCCGTTTCCCAAACGGGGGGTAAGAGATTTCAAGAGGTTGAAGAAAGTTATTTAAGACATTTTCCATTATCGGGGAGGGTAAAATAGTGAATATATATATGTTGATATGAAATATTCCCCTAAAATTATTTGTTTGTTGATTGTTGGGATTTTTTTACAAATCCAGGTAACATTTTAAGGTGGTTATAATAATATAGTGTTTTGGAGGTTTTTTTTATATAATAATTAACATGTTTTAGGAGGGGTGAAAACTAAATAACCCTAAAAAATAATGTAATATGTATCAACCAATTAACATCCATCAATATTTCACAGACCAAACTACATCATTTGCTTTAAAAAAAATTGAGGGGTAAATTGTAATGGTTCCCACGAGGCCTCATGTGTCTCTGACAATATTTTTGCAATTTCTAACATTTTTTGAATATTTCTTATGTAAATGCACTTCTCTGATGAAATTAGATGCATATTTTATTAAACGTTTTCTTTAATATATAATAATATATATGCTTATCTAATATTGTAACCGACTACAAGAATGACAGCCCATACAATAGAAAACACATACTTGTAAGTTGTAAATAGCATGATGAGGTTCAGTGGAAGAATTTGTTCTTACTTGGGCAATAATGGTAGGAGAGTCTCCTTTGTAGATGGTGCATGAGTTCTCAAAGAAGTTCACCTTAAAATCACACACTTTCTCCTTCTTGTTAGCTGCCATGAACACATCCAAGTTGGTTTTAAACTGAAAAATTGATGACCTCTTCGCACTGAAAATTAGATGTTTTTCGTCGAAGCTTCGCCCTCTGTAAACTTTCCACCGGTCATGGTTACTCAACAACTGCTCAATTAGATAAAAAAAAAGTGATGAAAAATAAAACATTTTTTTAAATCCATTTTAATGGTGTTTGTGGATGATCCCTCAAATTCTCTTTTATATGAGTGGAAAAATTACCCTTAATTGCTAACAATACGGAATAAATAAATAAAAAAATTGAGGATTAGATAGGATCCAAGATTACGAAATTTGTTAAATTTTTGGTGGTTAGATTGGGACCCAATATTCCATTGTAGTATATTATTTTAGTGAAAGGGCACAAATCATGAATTTCAACGAGTTATCATGATCAAAATTAATAATCTTCGTTTTGATTTAGGCTAGGTCTAAAGATGAGTTGGGATGGCTTCTAGGGATTTAAAATCAAACTTTATCCATATTTACTTTAAAAGAATTAAAGCAACTTTAATTATAAAAAACAATTTTTAAAAGGAATTTAACAAAAATAAATAAATAAATTATACTCAACAACTATTCTTAAAACTGTTTTTAAGTGAAAATCTGTTTTCCTTCCCAATGGATCATATCGAGAGACAATAGTTTTTTTGAAAATCAACAAGCGTAATTATTCTAAAGAATTCATCAAAAAAAAATCTTTAATCCTATATCCAAGTGTGTATCCAAATTTAAATTTATATAGAAATCATTCAAAAATCTCTCCAACTATTTATCCATCTTTATACTAAATTAAGTTTTTACTTAAATTTTTATACAAATAAATCAAGATAGACTCAAACATTTATCTAATTTTTTTTTCTATTATAATCTTATTTTTAAAAACGATCTGAGTAAAACACAAAATAATGGACAGAGACACACAATACCCAATAAAAATTTTACACAACTTTTTAGTAAAATAAATTTAGGTATAATTTTGAATAAGAGTTGAAGAAGCATTATATTCTTCCAAATTTGAGTATAGTTGTCCCAAATCAATTCAACCATAGATGAGAGAGAGAAAGAGAGAGCAAATGAAACCTTGCAACGCATGGAGAAGAGAGGATTGTGACCGACATCATAGACGATCCTTTCAGACCTCCGACTCCAATAGACCCCCTCAACCTTGAAAACGAGGTTCCCATGTCCGTCGCTCACCGTGAAATCTCCACCGCTCGCGCTGAACCCCTTCTTCACTATCTTCAGGTCCACGGCTTGGTCATAGCAGTACCGACGGTCCACAACGACGACGGCGCCATCATTCGACGGTTGGTGATCCATGAATTGATCTCGGATGAACAGGAGGTGTTCAGGTTTTATCAACAATTCTTTTGAACGGATTTGGTCGACTGAAGGAAATGCAAGTCTATATTTGGGCCAGTAGACTCAGTACTCGACAGGTGTACACAACAGCTTTCACAAAAAAATAAGAGTGAAACAGCTCTTTAGTTAGTTTTTGTATTTTATTCTATTTTTTTATTTTAGATTGGATTTTTTTATCAATCTATTATGTATGCTCTTGTTTATCTTGGGAATAAGATAACCCCTGATATGGGTTTTAGTGTGTTTGAAAACCTGGATAACCCTGATAAAATATGTCAGAATAAACTAGTATAAAATGATATATGGATTCTAACCAACCCCTGTAATTAATGATATATGGATTCTAGCTTATTCCACCCAAAGAATATGTGAGCCCACTGTCTGTCATCACCTCTTATAAATCACATGTCAAATCAACTATCATTATTTTTTTACTTTTTATAAATTTTTATTCATATTTTACCCAAACAACAAAACATTTATTCTTACGTTTACCAACTAGAATAATTCAAAACACAACCAAACACAAAATCATTTTATCCTTATTTATACTCACTTATGCTTGGATAAATATATACTCTGTTATAAATCCTATCCCCGTTCCAAACAGGGGCTATAAGTTTTTTCTATAATAAAATTTTCTATAAATGTATTAAAGCCTCAACTTATCAGCCTATGGCCCAAATAGTTTAACTAATCTCATTGAGTTGGAGTTAAGTTCATGTTTGATTTTGGTTTATATTTGACCTAAAAAATTATTTATGTTAAAGAATTTTCACTCTGTAAGTGCCCAGCACGAAAAAAATAACAACATATAAATGAAAATAGATGGTGGAGAGATAATAAAAAAAAAATGAATTTATATTTTAGGTCCCGTTTGGTTCGTGTCATTCTAGAATTGAATTTGATTCCATGTGAGATTATTAGGAAACTATATAAAATCCAATGTTTGGTCAGTGGTAATCTTGATGGTAATTGTGGATCCCACTGAAATTAAAATCAATCTATGTAGAAAAATAGGGTAGAAGAGTTGATGGTAATGTTGATGTTCTTACTTGAGCTATAATGGCTGAATAGTCGCCTTTGTAGAAGTCCTCAAAGTAGGTCCCTTTCAAATTGAAATCACACACTTTTTCCTTCTTATTAGAAGCCATGAACACATCCAAGTTGATTTTGATATGAAAAAATAATGACCTCCGCTCGCGCTGTACCTCTTCTTCACTATCTTCAGGTCCACGGGGTGGTGGGGATAGCAGTATCGACGGTCAACGACGACGATGGGTGATGAAGCCATAAATGGATAAACAAAAGGTGTTCGGGTTATTTATTTAAGGGTGGGGCTATTTGCACCCCTCAGTTTGCTGAGCACACCCCGTGTCTGAGCACACCCCACCCAAATAACTTGGGTTCTGTACACACCCCAGTATTTATATAACATTTTACTTTCCACTGCACACCCCACTACAAACCCTAAAAAAATTTGCAAGAAGGGGAGGAGAAGGAGAAGGAGGAGGAAGAGGGTGGGGTTGAGGCGGAGGGTGGGGCTGGGTCGGTAGGGAAGAGCGCATCCGAGAAGATACATTGGCAGCCCTTGACATCCACGGAGAGGCGGTGAGGAAGGTCGTTCGGTCAAAATCGACGTCGGAAAGGTGCGCTTTTTTCACGGCGAATGCGTGGAAGCAGTGTTCGTGGAGGGAGTGATGGACATAGGTGGAGACAAGGTAGACCAGGAGACGAGGTTGGGGGGGATGGAATCGAAGATGTGAACAAGTTGTTCTTCTTCTGCACGCATAGACACTACCAGTGTCGACGGTTTCACATTTCGTAGACACTCCATGTGTCAATCTTTTCAGAAAAAAAAATTTTAACATTTCATTTGTCCCTCCAAATCTCTACAAAAAAATAACAAATTGATTGTCTCACTCACCCCCTTTCAATGGCTTCTAAGAAACGTTTCTTATATCGGAGGATTTAGGCAATTGAGAATGTTAATGAGTAGTTTGTTATTTTGTTTCATGGTTGGTTGTTATTGTTGAGTTTCTTTCAATCCTTTATCATTACATGATAAACTATGTTGCAGCTTTTTTTAACACATTAATATTTTTTTTCTTCTGATGTAGCATACCATGTAAAGAGATCCCATAGACTGCAACAGTGTCTAGAGATCATATATATTCAGACACCTCAGGTGTCTACTTCATTAATCAAAACCTATTTGTTTCATTTCTGTTCCGATAGACTGCAGAAGTGTCTAGATATCACATATACTTAGACACCTCAGGTGTCTACCTAATTAGTTAAAACATACGGGTTTCACCTCTGTTATGATAGACTGCAGCAATGTCTAGGTAATACAAATACGTAGACATTTCAGATATCTTACCTATTCCAGAATCTACAAGTTTCACTTCTGTTCCTATAGACTGTTGCAATGTCTAAGGATTACAGATACCTAGACATCTTATGTGTCTAATCTATTTCAAAACATACGGGTTTCACTTCTATTCCCATAGACATCAGAGGTGGCTATAGATTACACATATTTAGACACTCCATGTGGCTAATCTTTTTCGGAGTGGGTGTCTTTAGTACCCATCTGTAAAAGGATTTTCAAATATTAATCCATTTAAAAGGGGTGTGAAAAGTAAACCGAGGGGTGCAAATAGCCCCACCCTTTATTTAATTATCTCGGATGAAATGTGAGCAACTCCAATGGGCTTCATTTTGGAGTTTTGGAGATGGAGAGTGTTGGTGTGGCTCCCATGGGGGTTGAAATTGAAGATTCCCAGAGTATTCAAAAATCATTTGGTCTACTGGAGACTCACTGTTTGACCTCCAAATGTTAAATCAAGTATTTGTTAAACACATAAATAGTCTTGTTAGCATTGAACAACTTTTGATAAATGATATTTAATTATTATTTTATTATAAATTTTTAATTTGTTCTTTGTGATTAATAAAAATATAAAATTTTAAAAAATTTGTGTTCAATTTATTCTTTTATTTTTTATTCTAACGTAGTATCAGAGTTTGAATCTAATTTTTTTTTTAAATCATCGTTTGACTCTCTATGCATTCTGTTACTGAATGGCCCCGCTCGCTGCAGTTGTAGGAACCGCACCGTTGTCGCCGCCGCCACCACCTCCACCGCCTCCATACGGACATGTGTCCAGGCACATCAAAGGAGTAGCAGGATCCACCGCCTCCGCCACCAACATAGCTGCCTCTGCCACTGCTATAGCTTTTGCCACTGTAACCACCACTGCCGCCGTTGATTAGCTACCGTGGTCGTCCCTCGTTGGTGGACTTGGACACCTCGTTATGCGTGTATATGTATGTGGGTCCTGTGTAGTTTGGATTTGTGAGGGAATGTGTAGAATACGTAACTTTGAAAGAAAAAAATTGTCATGCAATAAAGTTTGTGTGTGACAAAAAAATATTCGACAAGTGTCATGTTTATTATAGTATGTGTACATTCATAAATTATACGGGATAAATACAGAACAACACAGAGATAATTAATTAGACTATTTTTTAGATAACTTAAACATTAGTATGTGTTATGTATTATGAATTTCATATGCATTGTGTTTGAAATGTCTAATAAAAGTATTTTAACTAATATTTGAAAATATTGAATGCTTTGATACTATGCATAGAAATAGAAGAATGAGACTAGTATTTTGATGAATTTTATTTCTTATATCCAAATAAATACTAGGGTTGCTGTAACTTAGACGGATTGAGACATTGAGAGTGAAAGTTAGATTTCATTGAACACATATAATATTCCAAAATGGTAAAGTTATTCTATCCTCAAACCTGATAAAGTCATACGCCGAACCCTACCGTGGAGTAAAAGTTGGGTAACACACATTTGTTTCAGGTTTGAATTTAGCCTGTAAATAAATTATTTTACCCCCCGTTTGGGGTGGAGAATAAACGTTGGATAAAGGAGAATACAGTAGAATAGCCCCCAAACAGCTGTTTGTTTGACAAGAATAAACCTTGATAGTTGTGTCTGGATAAACTAGGATAAGAGTTGATAACTATTCTCAGAAAAAGCTAGAATTGCTTATCAGGGCTTATCTATGCCAATGGATAAAAATACCCTTATCTGTCATTTTAAAAAATTTATCTTACCTAACACTCTCTGCACACATTCCAAAAACCATCACATCTATCATATCACACACACATCTCTCATACTTATTCCCAAACACAAAAAATTTATGCAGGGGTATAATTGTCATTTAAAAAGTCATAAACTCTTATCTATCTCTTATCTACCACTTATCCTTACTTTATTCAAGGTGAACCAAACAACAAAAAGATCAATTTTACGTTTTTCAATGAGAATAACAAAAAAGACAACCAAACAAAAATTTACCTATTCAACATGGATTGTTATCTATCACAGTATAGCTATCAAGGGCGAATAACCTTATGTCACACCCCAAACGGGTAGAGAATTTTAATTCTGTACCTCTTAGCCCTCGTTCAGCTCGAGGATAAGCCTATAATAAGTGAGAATAAATCAGAATAGCTTCAGAATAGATGTTTAGAAAACTGAAATAAATGAGAATATGTATGTTAGAATTAACTGATACAAAATAGTATATAGATTTCAACCCCTGGAATTAAGTTATATTAAATTATTCAACAAAAAAAAAAATATGTGGACCCACTGTTCAATCAACTGTCATTATTTTTTGACCTTTTATAAATCCTTATCCAGGGGCGGAGGCACTAAGGGGCAAGGGGGGGCTCAAGCCCCTGCTTGAATTTTCTAACAAAACAATAAGTTTGATTAAATAATGTTAGAAGTAGTTTAGTACCTTGTTATTATATGAATTAATTTTTTTAATTTTTCAGTGTCCTACATTCTATATCCTGGTGTGCACAGTATCAGAATTATCTCCCTTCTCCTATAGAACTCAGCTCTCTTAGAAGTCGCAACTAAACAAAAAAAAAAAATCTAATTTGAATGATATTTTATAATCATCTTTTCAAGCAATATATATTTAATTTTATAAAAATTTGATTTCAAGTTTTGGGATTTAGGGTGCAACTTGGGCGGGTTGGGAAGTTGGGGCACAACTTAAACCCAACTTAAAAGTAGAGGAATTCAACCCAAACTTAACCCAAGCAATATTGGATAATTAAAATTTTATCTTACAAATTTAACAATTAAATTTAACTAAAACATTTAAATTTATCACTCCCTATTTTAGGTCCGGGTTGATTCGAGTTATCAAAATCCTCATCCCAAACTCAACTTGAATTACGTTCATGCTTGAATTAAACCCGAACGCTAAAACCTCATTCTAAACTCGTCCAAAATTCGTTGTGGGTAAAGTCCAATCTGTCCAAGTTGCATCCCAATTTCGGATTGTATTAAAATTTATAAAGTAAAGCAATATTAAATATATAAAAAATAATAACAATAGTATATTTAAAGCCCCCGCTTGACTACAATCCTGGCTCCGCCCCTGTCCTTATCTATGCCTTTTTTTACATTTTATCGAAACAATTAAAACTTTATTATCACATTTCTCAACTAGAATAATTCAAAACACAATCAAACAAAATATCATTTTATCATTATTTATACTAGAAAAGTCCTAAAGTCCAGAATAACTTAATTCTCTGTCCAAATAGAGGCCAATGTTTTGCACAAAAAGATAACAAGATGAAAACGAGAGACTATGGTAGAGAGAATAAAATAAATGAACATATACTTTAGGATAAAATCGTATAATTAAAATTTTAAAATTACCAACATATTTAAATTCATCAATTACTACATATTTATTGATTTAGCGTGGATAAATTGTAATATTATATTCTCGTAAGTCATAAGTGAAATTCTCCTAATACATATAAAACTCTGTCCACTAATATTCACACAAATCACAGAACAAATGAACACTGTTCTAAACTATAGGAGCTCAAACTCCAGTTTAGAAAGGAAAATGTAAGACACCCTTCTTATGGTCTAAAACGCATACCACATGTGTTTCAAATTTTTTTAAACATAATCTAACGAGATATATATTTGAATAAACAATGTATATAATTTTATTTTGAATTAAATAAATTATTTTGAATAAATGTAATTTTTTTTAATGATTTATGTACTTCCATGGATTTCTATTTATGTATAAAAGATTATATTTTGAACCGTAAAAAAGATTGGGTGTAACAATGCCCTTTTAGAATTAAATGAAAAAAAATATGTTCTAATAACAAACTTTTTTTAGTGCTGTTACAACATTTATTTTCCAGCCCCAAATCCCTATTCCAGTCCCATAGGATTCAATAGAAAATTACCGAAGCATATATTCACATTAATGAGATATATGCATTAATAGAAATTTTTTTCTATAGATGCATCAATTCAATTCATTAGAGTATATGCTTTATTTTCTTAAAAGTATGTACATCATTAGATAAAATATGTTTTAAAAAAAAATTTAAAACACGTGTAGACTGAAATTGAGATTGAAAAAAGGAGATGTACATAACATTACCTTTTTATGAAGATTTCACTTGCGTGGACTTTCGATTTCGTAGAGGATTATGATAAGGGCAGTAATAAATGCATGATCAACATTTTGATCTACTGTTATCTTAAATGTGTCCTTCCCTAACAGCACATTCTTCACTGTGTATTTCCTCCCCATCTGCAATCACAGGTGAATTATGAATATTTTTAAAAATTAACATATAATACATATGAATTTTGTAGCAGTTTTAAGTGATAAATGGCAAAATAAGTGGGTATAAGACAACATTAGAAATGGTCATTGACGGAGCCAGGATTTTATACAAGTGCAGGCACACTTTGATTACAACCTTTATATTTTTTATTTTTTTTCTAATCAATAATAAATAGATGATATATTTTTTTTGGAGTAAACATTCATTTTCATTAAATGTAAAAGATGATCAAAGAGTCCAGTATGACAAGGTGTATACAAAATAAAGATGCTAATTATGCATCTTAAAACTATTTAAAAACTGAAAAAGAATTATCTATGAGTTTCATTTGCAGTACAAATTAGAGATTTTCAAAGTCTGATCACAAAAGATATAAATTTATGCAAACAAATAAATGAATCATCAACCAAACATAAAATCATTTATACCTCCCTTGTCCCTATATAAGTTTTTGTACCTAGACTAGATACCTGGATTAAATATAATCCATCAATATTTCACCAAACCAAACTCCATCATTTGCTTTTAAAAAAACAAATGGCTCCCACTAGGCATCACGTGTCTTATTATTTTTGCAATTTCTAACATTTTTGAATTTTCCTTATGTAATGTAATTCTCTGATGAAATTGGAATGAGATTGGATACACATTTTTTTGAATTTTTTCTTTTTAATATAAGAGGGACCCAATCGCTGACCTTGCTATCTTCGCTTATTTGTCCTGGTTTTACGAAAAATTCTTTCGAATAATCGCTAACAAACATATGGATAAGTTAACGCCAAGACTCGAATCGAATACCTACTCTTAACACAGATAAACTCTGAACCGTTATGCTATGATCTAACGTTTTTCTAACATATAATATATAATAAATGACTACAAGAATGATTGCCCATACAACATAAAACACATACTTGTAAATAGGATGATGAGATTTAATGGAAGGATTTGTTCTTACTTGGGCTATAATAGTAAAAGAGTCGCCTTTGTAGATAGTGCATGAGTTTTCAAAAAAAGTACCCTTCACCTTGAAATCACACACCTTCTCTCTCTTGTTAGCTGCCATGAACACATCCAAGCTGGTTTTAAACTGAAAAATCGATGACCTCTTTGCGCTGAAGATTAGATCTTTTTTATCGAAGCTCCGTCCCTTGTAAACTTTCCATCGATCATGATTACTCCACAACTACTCAAGAGAAAGGGAAACAATGATAATTAGGGTACTTTTGTGCATAATCGAAAATGAAAAATGAAAGAAAGTGGAAGAATTTATATCAAAGAAAAAGCAATGAGAAATAAAATTTTCTTTTTACTTTATCCATTTTAATGGTGCTTTGTAAATGTGATGATCTCTCATATTCACCGCTATATGAGGAGAAAAATTTATCCTTCATCTATAGAATAGATAAATAAAAGAGTTAAGGATTAGATAGGACCCAAGATTATCAAATTGGTTAAATTTTTGGTGGCTAGATTGGGACCCAATATTCAGTTGTACTATATATATTATTTTGGTGATTGGGGCACAAATCATGAATCTCAATAAGCCATCAGAATCAAAATTAGTAATCTTCATCATGATTTAGGCAGGATCTAAAAATGAGTTTGGATGACTTTTTTAGAGTTCTTATTTTGGTTAAAATCATACTAAAAGCAAATTTGTGTTAAAAAATACAAAAACAACTTTTAATTATAAAAAACAATTTCTTTTAGGAATTTAACAAAAATAAATAAATAAATTACACTTCAACAACTATTCTTAAAAGTTGTTTTAAGTGAAAATTTTGTTTTCCTTCCCAACGCATCATATCAAGAGACAATAGTTTCTTTGAAAATTAACATGTGTAGTTATTCTAAAGAATTCATAAGCATTTTCAATCTTACATCTAAATGTGTATTTAAAATTAAATTTGAGTAAAAATCATTAAAAAATATCTTCAACTATTTACCTACACTCTTACCAAATTAAGCTTTTTATTGAAAATTTTATACAAATAAAAGGAGAGACAAACATTTATCCAAACTTTCAATGACTATTTTTTCTCTTTTAATTCCATATTTTTTTAATATTAGAGTAAAACAAAAGGAATAGACCAACCATTAAATCTTAGGTAGAAATTTCTTTTACCTATTTTTCTCGATAATCAATTATTGAGGGCCCAAGGTTTTTTTTTTTTGAAAAATTAGTAGTTTATTCATATCGAGAAAGTGATTATAAATGAGCCGAAATAGGAGAGAACAAAAGACATAAAAGACCATGGGTAACGGCTATAAACCGTCACATAAGTTTAGAGCCGCTTGGGATGTACCATGGAGCGTGGAGGGCCCAAGTATTTACTCGAAAGAATAGTCATAAACCTAAAAAATTACGTAATGTTTTATTCAAATTAAGTTTTTATTCAAATATTTAATAAAATTTAGATATAATTTTCATTGAATCGACCCAAATCAATTCCCCCAAACCAATCCAATCTCAGAATCCAAGAAACAGAGAGAGCAAATTAAAAATTAAACCTTGCGACGCATGGAGAAGAGAGGATTGCCGCCAACATCGAAGACGATCCTTTCATTCCTCCAACTCCAAAAGACCCCCTCAACCTTGAATACCAGGCTCCCATGTCCGTCGCTCACCGTGAAATCTCCACCGCTCGCGCTGAACGCCTTCTTCACTATCTTCAGGTCCACGGCTTGGTCGGGATAGCAGTACCGACGGTCCACGACAACGACGGCGCCATCATTCGACGGTGGGTGATCCATAAATTGATCTCGGATGAACAAGACGTGTTCAGTTTTTCCAACAATTCTTTTGAACGGATTTGGTGACTTTTGAATTCTTGACTTTTTCGAGAATAGTTGCTTCGGATGAAAGTGTTTGTGGGAAATTGTGACAACTGTTTTATTTTATTATAGTTTTTCATTGCTCGTCAGGCTCGAGACTGAAGGCGTGCTGCGGCTGCGCACCATGGTTTTTTTTAATAATTTAATTTTCTTTGGGACAATTACATAGAGACCCCCTGAAAATTTACTTATATCCATATCGATCCAGCTTTATTTTGGAAAATTCAAATAACCTGACTGTTTGGGTTGTATTGATATACCTAACTATACATGGTTAAATTAAGTTTTTACCTTAAAACACGTATAACCCTGTAAAGTTTATAAATATTCATATTGACCTCTTATATTCTCATAAATAAAAATTTAAACCCATGAGATAGTTTTTTTTGTCGAATTTTAAGAAATGTTTTGGATATATTCTATCCATCTAAATGTGATACAAATGCGTGTATCTAAATAACCTTATAAAATTTAAATAAAATTTGATATGATCTATAAATGATCAAAATGCTCTCTATAAAAATATTACATTGTGTTACTTCTTTAATGTGTGAAGAATAAATTATTCTATATTATTAAATTAAACACACACAAATTTTAACTGAATAACGATCGAAGGTGATATGAATTAAACACGTAATTTCGCTCCCCCCCCCCCCCCCCCTGTTAATTCATGAAGAAGTCCCTATAAAAACCCGTCCCCCATATAAAAACCGGCCCCGCCCAAAACGCCGAATAGTAGAAGCCACCAATATCATTTGTACGTTCATTAATTCATCATGCGCCCCAACTGTTCAATTTAATGTCTCTACAAAATTTCTCACCAACAGATATTGTTTTTCAATTTGTTTTTGCAGGTGCAACATTGATATATCAATAATTGGATCACAATCGCTATTGACATGCAAAGAATCACAACAAGAAATCTAAGAAGAAGAAGAAACCATTGACCTTTGAGACCCACCAATTCACAACTAGCATTGGAGACTCTCAAAAGGTCCATCGCCGGCGACGACAACCCAAAACACGGTTTCCTCTCCGTCCTCATCGACTCCTACAAGTGTTGGGTATTTTCAAAAGTAATTTAAAACATTTGGGTTTTAGTGGTCCCCTCCCTTTAGAAGATGATGTGGTCCTATTCTTTAGTCCCATATCGGTTGTTTGTAAAATGTTTTGAGTGTTTATAAGGAGAGCCCCATGTACTATAGTGAAGTCCTTTTGGTGGACACCTTATGGTGGACCTTTGATGCGGCGCGTGCGTGTGTGCGTATTGGGCGTTTTAGGGCGCACTTGGCACTGCGCATCGTCGCTAGGAGCTGGAGCCTTTTCTTTTTGGCTAATCGGATGGTGGAGATCGTTTTGATCAGATGCAATCTGGACCGTCCGATGATGAAACGTTCAGATGCAATGTGCACCGTTGGATTGACAGTTGGTGGTTATATTCACCAAGGGGTGCCATTGGAAGAGGTGCATCTCGTGATGGACGATCTGGACCGCACGATCGCGTGGAAATGGTGGACCACCGATCGGACGGTTATTGTAACTCCCCATTCATGAAGGGGTGCTTCATTTGAATCAAAAGACACTTTGATGCATATAAATTCAGAACCTTATATCAAAACAAAACATAACTCATCTTCTTCGTATCAATTACAAGTTAGCATCATCAGCCCCTAAAAACAGAGAGTTCTAAGAGGTTGAGACAGAGAGTACACACTCTGTTCTCAACACCAAGAGAGGGCTTCATTGTATCCTGAAGGCAGCACTTCATCAATCCCAGGTGTACTCGCGGTTCATACCGGAACGGGAGAAGTTTGTCTAAAAGCATTCAACACCTGTTGATCCTTGAAGCACTACCGGTTCTGTCTCCTTCCATTGTCCCGAATTCCAACAATTTTAGACAAATTCTTCTATCAATGGAAGGACCCACTGCTGCCCACTCTATTCAAGTGATGAACCAGGACCTTGTGCGCCTTGAACGCTTCGATGGAGACAACTTCACCCGCTGGCAAGAAAAGATGAAGTTCGTCCTCACCGCCTTCAACCTCTTCTACATCCTAGAAGAGAATCTGGAAGTCATTCCAGATGAAACTGCTCAAGACACTCCGGAACTGAAGGACAGGAGGAAGAAGCGCAAGGAGGCCGACTTCCTATGTCGGGGCCATATTCTGAATGCGCTCGGACCATCAATCTACAGCGTCTACCGTACCTATACCACGGCGAAAGAAATCTGGAAGGCGCTGGACAACAAATATCGCATCGTGGAGGCAAGTAACCAGAAATTTCTTATCGGTAATTTCATGGATTTTAAGATGACTGACGATAAATCTATCATTTCACAAGTCAATGATTTCTTACTAATCGTCAGTAATCTTAAGACTGCCGGTGTTGACCTTCTTGAATCATTCATTGTGGGAGTTATCATATCCAAACTTCCTCCCACTTGGAATGGTTACAAGAAGAAGATGAAGCAGGATGAGAAGACTCACACTTTGGAGTCCCTTGAACGTCATATCCGCATCGAAGAGGATTCGCGCATTCTTGCAAAGAATGACGCGAAGGATGATAGTCATTCGAAGGCTAATCTTGTTGAGGATGAAAAATCCAAGAACAAGAATAATGCCTTCAAGCCGAGGAATGATAATCAGTTCAAGAAGAAACATCCCAACAAGAACAAGAACCAGAACAAGGGGTCCAAGAAAGGACCATGTTACTTCTGTAACAAACCCGGTCACATTGCTCGAGATTGCCGACTGCGCAAGAAAAATCAGAAGAAGGAGAGCGTGACTGATGATGACAATTTGGTGGCTACGGTGTGCGAGGCTAATGCTGTGGCAAATGATGATGGATGGTGGCTTGATACTGGAGCAACCATTCATATTTGCAGAGACAGAAGTCTTTTCAAGACTTATGAAAAATCTGGTGACGGAGATGAAGTGAAGATGGCAAATGACCACCGCACCAAAGTTGAAGGCAAAGGCACCGTTGGAATTCCATTCTCTTCTGGCAAAACACTCACTTTGGTGAATGTTTTTCATGTACCCACCATGTCAAAGAATCTGGTTTCTGGAGACCGTCTCAACAAGAAGGGTTTCAAACTTGTGTATGAATCTGATAAATTTGTACTGTCCAGGAATGGTGTATTCATTGGACAAGGGTATTCTTGTAACGGGATGATTAAGTTGAATCTAATAAATGGATCCTCTTCTGCTTATATGGTTGAGTCTTTATCTTTATGGCATGGTAGATTAGGACATGTGAATTATGGATCTATTAAAAACATGCATAATCTGGGTATGATATCTAAATGTGACTTGCTTGATGCTAATAAATGCCATGTTTGTGTGCAATCTAAGATCACTAGGAAATCACATAAATCTGTATCTAGATCTTCTGGTTTACTTGATTTAATTCATAGCGATGTATGTGATCTTAAGAACCATGTTACACGAGGAGGAAACAAATATTTTCTAACTTTCATTGATGATTATTCAAGATATTGTTATGTTTACTTATTAAAAAGTAAAGATGAAGTTTTTGAAAAATTTGTTACTTTCAAAAGGGAAGTTGAAAATCAACTTAAACACAAAATCAAGGCTCTTCGTTCTGATAGGGGTGGTGAATACTACCCAAGCGAGTTTGCAAAATTTTGTGAAACTCATGGCATAATCCATCAATTTTCGGCGCCTTATACGCCTCAACAAAATGGATTGGCAGAAAGAAAGAATAGAACCTTGGTTGAAATGGTTAATGCAATGTTAATTGGTTCTGATTTGCCATATTCTTTATGGGGTGAAGCCATTCTTTCTGCATGTTTTATTCTGAATAGAGTTCCTTTCAAACATACATCCTCTACCCCTTATGAATTATGGTTTAAAAGAAAGCCTAATTTTAATCGTCTCAAAGTGTGGGGGTGTCTTGCTTATGTTAGAAAGCCTGATCTTAAAAGACCAAAATTGGGAGTTAAAACCTATAAATGTGCGTTTATTGGCTATTCTTTGAATAGCATAACTTATAGGTTTCTGGATCTAGACTCTTTTGAGATTATAGAATCTGTTGATGTGGAATTTTTTGAGAACATGACTAGATCCTGTTCTGAGAAAGAATCTAATTCTTTACCACATCATAATCCTACTTTGATTGAGGATAAATCAATAGATGATTCTATACCTTCTATGGACATAGAACCAAGAAGGAGTAAAAGAGTTAGAACAGAAAAGAATTTTGGTTCTGATTTTCTCATCTATCTTGTAGAAGGAGATCAAAAGGCTATTTCTAACATGTCCATGTATGCTTTGCATATAGAAGATGATCCTTCATCATTTGTGGATGCTATGAGCTCTCGAGATGCTTCTTTCTGGAAAGAAGCAATTAATGATGAAATGAACTCTATTATGATGAATAAAACATGGTTCTTGACTGATTTGCCTACCGGTGCCAAAACCATAGGTTGCAAATGGATTTTTAAAAGAAACTTAATGCTGATGGTTCCATAAATAAGTTTAAGGCCAGATTGGTTGCTAAAGGTTTTAAACAAAGAGGTGGTATTGATTATTTTGACACATATGCACCTGTGGCTCGAATTTCTTCTATTAGAGTTCTAATATCTCTTGCATCCATTCATCATTTAATTGTTCATCAAATGGATGTTAAAACGGCATTTTTAAATGGTGATTTAGAAGAAGAAATTTATATGGATCAACCTGAAGGGTTTGTTGTTCCAGGCCAAGAGAAGAAAGTTTGCAAATTAGTTAAGTCTCTTTATGGCCTGAAACAAGCACCTATTCAATGGCATGATAAATTTGATAAAATTATATTGTCCTTTGGTTTCGTTGTGAATGATGCTGATAAATGTATGTATTGTAAGCATGCTGAAAATGGATGTGTAATTATCTGTTTATATGTTGATGACATGCTTATATTTGGATCAAATATTACATGTGTTGAAGAAACCAAAGACTTCCTCTCTTCCAACTTTGATATGAAAGATTTGGGAGAGGCTGATGTGATTCTAGGAATTAAAATCCTAAGAAAAGAGAAGGGGCTAGTATTGTCTCAATCTCATTACATTGAGAAAGTACTACAGAGATATGATCACTTTGATTGTATTCCAGCCTCTAATCCTCTAGACTCGAATATGAAGTTAGAGAAGAACTCTGGTCGTGCTGTTGAGCAGTTAAAATATGCCAGTGTTATTGGGAGTCTTATGTATGCAATGAATTGCACAAGACCCGATATAGCATACTCGGTTGGTATGCTGTGTCGCTTTTCAAGCAATCCAGGTTCAGAGCATTGGAAAGCAATTTCCAGAGTTCTAAGATACCTGAAGGGGACTTTACATTATGGGTTGCATTATGAGGAATACCCTGCTGTGCTAGAAGGGTATAGTGATGCAAGTTGGAACAATGTAACAATAAAGTCCAAATCAACAACTGGATGGATCTTTACATTAGGAGGTGCTGCTGTATCTTGGGGTTCCAAAAAGCAGACCTGTATTTCTGATTCAACTATGTTATCAGAATTGATTGCCTTGGCAGATGCATGTAAAGAAGCAGAATGGCTTAAAAATCTGTTATTTGATATACCGATTTGGAAGAAGCCATCCCCAGCTGTTATGATCCATTGTGATAGCCAAGCAACTATTTGGAGAGTTCAATGTAAAACATACAATGGAAAATCTAGACATGTTAGTCTAAGGCATCAATTGGTGCGACAATTACTCAAAAGTGGAGTAATAACTGTCGACTATGTAGAGTCGAAAAAGAATTTGGCTGATCCTTTGACCAAGGGTCTTGGCATAAAGATGATTCAGAATTCATCTAAAGGAATGGGGTTAAGGTCTGTGAAGGAAGATTGATCACATTTAGTGGGAACCCAACCTTTGTCTTGAAAAAGACTAGACAAGGTTCAATGTGGTACTAACAAGCTAAACATGTGATTATGAAACACTAGTAAATTTTGATGATCCCATTTCCTAGAACTAGTGTTGGTATTCTGCATGAAGGAGGATGGAAATTGTTCCTTAATAAGTTGAAACGAGTGTTCGCAGAATCACTCATTAAACTTACCTACATGAGTAATGAAGTCAGGCCGCTTCATAAAGAAAAAGGACTATTTCTTGAGACTCATGAATAAAGGATATATGCGCATGGCCATTAACGCGCTAAGTAATCGGAACTCTCTCTCCCTCGAAGTTGACATGTGCGATGATTCCGGCGTTTCTCGAAGGGTACTAAGTTCAAGATTCGTTCACTTTAGAACCTTGATATCGCTTTGAATTGTTTGCACTAAATGGAAGTTCAAATCCATAAGATACTTCTCATTTATGTGTTACCTTCAACGATGATGCTACAATGTAATTTTTTATTTTCTTTCTTGTAAAGAACTACGGTGGCTTGATCCCTCATTAACGGGTACGTAGGCAACCGCTGAGCGGTGCAGCCATTATTATATAATATAACTTTTATTTTCAATATAAAACAATTTTGAAAATAGTGGGGGATTGTTGGGTATTTTCAAAAGTAATTTAAAACATTTGGGTTTTAGTGGTCCCCTCCCTTTAGAAGATGATGTGGTCCTATTCTTTAGTCCCATATCGGTTGTTTGTAAAATGTTTTGAGTGTTTATAAGGAGAGCCCCATGTACTATAGTGAAGTCCTTTTGGTGGACACCTTATGGTGGACCTTTGATGCGGGGTGGTGCGAAGCACCACCACGCGCGTCGCGCGCACGCGCGCGCGCGCGTGTGCGTATTGGGCGTTTTAGGGCGCACTTGGCACTGCGCATCGTCGCTAGGAGCTGGAGCCTTTTCTTTTTGGCTAATCGGATGGTGGAGATCGTTTTGATCAGATGCAATCTGGACCGTCCGATGATGAAACGTTCAGATGCAATGTGCACCGTTGGATTGACAGTTGGTGGTTATATTCACCAAGGGGTGCCATTGGAAGAGGTGCATCTCGTGATGGACGATCTGGACCGCACGATCGCGTGGAAATGGTGGACCACCGATCGGACGGTTATTGTAACTCCCCATTCATGAAGGGGTGCTTCATTTGAATCAAAAGGCACTTTGATGCCTATAAATTCAGAACCTTATATCAAAACAAAACATAACTCATCTTCTTCGTATCAATTACAAGTTAGCATCATCAGCCCCTAAAAACAGAGAGTTCTAAGAGGTTGAGACAGAGAGTACACACTCTGTTCTCAACACCTAGAGAGGGCTTCATTGTATCCTGAAGGCAGCACTTCATCAATCCCAGGTGTACTCGCGGTTCATACCGGAACGGGAGAAGTTTGTCTAAAAGCATTCAACACCTGTTGATCCTTGAAGCATTCATATTGGTTCTGTCTCCTTCCATTGTCCCGAATTCCAACAACAAGACCCACCATTGCCCCCCAAATCCAATTGCCTATTCTCTCACTATCCAAAGCCTCGCCCGCCGCTCCCTCTTCCGCCACCTCGAGCCCGTGCTCGACCACCTCGAATCGTCAGAGCGCTTCGAAATCAATGAATGCACATTCGTCGAGCTCATCCTCCGGTACGGCAAGGCGGGCATGCACAAAGCGGCGGTTGACGTCTTCCTCCGCATGCCGAGATTCCGGTGCGCGCCCACATCCGCATCGCTCGATGCGTTGCTACGCGTGTTGTGCGCGTGCGCGGAAGGGCTCGCCTTGGTCGGGGACGTGTTGGTGAAGGCTTTTCCATGCGGGGAAGGTTGGGGCGGCGATCGAGCTGTTGGGGCAGATGGAGGTCCACGAGTGTGCGACGGACGCAGGGACGTACTCTTCAATCTTGCATTCGCTTTGCGAGCATTCGGACTCTGCGAGCGCGGTGGGGCGCGGGAGTCACGCCGAATGAGGGGGAGTACGCGCGCATGGTGCGCGTACTCGCGAGGGAGAGGAAGGCTAGGGAGGCTTAGGCGATGTTGTATCGGATGAGGGTGAGGCCCGACATCGCGGTCTATAACATTGTCTTAGACGGGTTCATGAGGCCGATGCGGTGGTGGAGGCTTACGGGGAGGGGGAGCGGGGTGTCCTTGGTGGATTGAAGGTGAGGAATTTGAAGAGCGGGGATGTTTTGGACTTGAAAGTTTCGGGGGCTTTTCTTCGGATTGAGGAATAAGAAAATGGTGATGAAAGAAGCTAAAAGAAAAAGAAAAAAAAGTCAGGATTTTCTGATGAAAAGGATTAAAATGTTTTTTCCATAATTTTAAAAGACTACAATGATTCTTCATTTGTACGTGAATGAAATATTATAAAAATATTTCATCACTTTAGATGAAAAATTAACACACTGACAAAAATGATTAACTATACCATTCTGTATTTGAGGGACATGTATGACCTCACCCAAGTGTCATAAGAACTTATTGTAGTTTCTATGGCCCAAAGTTGAAGTCATGGTGGAAATATATTTAGAGATTGAGAAATATATTTAGAAATTATGAAATATATTTTGAGATTGCAAAATATATTTCTAAGATTCTGGAGATTGCGAAATCTGTTTCTAAGATTCTTGAGACTTCTAAATCTGTTTATTTCTAAATGTATTTTGTTTCCTCTTTAGGCTTTTTGTTTCCTCTATATAAGTTATTGAGGAAAACAAAATATGTAAGAGGCACATAGACGATTCTTCTCAATAAAATCATCACCGCCGCCCGTGGATGTAGGCAATTTGCCGAACCACGTAAATTCCTTGTCTTCTGTGTGATTGCTTGTTTGATTTGTTCTTCTTCTCTCTCAAACCCTCAAACCTAGATCATTTGGGGAGATTTTCCGCAACACTTATATGACTTTTTGAACCCTTATTTATTTAGCATGGGTAAAATGTAATATTGTAATTTAAAAACTGAAATTCTCATAATACATATAATACATGGAACTCTAGTCCCCTAATATTCACTCACATATCATTGAACAAATCAACAATACTCTTACATATAAGAGCTCAAACTACATTTAGAAAGAAATGAAAAAAATATAATTTTTAATAACAAACTTTTAAGAAGAATTCACTTATGTGGGATTTTTGATTTCATAGAGGATTATGGTAAGGAAAATGGTAAATGCATGATCAATATTTCGATCAACTGTTATCTCAAATGTGTCCCTCCCCGGCACCACAGTCTTCACCGTGTCTTTCTTCTCCATCTGCAATCACAGTTGAACTATTATAAAATGAATAATTTTCACTCTTTAACATATAATAATATATTTGAATTTTGTGGCACTTATAAGTGATAATTGGCAAAAGAAATGGTTATCAAACAACATCAGTGATGGCCAATAATAGAGCCAGGAATTTACACCGGTAGAGGCAGACTTTAATTACAAATTTAAAACTTTTATATTTTTTCTAATAAAAATCAGATGACATATTTTTTTAGAGTAAAGATTCATTTTCACACAAGCCCACTATAACACGATATGTGCATACAAATAAATATGCTAATTATACATTTTAAAACTATAAAAAAAAAATCTATGAGTTTCATTTGTAGTTTGAATTATAAATGGTGAAAGTCTAATAAAGCAAGAACAAATAATAGAAATTTATCCAAACAAATAAATAATTATCATACAAACTAGAAATCATTTATTTCTCCCCTTTCACTAATCCATATATAACTATTTTATACTTGGATATGTTATAGCCAAATAAAATCCATAAATCTTTCACCAAACAAAACTAAATCATTTGGTTTAAGAAAGAAAAAAAGAGTGCGGCCTCTTGTGTCTCCATCACAGTCATTCTTGCATTACTTTATTATGCAATTCATAACATGTTTTAATTTTCTAAACGTATGAGATGTACTTGTGTAATGGAAATTTACAAAAATGAAGCTTATGCGTGAAAGAATTGTATACATATTTTATACATTTTCTTAATATATACTACTCTAATATTGTAAATAATTGCATGAATGATTGTGCGTACTTGTAAAAAATAAGATGATGACACTACAAGAAAATTATGTTTTACTGACGCCCATTATGACGGCCTACATAAAAACCGTCGCTAATATGAATTCGGGAACTGAATTTTGCGATTAAGAAGAGTATTACCAACGGCCAGCCACAGGCCATCATCTTGTTATCATCATGAAGTTTAATGGAATGATTTGTTCTTACTTGGGCTACAATGGTAGAAGAGTTGCCTTTGTAGATTTTGCATGAGTCCTCAGAGAAGGTCCCTTTTAGCTTGAAATCACACTTTTTCTCCCTCTTGTTAGCTGCCATGAACACATCCAAGTTAGTTTTGATCTGAAAAATCGATGACCTCTTCACATTAAAGATCGGATCCTTTTCATTGAAGCTCCGCCCCTGTAAGCTTTCCATTGATCGTGATTACACAACAGTTGCTTAAGAGAAGGGAAAAAAACAATGATTAGGGGTGTGCTTGTGCATAACCATAACCATAAAGGTAAAATGAAATAAAATGAAGGAATTTAGATCAAAGAAAAAATGATAAAAGGTAAAACATTTTTTTTTGTCGATTTTGATGGTGTTTGTATATGTGATTGTCCCTCGAATTCTCTTCTATGTGAGAGAAAAAATTTACCCTTAATCCCTAATAAGTAAAGTAGATAAAAGAATCTAATGAATAGGACCCAAGATTATCAAAATGGTATTGTTCTAGGTTATCAGATTGGTCAAATTATTGGCAATTAGATTAGGACCCGATTTTCAATTGTAGTATAATATTTTGGTGATAGGGGCACAAATCATGATTCTCCAGGATCACAATTAATAATCTTCATCATGATTTAGGCAAGGTTTGAAAATGAGTTTGGATAGCTTTTAAAAATCTTATTTTTGTTAAAATCATACTTAATCCAGGCTCTTTTTAAAATAATGAGAAAAACAACTTTTCATTATACAAAATAATTTATTTTAGAAATTTAACAAAAATAATACTTCAACAACTACTCTTAAAAGCTGTTTTAAGTTTTCTTTACAAACGCAACCAAGAGATGATTCAATCCCAACCCCTTATATCTAGAGTCAATAATTTCTAAAAATCAACACGTATAGTTATTTTAAAGATAATTTTGTGCTGCCTGTCAACAGGTCAGGTTCGGGTTGGGTCGGGGTGGACTCAGACCTGACCCGTGACAAGACCCGGCGGGTTCTGAACATGTGGACCCAGACCGGACCCGTCGGGTCTCGGCTCGGGTCGGGTCCGGACCCGACCCGAAGAAAGTTAATCAAAACAAAAAAAATTTAAACTCACGAATTTGTTTGTCTTATCATTCTATTAGGCAACATTTGTAATAAAGTATTAATTATTATTGAAATTTCTAAACTGATATCATACTTTTGTGTTTGAACATATTTTTGTACAATTTAAAAAAAGTGAATGAATTACTAAACAATATTCAAAGTAAACATAAGTATAAACAATATAACAATGAATTAAAAGGGAGAGCTTATAGTTATTTGTGTCACAAAGTAAACAATAAACACTTATACTTGTAATTTGATAAATAAGAAATAAAATTATGGATCAACTAATACTAATATTCTTGTAATATATGAGTATATATCAATAAAATAGTCGGGTCTCGAGTTCAATGGATTGGGGCTGGGTGGACCTGGACCCGACTCGTTTGTATATTCGGGTCCACCGAGTCGGGTCCAAATCGGGTCGGGTATATTACATGTGTAATCGAGTCCGAGTCGGGTTGGGTCTGGGTCTGGACCCGACCCGACCCATTGACATGCCTACATAATTTATGCATGATAAAAAATGAAGGAAAGTGAGAAAAATCTAAAAAATATCCTTTGATCATTGAAAAATCTTATGTTAATCTACAACATGGAATGTAAATTTTTTTTCCCTCCCTTATTTTATTTTATTAAGAAATGTGTGAAATTTTGAAAATCTGAGAAAGTGATGGAAAATAATTTTCCATTACTACCATGAGAATTGGTCAAAATGGATGGTTCGCTTTCCTATATTTTTCTTCCGCGATTGTCCACAAACGTAGAATTCATTAGTTCTCCCAAATAGATTCCAAGAAGAGAGAGAGAGAGAGAGAGAGAGAGCAAATTAAACCTTGCAACGCAGGGAAAGGAGAGGATTGTGACCGGCATCGAAGACGATCCTTTCATTCCTCCAACTCCAAAAGACCCCCTCAACCTTGAAAACGAGGTTCCCATGTCCGTCCCTCACCTTGTAATCTCCTCCGCTCGAGCTGTACCCCTTCTTCAATATCCTCAGATGATCCTCGAATGAGAAATAAAAAAACTTAACCCACCATGTTCAGCTTTTTTTATAGGGAAGGTCTAGGCCCACCACCCTAATAATTTATCCCACCATACAACAACTTAACCCACCATTCTTTTTTTTTTGTTATTTCTTAACACACCCCCAAATATACTCACAAGTCACGACAGAACAAACCCTAACCCCACTCTCATTCTCTCTCCTGTTCTCACTGCCCGCGCCTCCGCGACCCCTCCGAGATCGATTCCGCTGTCGATTTCTCCTCCGCCGCCACCCTCTTCGCCTCCGCTTCATCGACTCCTCCTCCTTCGCCCTGATAAACAGCTCCTCCTTCTTCACCGTCCTCGTCTCCTCCATCTCTACAGGCGACCCGAAGAGGTATCCCTGCAGTGGACACACCGTGACAAGCCCACTGTCCCATTCAACATCGATGGCCGCCTCGTCTTTGGGCGGTTCCGCGAGGAGTTCTCAAGCTCGGCGTTGACGAGCTTCAAATCGGTCTTTAATTGCTCTTCGGCTTTGGCTTCGGTGGTGGAGGAGGCGATCTCGTTGGAGAGGAGACCGTCGATGAGATCAGGCGGCGAGGGAGTCGGAGTGCCGTAGTCGATGTTCTGTTTATTTTGGTGGTGTTAATGGTTTCCGAGAAGAAATATTTTTTGGGGTTTTCTTGTTTCTGGGTGGGGGGATAAGCAAATAGACGGGTGGGAATAGATGTGCCCTTTTTTATATCGGATGAACAAAACGTGTCCAGGTTTTTCACCCATTCTTTAACACAGGATTTGGTCCCACTGAATGAAATGAAAATGTAGGGCCATTTTAATTCTTGACTTTTTGGAGAATTAGATTACTTCGCAGAAAGTTTTTTTTATAAAAAAAACAATTAAATTTTTTATTTTCAGCGGCTCAATTGTTGTTGGGAAATTTCCACGGATATTTATAAAATCAGAGTATATCTGAAATTTAAATATTATATATATTTATGTTCTTGAGTGAAAGTTTATTTTCCTTCCAAATGCAACCAAGACATTATTCAATCCCAACCCATCATATCTAGTTTAGAGTCAATAATTTATCTGAAAATCAACATGTATAGTGTATTATAAGAATTTATTATTTCTCCCAAATCAAAGAGAGAGCAAATTTAACCTTGCGGGCGCATGGAGAGGAGAGGATTGTGACCAACATCAGACGATCCATGTAGAGAACTATAAAAAAGTGGTATTTCAAGGCGCGAGGGCATACCAAGAAAACATGTGAGAAATGTTTTGGGAGTGTATGCGGGAACGTTACTTAGTGAAGGTGGACAAGGTGCAATTCAGCACTGGGAGAACTGTCTTAGGAGCATAACCGCGGGATGCGTAGCCTCTAGTTAGATAGCGCTTCTAACCAATTCCTTTTAGAAGACTCTCGCTCTCTTTTGTATCATGATATTTTTTTATTTTCCACATTTTCAGAATTTGTAATTTAAAATCAGAAATGAAATTGGGTAGTAAATTTTTATTTTTTTTCAAACGAAACATAGAAGAAGATCCTTGATAGCAGTACCGACGGTCGACAACGACGACGGCGGATAGAGAGACATCATCGGACGGTGGGTAATTGATGTGGTGATCCATTAAAGGGTGTTCAGGTTTTTCAACACGTATTTGGTCCACTGAAGGAAATGCAGGGGTTTTTTTGAATTCTTGACTTTTTTGATAGTGGACTTTATCAGTCGGAAATCGTGACAATTTTGTTATTTTTTCATTTTTAATTGATTTTGGAGCGGGTCAATGACGACGTGCGGCGCACCAAGATTTCTTTTTTAAATTTTTTTAATATTATTTACGTTCTCACATGTGAATCTCAATTTATCCCCAAAACATGATAAAATGGTTGGTGTTGAAGAAAAAATTTTAGTCTCACGTTGAAAGTTTTAAAATTTTTTGGTGTGTATATATATGAGAGGTATGACTACTAAGTTGTGTCCCAAAGATCACCCCATTTTTATTAGAAAGGGAAGACCTATATTATAGTGGGTTTAGTCCAAAAATACACACTCGCACCCCTGCTCCATTCGGTTCTCACAGACAAAATGATTATTTCAATAAAATTTATTTGCTAATGAAAGGTTGTTTGACACTTTGTTTCAGTGAAAACTAAACAAACCAAAAGGTGTCTTGAATAGCCTATTCAACCTTTTTCCCTCTATAAATTCCACCCGAATCTACAATTTTAAGCATCCAATCATTCACTGCAGCCTGTGTTTGAGTCTCCATAGCATTTTAGTCAAAGAGAGTTAGAAAAACACAGTAGTACCAGTGCGGGGCAAATATAGTCTTAAATGACATAAAATCCAACTCTAGCCCGGTCTTCCTCTTATATCAGATCTACATAGAACAGATTTGCTAAATCAGTATTCTTGATTGTTCTTCTTCACAATGTTCTCACTACTATATGATATTAGTGTTAGTTTTCTTATTATATACTGTTTTGTAAATATAATCCCGTATTACTTTCTTACAAAAGGATTAGGAGGGACATAAAGATGAAGGGGATGACAGGGACAGAGGCGGAGGGGAACGATCGGATCTTTGTTAGGTTTCGATTGAAGATGAGATGTTGTGGTGGAGAACGATCAGATCTTTGGATGTAGGTTAATGGTTTCTAAAACAAAATAAAATTTAGGCCTCGTTTGGTTCATGTTATTTAGAGATGAAATTTGATTCCATGTAAGATTATCAGGAAAGTGTATAAAATCAAGTGTTTGATTGGTAGTAATCTTGATGATAATTGGGGGCCCCACTATAATTAAAGTCTATCCATATAGAAAAATATAGTGGAATCAGATTTTCAATTCTTTGTGGTGGTAGTCTCAAATTTCACCATTAATCCTAAATTATATTACTATTATACTCTTTACAAATTAATGAAATTAATATGTATATCCATTCTAAAGTAAATAGCCTCTTGTTCTTCTTTTTCCCCCCACCACCCATATAATGAATTTATATAGTCATTTTGATTTTTTAACTAAAAAAATTATGTTATATTTTTTTATATGTGATATGAAAAATCTTAACTATGTATTAAATATTAATTTATGTTTTTAAATTTAGGTTTTATTTTTTTAGATGTGTTAGTTATTATTATAATTGGTATAATATGTGATGTGGGATATGGGTTTAGGCCTAAAGCAATACCTCCTAATCAGTAACTAATAAAATTCGTTATTTTGTTTTTAGAAGAGTTCATAATATTCAACTGATTTAAAAAAAAAATATTATTATTATTATATATTTAATTACATATTTGGTTGTTTTATTTATTTACATTCATTAAATATTTATAAAAAATTTATCTTTTTTTATTATTGTGATATAGGTAAAGAATTAAATTTTGCAAGTATATATATAATATTCAATGTATTTTAGACATTTAAATCAAATTCCTTATTATTTTATATGTATGAACCAAATACTTGAAAATGATTCTTTAGATAAATCCACTAGCGAACCAAACAGTTAATTCAATCATGATTTTTTATAAAACAATTTTAAATAAACTAATTTCACTAAAAAAAAAAGTTGACACGAATCAAACTTGGCCTTATGATTTTTTGTTGAGTCGTGGGATCAGCGTATTGAAAGGTGGGGATGGACGTACCCGTCATTTACATTCCACCATGTGTTTTTTTTTTTTAAAGGTAAATGTAGTTTTTAATTACAATTCGCCCCCACAATCAATGTTAATTCATCAGGAAGTCCCTATAAAACCCGTCGCCCATATAAAAAACAGGCCCCGCTCAAAACGCTGAATAGTACAAGCGACCAATATCGAAGGTCCGTTCCAGTAATTCATAATGCGCCTCAACTGTTCGATTTAATGTCTCTAACAATATTTCTCACTAACAAATACTGTTTTTCAATTTGTTTTTGCAGGTGCAAGCGTGCAACATTAAAATATCAATATTATACAAAGAGACATGCAAAGAATCACTTCTTTAAGAAGCACAACAAGAAGCCTAAGAAGAAGAAGAAACCATTGGCCTTTGAGACCCACCAATTCACAACTAGCATTGGAGACTCTCAAAAGGTCCATCGCCGGCGACGACAACCCAAAACACGGCTTTCTCTCCGTCCTCATCGACTCCTACAAGACCCACCATTGCTCCCCAAATCCAATTGCCTACTCTCTCACCATCCAAAGCCTCGCCCGCCGCTCCCTCTTCCGCCACCTCGAGCCCGTGCTCAACCACCTCGAATCGTCAGAGCGCTTCGAAATCGATGAATGCGCATTCGTCGAGCTCATCCTCCGGTACGGCAAGGCGGGCATGCACAAAGAGGCAGTCGACGTCTTCCTCCGCATGCCGAGATTCCGGTGCGCGCCCACATCCGCATCGCTCGATGCGTTGCTACGCGTGTTGTGCGCGAGCGCGGAAGGGCTCGCCTTGGTCGGGGACGTGTTGGTGAATGCTTCGGACATGCGGGTTCGATTGGCGGGGTCGAGTTTCGGGATCCTCATCGGAGCGCTTTGCCATGTCGGGAAGGTCGGGGCGGCGATCGAGCTGTTGGGGCAGATGGAGGTCCACGACTGCGAGCCGGACGCGGGGATGTACTCTTCGATCTTGCATTCGCTTTGCGAGCATTCGGATCTGCGAGCGTGGTGGGGTTCTTGGAGCAAATGCGTGGCGCGGGAGTCACGCCGAACGGGTGGGAGTACGCGCGCGTGGTGCGCGTACTCGCGACGGAGAGGAAGGCGAGGGAGGCTTACGCGATGTTGTGTCGGATGAGGCGGGACGGGGCGAGGCCCGACATTGCCATCTATAACGTTGTCTTAGACGGGTTCGCCTCGGTGGGCGATTTTCAAAAGGTCGATGAGGTGTTCGATGAGATTCTCGTGACGGGGCTCACGCCCAACGTGTTTACGTACAATGCGTACATAAATGGTCTATGCAAGAAGGGGGACATCGATGGGGCTCGCGACATGCTCGCTTGCATGGTGAAAGCGGGGTGCGAAGCGGATGTGGTGACGTACAATACGATCGTGGCAGCGTGCGGGAGGCCGGGGATTTGGGAAAGGTGAGGGAGGTGATATGCGAGATGGCGCGAAGGGTTTGGTAGAGGATGCGCAAACGTATGCGATTGTGATAGAGGGGTTGGTCGCGAAAGGCGAAGTGCGGGAGGCGTGCGAGGTTTTGGAGGAGATGCGGAGGAGCAGTCGGGATCCTCCGGTTTCGATTCTCGATGCGGTGATTTGCGGTTTGTGTGAGCGCGGGATGGCGTCGGAGGCGGTGCGGGTGCTCGGTGAGGTGGTCGGGCGTTCGGTCTCGCCAGGGGCGAGGTCATGGGAGGCTTTGCTAGGTGTTTGTGGAGTGGTGTGTGAGAAGGCTTTGATGGGGTTGGAGGATGCGATCAAGTTGGATCAAATGCTACCTTAGACTTCAAATTTAAGTGGTTCGTGCCTTATGTATTGATTAATTTATTAGTAATCATTTTAGAAGGAATTCGGTTTTCATACGCTAAATGGATTTTTACTTTAATGTATTTTTCACTATAAGTTAATATATGATCTAATATGAATACATAATTTAAGAGGTATTTCTTGAATCCAAAAACGATGTGATGGTAAGCTCGAATTAGTTGGAGAGACTCGTCAGACTGGACCCCAAAAGAGCTTATTATTAGAACGAATGAATGGAGAGCAGTCATAAGACCTTGCAATGTAATGCATTTGAAAAAATACTACTTTTGAAATAAACATTTAATTCATAATAATAAAAAAATGTAATTAATTAATCAAATATATATTTCAACTATGAATAAATATAATATTTTTGAACCCACAAATCAAGATATGGTTTAAATTATTTGGGGTTAGGTCCATTAGGATCTATAATTTAATTAATTGAAAGTCAAAATTACAACTATGAGATCTTATTTGACTCAAAAAAAAAAAAAAAGATAAAAATAAATTCAAATAATTTTTTTTTTTTTAACTTTCTAAATTTCTTGCGTATGAATTTCTTGCGTCTGAAGGGATATTTTTTCAATTCATACTCTAAATATTATCCACTCCATATGTTTAAGTTACATAAACGGCCTATGTACACGCATAACACTATACAAAATTAATATAATATTTATACAGGGGTTGGCCGCATAACAATGTATAAAATAATATTTTTCAAAAGAGGACTATTATATAAGTCTATTTATATAATCATCATGACAAGATATATATATAAATCTACTTATAAAATTTTTAATTTTTTTATAGATGATATCTTTAAATTAATTAGAGTATATCTATTTTTATAAAAATATATATACTTTATTAAATGATATATATGATTTAAAAAAATTTAAAAATATGTTAAGACTAACTCTATAAAAAAAATAAGGATAATGTTATTTCTAATCTTTTTTCTAACTTTAAATCTAATAAGTGTTTAATTTTTTTAAATAATATATCTTATTTAAATGATGTTCATATTTTTATAAAAATTTAAACATATTTTAATGAATGATATAAAAAAAAAAAAAAAGTCGACAACGTGTACCTGGAAATTAATTTTTTAATTAAATTAAAAGGTCAAAAGTGTTGATTCTGTTTGGGTGGGACAGTGGGAGTGGGAGTGGGAGTGGGAGTGGGAGTGTGGGACCCATTTGACATGGGCAAATGCCCAATAGAACCCTCTTGTTGTCATAAATAATAAGTTACTGTTTGCGTGGAAGTTTCAGACGCCTCTTCTTGGTGGGCGCCGTCTATCCCCATTGATTCCTCCACCAACAATAACTCTCTCTCTCTCAATCTCTCTCTCTCTAGAAAGATGGTCCCTTTCGATTATCCGGCGAACCCCCCGATCCCGGTGGACTTCACCATCACCAAGGGCCGTCTCAGCCTATTTTTGGGCGATCTAACGGTCTACGATGCGCGCGGTGACCTCGTCTTCTCGGTGGACCGCCGGCGCTTGAAGTCCGGTGAAGGTGGCGCTGACGCTGCCCACACGAAGGCCTTGGTCGGCTCGGCGGGGAATCCGTTGATCACCCTCCACTTCGATGTGAGCTCAATCTCTTCTTTGTCTTTATTTTGGTTATGTTTTACAGAACTTTTTTTCAGTTATATATGTCCCTGCGTTTGGGCAGATTCAGTAACTGTTTTCCAAAAACCGATCTCAACACATGTTCAATGTTTAGCTTTTCAAACATCCAGCTATTGAAAATATAAAAAATAATGCTTTTCAAAAACTAAGTTTGAAATGCAAGATTTTAACTGTACATCCAAACGCAACATCTATAATAGAAATCAAGGCCAATCAAATTGGAAATAAGAATAATTGCAAACAATAAAAACATATAGCCCCTGTTTGTTATGCAAATAGGAAGGTAGATAAAGGGAAGAGTGGATTTATTCTTGAACAAACATGGGAGTAGGGTACCATTTGCTTTCTTTTTCCTTTGGGCATTTTTGAAATATAATTAAGGGCATATGCCTACCATTTGTTTCAAATAAAAAAAAAGCATGTTTGTTTAGCGTGAATAAACTATAATGGTTATGTTCTAATAAGTTAGACTAAAGATAGATATACCTAGGGAGACAAGTATCAATTATTCCTTTTTTTTGTTTAATAATTATATTATAATGAGACAAACATAAAACAGATTTTTTTCTAGACAGAGAGTGGAACATCTAATTCTCCTCAATCTATATATAATTATTTTGTGCCCAATAAGATATTTACGAATCAAATGAGGGGAAATTGGATGGATTATTTCTTATTGATCATCAATGTAGTCACAAAGTTTGTGTATGACATATGTTAGGCAAGCCTCGATACAGTGCGTGTACACTTGTAAATCATACATAATAAGTACAGAAAATGTATGAAGATAATTAAAATATATTGTACTTGTATTTTGCCATTAGTATGAGAAATATATAAAAAGAACTATATTGGGTGTGAAGCTGCGGTGACAATTAGGATTAGTTTTTTAAATTATGCATAATGTGATAAATCAATCCAAACTAAATGGATTCCTAGATTCTGAATGTACTAAATGCACAGTTTGACGAACAAAAATATCTTTTGCTGATAGGTAGAAGGGGGGTCAACCGGAGTACTTTTCCGAACATATGTATAAGTTCAGAGTAATTTGTGACTAAATTCATCAAGTGACTATATCAATCATTATATTGCAGGGCGGATGGAAAGGTTTCAGAGGGAACAGTTTGGAAAGTAAAGATTTGATTTTTAGAGTGCAAACAATGGTGCATTCCAGGCTGAGGACAGAGATGGAGGTGTTCCTGATGGGTGAGAATGGGGAAGGCCAGAAACCAGATTTAATAATCAAAGGCAGCCCTTACAAGAGGTCTTGCACCATCTACATGGGGAGTTCTATCATTGCTCAGGTTAATATGAAGCAAAGAAAGAAAATAAAAAAAAGAAATTCATTATATCTCTTAATCATTACATTTAATATAATGTTTAACTGAAATGGAACTTGGTATAATGTGTGCAGACTAGCCTCATGTACAAGCTTCGCAAGGTCATCTATGGGAGGCGAAAATTCCGACTGACTGTATACCCAGGTGCTGATCATGTTCTGGTTGTAGCTCTTCTTGTTATATTTTTCCAGACAAAACTAATAATGTTGTAGTTTATGTTAATATTTTTCCAGACAAAACTAATAATGTTGTAGTTTATGTTTTATCTTTATTCTTGATTAATCCATGTCTTCATAATTGTGTGTGTGTGAAAGGCCAGTTTTATTTCAGTGTTCTGCTCCTGTAAACTAAGACATTTATCTATGTTAATAGCATTCACAATATAGATAACCAATTACCAACCAAAATGGTCATAAGTATATATGGAAGCAGATTTACCTAGGATTTAAATGTTTACTGCCATACCTATGGGCGGTGCAAGTTATATATGTTATTAGCATTCATAATTTTCAATTTATGTGCACATTAATACTTCAGCGGATTTTATTTCCCCCAAAAAAGTATCTAATGGACTTTAAAAAAAGCACACATGGATCACAAGCGTTTAAAGAGAACAGCATGACTGGAGATTGTAGTTCCTTGAATTTGGGTAACATGATTGATTGAAGTGTTAATTTTAAAAGACTAAAATTATCACCATCTGATCATTGACAAAAACACCAAAAAAACATGATAAAGAACATCGACGTTCTTAGAATCATTAATCACACAGAGAATGCCAATCAGCTAACTAATAGACAATGGAGTCCTTTGAGTGTTGAACAAAATCAAAACTGAAGAATGTATTAAAATTCTATAAGTCTATAAGTGAAATTCAACTTTGTCGAACCAATAATTATAAAAAGAGAGTAACTTACAATGTCTTTAAGCAACGTATAGGTCTTGCATATTTTCGCAGAATGTGATTTTAAGCTCCCCACTTGATATTGCAGTATGAACATTCACTTCCTGATCCACTTAGAACTTTTCCATCAATGGATAACACAATAAAAATTTTGAAATCTCACACAAAAAAGAGCAAACTTACCTTGAGAAATGGATAGAGCATTTTAACTGTTTTTCGATGGTCTAATGGGTTGATGTTCCAGCTAATGCAGAACCCGATCCCATACCCAAAGCTTTGCATGGTCCATGGTCATATGTCTGCCTCAACTTGCTAATCATTCAGCCCAATTTGTCACTCTCCTTCTGTTGTATTTTTATTTAAGTCTTTTTTAATACTATCACAATCATCAATTTATTTCGAGTTTTTTCCCCTCCATATCAGTATACATTGTTTCCATTCTTAGAATAGCCCAACATGGATCTTCTTGCTAAAAAAATGGCATGGATATAATTTCACAGGAGATTTAGAACCGCGGAAAGAAACCTTGTGATTGAAGAAAAATATCTCCTGGGATGGTAATGTTTGAATCTACACACTTTGGCCATTTAGAATGAAATTCAGCAATTCATCGTGATTGTAGTATTCATTCAACATAGACAATCCAATATGTGGTTCATGTGTCACTCTCAAAAAGGAAGTGTGAATTAAGCGCGTGAACAATCTCTGATGATAGAAAGTAATGATTGTTGTCTATTCTTCCTTACATGTTGGTGAAATGGGCACCACATATTGTAGACTGATTCAGAATTGAGGGTATTCTGCAACAAACAGATCATTATAAGCATATCAAAGAACTGAAATTTTTTACCAATTCCAGATGGAAAAAAAGAACTTCAAAATGAAAAAAAATAGATGCCATCAAAGTCCAAGAGACGAGGCTTTGGTCACCCATTTCAATGAACAACTTGAACCCATCTCTCAGGAGCCCGCATTTTTCGAGTAGTGGTTGCTCAGGTGAGCCCAAATTTGATGGTTTTGGCAATGGTTTTGTCTCACTGAGGAGGGTTTGAGAGTTTGATTTTTGATGGGTTGGTTTGGGGAGTGCAAGTGAGTGAACCGTTGGAGATGTTTTGAGTTTGAAATTTTGAGGGAACTTGGCCCTGTAAATAGTGAGTTATGGTGTAGCAAGTGTTTTTTTTCGTTTCTTATGTATTGATTTAACACAAAGGATGCTGGGTCCGCTCATCATGGGTCCACTGTGTTCTAAAGGTACACTGGATAGAGAGTGTATAGGCTGTGTTCTCTTAGGAATATCCTAATCGAAATTAACAGCAAAAGGTTACATGCACTATGTCTGCTGTAAATATTACTGAACTGATAAATATTACTAGGAAAATGATATGTCCCCTTGTGCAGCTCCAATTCCAGTCACATCGTGTTTTTTTTTTTTTTTTTTTTTTTGCATAAATCATACTCTTTCATTAAACACATACAATTATATGAAATAAAATATATATTAAGATGCATTTGTGTATTTTTTCATATTGAAAAAATGACAAATTTCATTGAGCTCATACACTATAATAGAACCTCATATACTGTCATAGCACAATATATATTATGTTATCATAGTATATGAAGTTGTAAAATGGACTGAGTGTATCAACACTCATATTATTGAGTTGACCAACCTGGGGATCTAGTATTGATTGATGGAAACAAGACATTCAACCCATGTGCAATCCCCAACCATTTTGATTTTTTTTAAAAATATATACTCGTCCAATGAAAAGTGTATTATTATGAAAAATGAATTATATTTTTTTTTTCTTAAAAAATATTTAATTTTTTATACACTGCAATAGAGTATACTGCACTAGTACGGTACACACTTGGAAGGATCACCTATAGGCTAGGTATTGTTCAATCCTCTTTTGCGATCTACTACATTATGTACCACCCCGAAAATCCCATTAATCATTACATAATGATATTAGAGCATGCTCATTACATGGTGGTGGGACCCACATGAGGACGTGTTACTTATTGAGGGGGTGGAAGGGCCATGATAGTTAGAAAGCCCAAGTCTCCAAAAAGCCCATGGATGGAGTGATAAAGCTGGAAGCCCATTGAGATACAAAACAAGCAATATTTTGTTGCGTGAAGTCTGGGATGCTATGAGTTAAACTCAATAAAATTGACATCTATTAGAGGCTCTTGTTAGGTCTAACTTTTGCAAATAATACTCACAATTTTACTACATTTTTATGATGTATATATATGAAGGGCACAGCCACAACCAACCCCATTTTTAGCATGTTTTCTCGCCTTAAATGTATATATTTTAGTGTGAGAAAATAAACCAAAATCTGGGGTTGGTCATACCATTGTCATTGCTATGGAAAAAGAAGAAAGAACCAATGCAGGGCCGGCTAGATATGTTATTAGGCCTAAGACAATTAAATAATATTTATTTTAATTTTAAACTATTAATTTTTTACTTAAATTACATTCTTTTAGTTTTTGGGATGTAAAATTACTAGTTTAATTTTTATATTCAAGTTTTTATTAGATTCAAATAAAATAAGATTTTGTTCCTTGATGGCCACACCATAGAATTTTTTTTTTTTGTGTACAACAAACAGGAAGGTATGCTTTTTTATATAAAGAAAAAATAGAGTGAGAATAATGATTTTTTGAAACAAGGAAGAAAGATTGGAAAGAAGAAAAGAATATAATGTGAAAAAGACCTTTTTTTAGGCCGTTTTATATCCCATTTTTTTTGGATTCAAAGAAGCCTTTAAATCCTATTGGTCAATTTTTTTTTTTTTTTTGCTATTTTTTAGGTATTATAGAATGTTGTCAATTTTTTATTGGTTATTTTTTAACCATATCAAAATGACTATTAATTTTTTTAAAAATATATATTTTTTTGCAATGTGTTAAGTTATCATTGGTCAATATCTGGACCTATTTATAAATAAAAATAATTTAGAGGTCTTTGTACATCTGAGGCCTTAAACAATTGCCTAAATTGCCTAATAAAAGAGCCGCCTGAGAACCATTCAAATGATTAACATAAAAGCAATACAAACTCTGGGGACTTGTAGAACCTAGAAAGCAAACATGAATTGCCCGAAAACTCAAACATTGAACAATCATGGCTGCTCTTATCAGGTCACAGGCTCATAAAGATTTTTTTTTCCTTTCATGGTGGTCCCAAACTGAGTCATCATCTGAGTCAATGACAGCCCATTCGATGGTTCCGATGCGACATCCTTTTGATCCGACGGTCCAGATTTCAGAGGACCCCTCACCAGTCAGTTCAGTTTCAGATCATCCTAGGACCACAAAATGATCATCAAAATCTTTCTAGTTGCCAACCTAGACACATTAGGTAGCCAGAGACTGTGACCTCCCAACTAATTCCATATTATGGAATGTGAGACTTTCATAACTCACCTTTTAACTTGGGAAACAACGTACACGGTTGTAAATGTGTCAATTTCCTATAAAAATAGTATCAGCTTTGAATTTGTATATATCATGATTTAAAAGTTGATGCAGATATAAAGATATCTGTGTAGAAAATATTTGACTATGATGTATACTATGAAATTATAGTACTATTATAACATTATAAAAGTTAATTATTTTGTACGATTAATTATAATCCTTAAAATTCATACATTTTTCTAACTGGGTTCTCCAAAAAAATGATGAAGTTTCAAGTCTATTTTAGTCTTCATTTTTTTTCCTGCCAGTTCCATTTCACATTTGTAATATGTCACCTAAAATCACCCAAACTACAATGGTTACTTGAAAAATATTACACTTTGAATCTGAAAAGAATTGTTGAAATATTTAGAAATGGATGCAGGTATGGAGGTATTTAATTTGAATCTGATCCCTTTTCGGCTTAATTCACATAATTGATTTGTAAAAGAAATCAACTATGGGGATCTTTTAATAAATATTAACTTATTCAGGGTCAAGCAATAATCTCACTACATGGAGGTCTATCTAGGGCATACTATTATAAAAGTTTAGAGGTAGTGTTTGAAAATGAGTTTGACATGGTCTTATTCTGCGAGAATCAAATGAGTTAGAGAACTTAATTCAAATAATTGATTTGTAAACTCTTTTTCAAATAATCAGTCTGTCAGTCACAGGGGCGGAGCCAAGGCATGGGTGGGGTTAACAATTCATGCATGGGTAATGAATATGTAAGGGTTTTTGCATAACCCCTCAAAAACCTTAGAATAACAAATGTCTCCTTTTAAATTGTAATCCCCAGATTCAATTTTGCATCATTGCCCTTTCTTTGGGTATTTTACACAATATAAATTTTTTAATATCCTTTTGAGGGGTATTATTAAAAATAGTGATTCACTAGGGTTATTTTGAGAAGATGAGATCTTTTCAGGGGTTTGAAATTAAAAAAATTACCCAAATTTTTAAATGTTATTTTTCTTCTTCAACTCCACATTTTTTAATAGGTTTGAGTAAAGCACAGAGTGATGATTGGAGACGCACCATATCAAATGAAGCTTTTACTCAAAGTCTTGATGAAATTTGATTAAAAGTTTGAGCAAGAGCGGTAGATGGCCTACCTAAAGCAACATATATAGAATTTTATATAAATGCACTCCATTGCATTCACTCAAACCAACTACAACTGCTGTCTTCAGTGACTATAGACCAAAGAAGAAATAGGAACCAGATTAAGCTGTATGAATGCAGGAACCAAAGCTTTTCATGCATTGAACAAAACTACTGAAAGACATGCTAAAATAGTAAGATGTCATGCTACGAAATCAAAATGTCAATTGGTTGATGCGTCATTGTTGGTACTCAAATCGCTCTGATACCAATTCTTGGTATCTAGATCGCTCTGATGATAAAGGCGCCGCCGCCCTTGGACCCCCTGCAGGTCAGTTGTCATTTCAGTGACATAGAAAGAAGTGCTCAAACGGTGACATCTGTGGATGTAAATATATTTTTAAACCACGTAAATTTGTGTTCTACCACGTGGTTTCTTTTTTTTTTATCATTGTTTTACAGGTGCTAAGGTTGAACCCTCAGGACGTGCCATTGCATCAAAATCTCTTCCTTCATCAACAAAACTACCTTTAAATTCGAAACTCAAGGACAGATAAACAGATGTGTCAAAAGCAAAGTTATGTCTTTTAAACGACACAAATTTGAAGTGTTGATTGCGACGTACCTGGTAACCAAGCGATCGATGACGACGAAGGAAGAAGATAGAGGTGAGGTTGGGCATGGTGGAGAAGAATGGCACATGAAGCACAAGTTAAAAGGATGGATAGCAGTGCACGTGCCCTGCTTCTCCATCATGCCCAACTCACCTAGTCGTGTATGGCTGCTGCTGCTGAAGTTCTCACAAAGTAGAATGAGTGTTGATGTGAACCTATTGTTTATATAGGGAAGAGTAAGATGTTATGGATCCAATCTCAGTTTGCTTCACCTCCAGTTTTGAACAGTTGGGTCCAATTCCAGCTGACATATTTGCCCCGTTTAAATATAGAATATGATTTATTTTTGGCATGCAGTTATTCCAACATAAATGAATATAGTGGTGAAAAAAATGATTTTGTGTTTTGTTGTGTTTTAAATTATTTTAGTTGGGAAATATAATAATAAATTTTTTGTTGTTTGAATAAAATGTGAATAAAATGTGGATACGAATTTATAAAATGTAAAAAATTGATGATAGTTGATTTGTCAAGTGATTTATAAGTAATGACAATTGATTTGATAGTAAGCCCATATATTTTTTTAGTAGAAAAATCTGGAATAACTTTAATTCAAGGGGTTGGTTGGAATCTATATACCACTTTATACCAGTTTTTTCCAGGATAATTTATCTTTGAGTATTCAAGGCTCTCAAACAACCAAAATCAACAATTCCCTTCAAGGATATTCTGACCCCTATTCCACATCCAAACGGGGGATTAATGTAATCTTTTCTTTTTTTGTTTTTGTTTTTTTTTTTGTGGGGGGGGGGGGGGGCGTGGGGGAGGGGAGGGGGGTGGTTTTACAAAGTTATAAAGAGTAATTGCACCACAATATCATATGTACAATTTTCTTATTACACAGCCTTCCTTGCAGCCCCACTTGCATTCTCACATGCCTCATAGCTGTTGAGCAAAGTATATGTAGTGTAGGTATACATTTTATTGTAATTTTTTTTACATTATTTTTATACAATTCGTTGAAATATTTACCTCATTTAATAAAGTATGTTATTTTAAAAAAAATCAAATTTGTCGCAGATTGTAGGCGGGGCTATAATATAGCTGTGTCTAACATTTTTCAAAAAGAAAATGATTAACAAACAATGTCTTTTACTTTCACTTGCACTCACTGTTCGAATTTTTTGAACCATTTCCAACATTTAGAAAAATTCGAGGATTGGATGTCTCTGGCAATGGCATCAATCCAAATAATTATGCATTTATCACAATATTATTCATAATTTTAATTTTTAAAAGTGTTGTGAGATCTACAAAAAGTAAATAAATAATTAATGTGCATTGTGTAACTGGACTTTTACTGACTTAAATATCCAAGTGATTTAAATATAAAACCCTCTACCATTGTATTCCTTTATTCAAGATTCAATGTATATAATAGTAATCTTTTGTTCAAGAAGGTGAGTCTTTTAGCAGTCTCAGTGCATGTATCAGATCTTTTCATGACTTACTTTCACTTCCAACAAATGACCTCTTGTATTGATGTGTGTATGAGTTTGCCCTTTTCTGATGAACACGCAACACACCTAACTCTAGATTCTTACTGCATTTGTGTGTGTTTATGAACATGCAAAACACAACTATCCCATATCATTTTGAATATAAAGTTAAAGAGTGCTACTACACTCAGTTTTATTCCCAGTCTAAAATACAGACTCTGTATACCTCGTTACAGATTTAATTAAGCATATATCTCGTTAAATGATGTATATACCTCATTGAATTTTTTTTACACTTGTTAAAAATGGGTTAATTCAATTTGAAATGGAGCGATATGCATTTTTTATCAAAGCATATACCTCATTAGATGATGTTTACTATTTAAAAAAAAATGAAAATACTTGAGGTCTAAGTTTTGGTTGGTGAATGTGACTCAGTGTATCATTTTTCAAAGTTAAAACATAACCCTCACATAATAATGTGGCCACCTGTAAGACCCGAGAACTAATAAAAAAAAATAATGATATTTGGTGCCTCTTTTCTGTTTTGAGGGTGTTCTAGTGCCGACTCTTTTGTTAGGCATATTAGGCAATTGCCTAAGGCCCCAAATGCATCAAAACCCCTAATTTTTACTTATTTATAAGTAGGTCCAGATACTAATCAATAATATCTTGACACGTAAAAAAAAAATATTTTTTAAAAATAATTAATAGTAATGTTGATAAGATTAAAAAATAATCAATAATAAATTGCCAACATTCACCTAAAAAATAGCAAAAACAAGTTAGTCTTCACTATATTTCTTCTTTACAACAATTTTTTTTTTCACTCTATTTTTTCTTAATATCAAAATCTCTATGCGCTTCCTGTCTGTTGTGGACTAGGGTCCGTTTGGAAACACATATTGAAAAGTAGATTTTAGAATAAAGCTGCTTTTTAAGATGATTTTAGACCTTTGACTTTTTTAGGATGCTTTTTTTTTAATTCATGAATTAATATTTGGAAGGAATTTAATGTTTGGTAGAAAAAGTTGTTTTTCAATTCAAAAAATCGATTCCGACAAAAAAGCGTTCTTTTTGAGATTTTAAAAACACGGATTTCGAGAGAGAAATTAAAAGGAATCCAGCTTTTGATTCCGCCGGAATCCGACCCGTTTGGTTGCGCGTTTGGGCGGAATCCGCCTTTTAAAAAGCGGAATCGCCCCCAAACGCGCTACCAAACGGACCCTAAAAAAAAAACCCTGTGTGGTGTGGACAACAACAAGAAACAAGACTTTCTATTTGATAATCAGGTTCTATTGTTTCAAATTTTCATTTTCTATTTCGTTCTAGTTATTTTACAATTTATTTTATATAATGATTATTTTTTATATTATAATTTTAATGTCTACTAGAAATTAGCTATTTTATCAATTAAAAAAGAGATGCTAGCTAAAATTGAATATAAAAATTTAATTAGTAATTTTGCATCCCAAAGGCTAGAAGAATGATGTTTAAGTAAAAATTAATAATTAAAAAATTAAAATAAATATTATTTAATTAATAATTAAATATAAAAAATTATAGTTAAAATTTTCGCCTCAGCCTCGTAATATATCTAGCCGGCCCTGGGGTGTTCCACTGCTTTCTTATGTCTAAAGATTACTACGACCTATATATATATATGAAAATTATTGCATGCGGTGAACGGCAGGTGCGGCCGCGACGTGAGCCGTTCGATTGCGGGTCCATCGCATCCAACGGTCGACGTGAATCGCATCCGACCGTCGATTCACGTCGACCGTTGGATGCGATGGACCCGTGATCGACGGCCCGTAGTCGCTGCCGCACCCGCCGTTCGCCGCACGCAAACACTTCCCTATATATATATTATATATATATGAAAGAATATTAAGGTTATCTGTCTGTCACTCTGTTGTTGTCAGTATAATTTGGTAGCTCCCATTTAACTACCCTACTGGTCCATATATCTTTAGCACATGTAGCCAGAACATCTACATCTCTCCCATCATTCCAACATTTAATCAATGCAAGTAACAGCTAACTTTCTTCAAAAGGCACGGCATGCTTCTTTTCTAGATGGCAGCCTTAACTTTGAAAATTATACAGAGGAGGAAATTTGAAGATAAATTTGTCATGAACAACCCCATTAGGGACCAAACTAATCCAAATAGTGGTCCCAAGCATAAAACAAAATTGTGCTTCATATATAAGATCTTAATCTCTTTAGAAATTGTGGTCCTGGAAATGGATTCAAACCCTCTATCATCGGCGATCTGATAGTAAAAGAACACTATATTGAGAAATGCCCGAATTCTGAAAGCCATCCCCCAAATGAGGATTACGTGACGAATCCTTCTTGCAAATGGTCAATCAACAATATTTGATTTTGTTGATGCAACGACGTCTCCTAGGGTTTAACCTTAACAACTGTAGATCAATAATGAAAAACAAATATAAGCAAAAAACATATAATAGATGGTAAATGAGGAGTCTATTAACCATAGACAAGTAATTGATATGCCATAGTTTTCACAGTTTCTCTCCTTAATACTATCCCTTTTTCACAAATCAATCGATATAGTCAGCTATTTTTAAAAACAATCACTTTTGACACTAATAAGGAAAAGATTAAAAGAATAACGATTAAAAAGACTAAACTACCATTACAAAAATTCAGGTGGCATGAACCTATCAGTGGCATCCGTGGCATGGTCTATTCAATTAGGCATTCTGGTCTGGTTGTTTATATATGACACGTCCTATTCCCTTAAGCCCTCCACATCGATTGTCTTATTGGTGGCATGGGCACATCTTATGGGCCTTCATCGCTCCAGTTAGAAACCTAGACATTTCACAATAGCTTGAATCAATTTTTGGTGTTACTTGTATAACCTCCATGCTTACATAACAAGATATTATCAGCTTTATTTCATAATAGGAACACCGGAGATGTGTAAGAACACTGCTTACATATAAGCGCGGAACTACCCTCTCCTGTAAGGCGATGTGAGACTAAACTCATGGTGCGAGAATTCACCTCACTCTCACCTCATCTATGGGTGTTTTAGGACTCTTGGGCCTCTCTCCTGGCTATCCTAGCTCATCACCCCTCAACTAGCCAAGCATGACAACTTGATAGCGAGATACAATTTGTTTTTGTGTATCAGAAGTCACGTCATGATTTTGTTTCATTTTATCTTGACATTCATCCTAGTCATCTTCAAATCATGATTATACTCGATGATAGATTCTCTGTTCTATTTGGGACATATTTCACATGCTTTGAGTGTTTGTAACAATAATTGAGCCTTACAAAACATAAGATTACTTAATGGAGAGTCAGAGTGAGTTCTCCTTCCCAAAATATTGTTATTGTATTTCTTGAACTGTTTTTTATTCAATAACCAAGAGCAGGTCAGCCATCAACATTGAAGGCAGGGGCTGCTAACATGAGACCATCTCAGCATAAGCTTTCTCTCAAAACATTCTATTACACAGTTGTATAATTTGCAAAGCAAAAAAGGTCAAGCATGAAAAGAATTGTTTACTTACTATCTGACCTTTATTACTTTTCACTTTAATCTATTAGATACTATCAGTATCCTTGTTTTTGTTAGGTAAGCGATTAGACGTAAACCCAATATCTCAAGGTTGCAAATTATGTTGTCCCCATTGAGATATTGTTGGTATTTGCATCCATCATGAAATGTAAAAAAAAAGAAGAAAAAAGAAGAAGAAAGAAAGAAAGAAAGAAAGAAAGAAAGAAAAGCTATTATAGAAAGGGTATGAAAAGAAATTCTAAGAGCATGAGAGTGGAAATTCGATCACTCTTATGGCATCTACATCCGATTAGGAGTATATATCTCCCAACAAATGGCTATCATGTGATAATTGTAAGAGTATTACAACAAATTGATCTTTATGATTCTCAACAAATATGGATAATTATAAAATATGTTTATGCATAGAGATTTGACATTTATAAAACATGTTTATCTACATAGATTTAACAGATAACATTCATCTTTTTATAGGTAATTAGGGTTCTCTATTGTGGGATGTCATCCACAGTTTTAGTGGAGGGAAGGGGAGGTGTATGAGAACTTGAACATGAGTAGATTCCCATGTTCACTAAAAGGTCATGGAAATCCAATGTGGAGGAACCACATCCACATTTTGTGTTCTTAGAATCATTAGTTTCTTAACATGATTCACAAGTTGATTCATAATCAATATAATCAACTAGGTGGTGGTGAGGGAGGTTATGCAGAGTAAAGATGACATTCATCACTTTGGATCAAGTAGTTAATAAATATATGCCTTTGTGGTAATATACATTCATTAAATTATTATTGGCACTACATTTGTCTGCCATTTGGTAAGCTCTATGCATTCTTCCTATGAAAATGTGAAAAAGAAATGAGCAGACCTTTTGAGACTTTTCCAATCAACATTGTACATGTATGGATTTTTAGTTAAGTTGTCTTACCCACAGCACCAAAAAAAAAAGAAAAGAGGAAAATGTTAGACTCGACCTGTTTCCAACCCCAAATGCACCCTTTTTTATTTTATTTTTAAAAAATTACATATATCATCTAATGATATATGTATTTTTGTAACAAATGAAGTATATACATAATGCATTGTATTCATTCATGTATAGAAAGTGTAAAACAATTCTAACATTACAGTGAGTGTGAGTGGCTAAGGAGGTATACATGACTGCAAAATAAGCGGAGTGTAACAATGCTAAAAAAAATGTGAAATCTAGTGGTGGGTGAATGAGTTTGGTTCACCTGTGTGATAAACATGGAGGATCTCCATGTGGGCCATAAGAACATACCGCGTAAATTACAATAAAAATTTACTTTAGAAAATGTTCCCACTTTAACTGACATAAAAACTTTCACTCACATTAAAATCTTCCAACCAATTTGGATTTAATAGTTGGAAAAGCATTGGAAGATTGATAGCATTGCAAAGCTTGAAACCCTTGACCCAAGGAAGTGTTAGCAAATCAATGTCCAATTGCCTAATTAATTTTTTAAAGACAATCAGCAACTCCTTTTATCGTTTCCAACATATTTGTGGATTTGCATGTATTTAATATGATATAGACTAATCCAAACTTATGCAAACGCTTTTTTAATAATAATAAAAAAAAACTAGGTTTTTGAAAATCTGAGTTTGAAACGCAAGATTATATTTCAAAAAAATTTTAAAGCCTTACCTGTTATGATGAGGGCGCTGCCTATATAGGTGAGTATCACACACAGATGCAAGGCGGTCGATCCCAACCGTCCGAACGACGCGCCAATGACGTCGGAGTACGACATCGACGGTCCTGAGTGAGTAGAGAAAATCGACGGCCACGATGAGCCCCCTAATGGCAGGCCAGCCCCGAGGACCTTTGAAGGTTGTCGGAATCGTTTTCAAGAGATGCGGACGGGAGAAGAAAGGGACAATTGTGGAATTTCGGGTGTTGTTAGGGCTTTTTGGGGTAAAACATGGCCCGATGTTTATTCGGGTTGGATGAGCTGGACTGATAGTCTATTGGGCCGATTCATATACGTCGGGCACGGGCGACTCACTTTCATCCCGATGACCTTATGGTGGGCTGGCCCGAAGAAGAGAGTCGTCACCGGTTATGTTTAACATTTGGAAAATGTTACAACTCAGTCTATCTTTATTTTTATTTTAAATTATATAAATTATAATGTATATATTCTAATGAATTAAATAATTTTATTTATAAAAAATTTGAAATTTTTTTCAATCTGAGGGTATAAACCTTGTTATAAATATAGGATTGTATTTGAGATTGTTAAAAAGTTTGAGTGTAATAGAGCTCCAAAATTTATGAAAAATATTAGACTCAATTGCAACCTCAAAAGTAACATTTTCTATTTTAAGTTCTGTTGCACCCAGTCTCCTTTATATACTTGTTAATCTCCTCCACACACTATATTGATGTATATATCTCATTGAAAATTTTTACATTTTATACAAATATGATATTATTCAATTCATTAGAGTATATATTTTCGTTGACAGTTTATGATTATTCTGTTAATATTATGTCTGATTAACCGTTGTTGAAAACATAGTATATCAAAACCTCCTACAATGTATTAAAAATGTAATAAAATTCCTAGTAAATGACGATTTGACTTCTTTGTATATGATTTTATAATCTATCAAGAGAGATAAAATTATTGATATACACGAAAAATCTTAAGGATTTTCTTGGTATACCATGTTTTAGTCAGGGTCAACAAAATAGAATATTCATATAATATTTCTCATCTGTCAATAAAAATTTAACTTAGGATGTTATTTAGATTTACATAGGTATTTTGAGAGGGATATATAGACTTTAGAAAAAAGCATGGGGTTTGTATGGATTTAGACATTTTATATAGAGTTATTTGAATTTTTTTCTGTAATTTTATATGAATTCAGAACGTGTGAATTTTTTTTTAATAAAACACAAATGTTTAATATATGGACTGTATGCAATAGCGCTTCAAAATTTATTTTCGTAATCATTTGGATTTAATTTCTGTTACTGTGGTAGAGGACATCCCTCCCCAGTCCCCAGTGGATAGAGCCAAGTTCAAGCCTCGATGACTGTAAAAAGTGGAACATAGCTCTCTTGGGGCTTGTGTACGGGCGCTCTGGTCCATTGCTGGTCTATGAATTAGCGTTGATTTAAGTTTAAATTAGTCGGCTTTTGTATTAAAAAAAAATCTTCAGTATTTAATGTATATTTAATTTGAACAAGATTAAACCTAATCAATATTAATTATTATAAAAATTAGTTAAATACATGCGCAAATGTGTGTTTTTAAAAAGTCATTGTAAACCAAATAAATAAAACTAATAAAAAAAATTTAAATTCAAAAGTTCGATTTTTCCCATCATCAAATCAATCTAATCAAAGCCACATACCCCACCCAAAAAAAAAAAACACAGTCAATAACAACAACCTGAGATAAAAAAGAGATCAAAAAATCAAACTTGACAGATATAAAACTTGAGTGTCTCCAAAGAGAAGGGACATATCATCATATCAAATTCCAAACTTTCAGAGCTCTACTCCACTAAAAAAATATAATAAACAATCTAATCAATAATAAAAATGTTGTAAAAAAAAAGAATATTTATTTTTCACATTAAAAAAAACAAAGATATGTATAGATCTAAAATCAATCCAGAAACAAAAAACATAATAAATTTAAATTCAAAAGGAAGACTTCCATAAAAAACTTTATGGATTGAAATGAATTCGATTCATTTTATAATTTTTATGAAATTTCATGAAATTTGAAGTTTGAGAAGTTATGTTATGAGATGAAGGACTTAGTTATAAATCTAAAAATCTAGATCAGAAACACAGATAGGGGGCTAATATACAAATATCACATAATAGGACATAATTAGCCGATTTTTGTAAGGGAAATGTGGGTATTAATATATAGCGGTCTGATTGTGAAACTGGTAGAGTCTGGGGGGTGGATCTGCAAATAGCCCAAAAAAAGATAAAATGGCTGATTTTTATCAAGGAGCTGAGTATAAATCTCAGGGACCTGTTTGTACACAGATAGAGGTGTGTTTGTGAAACAGATAAAACCTGAGGGTTGATATGAAAACTACCCTGCCCAGAAACGGACAAAAATTGACCGAATTTGTTGGCATCGTCAGTCACATTTTATAGTGTTTATTACATGACTGATTTGTCTCACCCTCCCTAACACAGTTCACTTGTCCTCTCCTTTTAACGATTCCTAACCTCCGTTAACAAAGCCCAATTAAAAACACAAAAAAAGATTCCTATTTTGTCGCATAAAAACATGTCCTGAGTCCTGACGTCATCGGATACAAATGTCGATACTTCTTAAAAAATCCGTCGTCTTGTCGTTCTCGTCATCTTCTTCTTCACATTGTTTTTAATTTTCATTTTATATTTCTCGCGCCATGAGTTCTCACTCTCTCTCCCTTCAAACCCTCGAAACCCTAATTTCCTCTCATGGCGTCCACTTGTCGATCCCCTTTCACTGGCCATGGTTTCGTCTTCACGAGGAGGAGCGCCACAGGAGTCCGGAAAACCTGCCTCTGGCAGAAACCCTTCAATCCTCCGTTGGAGATCGCTCCTCTGAAGCTTTTCTCGCCTTGGAATGGACGATCCGTGGCTCGCACACCTCGATCGACGCCGGGGACAGTCGAGGATCAGGTCGTGGTAGAGGGAGAGGAGGCGGGGGTGGTGGAGGGGAGGCCTCTGAGGGTGGGTTTGGTATGCGGTGGTCCGTCGGAGGAGCGAGGGATCTCTTTGAACTCGGCGAGATCCGTTCTCGATCACATACAGGTCGGTTTTTCGTTTTCGTTCTCTTGATTGGATTTTAAGTACATGTAGTGACAATTTGAATGGGAATTGTTATTGTTACTCAAGTGACTGGGAGTGATAACTTTTACTACTGATTCTGAATTGTGGTTGTGAGAGTCTGGAAGCTAGAACTGAAAAATTTACTTTAGGGAGCGTGAATTGGATGAAGGTTGTATTTGAATGGTCATGGTGGACTCAAATATTAAATTGAATAATGTTACGCTAAGTTCTTTTTCTAGCCCCACTTCCACAATGCACAGGTATATACACAGGGGCGGATCCAGGACAATATTTTGGGATAGGCTACATAGTCTATATTAAATATTTATATTGAAGTTTTTGTTCTTATATTTGATAGCCTATATTAAATATTTATATGGCAGTATTTTGTTCTTATATTTGATGTAATTATTTATATACAATATATTTTATATATATATATGTGTGTGTGTGTGTGTGTGTGTGTGTGTGATGAAAAGAAAAAAAATGAAATGTAATTAAAGTTGAGCACTTCGATTTTGTAAGAATAAAAATGAGATATAAATGCATCCTACATGGTATAACAAATTTTATAATTGAAATAACCAAATATGTTGTCATGAAAATAGGAAGAGTTGCTAAAAAAGTAAGAAAGGTTGTTTTATGAATATAAATGTTTTTTTTATTATTCAATTGACATTAAATTAATTCTTAAGATAATATTTGAATTTTAAAATTTAGAATTGTTAAATTTGTAATAAGATTTGAGGTTGGGGTTGGTTGAACGATTGCAAAATTGATTTTATGAAAAGTTGGGTTAGAATTTGATTTTGCAAGAAGTTGTCTATTCATAGCTTCTGGAAACTCAGGTTTTGGACATTTTTTCATAAAAAATATGTTCCAGCCTTTGGCCCCGGTTTTTTTGTTTGGAAACGGGTTTGATTTGGGAAAAACAGCTTCCTACGAACCCAAAAGTTGCTTAAACCGGTTTCCAAATGGACCAAAGTTCGATTTGGTTTGTTAGGTTGAGATTCAGTTTGTTGGGATACTATTTGATTTGTTATTAATTTGTTAGGTTGATATCTAGTTTGTTAGGAATATATTTTATGTATAAAATATAAATATTATAATTTATATCATCAAGTAATAAAAAAAATACAAAATCTGTGTATACACTCCAATGAATTGTATGGCCTCATTCATAGAAAATGTTAAAAAATTTCTAATGAGGTACACACCTTGTTAATGTGAGTATAAACGGTCAACAAGGTATATGGGATTGGAAAAATGACTGTGACAACGCTCTATTAATTTTGGCATTAATTGCGCGTCAAAGGACTCTAAGCATTGCTAAAATTCCCCAGCTATTGGTTGGTTTTCTGCTGAAATTATTGATCTTTCATGATTGTTCAACCTAGTTAATTCCCTTATTCCCCTTTTGGGTTTTGTAAAATGCTTTAGAATACTGAGATGAGGCATTCAATTGTTCTTCTTTTTTTTTGGTAACAGTAACCTCAAAAAACATGTATCTGTGACACGAGAGAATTCCTGTGACCTCAACAGTTTCTTTTTTTTCTTTTTCTTTTTTTTTTAAAATTGGCCTAGGTTTGACCCTTTGACCTCCTTTTCAAAGAGGGAGGTGCTAACTGGCTAACCAAAGATCGGTTGGCAATGACCTATAATTAATTTCCCAATAAAAAATAGGAAAAAGAGAGGTTTTAAAAGTCTCTCCCTCCCCCACTACCGGGTTCCACGCCAGGCCAAACTAATAAGGAAGGCAATCCTTAAGCAACCCAACCATGGCAGGAACAGTACCTCTAACAGTTTCTTGTTTGATGTCATCTGCACATGGCAAAATATAGGTAGTTTTTAGATATAAAGAGTTAAATGGAATCCTTTTTTTTACCCTTTTCAATGAAGTAAGCTTTTCTATAATTGTTTGCGTGGAAAATGATCATTGCAATTGCAAACCTGAGACCACTAACAGTTCTTGTTTGATGTCATTTGAACATGGCAGATTTTAGGTGGCCATTATATAGAAGCAATTAATCAGAATCCTTTTTCATCCTTTTAAATTTTTTATTTGTCCCATCTTTACTTGTTTTATATGGACAATGGTCGTTCTCTCATTGCAGTCCCAAACCTTAAACTTGAATAAGCAGATATATCTTTTTTATTTCCTTTGAGCTTGTTTAACTCAGATAGGTTTGTGTGTGAGAAATTCTTTGTTTGACTCTATTGCAGAAGGAACTTATTTTGACTACTGGATGCTGGATTAATGTGCTAATATGTAGTACTCTTTTTTTAGGTCGTCACATCCTTTGGGAAAGTGTATTGAAATTCTTACTTTCAATTTATCTCAGGGTAGTGACTTGCATGTCAGTTGCTATTACATTGACTGCCATCTCAATGCTTATGCTATATCGTCTGCCCAGGTTGGTGCAATATTTATCATCCGATCCACATATTTTTGCTCATCTTATATATCCAGACTACTGAAAAGTAGATGAAAAATAAGTGAGCTTAACATGTCAGTGTGTTTAATCTTTACATCTTATGGTGGAATTTTGTATGCTTATGTCCTTTTCTCTTGCCATCCTGCCACAGCTGTACTCAAATACTCCTGCGGATTTTGATTTTAAACTGGAAAGGTTAACTCAAGGCTTCACATTTCCTTGCAGTTTTAAAGTGGATGTGTATATCTGTGGCTCATTACGTAATTTAATTTGCAGCCTTGCCCATGAATTCAAGTCCCTGTCTGAGTTTGCAGAACACCTTGCAAACTCTGTTGATATTGTATTCCCTGTTATTCATGGTCGTTTTGGTGAAGATGGTGGCATCCAGGTTGGTTTTGTCAAATTTGTGGAGTTCATATAGTTTGTGGTTTTTAAATAAACACATAACTGAATGGTTGCTTAATTGGGCAATATGTCTTTAATCATGCCAACATCAACTTCTAGGAGCTGTTGGAAAAAGCAAGTGTCCCATTTGTTGGCACACCGTCAAATGAATGCCGTGTTGCTTTTGACAAGGTAAAACTTAATATTTTGTTCTGTTTCTTTGAATCAATCATAAATTTTTAATATATGAAAATTCAAATCTTGTGTTGCCTACTTCTCTTCATATGGGTCCAAAAACTCCTTGTTGCCTGATTTCGTAATGATCGTTATTGAGAGCCTGCTTCTGGCATTCTCTATATTTGGTGCACCAAGTGTCCTTGATCTTTTGTCAAATAGAACTCAATTATGGTAGTAAAAAAAGTATCCTTCTGTTTCATTTGGCTGATATATGGTCATTGATGAAACACAATTTTCTCTCTTAATAGTGCTGATAAATTTTTTCCCTTTTTATGTTAGTCCTACTTGATTGGGCATCAAAAATCAGGGACTGTTTTTTGTTCAGACTCAACCAAATTCAGTGTTATTTTTATTCATTCATTATTTTTCAGATATTCTATTTTTTTCCCCCTGTAAGCATAGAAGCCATTTTTGCGCTGATTGTTTGTCTGTTTTTTATAATGACTTGCAGCACAATGCTTCACTAGAGCTCAAGAGACAGGGCTTTATAACAGTACCCAGTTTTCTTGTACAGGTTTGGTGCTAAGTTTTTTGTCCTGTTCAATTAAAATCTGCGTTTGCATATAAATTAAGATTATTCTTTTGTGCAGTAAGTTGAATTTATTGCATTATAGCAACATGCCTTTGCTATCGATTGAGCACAATCCAACTATGATCTGAAGCATATTTTTGAGTCACTATTGCGTAAAATATCCCATCTTTCTAGAGATACATGAGCACTCAGATGCTTTGATTTCCTGTATAATTTATTCTTTGTTATCTAATATAACATAATATGTACATGCCTCCTCACACTTAAGTTTCACATGTATAGAGTTGGACTTATAGCTCAATGGTTGCTAGCAGAATTTGCAATTATGATTTCTTGCGTTGCAACCCCATGATTACCTATCAATGAAACAAAGTTGATTCACATATATTCACACACCTGTTGATATAATCTGGATCAAGTATGCTTTGGCCACTTGTAAATACTCTCTTTTTTCATGCATTTCAAGTCCATAACAGATAGACATGTTATATCTTATCTTGTGGGCTCCACATTTTCCTCTTAGCGAACCACTGTTCTTCTAATCCCACTCACTGTTAACATTTGCAATTAAAATTTGTGCAGTTGGCACTCCAATGTACTATTATGTTTAAGGCTTGATGGGCATAAAGTTTTACCTTTTTCTGGCAAAACCTACCAACTATACAGGATAACTGTTTTTTCATGAGTTGTAGAACTAAAAGAAATTGTTTCTGGGAATAAATTTTTCTCCAAAGGATTATTTCTTTTTAATCAGAACTGTATCAAGTGGGACCTATTATGATCTTTACAAACCTATCTTATATGAAATACATGTTGATATGTTTCATAAAATGAAATTTTACTGATCTGGATATTAGATATTAGTCCCATTAGAATCTTATACTTGCCAATCATCCTGAATTATAGTTGATATTTGGACGGTGGAATGCAGAAGCACAATGTTGATAAGGTTGAGTTATTGAAGTGGTTTACAAGCAACCAATTGAACAAAGACTTGGGTAGAGTTATAGTAAGTTGTGTTTTCTGACTTTCTTTTGATATTTAACCATATTATTTAGAAGAACAAAAGAATGCTGAACATTGATAATTTGCAGGTAAAGCCAACAAAAGCAGGATCTAGCATTGGTGTTACTGTAGCTTACGGCATTGATGATTGTATTGAGAAAGCCAAAGACATCATTTCGAAGGTATCACAGCTTGAGATGGTGGTGTCATGATATACTGATAATGTTTAAATTTCAGTACTTTTGTTTGTTGTGTCTCAAATCTCTATCAGGGGATTGATGATAAAGTCCTCATTGAAATGTTTCTTGATGGAGGGAGTGAATTCACGGCCATTGTCCTTGATGTGGGGTTAGGTTCTGATAGTACTCCCATTGTTCTCCTCCCAACCGAGGTTTGTTTTCATCATGGTTTCTTATAATTCTACTTGCTCCTTTAATCTGATGAGTTAAAATGGCTATTCTTTTTTAATGCAAATTATAAATAAATAATGTGATATTTAAGAATAATCGTCCCTTCCCTCGGATCTTTTTTTTTTCTCTCTCATTTGTTTTCCTTGATGCTTTGGTCATTCCCTGTCTTTTAGAAATAAAACTGAGGCCGAATACCTACCGTTTCACTTCAAAAAGAATGTGATATTTAAGAACAATGATCACAGACCCCAAATAGAGAAGTTTATATACCAAAGACATACCATTATTTTCTGAAAAAACATGAGTTAAAAAGTAAAACATAAAGCTTTGACTTCATTTGCCATCAATGCCTTTGTATTTTGTTCAAGAATTTCTGGGGGCTGAAGATTCCATGTAATAGAAGATGAACGAGTCAAGCCCTTCATGTCGTTTTTCATTTGGGGGATTGATTTTTTGGCATTCACTGATCAGGTGGAGCTCCAATTTTTTGGAAGTGGTGATGTAAAAGAAAAGGATGCAATATTTAACTATCGAAGGAAATATCTTCCGACACAGCAGGTGTGTGTGTGTGTTGAAAATTTCCTATTTTTATTTCTGGATTAATGTGATCAAAGATTGTTCAAAATCTTATAATGTGGTCTACATTATTTTCAGGGTTCAAGCTGATTTCACTCTGTATATCAATTTATAATTTACCTATACGCAATGTTTTTTTTGTGGAGAAACACATATATGCAGATTAATTTAACAGAATTTTTTCCCTTCTTTTCCTTGACTCATATAACTTTTTTTCTGTATTGATCATTTTATTTAATGTGTTAATGTTGATGAAAATAGGTCACCATTTTTATTAGGATGTTTTATGATGTGACCTTTCCATATATTGTTGTATTTATAGGGTTAAATACTGCTATATTCAGAAATATTAAATAGAATATGTTCAATTTTATCCTCATATCTTCTACCTTCTTCCCTTTGTAGGTTGCTTACCACACTCCACCACGATTTCCTTCTGACATAATTGATTGTATAAGAGATGGAGCATCTCTGCTATTTAAGCGACTTGGTTTACGGGACTTTGCTCGGATCGATGGTTGGTTTTTACCTTCTCATGCATTGTCTTTGAGGGACAAGTATAATATGTTTGGAAATACTAGATCTGGTACCATTGTTTTTACTGACATCAATTTGGTAAGCCACGATCCTGTATCATCTAGTTTGAATGGCCTCTCTGGTTGAAATGCTGTCATCAGTTCTTTTTATGGTATTCATGGCATTAATGGTTTCTCTAAACTCACCATGCCATTTTTCCATTTCTTGGGCTTTTAGATAAGCGGCATGGAGCAGACCAGCTTTTTGTTTCAGCAAGCCTCAAAGGTATCAATTATTTTTCATGCCTTTACTACAGTTGTGTCCTGGTCAAAGAGTTCATTTTTATGCCCAATCCCGTCCAATGAGGATCCCATATTCTTTTGGGATGTGAGCAGTTAATGCATGTACAGCTTGAGATGACCTTTTCTAATGTGGCATGCTGCTTCTTTGGCTAGGAGATTATATAGTTCTAAACGTTGATGTGAAACCTCCTATAATTTGTCAAAGCTGAGCTTATCTAGCGAATTGTCTCCAATGTTCATAGCATCGAATATTGTTTATTACTTTATTTTAGTCCTTTTGGAGGTTGATCAAGGATTCTCTCATAGGTTTGAATGGATTGTATGCTGGCTGTGAAAGTTTATCCAATATGTTTGTGTTCTGGGCACCTGAGCTAAATTCTCAATTCATCTAACTCGATTGGATATAAATTGGCCAAGGATATGTTGCGTATTTGTCTTTTAATCTTATACAAAATGATGATTGGATTTTCTACGAAATTTTTATGATAATTGAATTGGAAAAGTATTATTTGTTTTATATTCTCCCTAAATACATCTATAGGGTTTTTTCTACTAAAATTTCAGGTCTGGAGAATCTTCCATAATATATCCATCAATTGATATATCTGGCCAGACCTCTTTAATCAACATTGGATCCATGAAGTCTCAATCAGTATTGTAAATCATTTGAGTTACATAAGAAATTATTTTTTGAAATTGTTTATCTATATAAAAAGTGGATTAAAAGTAAGCGTTTGCTATGTGATGGATATGTAGGAATTATATCACCAAAGGATTTGAAAGATACTCGAATCCTTATATCCTAACCCAAAGCCTTGGAAGCGAAATTGCTGAGTTGAACTGTGTAATATGAATTTTTCTTTATATGTTAAAATGGGCCATTATTTATTGTACTATTGCATGAAAGGCCGTTTATCAGAGTATTATCATTTTTTCTCTCTATTTCCTTCCAAAAAATCAGCGATTCATTTCTGTCTAAATGTAATTTTTTCTGTTTATTGGGAAATTTATAATCTATGCAGGTTGGATTCTCTCATTCAAGTATTCTTCGAACTATTATCCATCATGCATGCTTGCGGTTTCCTTCTCTCAATTCACATAATAATGCATGGAATGCTTTATCAAGACGACTGCAATCTGCACATCCTGCCAATGCCATTCCTAAATGCAGTGGAGTTCAAAAAGTTTTCGTCATACTTGGAGGTGATACTTCAGAACGCCAAGTATCATTAATGAGTGGAACGAATGTTTGGCTTAACTTGCAAAGTTTTGATGAGGTAAAACCTAACCGATTAGAACCGATGTATAACCGATTCTGCTTACTTGTTTCTTAACCATGAGCATGTTGAAAACAGAACCATGTCTGAAGATTATGTTTTCTATTTTTTATTTTGTAAATCAAGAACTTGGTTGTTTCTATGATTTATATGCAAGTAGAACATATATGTTTTCATTTTTATATTTTCTGGCTCATGCTGTGGTAAGACTGATCCTTGGGCTTTCTTTCACTGATCAGGATCTCAATAGTGTCATTGGGGAACAGATTTTCATTTTTTCATGTTGTCATGATTAGCCTAAGTAAAAAATTAACTTTTTTCTTATTTTGGTTTGTTATTTATCTATTATGGCGTAGGAGAACTGAGAAAAGTTAGATAAATTGGACCAATTCATCTGTTTAGCATTAGTGTGTGAAGGGACCATAATCACATGCATATTTGCATTAAATGGTCTCTTTTTTGTATGTTATTTGCTACATCTGAAGATGATGGATCTTGTTAAAATCTTCTTTCCATGTCGAGTTCAATAGTCTCCCACTTTTCTTTGTTGTTGCTGTCACTTATTACTTAACTGATCATGTAAATATAACTCCAAAAAATCATGTTTGCTCAATTTTTTACAGTTCTGTTCATGTTCTGTTATTTCTGTTTATTGTGTTATTCATCCATTTACACATTCATTACTGTATAGATTCCACATAGAATTAAACCAAGCTTGATATCTGATTTTGATGGTTCAGCTAGATGTGACTCCGTGTTTGCTGGCACCGACAAATGGATATTCATCTTCTTTGTATGCAAATGAGAAGCAACATGATGCCCATTCCAAAACAGTCTGGTCTTTGCCGTAAGTGTTGGTTCACATTATAATTAATAACTATTTGCTGCAATACATATAGTGATCTGAATTTCAAGCTTCTTGTTCTTATTGGCCAAGTCATTGAAAAGGAAACTAAACTGCAACAATTATGGCAACCAGACAACTAATTTGGACTAATGATCTGAATATTTTGGATCGTACAACATTCCATGTAATATAGCCTCTAGCAGAGTTGAAGCACTGAACACCTTACAGAACTACCCACACAATGCTCATTTTTTATTTGACCATGTATAGGTGGTTTGTCCTACATCCGTTTGAAGTTTCCTATAATGCTTTTATTGAACATCTGCTTTTCCTTACAGTTATTCCCTTGTGCTGCGGCATACAACAGAGGAAGTCCTTGCTGCATGCATAGAGGCAATTGAACCAGTTAGGGCTGCATTGACTTCACGCTTGCGCAACCAAGTAATGTTAGAGCTCATGGGTGGTTTGAAGAGACATGAATGGTTTACTGGTTTTGACATATTGGATGAGCAACCTGTGAAATTTTCGCTGGAGGACTGGATAACAAATGCAAAGGAGGTTCAAGCCATAGTGTTCATTGCAGGTTTTATTTCTCGCCCATACATATCTATCAGCACACTACAATTATTTTGGCCATTGTTTCTTATTTTCTCAAAATATAGTCCATAAAAGTGTATAACTTATAATTCCAGCAGATGTTAATTTAGGAATTATACAATCTCAATGTATAGTATCCAGGCATTTTAAACATGACTAAATTCTTTGTTTTGGTTACTTCCTGATACTGAAGGTACAAATTATGCAACTGAGGAACAAAAAACTTCCTTGCATGTAATAAGCTGAATACATGAAACTCACCTGACTACGATGTTACTTCTGTGGGTCTGTTTGTATAAATGGGCATGATGCTCAGCACAAAAAGAAAAAAAACATTAGTTGATTGCATGTTCTTGCAAATAAGTAATATGTCAACTAGTGTTTGGGGGAACAAGATGACATGGAGTGGATGATTGTGTTGAATCTCCTAGGCTATTACACAAAACCATTTAAAAGATTTATATTTATAGGCCATACCAAAATATGGAGGTATTCATAATGTTTCATATAGCTGTTGTCTTTATATTCATTTCTAATTTGTAAATAATATTTTTCTATATCCCTTTTCCCGATGAGTTGCATGTATGCAATTAGACTGATAATTTAATTACTACAATTTGGATTTATACAAAGTGATGGGGAACATGAAGCATGATTTAAGTGTTTTAAGAGTTTATAGGGTTCATCATGGACCCTGTATGATAGGCCCAAATGTAACTGTTGGATTTAAGATTTGGAGTCATTATGGTGTAATTGTTTAGGAAGTATTATAATTTTAATCTTTTGTTGATGTATGGCTTTATTGGAGAGTTTTGTTAATTTAAAAGAATAATAATATTTAATATTGATTTGTCCATACAAATTATCAGTTACTTATTGTCTCCGTCTTCATCTAACCTTGACAGTACATGGTGGCATTGGGGAAGATGGTACCCTGCAATCTTTGTTGGATGCTGCAGGAGTTCCATATACAGGTTGAACTTTTCTAAATGATTTTTATGCTCTCACCAACCAGTTATTTAGCTTTTTGTACTTGTTTCACGTTACAGGTCCTGGTGCCATGGCTTCCAAAACTTGTATGGACAAGGTGTCAACATCTCTTGCTCTAAGCCATGTATGGTCCTATTCTTTAAAAATGTAGTTTGGAGTTTTCACATTTCTAGAACTCTCTTGCTGTGATGATTGAATTAACCTTTCAAATACAGTCTCAAGAAAATATGTTAAAATTTGCTGCCGTGATGATTGGATTAACTTTTCAAAAAGCAAGTCTCAAGAAAATGAAATACTTAATTTTCTTTAGGCAATGAAATCTCAAATTTTGAATCTGAGATTCTTCTATCTTCTGTCAGTTATTACTGGGAGTTTATAGGATCTTCAATATATATAGTGTTTCTTGGTAGCAATGAGTAAAATTGTACATTGCTGTGGTTTCAAATTTGATTGCCAGACCTTAATGCCACTTATAAGTCTTTTTTTTAAAACTTCAACAATATGATTTTTTTTATGAATCAGTTTTCAGTATATGATTGTGTTTGAGAAATTAAAGTTGTACAAAACTCTATAAATTTGTGGCAAATTTGCATCATAAATTTTAGAAGTGACGAGACATGATGCATGTGGGTATGTATGTACATCGATGGTCTGACTGTATGTTAAATTTTTGAAGTTTTTAGAATTTCTATGGTCATCGCATTTTGGTGAACTCTGAATATGCTGCTTTGGATTGTTGTATGCGCAGTTGACAAATATGGGAGTACTTACCATACCTAAGGATCTGCGAAGTAAGGAAGAGCTTTTGAAGGGGCATTTGCTTGATATTTGGCATGACTTGATTACAAAACTCAAATCTGAAACATTGTGTGTGAAACCCGCTCGAGATGGATGTTCAACTGGAGTAGCTAGGTTATGGTATGATACACTTCTGTGGTTCTCATCCTTTGCATTGCACATTAAATCCTATAAATTTGATCTTACTAATACTTTTCTTTGCATCACAGCTCCAAAGATGACCTTGAAGTGTATGCAAATGCACTGCAGAATTGTATCCTTCGACTTCCTGCTAACAGTTTGTCAAAGGTCTGTTTTAGTTTGTCATCCTGTGCCTTTTTTAATTTCTTCTAGATTGGCTAGATTTTAGTGAAGAGGTATCATGTATGTAGAGATAATACTCCATATTCTCTGTTTTGTTGTATAATCTCTATTCACTAACAAAAAATGTTGTGATGAACTTCATGAGATTGTTAATAAAAAGAGGAACATCTAAACTTGCTCAAAAAAGGGCCAAATGTAAGAGTAGTTGCTGAAAATGTGTCAACTTGTATACATCTGTACTAATATAAGTGGTTTTTGGATTTCTTTAGTAACTCTTATCATTCTCAATAATGGAGATAAAATATTTTGAATCCTTATTTTATACTGAAATTTGTTGCCAATAATTCCTTAGGTGCATGGGATGATAGAGATGCCAAATCCACCTCCTGAGTTTTTGATATTTGAACCTTTTATTGAGACTGATGAAATAGTAGTCTCATCTAAATCTGCTAATGGTGATGCACGTCGTCTTGTATGGTGCGGACAAAGTGAATGGGTTGAAGTAACAGTTGGTGTTATGGGTAGACGAGGGGCAATGCATTCATTGAGTCCCAGTATTACTGTCAAGGAAACTGGTGACATCTTATCTTTGGAGGAAAAATTTCAAGGTATGCTCTCGCATCTAACTCATCTGATTTTTTTTTTTTTTGCCAATTTGCAATCAGAGAAGAGACCAAGAAACTCAGACAATGATTGGTTCTTGCATCCTGGAAATTTTGTTATTATACCAGTCAGAAAAATAAAATGGAATCAATCATTTTGGAAGAGGGGGAAAGACCTAAGAAGCCATGGAATGAGGCTGTTAGCAAGGATCTTAAAGATAATAAACTCAGTAGAGATGTTAATAGGATTTAGAAGGCGGAAATAGAATTGTTAGGGAAAATTTTATGTTAATGTCAATTAATCACATGAAGAAATTGAACTCTGCAAGAATTTTGCATTGAATATTGAAAAAGTGATTTCAAAGGTCTACACAACAATCTTGTCTGAAGTGATTTGAGATCCTACACTGGTTGTGATCATAGCTTGACATGAGCCTGTGAACTTTATCCTTCCTAGAAGTTTTAGACCTTTGATTTTCAGAATGAAAATCTATAATTTTGTTGATTTCATCTATGATATTGTTACGACTTATACGTTCATTAGCTTCTCTGCCAGTTTGTGTAGGCACCAGCAACCTTTGATTTTGTTCGTTTTTGTAATTTTCTAATGCATTTTTTTTAATCCTCAACTTTCTCAACAGTAAAAAAAATGGAGAAAAAAGAAAACTTTGTGTGGGTGTGGTGGGCGGGTGGTGGTCTTTTTTCCCTATTGGGTTGGGCTTTTTTTTGTATGGAGGAGGGGGGGGGGGGGGTGTTGCAAATGAATTTGAGCACAGTGCAGGACTTCTGCATGCAGGGATAGTTGAGACAACTAAATTGGACCTACCATTATTGAGAAATATATAATCATATAAATGATATAAAGATTTCTGCTTCGCTTTAATTTATTAAAACTTGTTAAATTAATTATTTATTTCCATCAGAGATTATTTTATGGACTTTCACATCCACTTAAGTTGTACAGATGTATTGTAGGATATAACGTGGCTGTACAGGATATAGTGTGGTGTATATGTTGCTTTTTTTTTCCTCCACAGGTGGAACTGGCGTCAACCTAACTCCGCCTCCAACAACAATAATAAGGTTCTCTTTGTTCTAGAAGATCATTTTATACTTTCTTCTGTTATTTGTTAAATGCATTAACATATAATTTATGATTTTCGCTTGGAATTAAATAAAATTGTCCAGTATCTGGAGCTGTAATACCTATATCAGTACATAATATAAGAAATGTGTGCTGGGGGGCATACTTAATTCGATAAATGTAATGATCATTAAAAAGTCTGGAATATAACCTTGCTTTTCTCTGACTTTATAATATGTGTAATATTGATATCAAAGATGTTCATAGACATTTTAGTTCGATTGAAGATCAGAATTTCTTGGCATGCTTCTGAAAGACATATTTCCAATAATGTCATCAACATCTCTAGTTGAAAGGAAAAGTGCACCATTTACAATCAATAAATTATATCATCTCTTTGTGATCTTCCCAATGGTTCTTAAAGTGGATGGAAGGGGTCACCACATTTTATTACATTCCCTCTTTTTTTAATCCACTCTTCACATTACTTTTTTTGGGTCGGTCAACTTCACATTAAATACTATATTTGCCATGCGATCTTTCGCATAAAGCATGCATCTGTGCACTGCAGGAATCAGCTTACATTATTTGTTTGTATTGGTATTTCATGGTTTTGTTATGAGAGCATCTAGCTTCTGCTGTGCTTCTTTATATTAGACAATCATATACAAAGGTTCTCACTTCTGACATACTGTTTCCCCACTCCAGTGAAGAAGCCCTGCAAAAATGTAAACAGCGCATTGAAATAGTAGCAAACACTTTGGGGCTAGAAGGGTTTTCACGTATTGATGCTTTCATGAATGCCCACACTGGAGAGGTATGCTAACGTTAATGAAATCTAATTAGAAAACTTCCATCATCTGTTCTGAGCAAAAATGTCTGCCTTGATGTCTGTCAGTCTGCCTTTTTTTTTAGCAAATAAGTTCTGACCTGTCAAGAAGTGTTGAGGTCAAGTTATCCCCAAAAAAATTGCATGTTGCTTCCAATTAAACTTTGCCAACTTTTACTAGAATTCAATTACTTTTAATCCAATATTCTCCAACACATGGTCCACACTAAATGCCGCATAAATTCAACAGAAAAAGTTCCTCATATATCAAATATCATCTGGTGACATAAATTTTTACTTCGATTTAAAATTTTATAATGCATAATTATGTGTGTTTCTTATTATTCATTGTTGTCTATCCGGAGAGTGTTAATGATATTTCAACTTGACTGATTGCAGGTTATGTTAATTGAGGTTAACACAGTCCCAGGAATGACTCCTTCGACAGTCTTAATTCATCAGGTACCAAACACAAGGATTCCAAATCCAACCTCTAAACACCATTCTTTTCAACAGCAACTCAACAAACTTATTCTTCATAATTCCAGGCACTCGCTGAACAACCTCCCATGTATCCTCGACAATTCTTTCGTACCGTGCTCGATCTGGCTCTACAGAGGTCCAAGTAGTTCTAGGCATGAATGGCGTGTTTTCAGTTGATGAAAACAGCATTAAAAGGACTAGTTGTATGTTTTAATATTTGTTGGGTGATGTTTATTTTGTGATGTCGTGCAAGACTAAACAAAATTGTGCTTGTTGTAAGCTTTTTAAAGGGGTTGGGCATACCAATTTAAATTTATTTTTCTGTATTCTATTGATTCATGCAAACAAGTTGATGGATTACCTACTCAAAAGACAGGGATTTGATTGGGTGGTTTAGAATAAAGTTTATGATATTGCCCACTCATGAACCGCATGGAATAAACTTTTTGGTTTGGGAATAAGAAAGACATGGTATAGGAATAATTATTTTGTCGAGGATTAGTTATTTTGATTCATGTTTGGTGTTTCTCATGGGTAAAAGCTGAATTTTGCTTTTTTCATGGGTAAAAGTTGACTAATAAAATGATATACACGTGCATATGTGTCTACATCCATGGTTGGTGGGGAAGAGTTTAATGCAGACCCAACTCAATAGTTGATTAAATTGACCGTTTTATTTGTAAAAATAAAATATTAAATTTAATAAAAAATTTAGATTTTGGGTTAAAGATATTCATGTCATCACGTGAACACAGGCAATCTTATATAAATTTTTGTCAAAGTTTGGGCAGATGTATAAATCTTTGAAAACTTATAAAACTCGTATACATCTTTGATGTTAACAAATATTAACCACAACTCAACCTATAATAGTTAACCTTAATCTATACTATGAAATAATTAAATTATCCCAACTTTTTTACCATTTTTCAATAGTATTTCTATGGGAATTAAGAAACATAAAAAATCTTACAAAGGCAATTTAGTCTTTGCAGGGATTAATTTGTTTTTATGATTGTTTATGAAAACTATAATGCCTACGCAATTATATATTGACATCAAATTTGAATGAAATTTTAAACCATGGATGATAATTGAGTTTTTATGAATTTATACGTCTACTCCAACATTAACAATGATTTATATGAGATTAATCATGTTAACAAGGATATCGTTGTCTTTAACCCTTAGATTTTTTATAATAAAATTATGCTATGATATCAATTAAAATTTAAAAATATTAAGATTTAAATTTAATTAATACAGTGGGTGAGTTTATAATTTTTAACCCGGTTATTTAAGACATTGAATTAATGAGACCTTAAATTTTCTCCGCCCTCTTTTTTTCTCTCGTCCTTTCTACGACCACCTTTATTTTGAGTTTCAACAACCGTTGGACACAAAAACCTCATTTTTTGAATTGCTTTTCCAGAAGTTTGAACTGACTCTCTTCATACGTGGGAGGAGTTCATCCTATCTTTTCCTTACGGACAAAGCTGGAGGTGATGATATTCTGTCAATTCGAAATTCGAAATTTGTTTTTTTGGGCGTTTTGAGGACCTGGGTTTTCGATTATTATTTTAGTGGGTCGGATTGAAACCTTGAGATTTCATGATTTTTATAAAGATTTTTTGCTTTTGTTGGCGGGTTTTGACTGGAAATTTCATTTGGGTCAGTTGGCAAACTTCAAAAGGTGTCGCCTTTTGAATTGTAGTTCTTTGGGTTTCATTGATTAGTCTTAAATCGGTGGCGGTTCTGTGTTTCAATTCTCTCTAAATCAGAATGACAGAGAAACTGACCGAAATTGTGAGTTTGCATAGCTGAATTGTATATGGGTTTTACGTTTTATATTGTTATTGGGTATCCAAATATCTATTGATTATGATGTAATTGTAGTGTTAGCTTCTGTTTTGTTGTTGGTACTTGATTCTTTGATTTGAGTGCTGAGACATAGGCTTTGATTATGATGATTTTAAAAACAAAATCCTACCATTTTTTCCCTCTCTTGCTAGCTCTATCAAATTGTCGTTTGACGATATATTATGCTTATTTATTTATTTGTTATTTATATGGATATTTATGATTGTTTTGGGTGAGGGCGATAACTTTTATTTCTACCGTGATCTTTTCTTTGTTGAACTTTTAAATGGAGGATACTGAGTGAGTATGATTTTCGGTGGTCTCTTTACTTTTTTTTTTTTTTGATATCAGAGGAACCCCCCGTGGTTGACCTTACGGTCGAGCTGGGAAAGCTACCTCCGTCTCTTCACTTTGATTAATAAGAGTTTGTGCTAAATTGGGCAAATTTTGATGCAATATGGTGGGTATCATATTATTGGTCAAGAGCAATTATAGTGTATATATTGACTGCTAAAAACTTATCATGACATGAGATGTTATGGTGTTAAGTTTGTTCTATCTTGATAACGCCCATCTTACATGAGCTTTTGCGTGTGCGAAATGTGATCCATGCTATATTCCTTTTGTGTGATTTTGTAAATTCTCCACTTTTTTTTATAGTTGATAGTGAAAATCTCATCCAACAAGAGATATGGTGGTGTTTAAGTTTTTTTTATCAATAAATGTATAATCTAAAGTCTAATTGTATGTGAGAACTGTAATCCATTCTATCTTCATGTGCTTTTGTGAAACTTCCACCTAAATGTTTAGCTAGCTCTGCTAGTGCTTGATTCAAAAATGTTTAATTTCAATTTTGGTTCATTCATCTGATTTTGACAAAAAGATGTTTTGCAGGTAATCTGCTAAGTTTGTTTGAGTTGAGGCTTTTGACTTCCAAACCTGATCAAGATCACTGGGAATATCAGTCCAATACAAAATATAGCGTTCTTAACGTGATAACATCCAGATTAACAGTTTTGTTTTTACTTCACTAAGAAGAGGGAGAGCTTCTGATACATCTTTGATTTAGTGAAATGTTCTGAGGGAAAGCAAGGCAAACTGCAGTATATGGAGTTTCAGTTATTCACACAATAGAATGGTTGAAATTGTTAATGGAGAATGCTCGACTGAAATTCAGGAAGTCCAGGGATCAACTGCAGCTCCAAATTCATATAAACCAAAGGATCAGACAACCCTTTATGTATCTACATCACGAAAGCTTTTGTTGGGAGAGACATTGCACAAAAATAAATTTCTTGATATTTTAGTACCAAAATTCAAGTCCCAGAGCAAATCGTCTTCCCCATCTTCAAAGTTTGGAAGAATGGTCGAAGAGCGAGACGATGTTTCGCGTTCTGTTCCTTCATCTATTGACCAAGGCTCCTCCATCAAGAAGATCAACTGGGTCTCTCTGAGGGATGTCTGCAAAGTCTGGATCAGGAACCCCATCAACATGGCCCTACTCATCTGGATCATCTGTGTCGCAGTCTGTGGAGCACTCCTGTTCCTCGTCATGACTGGGATGTTGAACAATGCTCTCCCAAAGAAGTCTCAGAGGGATGCTTGGTTCGAGGTGAACAATCAGATTCTCAACGCATTGTTTACTCTCATGTGCCTGTACCAGCACCCGAAACGGTTCCACAACTTGGTTCTTCTACTCGGGTAAGCCTGTCCACATAGCAGATATGGATTGAATATCTTAATATCAGTATGCTATCCTAAATCAGGCTGATTCAAGTATTAATATTTTAATTCGGATCTTTCTGGATTTGCATCGGATATAATATCATTTGCTAATTGACCAAGATTTTCTTGTCTCCTAAGAGAACACGATAGTTATTTAAAATTATGATTATGATTAATCATATTGAATAATTGAATTGAACAATATATAATACAAAACATATGTACTCAGGTGGAGGCCTGACGACATTTTGAAGCTGAGGAAGATATACTGCAAGAATGGGACTTACAAGCCCAACGAGTGGGCTCACATGATGGTTGTAGTGCTTCTCCTCCACTTGAATTGTTTTGCTCAGTACGCCTTATGTGGACTAAATGTGGGGTACAATCGATCCAAACGACCTGCCATTGGAGTTGGCCTCTGCTTGTCTGTATCTTTTGCAGCAGTAGCTGCAGCAAGTGTGTACAACATATTAAGTCCTCTTGGGAGGGAATATGATTCAGATACAGATGAGGAAGCTCAAAATCAACTTGGGTCAACGACATTTGAGAAGCAGTACTCATTTTCTACAAGAGAGATCAAACCAGTGTGGATTGGAGGACTATTTGATCTGTGGGACGATATATCGTTAGCATTTCTATCACTGATTTGCAGCTTCTGCTTATTCGGATGGAACATGGACAGGATCGGACTGGGGAACATGTATGTCCACATCGCGACGTTCATAATGTTCTGTGTGGCGCCATTTTGGATCTTCACCTTGGCTGCTGTGAACATCAATGACGAGGCGATGAGGGAAGTTTTGGGAATTATGGGTGTCGTTCTTTGCGTGTTTGGATTGATGTATGGAGGTTTTTGGAGGATTCAAATGAGGAAGAGATTCAACCTTCCCGCAAATGCCTTCTGTTGTGGCTATCCTGCAGTGACTGATTGCATGCAGTGGCTCTTTTGCTGTCCTTGTTCACTAGCTCAAGAGGTTCGGACCGTGGATTATTATGAGTTCACAGAAGATAAGTTCTACAGCCCGGCATTGTTGTCTCCTTTGCCTCGTGAAGAGGGGACGAACTTGTTCACGTCAGGCACGAGTTCTCCTTATCGGGGAAGCTCGAGCCCATACGTGTTTCGGGCAGTGAATTCGCCTAGTCCAAGTAGGTTTTTGAGAGGGATGAGTAGTCCGGATGGGCGCTTGACAGTGCTGGATGAAGAATTGGCCATGAGAGGTGAAGGCAATCCGATGAGACCACCTGTTCAGCCATTGATACAGAGGGGTGATGATCAACCACCACCAGCTTGAGGTGTGTATTCTAGCTGAGCTGCTTTGTGATCTATATACATCATAACCACTTAGTTGATTTAGAATTTTTGAGATGCTTTTTAAAGAGTAAATTTCATACATACAGATCATAATTGGGACAGGATTTTATACACATTTTTGTTTTTTTAAAACAATGAAGTCATGTTTACGGCATTATTTGTTGGAGTTGGATGATTCCATGATTCATAATATGTAGTGAAATTTGGGATTCTCTGTAAAGGAAAGCCTTTATAGTACTTGTTTTTAATGTGTTTGATCTGACTGTTAAACTATCCATTGCAATTTGTAGGTATTTCATCTACAGCTTCTGATGCTTCTGATTTGATCAAATAGAAGACATCCAGTTGCCTGCCATAAACTAAAATAAATAAGTAAAATAAAATAAAAAGAAAAATCAATGGTCATCATAAGGTTTGAATCCTTGCTGCAGTTTCTTTTTGTTTTGCTTTTGGTTTCTCTCTTTTGAAATTCAGAATTGACTTATTATGTACATGAGGACTATTCGCTTGATCATCAGCATGCAAAGATAGACTTTTTTTTTAAGGGGCGTTGTTACACAGTTTGATTTGTAGTCCCCCCATAGTTGCACATATTTCCAGCAAAATTTATATCTTATTAAACAAAGAAAGCATGTAAATTTTTACTTTTTTTATCCGTAAGATCAGTTAGGTTATGTCAAAAAGATAATGTGAGGGACAGTTTGTATGCAGCTCCACGTGTAGCCCCACTATAAGAAGGTATATATCTTGTTAGAAAAAAGTTTTACAGCCCAATTTCTAATTTTATAGGAACACTCAACCCATTTAACCCATTTTTACTGTTCTATACACATTCTTATATAATTTGTTAGTAATATTTAATCACTCTAATGGGGTATACATCTCGTTAGAATTTTTGACACGTTTTATAAATGAGTTACCAAGTTCATTAGAATATATATTTCATTTTTGTAGTGTGTCTGTGTGTAATTGAAAAATTGCAGACTGCATTTGGTTGTGCAATTACAAAATTGATTATGAAATCTAGGTTTTAAAACTGATTCTGCAAGAAGCTCAACCCCCCTACCTCTCTCAGTTTTTGAAAATCATAGTTTTAGGGCATTATTTGTTTAAAATCTGTCTGCAAAAAGTTGTTACGGTCAAACTATTTAGTTGTACAATTGCAAAAGCAAATTCTTATAAGCATAAAAGCTCTGCACAACCAAACGCACCCAGAGCAGGTTGAATCTAACGATTTTCAAGACACTCTTCGCCCCTGTTGTCGCGTAAACCCGAGTCCATGACGAACGGCCCACGGGCCAAACGGACGAAGAGGATACCAAACTGTGGGCCGGCGATATTCTCTTCCTCCGTTTCGGACCGTGGGCTCTTCCACGGGCCAAATGTGGGCCCACAGTCCACACAGCTTTGTTTGGGGTGGGTGTTTTTGTTTTTTTGGTGAAGTTTGGGGTGGGGTGTTTCATTTTTTTTTTTTTATTTTGGGTGGAAAATGGGGTGTTTCATGTTTGCCTCTGGACTTCTGGAGGAGTTGCAAATATCAACTGCATGCAATCGAATTAATTGGATTTTTTGGGTCACGATGAAACCAAAGTTTTGTTTTTTTTATTAGTGAAGCAGGGTTAATGTTAGGTAAAATTTAAGGTTAGTTTGACAAAAAAAAATCAAGGTTTTGATGATAAAATATTCTAATTTTAGAAGATAAAAAATATCATTTTTGTCTTCATTCACATTGTCAAAATCAGAAGAAAAAAAATTAGAAAAAATGATATAGTGTTTGAGGTTTGCATATAATAAATTTATTATCATGCCTTAAAAACTACATAACCTTGATTTTCACATTGGCCAGTGTTTCTAAATGAGCTGTTTGGACAATTTTTGGATATTCTGACCTTTTCAAATGTCCACGATGGGTCTTAATTAAAGAACACGAAAATAACTGTTAATTATGAAAAATAACATTTCAAGAATTTGATAAAAGCACTAGTAAACTAATTTTTAAAAACTGTTTTAAGTGAATAGCTATTTTTAAAAATCCGCCTAAGTAATTATAATGCATAAAATCTTAAATTGAGGTTTCGCGACGTAGAAGGGTTGTTGACTTGTTCACTTACTTTGAGAACACCTTTAAGAGCCAACCAAAACTTTGTCGATCTTGATTCAAGTAATTAAAGATTAAATACCACTTAAACAATATTTCCATTATTTTTGGCAAAATTTATCTACACCGACCAAAAAGTTAGTTCCTTTACCAAACCGTTTTACCTTTTTTTGAAATAATGTTTTAAAAAATGTTATCTTGATTTATTAAACAAGTATAATCAAACATGGAAGTGGTCCTTCAATCTTAAAATGGTTTGAAGTACATAATACTGTATACACAAGTAATGCTTTACTACAAAGCAAAAAAAAAAAGTAATGCTTTATTTGCAATGATATTGGACGTCCCATGTTAGAGGTTTATAGTGGCCTCTCCATGACTTCAATTATTGTTCCCAAGCTCCATCCCACATTGTTCCACCAAGGTTTCACATTATTATAAATGGAATTATGCACACAATATACAACTATATATTCATTGCAATTGATTGAAGGAATTTAATGTAAGATAAGATAAAATAAACTTCTTACAAAAAAATACAACATATGTTTCATTGAAAAGATAAAATATATATTTTATTAAATTGTATAAATTTACTAAAAAATTTGAATGTCTAATATAATGAATCACATGCATCATCATCGTCGAAAATTGCACGTGAGACTGCATATAAAGATAGTATGTAACAACGCAAAAATCGTACATAAAAAATATGTTTGAAGCAAATCATTTATTTTGATCGACAATCTGCTGTACTAACACGAATAAGCTAAGGATCATGATTTGTGGCCAGTTATAAGAAGACATCCAATTGTTAGATTATATGTGTTATCTCATAATATGTGTAGTGCATTACACGTATAACTCCTATTCATTTGTCTATATAAAGGGATTTAACCCTAAGTGGAATCTTCCCATTATTTCATTCTCTCTTCGTAACATGGTATCAGAGCCACCACCTCACAAACCCTTTTTTTTTTTTTTTTGGAATCCTTCATTGCCGTCGTCGTCGTCGCCGTCACCGTCGTCATCGTCGTGTCGCCTCTGCCGCGCCGCACCGCCCTGCCGTTGCCCCGCCCGGGAACCTGCCCGAGCGCCTGCCCTGCCACGCCCGGGAACTTGCCCGAGCGCCTGCATGATGCGCCCGGGAACCTGTCCCGAGCGCCTGCTTGCCGCGCCCGGGAACCTGCCCGAGCGCCCCTGCCGCGCGCGCCCTGTCCGCGAGCGCCCCTGCTGCTGAAGCGTCTGCCCTGCCGCGCCCGGGAACCTGCCCTGCCGCGCCCGGGAACCTGCCCCGAGCGCCTACCTGCCGCGCCCGGGAACCTGCTCGAGCGCCCCTGCCACGAGCGCCGCTGCCCACGAGCCCCTGCTTGCGCTCCTGAGAGTCTCGGGAATCTGTCCGGAGCGCCCTGTCTGCGCGTCCCGGGATTCTCGGGATCGTGTCCGCGAGCGCCAGCACACGCGCGCCAGCTCGTTCACGCGGTGTGCCAGCTGCGTCCCGGGATTCTCGGGATCGTGTCCGCGAGCGCCAGTTCATTCACACGGTGTGCCAGCTTCACGTGTTTTTCCCCAACGCGTCCCGGTATCTCGCGCGGTCAATTCCCAGGATCTCCCGGGTAACAACGCGTCATTGTTCCCTGTCTCCCGGGATCCTGTCCGGGTCTCGTCCCCCACACGCCCGGGTCTCGTCCTGAGCACGCACCAGGCCGCGCCACCAACAGCTGCTGCCGCCGGATGCCGCCAACCACTGCCGACCGTCGGCCACCACCGTCCACCGCCGGCAACCGCAGCCGCCTCTGCCGGCCACCGTCAGCCGACCGCCGCCTCCGGCCACCGCCGCCGCCGCCGCCGCCGGCCATCTCAGCGGCCACCGCCGCCGCCTCTGCCGGCCGCCACCGTCAGCCGACCGCCGCCGGCCATCTCAGCCGCTGCAGGCCACCGCCGCCGCCTCTGCCGGCCGCCACCGCCGGCCACTGTCAGCCGACCGCCGCCTCCGGCCACCTCCGGCACCTCCTTGAGACTCCACATCACTGAATCGATCATAACTTCCTCTCCGGAAGTCCGATTCAGGTGATCCAGGAGTCCATTTTGTTCGATTTTTCGTGCTCTACGTCCTCGTTTGCTTCTGATCCTCATCCGAGGGGTTCTGCATAATGTCAGAAACCAACGACGCCACTAATCTTCCGTCACCCACTTCAAAGGTGGATGATCTCCCTCAGGCTTCTGCGGTATCTCATCTCTCCCAGGCTGCTACTCTCTCTCAGATGGCCTGTTTTGAGAATTTTCGAGACAATCTTCCAAACTCGACAGATTTTCCTCTCAGTTCTGCAGACGATTGGTCACCCTGGCACATTACAGTGCAAAGCGCTCTCGATCGTTGTGATCTTGTTGGATATATTGATGGTTCTATAGTGCAACCTTCTGATCGAGACCCGACATATATCACCTGGCGCACGCGAGATAGACGCGTCCGCTCTTATTTGATCAATTCTGTTGATCGTTCGATCCGCGCAGATCTCACTGGTTTCACGTCATCCGCTGCACTATGGACACATCTTTGTGATCGCTTTGTAGAGAAAAGCGGTTCTCGTGAATATCAACTTCTGATCGAGACCCAGACTGCTACTCAAGGTGATCTATCTGCTCAGACTTTATATGGTCGCATGAGGGCAAACTTCAGGGAGCTTCGTGCGCTTGAGCCTGGACCGATGGCCACTCCCGCCGAGCGAGAAGCCTTTCGTGATCGTCGAGAGTTGTACCAGTATCTGATGGCTCTTCGTCCAGAGTTTTCCGCATTAGCCGGTCAACTCATACATCGGGATCCACTTCCTCGATTGGTTTCCGCTGTCGCTGAGGTTGTTGCTGAGGAGACTCGTCTTCGCACCATTGCTCTGCGCCGCTCCACTCCATCTTCCACTTATGAGGGTGTCTTGGCGGCTACTCCTACGTCTCTCCCAGGTTCCTCTCGAAAGAATACTGTTTGTGCTCACTGCAAGAAGCCTGGACATCCGATCGCCGATTGTTGGAAGCTTCATCCTGAAAAGCGCTTTGGCCCTAAAGGGAGAGGACAACGTCGCACCACTGCTCCCTTTACTTCTGCTGCTGTTGCTACTGAAGCTCCGTCTTCCTACACAGATCACTTGGGCGTATCCGAGAGAGTCTCGATCAGCTAATCGTTCAGCAACCTCCTCCTGGTTCTTCTACTCCCTCTGCTTTCTCTACTACATCGGGTACTCCTGTTCATTGGATTTTTGATTCGGGTGCTTCACATCACATGACACCAGACAGTTCTATCCTCACTGCATGCTCACCAGCACCCCCACACCTACCCACGATTCACACTGCCGATGGCTCTCCCTTAGTCATCACGCAGTGTGGCTCGATCACTACCACCTCTGACCCTACAGGACGCCTTTCATTACCATTCGTTTTGCACGCTCCTGACCTTTGCATGAATCTTATATCTATTAGTCGTTTGTGTGATTCTGGTCTCACTGTTACCTTTACCACATCTGGTTGTCTTGTGCAGGATCCACAATCAGGGCAGAGGATTGGCGTTGGACGTAGGCTTGGTGGACTTTATTACGTGGAATATCTTCGTCTCCCTGTTCCTAATCCATCTGTCTTCTGTGGTAGCGTCACTTCTGATGTCGACTTGTGGCATCGAAGGTTAGGTCATGTGTCTGAGTCTCGTCTCAAAGAACTTTTTCAGTCTGGTGTCTTAGGTCGTGTTGCTTTTTCTCCACTTTCTATTTGCGAGGGCTGTAAATTAGCCAAACCTGTGGCTACTCCTTTTAGTCCTAGTAATAATCAGTCCTCTATTCCTTTTGAGCTTGTTCATTCTGACATTTGGGGTCCATCTCATGTAACCTCAAAGAGTGGTTTTTCTTATTATATTAGTTTTATTGATGACTACTCTCGTTTTACTTGGATTTATTTATTACGTCATCGTTCTGAGGTTCCCAAAATTTATGAGATTTTTACCAATATGCTTTATACTCAATTTCAAGCTCGTATCAAAACTTTTAGATCTGACTGTGCTCGAGAATACATCTCTTCTTCGATGCGTTCTCTTCTTCATTCTCATGGCACCCTCTTTCAACAATCATGCCCCTATACTCATGAGCAAAATGGGGTTGCTGAACGTAAACATCGTCATATTCTTGAGACGACGCGTTCTCTCTTACTTTCCTCTTCAGTCCCCAGTATATTCTGGGCTGAGGCTGCTCTTCTTTCTGTTCATCTTATCAATATTACCCCCTCATCTGTCCTCTCCGGGATGACTCCACATGAGCGTCTTTATTCTTCTCACCCTGATTATAGCAGACTTCGCACATTTGGCTGTACGTGCTTTGTGCTTCTCCCTCCTCATCAACGCACCAAGTTGACTGCTCGGTCAGTAAAGTGTGTATTCTTGGGAATTAGCTTCGAGCACAAGGGTTATCGCTGCTATGATCCTATTGGAGATCGTTTTTGGATCGCTCGTCATGTGTCCTTTGTCGAGGATGTTCCCTATTTTTCTTTCTCGTCTACTTTGTCCTCTCCTCCTGTGCATCCTCCTGTTCAGGTCTCTCCTATTACGTCTCTTCCTTTTCCTGACCTACCTGTTACACTAGAGTCTGTTCCTACCCCTACGCCACAACCTAGCATTACTGCAGATAATCCACCCTCTCCTCCCAGTGTGTTTCCTGTTACCCCCACTGAAGATATTTCCGCTGGTCCTCTGATCCTCACGTCTGACGCGCCTCCTCCTGCTGTGGATCCTCCTCCTTTGACTCGTTATCCTCAGCGTGCACGACACCCCCCTTCCCGATTCAGTTACGACTCGGGACCACCAGATCAGTTTAGTTTTGCTTCAGTGAGTACCTATTCTCCACAGTATCAGGCTTATCTCACCGCTATCCATGTCCATCGTGAGCCCAGATCCTATCGAGAGGCAGTTGAGTACCCTGAGTGGCAGCAGGCCATGAAAGAGGAGTTTCAGGCTTTTGAGCAGACACATGATGTTGTTCCACTTCCGGATGGCATTTCACCTATCAGTTGCAATTGGATCTTCAAGATCAAACATCGCCTGATGGATCCATTGAACGACATAAGGCTCGTCTTGTTGCCAGGGGTTTCACACAGGAGTATGGCATTGACTATGAGGAGACATTCACCCTTCTTGCAGTTGCTGCTGTTCGTCGCTGGCCTCTCTTTCAGATGGACGTGAAGAATGCCTTTCTTCATGGCGATTTATCTGAGGTTGTTTATATGCAGCCACCTCCAGGTCTCAGCACTCCTCCTCAGCACGTCTGTCGTCTTCGGAAGGCTATATATGGTCTCAAACAGGCTCCTCGTGCCTGGTTTGAGCGTTTTCGCAGCGTTATTCTGGCAGCTGGTTTTGTTGAGAGCTTTCAGGATCACTCTATGTTTGTGCGATCCTCATCGCAGGGCCGAGTTATCCTTCTTCTATATGTTGATGACATGATTATCACTGGCGATGACTCCACCGGTATTACTCTGGTCAAGAATCACCTCAGCCGACAGTTTCAGATGAAAGATCTCGGCACTCTTCGCTACTTCCTTGGTCTCGAGATTGCACAGAGTGATCGTGGGATTCTGCTCTCTCAACAGAAGTATACAGCTGACATTCTCGAGCGCGCTGCCCTCTCTGATACTCGTAGTGCAGATACTCCCCTCGAGCTTCATGTGAAGCTTCGTCCCACAGATGGTGAGCTTCTTCCAGACCCAACTCGGTACAGACAATTGTTGGTCAACTTGTGTATCTTTGCATCACTAGACCTGACATAGCTCATGCCGTCAGTATTGTTAGTCAGTTTGTCTCAGCTCCTCGATCAGTGCATTATGGTGCTCTTATGCGTATTCTCAGATATTTACGCGGTACTATCACCAGATCGATCTATCTGTCATCATCTTCGCCTCTGGTTCTCAGGGCTTACACTGATGCTGATTGGGCTGGAGATCCGACCACCAGACGCTCCACCACTGGGTTCTGCATATTTCTTGGAGATTCCATCATTTCGTGGCGCAGCAAGAAACAGGAGGTTGTTTCACTATCCAGCACTGAGGCTGAGTATCGAGCCATGGCCATCACCACCAAGGAGATTGTTCATCTTAGACGTCTCTTGGTGGACCTAGGACTTACTATGACTGGTCCTACTCCTCTTCATTGTGATAACCGCTCTACTATTCAGATTGCCAGCAATCCAGTTTTTCACGAGAGGACCAAACACATTGAGATCGATTGTCACTTCGTTCGTCAGCAATTTCTTGCAGAGACATTATCGCTTCCGCACATCTCCTCTGCCGAGCAGCTTGCTGATTTCTTTACGAAGTCACATCCAATTCCTCGATTTTAGTTTCTCCTTCGCAAACTCACTTTGTATGATCCACCGTGAGTTTGAGGGGGGCTGTGAGATTATATGTGTTATCTCATAATATGTGTAGTGCATTACACGTGTAACTCCTATTCATTTGTCTATATAAAGGGATTTAACCCTAAGTGGAATCTAAGGATTCTCATTATTCCATTCTCTCTTCGTAACACCAATGAAGCAATCCTTATACGCACTCTCGCAAACAATTCTCTATTTCACTAATTACATGTATGGTCATATGAAGCAAATGTTTTTTATTTGAGAAAAATCCATATAAAACCTCATAAACTCTGTCCGAAATTCATATAACCCCTTGAATTTTCTTAAATTTTATATAACCTTATGAAAACATCTATATAAATCTAAATAACCACTTGAGTAAAATTTTCATTGACAAATAAGAAATATTCTGTTTGGTTAATTAACCATAGGTGAAAACACAGTTTACCAAAAACTCCTATAATGTGTTAAAAATGTGAAAAATCATCTGTAAAGATGATTTTACCCTTTCAGATAGGGTTTTATAATCTATTTAAATGGATAAAATCGTGATTTATAGAGGGTTTTTTACATTTTTAACACATTGTAAAAGGTTTTTCGTATACTCTGTTTTCAATCAGGGTTAACCAAACAGAATAATCACAAAATATTCTCCATTTGTCACCAGAAGTTTAATCCAGAGAGCAATTTAGATTTACATAGGTATTTTAGAGGATTATATGAATTTTAGAAACAATCATGGGGTTATTTGAATTTTTTACTTTTTATTTATATTTAAGTAAAAGGTACATACAATTTATTATAACATTTATTTTATTTATTTATTTATTTTTGTAAAATACATTTTTATCGGGGACTATGTAATGTATTATGTATGCAGTCTAACATGTGTATGTATCAATCAATCAAGATATTACTATGCTATCATTATATATGATGTTCTATTATAGTGTATGGCGCAAAACAAAATTCATTTTTCTAAAAACACTGTTGTATCTTTGGATACACTAATTTTTTTAAACCCAGTCCAACAAAGAATAATACTCAAAATGTGAAATGTCCAACAAAAGCTTGGGATAAAAAAAATAATAATAAGTGGAGGTGGGCCACGTATCAAACATGGTGACTCGGATAACGTATTATGAATTCATTGAAAACCTTTGTTTTTGCTGGTTCCTTGCATGCCATGACAAGAAATTAAAGCCATGTACCATAAAATTAATTGATATAATCATATATAAAAACGTGGACGTGCTTGTTACGCTGTTCATCTAAAAATGGAAGACAATGACGTGTTTTCAAGTGCCAAGTGCTTTGAAGAAATCAAAATTTTCCTTTTTAAGATGATATGTGTTTTGCATCTCCTACTGTGATACTTGTTATTGATTAATTAGATTATCTGCCATGTGTTTGTGGTAACCACATCATCCCTGTGAATTCCTAAAGGATGGTTATGGTTCAATGGTTACATAATTTTATATTTTACACTCAACCCATATGTGATCTGGTGATGTCCTACACGTGTTGAACAATTTGATTGTCCAATATGCTCGTGTCTGTCCGATCTTTTTATTTTGAAATATACATTAAATTCTAACTCTTCCTTTTTATAGAATTCAATTAATTTACGTATCTCAAAATGAATCAGATGATCAAGAGCACACGGTGGACAATCAAATCGTCCAATGCGCGTTGGACCTAACCCGATCCCTCAGATGGAGTGAATATAAAAAGTTAATGACTAATGTGATATCTGTTTTTATATTTTATTTCACTTATAGAATCTTCAACTGTGCTAATACAATGGGATCTCTAAGAGATCCCATTTTGAGTCTTGTACAAATTAAATTTGTAAGTTCAATTTTTTTGACATTTTTTTTTATTTTTCTAAAGTTATTGTAATTTTATAATATATAATCTAATTCTTATCTAAGGTCCATTTGAATCCACTGTGGGTTGAATTCATCAGTGGGAAAGTCGAAAAAAAGCTATCACATATGACAGATCCAAACAAGTTTTAAACTTCCATGTCGATACTGTCCACACTATGCACTGAATAACATTGCACCACATCAAAGTTTTTGATATTTTTAAACGCCAACAAAATAATGCTTTTGGATTTATGGAATGCGGACATTCCCACACCATGAATCTAAGTAGGGACTGATAAACAGTGCTGTGGTCCAAATTTAATCTCAAAATCTCAAACCCCCACGTGTCCGGATCTTCCATGTGAAAGCCACGTAGAACTCTTGTGACACTCAAGGATAAAACGGTGACAAAAAAAACCTAATCCAGTTAAAAATTACCCATATTTCATTTGATATTAAAAAAAACCATGTACACATAATTTAAATAAAATTATTGTATTTAATGATCTCATTAGGTGACACAGTGATGCAAAAGATAGAGGAACATGCAATATAAAGGGATTAACAGATAGAAGAGTCAAAAGAGTCCCAAAGACCTCTTTCAAACTCAACTTCTACCGAGGCCTATTTATAGGCATTAAGTTTATTGAGATTGGAATATATATTTTCATATTTATTTAAATCACAGCTCCTCTAACAAATCAATCTATCTATATTACTAACCAAAAGTGTTTAAATTATCATGTTTATTCCTTTGTGTGTGTGTAATATTTTCATTTTTCAATTTTACCCTTAGCTATTTATGATATTTGATTTTATATTAAAGGGTAAGAAAGAGAAATATATTTTAATTTTTTAATGGATGATATGGGATATTCATTAAATTTATCTTTTTAATATATATCGATACGATCTATTGAATGAATGGTGGTGATCATGCCACATAATCATACTTTATCATTATTATTATTTTTATTAGATTTAGATAGAGATAATCATAGAATATGTGTTGATAAATAAAAAATTAATATCTATCTATATGATCTATTGAATGAATGGTGGTGATCATGCCACATAATCATATTTTATCATTATTATTATTTTGTTTAGATTTAGATAAAGTTAATCATGGAATATAGGTTGATAAATAAAAAATTTCAGATCAAATATGAGTTTCAACGTTTGAGCTTACTTTTTATCATGAAATAGTCATTTTCAAGAAAAATATATTTCATAGACATAAATATATATATAAAATCTCTTTCCAACGAGCTATTGATTGTACCGATCAGAGCTATACTTAAAAAGTTATGATTTGATAATAATTTAATTCTTTTTTTTTAGTTTGAGAGTTTCAAATGAGATATTCTTACAATATATATGGGGTTGGTTGAGGGGTATACATGCAAAAAACTAATTTTCAGTAATGATATATATCATTTATGTGTAATTTCATAATAAATTTTATAAATGATTTATTTAATTATTATTAAAATTTTCAATATAATAAATGAAAAAACATTTGGGGTATTGGTTGTGGGCGACTTTTTAAAATATTTTTTAAAATTTTACATGCACATCTTGCGTGGTGCAAGACTAGTATATTCCTAACCACCTAATCCTAACAACCTAAACATTTTAAAATCTAGCAAATCCTAATAAACTTAATTTGAAATCCATAAATAAAATCTATTGTTACATTTAAAAAAAAACTAAAATAATTATCTAAACAAATTATTTAAATAAAATAATAATAAAATCACCCAGCATCATCAATGTCCCTATAAAGGGTCTAACACACACCTTCCCTCTAAAGTATCCCATCCATCCATCTCCAATTCTCCATCACCCACCAAGTCCCTCCCTCCCTCTCAAAACCAGAACTGGCAGACCCAACAAAATCAACTCTCAATGACCAACAACAACAGGAGGAGGAAGAGGAGCACAAGAAGTCACTGGTGAGGGCCCTCTACGACGCCCTGAACGCCCGCGACGTCTCCGTGGTCCACCGCCTCCTGGCCCCGGACATCGAGTGGTGGTTCCACGGCCCTCCCGACCTCCAGTTCATGATGCGCCTCCTCACCGGCTCTGTCTCCTCCTTCAACGAACCCTTCTTTCCCTTCCTCCCGATCAAGATCGTTGCTTTCGGGCCCACCGTCCTCGCCGAGGGCTCCCACTCCCTCCCAAAAGCCGTCGACGAGGGATCTGACGACGACGCTCGCCACGTCAGCTGGGTTCACGCGTGGACCGTCGGGGACGATGGGATAATCGTCCAGGTCAGGGAGTACTTCAACACCTCCGTCACCGTCACTCGCGTCGCCGCCGCCACCACTTCATCGTCGTCTCTGCATTGTTTGTCGCAGCCGCTCAGGGAGAGCACGGTGTCTGAGGAGTCCGTGCCCGGTCTCGTCCTCGCTATATAGATTTTAAGGCTGCATGTGATTATTAAAACTTATGAGGATGAGATTATAGCTTTTTAGTTTAAAATATATAAATTACAATTGTTGCATGTTCTATTTAAACTTATTGGATTTGTTTAACCTAAAAAAAACTACAAATTCAGAACCTGGAAACTGGATAAAGAGTGCTTTGAAGTACTACAGACTTCGGCACTAATTTTTTTAATAATAACAAATGCCTTTTATCAAACCAGTATTTCTTTTAGGATAATGTTACCTTCAGTCCCATTTCTAACCTCAATTTAAGTCTACGTGTGTTTTAAAGTTTTTAAAAATAGCATATATCATCTAATGAGGTACATGCTTTTATAAAATTAAAATGAAGCATATACTCCAATGAATTGCATAGATGCATTTATAGAAAATGTAAAAAAATTCTTTTGAAGCATATGACTTGTTAACGTGAGCATATTTCTATCGACGCATATAGGACTAGAATTGGGACTGAAAATGGATCCGAATGTAACAACACCCTTTATTTTAACTTCAATTACAATTACACAGTAAAAGAATTGTTTTATAGTTTATTATAACAAACATTCAATGATTATTCTATACTTTTTAACAGCTACAACAAACATATCTATTGTTTATAAAAATATGAAAATCTATGATCTATATATTATTTTTTTTGAGTTAAAACAGTAATAATCTATACGTTATAATCTATAATGTATAAACTAAAGCTGCAAGAAATTAACATGACCTTAGTCAGATTCTAATGAAATATTATTATATATATTGTTATATAGTGTCTATAAATAAACATACATATATAGTAGGTTTTTTTTTGTTGTTGTATAAAGACCTCTGAGGGGAAACAAATTAGGGGTCAACAAGAACTCACAAACTAACATAACACTGAGTCGAAGCCCATAACAAGCCCAAAGGGCTCTTTTTTCACTTTATTTTTTTGGAGACCGCGTCCTACCTGTGGGAAGAGATGTCCCTTACCACCAAGGCCAAGCCGGGCGGGACATATACATATATATTAGTTGTTAAGCTAAATAAAAGATGTGGGTTTTGTTAGAGTTGTATGAGTTTTTTTTTTTTTTTTTGGTAAGGCCTGAATTAGACGATTCATAGTCCCAACATAACATACAAGACTACCCTTATTTAAGGTGTGACAGGACTCATGAGCCCCAAAACAACCATGTGGTATAATCCCACAACATCCTACCACTCGGCTATGCTTTGGTAGTTTTTTTAATAAAGGACCACATGCAGTCCTGTTTAGAGCACTTTTTTTTATTTTTTAAACACAGTATAAGGTACCGTTTGGCTCCGCGTTGAGCACCTCCGCGTCGGTTGAAGCACTCCGCGTCCGCCGAATCAATGTTTTGAGGCGTCGGAGAAGCGAGCAATATTACACATTAAACGCACGAATTGAATGGTAACCGCAAACGCAGGTTTTGTGTTTGTTTGCGAGTTTCCGTTACACCGCGTTGGTCGGCACAAACGCGCCCCCCGACGCAGTGCCAAACGGTACCTAAGTCATCTACAGCTTTTCACACACACACTTGCTGAAAGAATTAGTGTACCTTTTTCTTCTCTTTTTTTGGGGGGTGTACCTGTAAAAACTGCCCGGAAAACCAGTTAAGAAAGGTGAGAGTTGTTTCGATGAGGTGGTCGCCTGTGTTAGGGTTTTTTGAACTGGTCGGATGCCTAATATTATTACATGGATTATTCACAGCATTACTATACTGTTTAGGGGACCCCTGTGACGTAGATTGAACCTATCCCATTTAATTTTTACATTTAAGGCATTTGGCTATTCATAGACTAGTTGTACCTACATTTCAAATCAGTTAATGTTTCATTGATTTGGAGATTATCAAGGGTGTTTTTATTTCTACCCTTGAATCGATTTGCAGATGTATATTAAAATCCAAGACCCATTTAAATTTATTGGATTTGTACACCCTTTAATTTGAGCAAATTTGAGAAAATGATGAGGCAGCGGATTGATAAAGAGTTGATATGGCAAGAAAAAGTTGTGTTCCACTCATGTGTAAATAAAGAGCATAGTAATAAAGTACTCCGTACTTTTCCAAATATTCATTAAAGTACTCCGATTAGATATCAAACGTACAAAACGTGCCATATCGAACATAATGCATATTAAATTCATTAATACATATTAATGCTTAAATTATCTAGAAAATAGTCTAATTATCCATTTACTTTTTCGTATTTATCCCATTACAAATGTACACGTACCGTACCGAACATGACACCAACCGAATATTTGTCGTACACAAACTTTGTTACTATAATAAAAAGTGCCTGCAAGCAGATTTAATGAGTGCAAATAGAAACACTGAAAGTGGGGACGTGAAATAATTGTCATTAGTACTATAGAATTTGGATGGGTGAAATTTTAAGATTTCTTTGTCTTTGATTTGGAGCTCTAACTGAAATTTCATTATTGTTACGATGGAAACAACAAAATACCCCTTTTGATGTGAAAAAGAAACATGGACCTCCAAAAAAGGAAAATTAGGATCACATTGATTTTTTTTTTAAATTCATACACTCTTCTATTGAAGTTCATATAGTCATATAAAATAAATTATATAATTAGATACATTAGTTTATTTTTTTCATGTTAAAAAATGATAATTTTTTTTATATTATATACTATAATAAACTATTTATGATAATGCAATATATATTACGTTATATATATAATATAAATCGAAGAAAAACGTGAATACCAAACGCCACAAAACCTTCAAATTATAAGTCAAAAGGTATCAAAATCATACAAACAAAGATTGCTTATATATATATATATATAGAGGAGTGATATTATGTGGTCGGTGCGGTCGTGCGGCGTCGACCACGGGCCGTCGATCACGGGTCCATCACATCAGACGGTCGGAGGCGATTCACATCGACCGTTGGATGCGATGGACCCGCGATCGAACGACGCACGTCGGATCCGCACGACCGCACCGACCGCACGCTATCACTCGCGTATATATATATATATATATATATATATATATATATATATATATATATATATATATATATATATATATATATATAGGGAGCCGATGCGATGCGGTGGCCGTACGGTGCGGCGTCGATCACGGGCCATCAATCACGGGTCCATCGCATCGGATGGTCGGGTGCGATTCACGTCGACCATTGGATGCGATGGACCCGCGATCGGATGGCTGCCGCACCTCATCGCGCTCATATATATATATATATATATATATATATATATATATATATATATATATATATATATATATATATATATATATATATATACGCGAGTGATAGCGTGCGGGTCGTGCGGTCGTGCGGATCCGACGTGAGTCGTCCGATCGCGGATCCATCGCATCCAACGGTCGAGATGAATCGCCCCCGACCGTCTGATGCGATGGACCCGCGATGGACCCGTGATCGACGGCCCGTGGTCGACGCCGCACGACCGCACGACCCGCACCTAATCACTCCTCTATATATATATATATATATATATATATATATATATATATATATATATATATATATATATATATATATATATATAAAACCGATTAGGTGCGGCCAACAGCGGGTGCGGCAGCGATCACGGGTCCATCGCATCGGACGGTCGGGTGCGATTCACATCGACCGTTGAATGCGATGGACCCGCGATCGGACGGCCCACGTCGCGGCCGCACCTGCCGTTCGCCGCACTTAATCGCGAGCGTATATATATATATAGTGGCGGAGCCAGGAATTTCTATAAGGGGGGGGGGCTTTAAAAAATCCATTATATATCGTATCTTTAAACAGAGACATTTATAAAAATCTATCATAACACTTAGGAAAATTGTATTTGAAATCATCCAATCATGTGTTCATTCCTAAATATGTCAATTAAATTTTTTAATTCCACAGAATCTATGTGAACTGGATTATTAAAAAAGAAATTCTCATGCATTCTCAACCAAAATTATCAAACTGACTCTTAATAGTATATATGTGATGTATAATAAGAGTTTACATATACAATACAGTGAATGAATAACAATTTACGAGTGATCACCAACATATACAAAATGTATAATTGTGTGTAAAAAGTATTTCATGGGGCAAGCGATAAAAAAAGAGATGAAAGAACTTAGAAAAAAATATAATTACTAAGGGCGTTTTGATATACTAGAAAATTTGAGAGAAAACAAAATAAAAAGCTTTTTAAAAAATATTTAAATTTATTTTTCCATGAATTTTTTTATAATTCAATAAATATATCCATATTAAACTCAGATACTCAATTGTTATTGTTTGTTTACCATATAAAAAAGTGTTGTCACACACGGTTTTTATTCCAGCCCCATTTTCAGTCCTATATGTGTTGATAGAAAATTATCGAAGCATATACTCACTTTAGTGAAGTATACGCTTCAATAATTTTTTTCACATTTTAATAAATGCATTCATGAAATTCATTAGAGTACATGCTTCATTTTTTATAAAAATATGTATCTCATTAGATGAGTTATAATATTTTAAAAAAATTTAAAATACTTGTAGACTGAATTTAGGGCTGAAAAAAAAAGACAAGATAAAACGTTATCCAAAAAACAAAAAAAAAATTTAAGGAGGGGCTTGAGCCCCCCCTTGTCTCCACATACCTCCTCCCTTGTGTGTGTGTGTGTATATATATATACCCGAGTGATAGCGTGCGGCGGACCGCACGGTGCGGATCCGACGTGCGTCGTCCGATCGCGGGTCTATCGCATCCAACGGTCGATATGAATCGCACTCGACCGTCTGATGCGATGGACCCATGATCGACGGCCCATGATCGACGCCGCACGCCGCACCTAATCACTCATATATATATATATATATATATATATATATATATATATATATATATATATATATATATATATATATATATATATATATATAGGGAAGTGATTCGGTGCGGGAATGCGGTCGTGCGGGAAGCGATCACGGGCCGTCGATCACAGGTCCATCGCATCGGACGGTCGGGTGCGATTCACATCGACCGTTGGATGCGATGGACCCGCGATCGAACAATCGACGTCGTTTCCCACACGACCGCATTCCCGCACTGAATCAATCGACTCGTGATTACGTGCGGTCGTGCGGTCGGTGCGGATTCGACGTGCGTCGTCCGATTGCGGGTCCATCGCATCGGACGGTCGGGTGCGATTCACGTCGACCGTTGAATGCGATGGACCCGTGATCGGACGACGCACGTTGAATCCGCACGACCGCACCGACCGCACGCTATCACTTGACTATATATATATATATATATATATATATATATATATATATATATATATATATATATATATATATATATCCGAGTGATAGCGTGCGGCGGACCGCACGGTGCGGATCCGACGTGCATCGTCCGATCGCGGGTCCATCGCATCAGACGGTCGGGTGCGACCGTTGGATGCGATGGACCCATGATCGATGGCCAGTGATCGACGCCGCATGCGACCGCACGCCGCACCTAATCACTCCTCTCTCTCTCTCTCTCTCTCTCTCTCTATATATATATATATATATATATATATATATATGAAAATTATTGCGTGCGGCGAACAGCAGGTGCGGCAGCGACGTGAGCCGTTCGATCGCGGGTCCATCGCATCCAACGGTCGACGTGAATCGCACCCGACCGTCCGATGCGATGGACCCGTGATCGACGGCCCGTAGTCGCTGCCGCACCCGCCGTTCGCCGCACGCAAACACTTCCATATATATATATATATATATATATATATATATATATATATATATATATATATATATATATATATATAGGTCGATGATAATATGCGGGTCGTGCGGTCGTGCGGGAACGACGTCGTTCGTCCGATCGCGGGTCCATCGCATCCAACGGTCGAGATGAATCGCCCCCGACCGTCCGATGCGATGGACCCGCGATGGACCCGTGATCGACGGCCCGTGGTCGTTCGCACGACCCGCACCGTATCATTTCCCTATATATATATATATATATGGTCGTGATTACGTGCGGTGTGCGGTCGGTGCGGTTTACGACGTGGGCCGTTCGATCGCGGGTCCATCGCATCCAACGGTCGACGTGAATCGCACCCGACCGTCCGATGCGATGGACCCGTGATCGACGGCCCGTGATCGCGCACCGCACCGACCGCACACCGCACGTAATCGGATCCCTATATATATATATATATATATATATATATATATATATATAATTCACATTATTGATTAACCACACAACGATCGTGAACATTGCATTCGTCATTACCCGCCTCTGATCAAATCTCAATGGTCCAGAGTCTTTTTCAATGCTCCCACTTTCAAAGAACTCAGAGCATCTCAAATGAACATGTTAACTCATTAGTTAGTGTTATATGTTTACAAAACATGTAAAAATGGTGCTCCAATAGAAGTGTTAAGGGAATGTTAAATGTGGACTCCACCTGTCATATGTTATATTTCATGCTAACTTTAGTTAGTGCTTTAACCAGTCAAATGTGGGCTCCACCATACAAAATATTCAAAAAAATATTATTTTTGATGAATGGAGAGATTTGGGTGGGTGGAGAGGTGGGTTCACTATTATCTTGGCTAGCTATTTAGCTAGTCCATTGGAGCAACTACAACTAACTAAATGAGAGTTTAGTAAATGAGGGTCTAGTGGAGGGTTAAAGTGCTGACATGACACTTTAACATCTTGATTAATTAACATATTCATTGGAGATGCTCTCAGCTTCCAACAATGATTACACATTATCAACTCATTTGATGATCCAATGGTAGTGCATATGTGTGTGACACTGTTGCATGTGTTATGTGAGAAGATGTGTGAGCGGGTGATAATATTACATGCAGGAAAATGAGACGTTGATCCCAATTTCAAATTGGAGTTCACATAAAAAATAAAAATAAATTATATATTATCTCATTGAAGTACATGAAATGAAATGTATAGTAAGATATAATCATATTCTTTTTTTCACTTCGAAAAAATGTGCCACACATTATGATGACGTTTTTTTTTTTTTATTTGATAAGTTGGGACTCGAACTCTCGACCTCCCCTTGAGGGAGGGTGTGTCTCGACCACTCCGCTAAGGGGGTCTACCACATGACGTATTATGTTGCGTTATCATAATGTATGAAACAAGAGTCTGAACTACAAAATTGACTAATTGTATTAGCGATCTTACAGATATTCACTCTCATCGATTTTGATTTTCACTCGTTGATCGTCTAATTCTTTTTCTGATCAAATCGGGTCTGCGTGTACTTATAATAAATAAACATCTTATTCATGCATATATTCACCTTTAATTTTCAATCTTTTCTAAAGTTTATTATTGCATGTTTCAGGTTTCCTATTAAAACATAAGGGAGCAGTAATAGCCACCTCACAAGTTTTTCTACTCACCCTTTTTTAATATAAAAAAAATGATTTATTATTTTTTTCTCATATTTAACCCACCCCGATACTTCACACCCCATTGGTATACCGAAACCCACCCCAATCCATTTCCATCCCACAAATCCCTCATAAATCTAGTCTCCACCCAACATTCAAAATTTAGTCTCATTCTGGTTCCGTTCGACATGTCTGATTTCTTTCTTCTTTAACATGGTTCGACGTGGCACATGTCTCTTGGGAACCAGAACAAAAACATAGTATCCCACCTTGTTCACATTCAACATGTCCAATGTCTTCCTTATTTGATTTGGTTCGATATATATGGAGCATGTCTTTTGAGAACCAGAAACATTAGCCTCATTCTGGTTCTCATTCGACATGTATGATGTCTTTCTTGTTTGACGTGATTCAACATGACACGTCTTTCCTAAAATCAGAAACCTAGTGCCCATTGTGATATATATGTGCAAAAGAGAAAGTATATATTAGATTATGAACATAGGATAGCATGAACTATTATAAGATATATTTAAACTTCAATTAATTAATGCATCTTGAATTTAAAGCAGGTACTTATATAATTTATTAAGAAGAAAAACTATAATTTTTATTTTTACCATTATATATATATATGTATGTATATATGTATGTATGTATGTATATTTACAATGGATTATTTTTCCATTAATTGTTCCTTCCATGGGATGCTTGTACCTAATATGATCCACCAATCCCTTTTCACGTGACTGGCAATAAATATTTTGGATTTGAATATAAAATATAATATCAACAATAATGGCTTGGAGGTGGAATTTTGGGGCATAAAAACATTTTAGCTGATCCTTTGCATAGCAAATCCAGGATTCAGACTTCATAACAGCTAAAATAAAAAATTTAAAAAAAATCAATTGATTCGATTTTCAAAAACCAGGGCATAGTCATAGAGCTACCAAAATCCGCATTAATTGATATACGTTTATTTGATTTTTTAGCCCCGGTTGATTATGAGGTTGGATAGATTCTATCACTACAAGAAAAATGATTTTTTGCGACGGTTTGAAACCGTCAACCGTCGCAAAAAATCATTTTTCTTGTCAAACCGTCGCAAAAAAATATTTTTCTTGTAGTGTTGAAACATCGCAAATAGTCTCTATCACCGTCGCAAATTCCTTTTGCAACGGTTCTGCGACGGTTTGGGTTCCACCGTATCAAACGGCATCGCAAAAGATTAGCAACGGTTTTTAACCGTCGCAAAAATACCTTTTATAGAGGTTTTTCTACCGTCGCAAATAAGCCGTCTTAAAAGCTTACAACTGTAAAAAAAAACACCTTTGTGACGGATAAGTTAACCGTCGCTAAAATATTTTGAGGGAATTGTTTATAACCTTTTGCTACGGCCCCATCCGTCGCAAATAACTTTTTTCATCTTCATTATTCAGATTTTAAAAAAATTATACATAACCTAGGTTTAAAATACTTAAAAAGACAATGAAATAAATTTTATTCTATGAAAAATCAAATGATACAATATTCATTCCTGGAAAAAAAAATGCAATATTCATTCATGAAAAATAAAAATATGCCATCTACATATGTTGATCTTGATCTGGTATTCAAGATAATAAAAAAGTTCAGCTTTATAAACTTTATAGCTATTTGAACAAACATGCTCAAATACTTAGAGAGCTGAAAAAAAGCAAATGAAACTCTTCTTCTCCTCGCTTGTTCAATTCAAAACTTGGGTGAATCTGCAGTAGCATTTGACATTGAAGAACATTAATAATCACTTAAAGAGTGCATATATACATGTCATCTTGCTAAATTCACTTAAAGACAAAAAATGTTGAGATAAGCATCAAAGTGTATACTACAGAAAAACTTGCTTACCCAATCCAACTATCCCTTCATAAGTCCGACAACTAGCGTGCATAACAAAGGAAAATAACATCTACTTAGATAATAAGATAAACTAAACACCAACTATTAGACTTCGAACCACAGCTGCTCGAGATCAAGACTCCAAACATCTCCAAGCACCTCTAATTTCAATCCAGACCTGAAGCCTTTCACAGGATCTCAAAAGTGCTCACCTAAGGGTTAGTTTAACTTCAAACCACTCCAAAAATCTACCCAAACAAGTACTCAACAATGTCACCTTTTATATACATGTAAACTAAGAGACTACATAACTTAAAAACTTATTAAAGATTTAAAGGCAAACCAACCTGAACTGTGTGGAAACTATATATAGAAAACTCATAAACCTAGCTAGGTGACTAATATTCAAATACGACTGCATAACTTAAAAACCTATTAAAGATTTAAAGACAAACCAACCTGCACTGTGTGGAAACTATATATAGAAAACTCATCAACCTAGCTAGGTGACTAATATTCAAATACACTCAACTTCTTTGATACAAATCATACAAATTTTGAAACATTCAAAACACATATGGAGACTCCTTGGCTGTAAGCATTCAAAACACCCAAAATTGGTTGAAACCAAATTAAAGACTAAGAAAAGGGGGAGGGGGAGGGGGAAAGGGAGAGAGGGGGAGAGAGAGATATTGAAAGCCTTTGGAGAATCACGTTTGGGGAATCAAAGTTAGACAGCAAAACCCTATGCGGCTTCGTCGCTCTTCCCCTACTGAAAGGCGGCCTGTTTTTGGTTGGAGAGGATCTGTAGCCTCTGCAGCTCCTGAATCTACCTCTGGATCTCCCCCGACGAAGATGCTGCCGCCGTTTCGATCGTTTGATCGTCCCTCGCCCAATCGGGGACCGCGATCATCACCGCCACCGGCTCCTTCACCTCCGGATGAGTCGACCGTCTGCGGCTATGGTGGGGGAGGGGGGGCAGCATTGAGCACCTCAACGGACCACTCGCGATTAGGCTTGGTCGGGGGTTTAAGAGGAGTTAGGTTTTTCTTTTAATATATATAAGGAAGATTGGACGACTGTGATCAAAAGTGAAATAATAAACAGTTAGATCTAAATTCGGTATATGCGACAGCTTGTATTTTGTCGCAACTAGTATCTTATTTGCAACGACTAAATATTACCACCGCAAATGCATGTTTTAACAACGGCTTATTTCAACCGTCACAAATGTTAAAAAGCACTGTCTCAAAAAAATCCATAAAAAATATAGGCATTTGCGATGGTTTTGACAATCTGTCGCAAAAAAAAACATCACAAAAAATGGTTTTTCTTGTAGTGCAAGAGGCTAAAAATTCTCAGATATAGATTCAAACACATTTTTAACGTTTAACTTTTCAAACTATCGAGAATCTTGCGTTTTAAAATCAGTTTTTGAAAAATATTTTTTATTAGATTTTCAACCACAAGATTTTTCTAAAACGGAAAGAATGATAACAATCATTCAATTTCAAATTCTTCATAAATTTAAAATCTCAAAGATTCCTAATAACATAAAACAAGATAATAAAAAATTATATGTATTACTAACGGAACCTATCTAAATTCATATGCAATGGGGCCTTAATAGGTTATAAAATCATCTTATATATGTTAAAATTTTATAGGGTTTTTTGCATGTATACTATCCAAAACAAACTATTTATTTTTAGGGAAAATGACCCAAAAAAAAGTCTCTTAAAAATTAAAGATACCTAAATCGACCACTTTTCAAAATTTTATCTAAAAAAATTTTATTTCACAATTTTGAAAACAAAAGATTAATCTACCCTTATTTAATTAGATCAATAATATCCGTCTAACCCTTGTTAAGTTATTTCACATCAAAATCATATTTTTCCTACAAAACATCAATCTATCTCTGTATGACCCAAATCAATCCCCTTAGAGGTTTTATTATTATATATCATATTGTGTGTTTCTTATATATATCTTAGATGATGTTGTTTATTATTTTTCATTCTGTATGATGTAGTTTAAATGTGTAGTGCCTAATGCAGCAAATGATATTTTAGTATTCTAAATCTTTTTTTTTTTTGCTATTCACATGTTTTTATGGTATCATTAGTACATATTCATTTTTTTAAAGAAGCATCAATGTTTAATGGAGTTCATCATCAAAACTCAAAATATATTAGCGCATAACTTACAAAATCGACATAATCACAAAGAATTTAGAGTAAAAAAAATTCTACATGAAAATGTGTGAAATATATTAACAAAATTAAGAGGGTGAAATATTTTAACAAAGTTAAGAGGTATGGAATATGTTAAGGATCTAATTACATAAGAGTAAGTTAATCTTTTGTATTTCTAAAATTGTGAGATGAGATTTTTTTTTTGTATAATTTTAAAAAATGGCTTATCTAGGTATTTCTAACTTTTATGAAACTTTTTTTTGTCACTTTTCCTTATTTTTATACTACTCCGAATAACCTATTTATTTTTATACCATTGGAATATGTAGAAATTATGTATATTTACCATCTTAGTTAACTTCCATCTAAGTTTTATTAAAGGGGAGCTATATTTCCACCCCTCTTGTTCTCTAACCCACCCCCCAAAAAAAAATTTAAGGGTGGGTTAGAGAAACCATGGAAAAAAAGAGGTAGAGAGAGAGAGAGAGCAGGAAGAGGAATCACCCCCGCACGTCCGTTTCCCAGTCGTCGCCACCGCGTCACTGCTCGCCCTTTTCTCCCCCGTCACCGTCGCGTTCCTGCACATCCGCTTCTTCACCGTCGCCGTGATCGCCGTCGCCGCCATGTCCTCGCATGTCCTGTTCCCCGCCATGTTCCTCCTCTTCCTCGACCCACCACCACAACCACGAAATCCACCGCCACCACAACCCACAACACCACGTCCATGGTCCAAGTGCCCCCTCCCCTTCGTCAAACACATCCTCCGCCGCCTCCAGATCCTTGACTCCCCTGTCTCCTCCTCCTCAGCAACATTGACGAGCTTTCCCTCACTTTATACAGTCTCTCCGACAACCGCTTCTACTGCCTCCCCATCCCCATCATCTTGGGCAGTGAGTACCCTCTCAGCCGTCCATGGATGGCTCCTCCTCGAGCCATGCTTCACGTCCAAGCCCGCCACCCACTCCCAGTTCCAGCTCCTCCTCCTTTCCCACTCTTCATCATTTGGCACTGACTATCCCAAGAACTCTCTCTTTCCTCTCTCTCTCTCTCTACCTCTCTTTTCCATGGTTTCTCTAACCCACCCTTAAATTTTTTTTTGAGGGGTGGGTTAGAGAACAAGAGGGGTGGAAATATAGCTCCCCTTTATTAAAACCGTTAAAGTATTGGATAAATGATCAAATTACCCTTAATTTTTTATTTTTCATATTTTACTCATTTTTCTTTCTATCCCAACAAAAGCATCTACCAAACAGTTTGATATTGACATTTTCATAGTATTTTAACATTAAATTAGAATCTACCCTAAAATAGCATCAACCTAACGAGACCTCACGAGCATGGGAAGACAGTTGTGCCAGGATCTATCTGTGAAAGTCAAAGAAAGGCTATATGGATCCATTCTTTAGAGGCTATCCTTTCTCCTCCATTTTGAACTGTTATTCTTTCCTGTCTTTTTGTTTTTCATATATATGTTGTTCTTTAATGTTTCATGTCCTTTTAGTGATCCATCAGAGAATATTATATATTTTGATTAGTCAACCTCAAATACTATAATGTTTTGATCAGTGTGTTTGCATTTTGGATGGAACTGGAATTATCAAATGCACTCATGAGTTGACTGGGGATAATGTTTTGGGTGGATTAGCATTTTGCATGGAATTGGAATCACAGTTCCACATGATTTGATTTGAATTCAAAAGATGGAATGAAGATAAAATTAGAATGTCAGTTGCTCTTATTGCATTTGTTGGATTTATGAAATTTTAAATTTACTTTTCTGGATTAGCATTGAATGAATTTTAAATTATTTGTAATTACAAATCTCTCAGTGGTGGAAATTTCAACCCCAATTAATTAATAAAATATTAACATATTTGTTTGAGATGATAGCGAGCTAAAAAAATGGATTGTAAGTAATGTTTGGATAATTCTTGCATACAACCGAGTATAATTATCATATGCATTGATTATTTCATTTATAAAACATATAGATCTTCATAAAAATAAAACAAACATGCTAAACTAATGATATATATACTTATATACATAACTAATAAAACATGCACCTCACTAAACAAATGAGATTATAGATAAGACTTCATACTCGATATGTCATATCACCGTCTTTAAAAATCATTTTTCGAGAATCCATCTCAAAATCACTTGTATAATTTCCACTCGTCCATTGATTATTTATTTACAATTTCATCAACAAAATCACAAAAACAAATCACATCAGAAACACAATACTCCCTACAAACCAATGAGATTCGTAGAAGTGGTGACACCCCCATCAACAACAAGGTTATGCCCACTCACATATTTGGACTCATCACTTGCAAGGAACAAAGCTGCCTCAGCCACATCTCTAGCCCTCAGTGTCACCCCCTTCAAATTCCCCAAACCCCTCACAAACTCCTCCATCTCCTCCACCTCCTCCTCGCACGCCCTCCTCCTCACCTTGCACATCTCCTCCCCCTCGACCGGCCTCCACGCGTCGACCAACATGTCCGTCGCCACCCCGAAAGGCGAAACGCAATTCACGCGTATCCCGTGCTTCCCGAGCTCGCACGCCGCGTTCCTCGTGAGCCCGACGATGGCGTGCTTCGACGCGGTGTACGCGTGCGGACCCATCCCGCCCGCCACACCCGCAACGCTCGCGGTCGACACCACGCACCCGCCGCGCCGCGCGGAGACCATCGCGCGCGCGGCGTGCTTCATCCCGAGCGCGACCCCGCGCACGTTCACGCGCATGACCCTGTCGAGCTCGTCCACGTCCAGGTCCGCGATGCCCTTCCTCCCCTCGCGTTGGCTCCCGAGCACGCCCGCGTTGTTGACCAGCACGTCGAGGCGCCCGTGACGCGCGACCGTGGACTCCACGAGGTGCGAAACGTCGGTCTCCACGGAGACGTCGCAGTGAACATAAGAGGCGTTGGGGGAGAGGACGTCGGCGAGGGCGGAGCCAGAGTCGTCGTCGATGTCGGCGATGACGACTTTCGCGCCGTGCCTCACGAAGAGGCGGACCGTGGCTTCTCCGATGCCGCGCGCGCCGCCCGTGACGATGGCGATCTTGCCTTCCAACCTAAACTCAAAAAAAAAAAAAAATCACTGGTTGTCCATGGAAGATGACATGCAAACGTTGTTGTTATTCATTTATTTTTTTAATGAAAGAGCATTAAAAAACATGAAGAAAACCATGGTATTAGCTCATTAGTGACCTCATAAGAAGCTTTTTTTTTTAATGAGAATGAAAGATTAAAAAGAGCTCTTGAAATTCTTTGTGCCATCTAATCTAAGTTGCGAGGCTAGAAAAACAAATCATCGACAACCAAATAATCTCTTGAAATGTTGACAGATGTACTTTTTTTCTAAAGTATTCTCGAATCTTTTGATAAGATTTAATCAAAAAACAAAATATTTACAAAAAAAATCAAATAAGGAAACGATCGATATGAAAAGGCGTGATGTGACATTTCTCCATCAAGACTTTCTCTGTTGTTGAAAAATTCTCCCCTAGGGTTTGCATTGTGTATCAGTCCCAGTGTGATTGATTATCATTTAGTTAAATTATTGTTTCATCAACTAAGCTAATCAGATGACAATATGTTAGTAACATTTCTAACCTTTTGTGGAAGGGGGGAGGAGGACTTTCCTTTGCCATTGCATGTGTTCCATGGTGGGTCATCTCCGGCATCACTTCTATAGCCATTTTTAGAGTGGGAGAGAGATTTAGAGAGAGAAAGATGAGCTTTTGATTTTGTGGTTTGGTGGACTGTAAGTTGTATGGATTTTATAGGCTGGACAGTGGATCTGTGAATTAAAAATTATTTTCATATATCCAATGGTGATGCTTACCACATGCACGTGCGCCTCCCTAAATTACTAAAATACCCTAACTGTGGTTAGAAAGTTAGGTGTGACACGTCTCATGTATAAAATCATAAAATTGAATGATGTTACAATCATATGATATCATACACTTGTTCAATGCACATTTTTTTTTAAAAAAATTTAATTGTTATTTAGTGAGATGTGTAAATTATGAATGGTGTATCTTTTGTTGATCCAGTTTTATTTTAAATTAATCATAAAAGAGTATTCCATAATATCACTTTTAAGATTGGTGTAAGCCAATTTAGAATTAATCAATTTTTTGTTAATAAATTTTTTTTCCTTCTTTGATAGAGTGTTGTTTGAATCATCTTGGTTGGATCATCTTATATGGACTGACCTAGAAAGAATAATCATAAAGTCAAAGACACAGTGTGAGACAAAAGAAGTATATTATATAATGACATAGCCAACTAAGGGAACAATTAACAGGGCACATTATCCGAGAGAATAAAGAAAAAATGTAAATAATTTCGATAAGATAAAGCACAAATGAGATCATTTTGTCATCAATGTAACGATATCTAGGGACACCAAAATTTAATAATTGGGATCGGGTTAGATCCAACATGGGATAAATAATTTAATGGTCCAACGCATTCCTGACCATTCCACTTTCTTACTTTGATATACACGAATTAATAGAATCATAAAAAAGAAGGTTTAGAATTTAATTGCATTCCAAATTTAGTTTTGAAATTTATAAAGTATCTCAATCACAACAAAATAAGAAGATCAGACGGTGAGGAACGCGTTGAATAATCAAATTGTTCAACGCCTGTTAGACTCAACCCGATTCTTTAATAATTATAACTTAAAATATTTCAATCGATAGATATATCAAAAAAAGAAAATCGATCAAAGATAAACACATACAACCACCATATTCATTAATGAGAGTAAGATAACATGTCTAAATTGTATCCTCCTTTCTTTTATTTACCCACCGCCTTCTCTTGTTTTTCTTCTCTTATCGGACGGCTTATTCCCTTTATAAGATTTAGAACCTCTATCAAACAATTATTATGCATTTAATTATGTAATTAGTTGTTTTATTTATATACATTAGTTAAATCTTTATAAAAATATTTATAAAAAGATTACTCATTTATTATAATTGAAACATGAGTAAAGAAATAAATTTTGTGAGTATTATGTATAATAGTAAGAATATTTTAAACATTTAAACTAAATTCCTTTATCATTTTCTATGTGTGATCCAAACACTGAAAAATGGTGTTTCGCAGAAATCCACTAGCAAACTAGTCAATGGAATCTGGATTCCTACTAAAATGATTTCTGGTAAAATGATTCTTATTAAAGTAAAACAATCTAAAAAAATAACAATAAGCAAAGGGGGCCTAAAAAGTAATAATTAACCACACTATGAAGATGACCAAATTATATATGAGCTTGGCAGCTTCAATGATTCGGTGAGGGTGTGGGAGTGATTCGTTTCTCTGTCTGCATGTATTAACAGAGGAAAATGTTTTACAACCCCATTTGCATTCAGCACACGAAAATAATAAAGTATAATAATAATAATAATAATAATAATGTAGTATATACTCTAATTAATTGTAATAATAATAATAATAATAATTTTAAAAAATGTGAAAAATTTTCAAACTAAGTGCCTAACCTAATATATATACCTTGTTGAACATAATACAGGGATACAATAACCACCAACACTTATTAATTTATCTATTTATTAATATCTAATTTATATAAGCTTGAATTCGAAGTCATTAACCACTCCGGATTTCGTTATCTATTCTATAATAATATCTAACATATCCTATCCAGATTTAGTGGCATAAATGACTTCTTTTTTTTTTATCAAGTCACAAATGAAACTTAAATTTTGAATATTGAATTAGATGTTTCATGAGATTAAATTTTGGGGAGATGTGACACACTGTACTTTTAACTCTGTTATTTTTTTTCAAATTTGTTAAAATCTATACATTCAATTCAAAATAAGGTGATATACTCTATATATGAGAACATCCATGAGACTGCATTTGAGGTTGTCCCTAAAATTATTAAATTTTCAATTTTGATTATTTTCATTAATTTTAAATTTTAAATCTCATCTTCATTTTAAATTTAATATTATTTAAATTTTAAATTTTGATCTTAATTTTTAAATTTATAAATATTAAGTTTAATGATAACCATTTTTTTTTAAGAATGATGCTCCCAAAAATTTGATCATTTGATTTTTTTTTTAAGGAAATGGGAGGTGTTTAACAATTTAACCTTGATGGATTTGATGATAACCTTGATGGATAACTTCACCACCACGCACTCCTTGTCCATTAAATCTTTATCAAATATGTCAATCAAATGTATATAAAAAATTTAAAATTAAAAAAAAATCATATAAAACAAATATCCAAAATTTAAAATTGCATGTTGGGAATATAAAAAATATAGACTGCAGTAGGAGTCGTGATTTGTGTTTAAAAAATATATCTAGGTCAGGGCTGGGTTGATAGCCCTCTTCAACTAGGTCAAAAGTCAAGGCCAGATTTAAAATTATAATTAAAAAATAATAATAGTTGATGGCAAAAATGGAAATTGCCCTTTTTAAAACTGTCACCTCAAATAATTAGATGAAAAATTGAATATTGATTGTATCACATCGCACAGCTAAGACTTGATTCACATCGCACAGCTAAGACTTGATTCATAACACCAACTCCTACCCATATAAAAATTTCCTTAAATCTTTTATTGGGTGTTAATTTAACACAAAAACCTACAGACAAATATAAACCTATATAATATACTCCAGCAGTCCAACTGGAGCAAAAACAAAGTGGGAGTGAGTGTCTATGTTCTTTTTCTCTATAAGAACTCTGTAGTCTTAATTCTTAAACATCCAAGTTGAAATAATAAAATGTAAAACATTGGTTGGTGGCACATGAGAGGCATCCAGCTGTTTATATTGCCAAGAGCAACTAACAAAAGAATTTAAGAACTTAGGCTTATTTAATGAAATAGCTACATAAAGATAAAAGCCTGCATGAGTGTGTATTGTTTTTATTTGCATGCATATGGGAAGGTGACGTCCCTCTGCTGCCAACAAGCATTATAAAGAAGGGAAAATTTCATATAATTTTCATTGATAGATTATGATTATTATATAAATATTCTGTCTGGTTAACCCTAGTTGAAAATATAGTATACCAAAAAACCCCTACAATGTGTTAAAAATATAAAAATAAATAAATAAATGACAATTTTAACCTTACGAATAGGGTTTTCTAATCTATTCGAATGGATAAAATCATCAATTACAAAGAGTTTTCACCTTTTAACAAATTGTAAGAATTTTTTGGTATCTATATTTTCAGTCATGTAATCAAATAATATATTAACACCAACAAAAAATTTATTCATGGGGTTATTTAGATTTATATAAGTGTCTTTGGAGGCGCTATGAATTTTAAAAAAAAATAAAAGGGTTATGTGGATTTCAATCAGTTTACAGGGGGTTATTTGGATTTTTTCCTCTAAAGAAAACAAAATTATCACATATATATGGGTTATATATATCATATCAAACATCAATGCACTCATCAGTACATTGGAGGAATCGACGTTGGCAGGTTTGGATGTGATGTGTTCACTACTTGACTGTTTCATGGTTCAAATGAACAACTTTTGTATATATGGGGTTTAATGTAAGTGTTGCATTGATCGAGTATTTGAGTCTCTATACAGCTACCTCTGCTTTGGGAATGGAATAGATGGAGAATAAGGTGGCATAAGGATGAATAAGCCCAACAATCTTTATATTTGCAAAGAATAAGAAGATAAAACTATGTCAGAATATAAAAGAATAAGTTGATATTGATATTTCAGGTCTCTTCTACAATTATGTTATTCTACTCAATTTATTTCATTGATACAAAATGATACAAATATCAAATTACATGTCATCACTTTATATAAATCACATAACCCATTTATTATTTTTTCACCATTTATAGTTCTTTATCAACATCTTATTTATATTTTATCCACGGTTAATATACAATTAACTAAGCAACAAAACTTCATTATTACATTTTCTAACAAAAATAATTAAAAACACAATCAAACAAAAAATAATTGATTCCCCATTTATACTAGAATAATTATCTATCTCAAAATAACTTATGTCATCACCCATGTATCCTAATACATGAAATAACCTCTTAATTTATATCTTTATGGTACTACTTTATGTTGATCTTCAAGTAATATAATTTATTTTTGGATAAGGATTCTTGTACTATAACAGTGAACTCTCTAGCAGTTGCTTATGGTACTACAGTGTGACTGACTGATGGAGTGATGGTGGTGCAAACTACAAACAGTAGGAGCGATCAATATTATATTTAGATAATTATTGTTTTGTACTACCACCTATGCTACTAGTAATTTTATATTAATGGGCATGTATAATAATTTATAACAATCATTAATCCCCTTTGACTCACTAATATCGAAGAGACTCTACCTCTCCCTATGAACAACAATAAAGACCAATTGTCAAATGAAAACATGTCAACCGAGGCATCTTTCCTTTAAGAGGAAGATTTAAGAGGAAGATAATAAAATTGGTGGTGGACCAAAAACTGTTAACGCCCCCACCCCCAGGTTTAGGGTAAGCATGTCAATCGAACGGATACGGATCGAATAAGTCCATATCTGAATTGGATATCTGAAATATCTGTATCCGATATCCGACGGATATTTCAAAACACATATCCGTATCCATTCCGAAAATCTGGATACAGATTCGGATAATATTCGAAATATCCAAATCAGATTAAAATATAAAGAATTTATAAAATTTTAAGTCCTAACATGATTAAATAGGTATTCACCAAAGACATAAAAACATAAATTCTAATATAGTTAAATAAGTATCCAACATGGTTAAATAGATTTGTGTTTTGTTCTAGATCATGAGTTATTGGATTTTCATCTAATAGTTAAAACTAATTCAAACATATATAAATAAAATAACAGTTCGGACACGAATATTGTTCGGATGATCCGATCCAAAAATTTTCGGATACAGATAATTTAGTTCAGATACGGATTTTCAGATATCGGATATTTTCTGCATTTTCAAATACGGATTCAAATCAGATACAGATAATTGACTGGCTTAGTTTGGGGTGCAGAATAACCCAACAAGGATAAGGGAGAGTAGGCAAAAAAGCTATTTTTTTTTAAGAATAAAACCAGATAGCTATACATGAAAGGCTAGTTTGGCAATGGATTAAGATTTTAAGGATAAATTGTTCTAATTTTAAAAGATAAAAAATTCATCAAATTTGTTCATATTTACATTTATCAAAATTAAGACAAAATGTTGAGATAAATGCTATCCCAGCCTTTAGATGGAACAAAATATCTTCATTTTCATTTTAAAATTGAAACAATTATCCATAATTTATCCCAATTATTTATAAACTGTCCACCCACTCACTTATCCCTATAATTACCCTTTATCTCATCACTTATCCCCTTACCAAACTAGCCCGAAGAAATTAACACAAGTCATGATAATTATTCTAATGGGAGGCTAAAATTATTTATCAGTCGCATCTATTATCACACATTCCTTAGACATATTACCAAACATAAACAGTTTATACATTTGTATAGTCTATCATGTTAAAAATTATAACCCATTATACACCTCTTATCCACCACTTATTCTTAGTTTATCCAAGGTAAACGTAACAAAAAAAATATCATTTTTACATTTTCCAATGAGAATTACATGAAAGAAATCAAGCAAAAATTCATTTATTCTACATTAATAATTATTTATCCTGATAGAGCTATGGGCAAATAACTATATGTCACACCCCAACCAGAGGATCATATAATATCATACAAAAAGAGCAATTAGAACTACATGACCCAAATCTCCCATTTTAAGAGTCATTGCGACACTAGGAACGAAATAGAAGCAAAGACAAATCCATCAATAATGAAATGTATATTGATGTCAAACTCATCATGAAATTGCTATAGGTTAACATCCCATGGAAAATGGCTTGGAGTACGCCCAGATTCAGGGTGAACCTGAATGTGAAGCTGTCATTGAAACATGTGTATCATTGAAGTCCTCATCGTAGGCATTCGAACATTGAAGTTCTAGGTCACACTGGAGGTGACATGGTACTGGAAATTAATTAACCTTCATGGAAGTTGAAAAGTAGGTTGCACATATAGTTGAATTTCATCTCTAGACATGCCACTGCAGGTATCCAAATGGTCACTTATGGCAATGCAGCAGTATGCATTTTGGGCTTAAGTGGTTTTTTATATGTTTGTTCGGGGTTCTCTTTCTTTAGTCTTGACTAATTTCTTATCTTTTGTTTAGTTTTGCCTTTTAAGAGGTCCCTTGTCTCCTTCGTTCGAGGATTAGAAATGTTAAAGTACATAGAAGTTGCTGCAAAGAAATCATGTGGAATGATTTCTTCTAGCAAGCCACTATACATTAGAAAAGAGAGTCCGGGTCATCTTTGCAATCAGTGGCAGCACACAAAGCCTTCCAAACAGATACCAACATTTTCACTGGTGGTCGTAATTCCTGCACAAGATGTGTCATTTAATTTGCAATAATAAATCAACCTTTTTCAAGAGTCACAGCACCATAAAAACACTCATATATACGTGTGGGAAGTTTACCTTGAAAACTAGCATCAGCTCATCTTCCTCCCGCAGAATTAAAGCCAGACTCCAATAACAAGTAACAGGTGTTACACACTCATTCAAGACGGGTTTCAGAATCTTGCCAATAGGAAAAAATCGACGAACAACCCTCCCACTGCATCAAACGAGGGGGGGAGGGGGGTTAAATAACTTCCTACTTGTAATATATTCATGTCCTAAATTATAATATCTAGTGACCATTTTATTGTCTATAGTAACCATTTTGTGGTTCATATCTACAAAAAGAGCCATGGACTCTGATTTGCGAATAATTTTGTATTGATGTTGTGTGCGGCTCATTTGTACAAAAATTGAAACCATATTGGTAGCTTTCCTTTAGTTCACTGTGTTTTAGCTGTAAACAGCAGAGATTTAATATAAGAAAACCTTGACTTTACTGCATGCCGAGTCTAGTCTAAAATTTCAATTGTAAGCATGATTAACTTACTGCTGCTACATAATTGTAATTTATGTTTTAAGTTTTGAATGGGAGAAACCTAAGGTTCCTTGATGAATCTTCATCCTATCTTTCTCGGTTCAACTATACATGCATGTCAGCATCTCAGGATCCAATATGTGCTGTCTACAATCATTCCATAACTACCACACATTAATAGGGCTTGTTTATGTATCATGAAATTCAAATTTCTTTACAATTAGCAAGCGCAAAAGTTACACCACTATATAGCTTCAGGATTTCCACGTCTCTATAACTAAAATGTTTAAAGCATGTCTTCAGAATAATATTTCAGCCTCAATTATAACTAACTTATTCTATCCAGCGTTTCCATTGAAATAGTTTTCCAATCAGATTGTCTTCATTTACCTAATCCTAAATTGTCGCTGACCTACCACAGGTTGAATTTTTAAAATCAAGACTCAACAATGTTATTTTGAGATATTTATTCAGTCTTTTGTGCTTAAGAATATGAGAAACACTATGGTCACACGGACCAGGACACAGAGAGAGAGTGAAATTTTCAGTGATCCATCAATACTGAATCGGGATCATTATTCCAACGGCTGGCTCAAAGAAGCAACACATGAATCTCCCAAGCAACTGACTAAATGATATACCACAGAAATTTTATAATAGCGGGATACTAGCTCAAATCTTTTATCAAGAGAATTGTTAAATGCGCAAAAAATGTTTGCACGATAGGCTAGAAGAAATTACCCCCTATAGTGTATTTCAAGCTGTACGCCAAATGCTGGCATAATCACAACAGACTCTGCAAGATCAAAGGAGGTCATAGAGTTAAGCATAAGAATGCTTACTACAAGGTCAGTGATGATCACATTTTTTGTGTAAATGCAGAAAATAACTTTATAGTGATGAAATTTGTATTCACATGCATGTTTCCAACAAAATAAATAACAGCTGTGGATGAATGGCATGCTCTGAGAACCACAAAAACAGAACCCATACACGAGAATAAGCCTTCTACTGGTAATAGAGGTGGCAAAACCCATGTCTGTAATAGCTTATCAGACTACTATATTTTATATCCATTATTATCACTTCTAATTTTTAAGTCCTATTTGAGCCTAAAAATGACACAGGTTAGCATTCCAAAATTCTTTTTCATGCTCTTCATTTTCAAATATGTGAAATCCAAAGTCTTAAGTGGAATCTTCATAAAGAAAAAAGTGGAAGGTCAACCATATCCAAATAATTAAGGTCAGAAACAGTATATAGTTCACATGAAACTATGTAAAAATAAAAAACAGTGTAATCAATGCACTATTAAACACATTAACAAAAACAACATATGAGGCCCTTAAGAACTCATTGATGCTAGTAGACAGCTTTGAAAGTTTACTATTACTAATCAGGCACCACAAACTTAACCTCCATATGCAATAAATCTCAGGAACAATCAATCTAAAAGCTATGAAGCGTGAACAAGCAAATGTCCCAAAAACTTACCCTTTTTAACCTGGCTGCCAATCAAGAATTTAACACACAAAGCTCCCAAAACAATGCCCCAGATAGAATCTAAGCCCAATGTTTCCTGTCGTTCACAAATTATGCCAAGCATTAATTCTTTGAGAAATGAATAATGATATCCAATCATGTGAATAGGGCATGCTCCAAAAAGGTTGAATATATTTCTGCAGTTCAAATTGATGCCAATAAGTCCTTTGCTTCTTTAATACACGGATTTAACCATATTCATTTTTCTTGATCAATCTATCTTAATTTATTTCTGTGACACAATTGATTGTTACAATGTAACAGCATAAATTAGCAGTGAAGAATTGATGTTTTGGGGGGGGGGGGGGGGGGATAGATCACCTTAACCAGAATCCAGTAGCAGGCATTCACCAAGATCAAAAGGATGCTGAAACTCCATAAGAGTATTTGTGTTTTACTCTTCACAATGCAGATGTCATGAATATTAATTAATTTTGATGATGTTCGGGAATCAATCTGCCTGTAACTATATCTTCCAACTGAAAGAGAGGCCTCAGACATTTTAAGCTTGTTCAAATGAACTGACTTTCGTGTCAGAGAAACTGGCTTCTATCTCGTGTAGCTGAATGTTCCCTAATCATCAACTGAAACAAACACAAATAAGCATTATTCCAAACCAAGATTTAGAGGAGAAAAAGTGACTGACTAAATTTTGTATAAACCAAGCCTATAAAACATGGGCAAATAAAACCTGGGATTTTTTGGATGGTCAAAAACAATATAAGGGCACATAATTTGAGCCTTCTATTTGGCACAGTGCACGAAGGTAAATGATCGATTCTGATGGATATTTCATGCATATTAAGATTGCTAGAATTTTTAATTCACGCATAATTCAAGCATTCTAAAACTAGATAATCGGGTTAGAATTTGGGATGCCAACATTTTCCTTGAAGAAAACAGTATGCACCCTACCTCAATTTTATTAATGAGAAATAAGTGCCCAAATATAAAATAACAACAAAAAGAAAGACAAAATCCCCGTGGAAGTCAAAGCCAACATTTTTTTTAAACTGAAGAAGCCAAAGCCAACATTGCCAATGATATTTTAAAAGTTTGCAATTCCTTCCCATGCAACAATAGCTATATATAAACCAGATAGCATATTCCCCTACATGAATTTGAAATTCCATTTGATGACAAAAGTGAGATGATTAGTCTTAAGAATTTTTGTTATGGTAAAGTTTGATAAGCAGAAGGATAACCATTCTTTTAGAGGAAGCAGAAGGTAACTGTCACAGTCTTGTGGAGTATCAGCTAAATAGGTGCCAAATTGGGTGAGGTTTGTGTGGTTTATCATATTCCCCAATTTGGCTCTTCCTCACCATAGTGTTACCCATTTTCACGGTCCATCAAATCTGGTGGTACCAGCAACCTTTTGCACACAAAAAGGGACATGCTAAATCCTAGTAAGCATACTGTTATACAGAAAAATTTATAAGACACCCATTCAGGTCCAAACGTAATGACCAAGGAACTCACCTTCTTCAGATGATATCCTTAGCATGTGCTCAAAAATGCCATCCATTAGCGCGCCAAACTCTCGGTGCACCCTCGCGTATATTTTTTACCTTCTTAAAAAGATTGTATGCAGTCTCTACTTCATTCTTATTGAGGAGCTTCTTCCTCAACTTTTTATATACAATCCTACTTGGATAAAATCCATTCCGTAAAGCTTCCTCCATAACACGAATAGCATTGTCCAGTTGTCCCACGTTGCAAAGCCCATCTACAATGTGGTCATACACCTCCTTATCAGAAGAATAACCACTGTCTTGCATATGCTTCCAGACTTCCAACAACATCTTGCATTTACCAAACCTTGCTAGTCTCATAAGTAACAACTTATACGCCTTCAGTGATATCTCACATCCTACCCCTCTAGCCTTCTTGTAAACAATTATAGCAGCATGAGGTGGTCCATAGATGCACAAAGGTTCGATAAACGATGTTATCAACCCAGTGTTTGGACATATACCACTCCCTAACATCTCATCAAAAATCTCAAGCGCATCCGCCACCCTACGAACCTTCAAAAGTGCCCCAATGACTCTATGATATGTACCAACATCAGGCACACAATTCACCCCATCCATACACTTATAATACCTTAAACACTCATCCACATCTCCCACCGAAACAAAATTACTAATCATTGCATTATAAACATTAGTATCAGCTACACAACCCATCTCCTCCATCCTCTCAAAGACAGACACCGCATCATCAATCCGACGGTTACGCCCTAAGCATTCAATAATCAGACCAAAAGACAGGCAGTCTGGGCTCAATCCATCCCCAATCATCAACTTCAAACTCCTCTTCACTTCATCTACCCTACCCAACCTCGCCCACCTGCCAATAATAGCATTATAAGCCACAGAATCAAATGCCACTTTCCCTCTCATTTTATCAAGTAAAGACTCCGCAACCCTCACATGACACCGCCGGGAAAGGCAACACAATACCACATTAATAGACTCGCAATCCTGAACCCAGTTGAACTCCTCCAACCTCTCGAAAAACCGAACAGCCTCGGAAACCCGACGCCCTCCGACAAGGCTGTCAATCACAATCGATAGCGTCTCATTATCAGGGTTTACACCATCATTTCTCATCCCAACCAATATTTCTTCGACGAAATTGAAGAATCTTCTCCTCCCAAGGGCCCGGAGGATAATGTGATACATCCAGAGCCCAGATGGCAATTCCGGCCGTTCGATCGCCCAATAGAAGAAAGAGACCATAGCCGCTCCCCCTAGATTCCCCCGATCCACCACTTCCCCAAAGACCTCCACCGTCAAATCCTCACCGTCAATGGCGTTCGTCAGAGCGGATTCGACGGCGGATCTGCCTTTCAGGTTCTGGAGGAACACCCCTCGGAGCCTCTCGACCTTCGAGAGATAGTTGTCGACAATCCCGGTTTTGACGGGGGTTTCGACAGGTTTCATAGAGTAGTTGGGATCGATTGGGAGGAGATTGGAGAGTTTTCTGAGGATGCGATGTTCTTCGATCGGGGTTTCGCGTTTGGGGTCGTTTTGGGGAGATTTTTCGCGATTCGAATCGTTTTGGGGAAGATTTGGAGTGAAAAATCGAAGTGATTTGGGGGAGGGGAGGAGAGAGTACCTTGAATTGATGCTCGGGCGGAGGAACCCTAGAAAAATTTGGGCTCGAAATGCCATTGAAGCTCTTCACGATTCAAGAAGGGCCTCGGTTTTGTTTTTTCGAGACGGTTACTTTGGCGTGAGCTTTTTGCTCCTCCCGACTCATTCGTTTCTCCGGACGGAATTATATGATAGGAAAATGTTACACTAACTCTATATTATATATACGCGAGTGATAGCGTGCGGGTCGTGCGGTCGTGCGGATTCGACGTGAGTCATCTGATCGCGGGTCCATCGCATTTAACAGTCGAGTTGAATCGCCCCCGATCGTCTGATGCGATAGACCCGCGATGGACCCGTGATCGACGGCCCGTGGTCGACGCCGCACGACCGCACGACCCGCACCTAATCACTCTATATATATATATATATATATATATATATATATATACTAGTATGCTATTAACAAAGTGTATAACTAAATCACTCGCATCCTACATTATAAAAAGAATGCACCGTATACCTACATATATCAGACACTCTTTCTCTCTTTTATGCTTCTGTACCCATCACCCGCTACACCCCATGCATACTTTCATGCATGTGATATAAGAGACAGTGCGACCTTACTTAATTAAACCTCAGCAACAAAATCATACGTACCTACCAACTCTACTACCTATCTCTCCCTGACAACATTGCATGCACCTCTTCCATCTTTCACAAGCACATGGGAATAACTCACCAAATAAAAATATAAAAAAAATTTACTGCGGCCCGTGAGTGAATATAAAAGGATGTCTGGTTGGGTGATTTATAAAGTTATGTTTTTGTTTACTCAAGGATAGGGAGAGTCAGAACACAATAGAAAAGTCAGAAAAAAAAAAGAGGGAGTGAAGTGAGCAATCTGAGCGCACATTCATTACGCCCCCGTGTGCCTCTCCACTAAAGGGGAGCTATATTTCCACCCCACTAGTTTTCTAACCCACCCCCAAAAAAAAATTTGGGGGTGGGTTAGAGAATACCTTGTAAAAGAGAGGTATAGATAGAGAGAGAGCAAGAAGAGGAACCACCCCCGCACGTCCGCTTCCCAGTCGTCGCCACCGCGTCACTGCACGCCCTTTTCTCCCCCGTCACCGTCGTGTTCCTGCACATCCGCTTCTTCACCGTTGCCATCACCGTCGCCGCCACGTCCTCGCATGTCCTGTTCCTCGCCATGTTCCTCCTCTTCCTCGACCCACCACCACAACCACGAAATCCACCGCCACCACAACCCACAACACCACGTCCATGGTCCAAGCTCCCCTCCCCTTCGTCAAACACATCCTCTGCCGCCTCCAGATCCTTGACTCCCCTGTCTCCTCCCCCCCAACAACATCGACGAGCTTTCCCTCACTTTATACAGTCTCTCCGACAACCGCTTCTACTGCCTCCCCATCCCCATCATCTTGGGCAGTGAGTACCCTCTCAGCCGTCCGTGGCTGGCTCCTCCTCGAGCCATGCTTCACGTCCAAGCCCGCCACCCACTCCCAGTCCCAGCTCCTCCTCCTTTCCCACTCTTCATCATTTGGCACTGACTCTCTCAAGAACTCCTCTCTTTTTCCTCTCTCTCTCTCTACCTCTCTTTTCTATGGTTTCTCTAACCCACCCCCAAATTTTTTTTTGGGGGGTGGGTTAGAGAACAGGAGGGGTGGAAATATAGCTCCCCCCCACTAAAACTTATATATGGTGTACTTTTTCATCATAATTGATGTTATTTTGACATTTTATAATTTTATATTAATATTTAATAAATCTAAATTTTTTAAATATACAATTGTTTTTTTAATTGAAACATAAAAGTATGAGAAAATGCAAAAACATGAATTTTATATTTTTAATAAAAACTTGTTTTGTTATGCTTTTTCAGATAAAAAAATTAGAGGGGGAAAGATATAAGAAAGGAAAATGATGTTATGCACGTCCAGAACATTTATTGTTTTTAAAAATTATATATTTGTTTATTAAAAAATTTATAGTTATAAAATTTAAAATATATGTAAAGATATAACAGTCTATTTTTAAAAAAAAATTTATTTTTTATTTTCATATACTGTACAGATTATACTGTAGATGCCCGGTCCATTTTAACCGACTTCGGACGTAATTTACTGTCTTTTGACAATATTTAAATCAGTTCAACAATTGTCCTAAATACATTATTTTATCAGTATTCTATGGGTTTACCAGTGTATAATTAATCACTCACATCCTATGTAAATTAAAATAAAATAATGCATCATATATATATATATATACACACATGCATCACACACTTTCTCTTGCATACATACATGCATGCATCACAGACTTTGACTCCATTTAGAAACACAAATTGAAAAATAGATTTTAGAATAAATCTGTTTTTTAAGATGATTTTAGACCTTTATTTTTTTGAGATGTTTTTTTAATTCGGGAATCAATATTTGGAAAGAGTTTAATGTTTGGTAGAAAAAATTACTTTTCAATTCAAAAAATCGATTCTGACAAAAAATCGTTGTTTTGTATATTTTAAAAACACGGATTTCGAGAAAAAAATCATGTCTTCTTCATTTGAAATTATTTTTGCTCTTGTGTTTTTCCTTTGTGTAGATTCTTCTTCGACACGAATTTGAGATGGCCTAGAGGGTTGAGTGAAATATTCACCAAATAGATCAAAATAGTATCATTGTGAAGAAAATCACTGTAAAATGCATTACCACGAGGATTCATCTACACAAAAATAATTAAAAAAATCAATAATAATAATAATACTTAAAAAAATAAAATGATAACAAATAAGAAATTCAGATCAAATGTAAAATTTAAAGAGAAAAAAACCTTAATTTTAAATTGTAGATTGAGAGTGTAAAAATTGTATGAATGAGAACGAGGTTAAATAGATAAAAGCATAACCGTTGAGATATAGCAGTTAAAAATACACAAAAAAAAAATATTTTTTTAAATTTCATGTGGGATCTACTAAAATTCAAATGAAAAAATATTATTATTATTTTTTTTGGTGGGGGCCATGCGCAGGGATCTCCTTGTTGGCTCCCCCGTTTGTTGAGTGGTGAGACTCGTTCGCCTGAATAGTTGAGCGAGAAGGAGTCCATTGGAGCCGACAAATGATGCCCACATGTCCAAATCACCAAAGGAGTCGAATTAAATCCGCCCTTGGAGATGCTCTCAAAGCGTCACCGATGGTACTTCAAAATGTAGCTAATATTTTTCACTTTTTTTGTTATTTTAGAACAACTAAAGATTTTGTTATGTAAATTTAATTTTACAAAATTACGATCATCACTAATGAATCATTTATATGTTTAAAATTAATCTAAAAATATTGAATATATTTAACATGTTTAGAAATAGTGATTTTAAGTTATTAATTAATAAATATATGTACATAATTGGTTAGGGAATTTTAATTTAAGTCTTCATAAACTATATGATGTAGCTATCGATCTCTCATTTCTTCATATTTAGGTTTTAATCCCTACATTTAAATGATGTGTTCTTTTTAGTCCCTAGGAAGGACCTATTCCTAAATCATTTAATTTGCTTGTTAGTCTCTGGGAGGGACCTGTTCCTAAATTATCATTTAAATGTATGGACTAAAATCTAGATATGAAGAAGTGAGAGATCGATCGATAAATCCTATAGTTTACGGGGACTTACAACTAAAAATGCATATTGGTTAATATTTATTTGATTTATATAATATTTACTTACATTTTTTTGTTAAAATGCTATTTTCCCAATTATATTTATAAATTAAATTTTAGAAAATGATAGGAATTTGAGTTTAAATACTAAAAATATCCTTCCTAGTAATTTTGTAAATAAACTTGAAAATTCAATTGTTTACCTATGTCATAATTACAAAATTGGATAATAAATAAAAAAATCAAATAAAACAACCATATAAATAATTAAAAACGCAAGAAAGGCTATACTCTCAGTTATAATTGAGGGGATTATGATTAAAAATAAAATCCATGAAAATTTTTAGAATTCCACTGTAATGTAGTTAGTACTTTTTAGGCTCCGTTTGGAGCGCTTTTGCTTTTTGAAAAGATGAAAAGCCCCAAACACGCATCCAAACGGGGTAGTTTTTTACAGAATCCGAAGCTGGATTCTTTTTAATTTTTTCCTCAAAATCTGTGTTTTGAAAAGCTAAAAAACAGAGTTTTTTTGTCGGAATCGATTTTTTGAATTGAAAAACAGTTTTTTCTATTAAACATTAAACCTCTTTCAAATAATGATTTCTAAATTAAAAAAAAAAACATCCTAAAAAAAGTCTAAGTCTAAAATCATCTTAGGCTCCGTTTGGTTGCGCGTTTGGGCGGATTCCGCTTTTTGAAAAATCTGAAAATCCCCAAACGCGTAACCAAACGGATCGGATTCTGGCGGAATCAAAAGTTGGATTCCTTTTAATTTCTCTATCGAAAATCCGTGTTTTTAAAATCTAAAAAAGAACAATTTTTTGTCGGAATCGATTTTTTGAATTGAAAAATAACTTTTTCCACCAAGCATTAAACTCCTTCTAAATATTGATTCCTGAATTAAAAAAAAAAAACATCTTAAAAAAGTCAAAGGTCTAAAATCATTTTAAAAATCAGATTTATTCTAAAATCTACTTTTCAATCCGTCTTTTCAAACGGAGGCTTAATTCCTAATTTGAAAGACTTTTAGGTTATTTATGTACAAATCATTTTATTGAAGGGTTTGTTCATTGACTTGGGTCAACCATACAAACACTATACCATCCAAGACCCCACCTAGGAGTGCCATCTCTCTCTTCCCCCCGGGTGGGGGATTGTTTGGAGTTTGTTTTTTGTTTTTTTGGGTAAGCTTCAGTGTATGTATTATTCCACAGGAATAAAAAGGCTTTACATTATAAATAACCCAAAAAAAAAGAATGGCAAGCAGCATAAACAAGTGAGATATAATCCGGTCCCAAGTAATGTAAGTAGGGAAGTCAGAAGGGAGTCCCTTAGCGAATGCATTTCCCATTTTAAAATGATTTATTGGGTTTGTTTTTTAATTAGCATCGGTCTTGTAGAAGACGAGCTCAAGCCTTAAAAAAATCTTTTATTTTTTTTATTTTTTTTGTCTTTGGTTGTTTGATGTTTGTTTTGATTTTTAGGGTGCGTTTGGTTGCGCGATTGCGCTGCGATTGCGATTACAGGAAGCTGCGTTTGCAATCGCGCAACCAAACAGTTTTGTAATCGTAGTTTTAAACTCAGCGATTACAGACAAATAGTGTTCAAAAGCTGCGATTTCAAAAAGCTGAGAAAGTGAGCTTCCTGCAGAATCAGGTTTGCAATCGCAGATTCCTGCAAAATCAATTTTGCAATCGCGCAACCAAACGCACCCTTAGATGGGTTTTGGGAGGTGGGGGATTTTTTTTATTTTTTTTTTAGGAATTCAGAAGTTCCGATGATTTTTTTTAGTGTGTTTCTGGGTTCCTACACTGAGAGCTCCTGTTTATTGTTATGATTTTTAAAATGTATTGTAGATTTAAAAATCATGATTTTTTTTTATTTTCAAATTCTGAAATATGGGTTTTTCTATTTTTTCAACCTGAGTAACAATGTAAGAATTGTGATAAGTAAGTATGTTTCTTACAAAGATCACAAGGTCTTGACGATCTTTATAAAAAACATGTTTACTCATCACAATTCTTATACACAGGTGACTAGTGTACATGCACGTGCTTTCGCGCAAGTAAATAAAAATGTAATATATAAACTCTAAGAAATTTAATCAGAATCATGCATGTTAAAAAATAGGATGAAATTTGTGGAATCAAATTCTCATAATTTTTTGTGGTAATCTCAAATTAAACAATGAATCTTAAATTAAATTATTATCTTATCCTTTATAAATTAATTAAATTACGATCTATAGCCTCTTCTCTTTTTTTTTACCCAGTGTCTCCTCTCTTTATTTATTTTCATTTAACTAATTTAGAAAAATTACTCTAAATACGTATTTAATTATATAACCAGTTGGATGAGGCACATCAAAGATTAAGTAGTGATTAAGTTCTAACATGGCAATATTATCCGTGGAAAAATGTATAAAATGTATAAAATGGCAATGTATAAAATGGCAATGTATCAAAAATTAAGTAGTTATAATGTTTTGAGATGATGAATCTTATTATAAATATGAAAATATGGATGAGGCACATTTTTGTAACACAAATAAGGGTTTGGTTGTGAAATTGATATAAACTTAGGATAAATGTGCAAAAAACCCATAAAAAGACGAAATTGGCCGGTTTTACAAAGGGGCCTTATTATAAAAACTATTATAGATTGGGGGTCCATTTGCAAATAGCTCAGAGGGGATAATGAATCCTAGGGAGGGACCTGATTGTTAAATTGATAGAAAGTGGGGCGATTTCTGCAAATATCCCACAGGATTTGTCCGGGCAGGGTTACACCGTTTTGTCTCGACATGGATCCCATTCTTTTAATGTATATATATATATATATATATATATATATATATATATATATATAGTCGGATGATAATATGCGGGACGTGCGGTCGTGCGGGAACGACGTCGTTCGTCCGATCGCGGGTCCATCGCATCCAACGGTCGAGATGAATCGCCCCCGACCGTCCGATGCGATGGACCCGCGATGGACCCATGATCGACGGCCCGTGGTCGTTCGCGCACGACCGCACGTCGCGCACCGTATCATTCCTCTATATATATATATATATATACGCGAGCGATTCAGTGCGGGAATGCGGGAAACGACGTCGATCGTTCGATCGCGGGTCCATCGCATCCAACGGTCGAGATGAATCGCACCCGACCGTCTGATGCGATGGACCCGTGATCGACGGCCCGTGATCGCTTCCCGCACGACCGCATTCCCGCATTGAATCGGCTCCCTATATATATATATATATATATATATATATATATATATATATATATATATATGTATATATAGGGCCAATTAGGTGCGGCGAACGGCAGGTGCGGCGTCGATCGTGGGCCGTCGATCACGGGTCCATCGCATCGGATGGTCGGGTGCGATTCACGTCGACCGTTGGATTCGATGGACCCGCGATCGAACGGCCCACGTCGCGGCCGCACCTGCCGTTCGCCGCATCTAATCGCCCCCGTGTATATATATATATATATATATATATATATATATATATATATATATGTTACACTAAATGTTTCAACGCATTCCCGCACTGAATCACTCGCGTATATGGGAGCCGATTCAGTGCAGGAATGCGGTCGTGCGGGAAGCGATCACGGGCCGTCGATCACGGGTCCATCGCATCGGACGGTCGGGTGTGATTCATCTCGACCGTTGGATGCGATGGACCTGCGATCGAACGATCGACGTCGTTTCCCGCATTCCCGCACTGAATCGCTCGCGTGTGTGTATATATATATATATAGGGAGCCGATGCAGTGCGGGAATGCGGTCGTGCGGGAAGCGATCACGGGCCGTCGATCACGGGTCCATCGCATCGGACGGTCGGGTGCGATTCATCTCGACCGTTGGATGCGATGGACCCGTGATCGAACGATCGACGTCGTTTCCCGCATTCCCGCACTAAATCGCTCGCGTATATATATATATATATATATATATATATATATATATATATATATATATCAATAATGATTCATATGCCCCAATTTCACAGGCCCCAAATAGGCCCCATGATGTGACAATGAGACATTCCCTATTATGCCATTTTACTTAATAACTACCATAACATATATCCCTATGATTGTGGAGTATCATCAATTCTAAAAATCATATATTCCTTCACCATTATTTTTTCATTATTATTTCTTCACCACACACGGTGTCTCTCCTTCTCCTCCTCCCCCTCCATCTCCGGCAAGACCCTCAAACGCCGCCTCTCTGACCTCACCGGCATCCTCGTCTCCTCCCAACGCCTTATCTCCGGAACCATAGACATCCGCGACGAAACCCTAGTACCCCTAGTACCCCCTCCCGATGCATCAGGGTTCCCTCTGACACTCCACCTCCTCCTCTGCCTCCCGGGCTTGAAGGGCAGGTTCAGGTGATTTTCAAAAGATTTTCGGATGATGATTGTGATTTTTGAAAGATTTTCGGATGATGATTTTTGTTACATTTGAAATGTAACAGTCTTGTGCATGTGTGTAGCAACGGTGGCAACGGTCTCTATAATGATTGCTTCAGTTTTCGTTGTGATGGTGGTTTTAATGAGTGCTTCAGCTTTAATGACTTCGTTTGTTCTTAGCTGTTCTAAGGAGACGACGATCTCGGAGAACATAAAAGTTCGAGCTCTTGAAACGCGGGTGGTGGCGGTGGTGGTCTCAGACATGGACTTTCTGATAAAACTACAAAAGTGAGGTCGCCATTGGAGATGAAGAATATGAAGTAATCATGAGCCAGGTTCGATATTATTTTGTTGTATTTACATTGTGGAATCTGTGCATTGATTAATATTGGTACATTTTATAAATGTAACAGTTAATGAATAATGTGATTTGATGCAAAAGAGACATTTAAACAATACACAGTTTTTGATGTTTAGTTTTAATCACTTTTTATCAATGTGTTTTGAATAAAATTTTATATTTTCAATTCTACATACAAAACTATAAAACTAGTAGTAAAAATATTTTTTTATATTAAAATTTAATCTTATCATTTTACATGCATGAATCACCAAATAAAAAATGAATCTGTATCAAATTTCCTCTTAATAGGAATGGGTTCGAATTTTGTCGTCTTCAAAGAATTTGATCAAGAAAAATACTTATAATAAAAAAAAATGAATTTGAATAAGTATCCATTAACTAGTCAAACAATCTAATAATATTTGAACTAATAAAATGATTACTTGTAAAAAAATCATCATACATTCAATATCTACCGAATGGGGCTTATAGGACCATTTTCATGGCTCAATCACAATTTGGCACTTGTCTTCACCGGTCTAGTAATAACCTATCATACGTCATCATCACAATATGACACATGTCACACAATTCTCACTTTCATCTGAATGAGGAGATCGATCTAGTTGGCTAATCAGACCCCATTAATTTTAAATTATCGGACCATATCCCACCAAATCGTGCGCTAGATCAGTTTATTTGGAACGATTTTTGTAGATGTCTCATTTACGAATATCGTTCTCTTATTTTTCTATGTTTACCTGTACTTGGGATTTCTTATTTTTGCCAATAGAATGGCATAGTAGGTCTACAATTTTAATATTTTTTTTTAAAGGTTGAGAGGATACAACACACACAATGAAAAAATCTACATGGAATGTCAACTATTATTAGATCACTTCACCCATCAATAGCTGCACGAGCGTTGTTACACTTAATTTATTTTGTAGTTCAGTTTATAGTCTCATATATTACGTTATCATAATATATGAGATTATATCATAATGTACGATAAAAAAAAATTATCATTTTTTTAAATAAAAACTATAATATTATATCTATTTTTTTTTTCATATAATAGCATTGAGTGAGATTTTAAAAAAATAAAAAATTGATGTGTACGGCAACTGGGCTCCAATTGGGGGGTGAACTTGTCATTTTCCATAACTGCACTTAACTTCACCGGAGGAGAATCGTATCGTTTCTCCCTCCTTTAATTCACCCTCCATGACCAAAACCTCTCTCTCTCACTCTCTCTCTCTCTAAAACCAAATTCAAAAGATGCTCTCGGCGGACATACCTCCGAATCAGACCGTCTACATAAAGAACCTCGACGAGAAAGTCAAGAAGGAAGGCATGTTTTTCTCTTACTTTTTTTCTTCTTTCAATGTGTTGTTGTTTCGCTTACCTTCTTTAGAGCTACATTAGGGTTTTGCTTGAACCCCTCAAAATCGGATTTTGCATCATGGGTTGTCTTTGTTTCGCCATTGGGTACTCTCTCCCATCTGGGTTTTTGCTTTCATGGCTTGTCGGCTGCGTTTGATAAATTGCGGGACCGATGGTGAGAAGGATTTTGCAGTACTGGATTGTTTGTGCTACGCCTGCAATTCCCGTTGGAACTGAACATGATGTGGCTGGCTTGTTATTTGTTTTTGCTTTATGTGTGGAGTCTTTTATTTTGGTAGGTAAATGTTGGGACTCAAAACTGTGGCCTCTTGGTTGCAAATTCTCTTGTCAACCATTGAGTCCAAGCCAATGTGTGGAGTTTTTTTTTTTTTTTAATTTCATGTGGATTTGAAGTTGATTCTCTTTCGCAATTTGTACCTCAGTGGATGATGTGCTGAGGTGATATTTAGGTTGGGTTCACCAAGAGATGCATAACATAGGTTTCATTCAGTTGACATATGCTTTGTTCCTTGGTGGGGGTTGTGAGGGGAGGGGATTATATATTGATATAGCGACGCCTCTTAGGGTTTGATCTTAGCACTTGTAGAACAATGATGAAAAAACAAAACAAACTACAATAAGAGATAAATTTACATGATTCGGCAACTTGCCTATGTCCACAGAGGAGAAGAGGGTCAATTCACTGTATTAAGTAATTGGGATACAAAGACCTTTCAGCCTATCTCCTCCTTTCTCACAACGCAATGCCTACACTAAAAAAAAAAAAAAAAAAACTCTCTCTTAACCCCAACTAAGAAGAGATTAAACAAATAGGGGTATAGAAAGGACTAACCTCTTCTGCTAGAATGCAAAATATCTCACAACATTATTTGTATCGTCAACAAGCAATGTTTTGCGTCTAGTTTATTTTGATGATAGCTTTGTGAGGTGTTTTTCCTCTTCTTTTCTCTTTCCACATGCTTTTATAATGTAGCTGTTGGTTTAATCATTGAATCACAGGGCACTACTCATAGCATGATAGTGCATCTAATATATATTTTTTTAAAAAAAAATTCTTCAATCGGAAGTTTGTTTATGGTGGAAGATGGAGAAAGAAATTGTTTTTGCTCAGAGATTGTTGTGAAGATTTATATATATAAATCAACAAAACATGCTTGAATAAACTGTCCCATGTGTCTTGATTGAGGAATTGCTTCTTCTTTGTCTTAGCATCTCCATAAATCTGCACCATCCAACTAGTATTCTCCTATTGAATACATGCATTGTATAGGTCAAAATAATTGACTTGTTTCTTTAATTGTTTTCCATTGCAATGATGTAAAGATGTAACTCATGCAGATATTTGTGAATGTAATTGACACTGCACATACAGGGCCGCATAGTTCAATTGAGTATAGTTAGGAGTAGATTCACCTTGTTAGGAGTAGAGGTTTTTTCTAGCAGCTGAGATGTAATAACTGTAATTATCCTTCTATTACACATCCAATGTGCATCAGTTATCCATTACACTTTACAAATTGATTGCCATTTATTGTTGCTCAAGATGTTATATCTCTTTTTATCTTTCTATTGGTGCCAGTTTGTTGGAAAATTGTTGATTGGTGCCAGTTTGTTGGAAAATTGTTGACTTCTGTAAACCACTGGAGTTCGTTGGTGCCTTGTGTTCCTTAATAATTTTGTCATACAACTTTTGGCCTTCATGGAAATCAAAGGAAGAAAAGTTTGTCACTGATTTATATTACTCCTAGATGAATGCCCGGTTTGTCAATGGTTCTTTCATCTGTATTAGAGGCAGGATATAGAGTCAGATGCTAATTTAGTCAGCTTAAGAAATAGATGTTCTCTGCTGGACATGTCGTCTGTGGACTCAAGACTGTTAATGGGAACACTTGTGATGAGTTATTTCTGAGGGTAATAGGAAATCTTGAAATTGTAAAAGTTCTTTGGTGCAAGATATTCATGCATGATATCCAGCAATGACAGTTCTTGTTCACTCTGTAGCCTTTTTTTGGGAATGCTTGTCTTTCGTTAATTTACTTTATGTTTCTATGTACAATTACTTCTGTTGTTTGTTGTTAAATACTCTTCTTGGGAACGACTGTGCCATTCCTTAGTGAAATGCACTTTTTTGGTGCAATATGACACATTTTTGGATCACATACTTAAAGATGCAACCTGCAACTTTCACAAAAAAACAGTAACCTACACACCGTGATCATTAGATAGTTTGAATAATGCCACTTAAGAGCATCTGACTGACATTGCAGTATTATTTTTTTGTTGTGCGTGCTAAGAATGTAGGATAACACACTTCATGGATGATTATTCTTGTTAAAAGGTTCAGGTTCCTTGATGATTTCCATGCTGATATTATTTGATGCGATCTAACTCTCTGGTCACAAGCTTGAAGATCATAAATAACATATTTTGATCACGGAATTTCCTCCTCATTGAAGTTTCCTTAATGCTAAATTATATTCATTCTTTTTTTACAGTTTTACTTATGTTTCATTCCTTATGTTTTGTTCTAATGGCAGAGTTGAAGAGATCCCTATATGCTTTATTCTCTCAATATGGAAGAATTCTGGATGTTGTTGCTTTAAAGACCGAAAAACTTCGAGGCCAGGCATGGGTTGTATTCAGTGAAGTGACAGCTGCCAGCTCTGCAGTTCGCCAAATGCAAAATTTTCCTTTTTATGACAAACCAATGGTGAATTTTAAAACCATGAAATGTATAAATGTCATCTTTATGAGTTCCATGTGCATATCTAAATGTTACGAGTTGATGAGATATTGACAAGTTAAAAATCTCCAAATACAATTTGGTGGGAGAATGGATGTCTAAAGTAGAAATTCTACGTGTGCAGAGGATTCAGTATGCCAAATCGAAGTCAGATTGTGTGGCAAAAGTTGATGGCACGTACGTTCCAAGAGAGAAAAAGAAGAGGCAAGAAGAAAAAGGTGAGTTCATGAATTTTAGTCAATGGTGATGGAAATTTTATGTGATGGGCAATCTTTAGTTAACTTGACAGTTTTTTGAACTATAATAATGGAAATAAATACTTATTAGAGATCGTCACTTCTACGTAATTTGATTATGGACATATATGTTTATGCACAGAGTAGAACTTGTTAAAGATGCATATAGGATTTGAACTGATGCATCTCCAAGAATTTCCATAATATACTCCTCTCACGTAGTTTGTGTTTGTGCATATGGCAAATTTATGGAAATGTGGGAATGTTAAAATTTTCAATTTGATTGACCATGAAAATTTTCAAATTGAAAATTTTCAATTTTCAATTTCAGTTTGTACAAAACAAAGGGAGAGATTTTTCCTGTGTTTTCCCGCGTCTCTTGTCTTGTTAGAAGAGGGGAATTTTTTTCCCCTCCCCACCAGAGGGAAAGTGGGAATAATTTTATTTTTTCTCACTTCCATCATAGGCATAAACAATCATTTTCCTTTTCTGTGACTTTCCATCACATGCACAAATTTTAAAAAAAATTAGTCAAAGGGAAAATGATTCATTATCCATCGATTTCCCTTACTCAGATTCTTGCACTTTCTATCATTTTCTGTGCAAAATTGTGCACAAACACACCATATATTATCTTATCATTTTGTCAATTTAGTATATCATCTCTTGCACTGAGATGTGGCTTATATTCCCTACATTTTTCAGCTGAGAAAAAGCGCAAAGCTGAAGATACTCCGCATGCTGCTCCGAATGGTGCAAGTGCACAGAACAACGGAACACCTGTAAGTTTCCTACCCAATGGTCAATTGCCTTGCTTGTTCAGTTGTGAATGAAAATGCTTATGTTTCATTCGTAAAAAATGTCTTTTGATGTTTTTTCCCCTCAGAATGTCCTTTATTTGTCGTTAACCTTCATCTTGTCTTTTCTTTCAAGATACAAACCCAATATTGGGCTTGTTTGGCAAGGAGAAAACTAGTGGGATAAAGGGATAAGTGAAGGATAAATGAATGGAAAACAATTTATCATGTTTGTTATAAAAAATATATATAATAGGAATAAAGTGCGGACAATTGTTCTGAATTTAAAATCAAAATGGGGATATTTTGTTCCAACTTAAGGTTCAAATAACTTTTATTCCCTTTTTATCTTGATTTTGACAAATGTGGACAATAATAAAATTAAGATAACTTATCCAGAAAATTTTAGCCTTTTGCCAAACTAGCGTGATACAGTTAAGTAATTGTGTACCATAGATGCCCATGCATTTTTTCACCCGTAGGCCTTCTCCCAAGGAACCTTGTACATGGCAACCTCTCATAATTTTTTTTATTTTCTCTCCTAACTTAATAAAGAAATGGGAAATGATCAAAATACCCCTACAAAAATTCAGCCCAACCCTTGACCTTCACCCACTCATTCTAGAATGCAAGACATCTTATAACACTTATATTATCTATTGAACTTTTTGCGTCAATGAGTATTCATTTTGTTGATTACATATAGTAAAATCTAATTGTTTAAGGGCTCTTAGTAAATCTTGGGGATGCAATTTTAAGCTTATCTTGCGTATTTGTATACTTTGCCTGTCTATCTTGCCCAGGGATGACTAAACACTGCCCATGACAGATGCATGAAACTACCATCTTAGAGAACTCCGCCTCCTATGTTTTCAAGTATTGTGATTTATAATAGAACAAACTTCCAGCGTTTCTGTATCCCAAGTAACAAAGTACTACTAACTTTTCTGAATGTTCAGAAAAGTACTTTTGTTTGTCAAACTGCACATTTAAATATTTGATTTGATATATTAATAATGCAAGTATCTTATCACATTCTTTATAAAAAAAATTTGAAAAAAAGGTAGTCCTAGTTGTTCCTCTACATTCACCCCAACGGAGTTTTTTACATGCATCTTTATGCTTGAATACATTTAGAATATAGTTTAATCTACACTTGTTCATAATGTTTTTTTTTTTTGGCAGGCATTCCGTCCAGGAAAAGCAGGTGCTCAAGACGAGGCGGCCGCTCCAAACAACATCCTGTTCATACAAAACCTTCCCCACGACACGGTGAGCAGCATGTTGCAGATGCTCTTCCAGCAGTTCCCAGGCTTCAGGGAGGTGCGTATGATCGAGGCGAAGCCTGGCATCGCCTTTGTGGAGTACAGCGATGAAACGCACGCGTCCATCGCGATGCAGAACCTCCAGGGCTTCAAGATCACACCATTGCACCCCATGACCATCTCCTATGCAAAGAAGTGAAATTGTTCTTTTTTTCTTTTTATGGATCTGGCATGGGTTACATTTGAAGATTACGGACACACTGTTTTTGTTTCTTTGCAAGGTTTGTTTGGTTAAAGTAATTCTAAAAATTTTGGTGTTTGAAATGCTAGACATTAAGATCATTGAAACTCTTATTGAAGAAAATGAGCAATTCATTATACCTGCTCTCTCTTTTGGTTTTGTTAGCACTCGTTACGACTCATTTATGATTATTTTAAGGGAAAATTGAAATAACCTTTTGTAAATTTTTCGAAATTCATGACCTATAGATTTTCCGCAATTCATGACCCTTAGCCTTCGTTTGGAACGGGAATAACCTTTGGATAACTTAGTATAAAGGAGAATAATTGTTTTTGAGTGTTTGAAAACACAGAATAACCAGGGATAAAGTATACCAGAATACACTAGTATAAAATGGTATATGGATTTCAATCGACCCCTGAAATTAAAGTTATTCTAGGTTATTCCACCCAAAGAATATGTGAGCCCACTATCAAATCAAATGTCACCACATTTTATAAATCACATGTCAAATCAACTATCATTATTTTTTCATCTTTTATAAATCTTTATCCATACTTTATTTACATTTTACCCGAACAACAAAGCATTTATTCTTATGTTTACCAACGAGAATAATTCAAAAAAAAAAAAAAAAATCAATTTATCCTTATTTATATTCACTTATGCCGAAAATAATGTATACCCAAGAATAAGTTATATTCCCGTTCCAAATGGGAGCTTAGTCCCCAGACTTTTTCTAAAGTCAATTTAACCCCTAAAAAACACGTGTAAATTTAAATAGCCCCTAGTTAAACTTTTATTAACAGATGAAGAATCTTATGTAAATATTCCGTTGGGTTAACACTAACGAAAAAAATAGTATACCAAAAATCTCCGACAATGTGTTAAAAATGTAACAAATTTTTTATAAATGATGATTTTAACTTTTTAAATAAATTATAAAATTCTATCCAGATAAGAGTCAGCAACGGGCCTGGCCGTGCCGGTCCGGTCCGTTGAAACAAGGCCCAGGCCCTGCCCACGAGCCTGGGCCTGAACAGGCCTCACAGGCCGAGCGTGGGATCGGGCCCACGGGCGGGCTTACAGACTCAAATTCTAAGCATCTTATTTCTTTTGATTTTTTTATTTTAAGTTGTTCATTTGTATATAATGTTTAAATAACACAAAATTTAAAGTATAATGTTCAAAAAAATATTTATATATATTGAATTTTCAAAATAAAAATATTAAATGAATTAATTATTTGAAAAAATGAATAACTGCATGTTTTCCTAACTAAGTTGACACCTACATAAATGTCAATAATTTGTATAATTCAACCACAATTCAAATAAAAATTATATGTTACTCATTTATTGGATTGCCCCCCATGGGGCGGGCCTGGCCCAAACCCAGCCCGCCCTGAAAACGGGCCGGGCGGGGCGGGCTTCGAGCCTGTTGAAGACCCCTATATCCGGATGAGTAAAATCATCATTTATAAACACTTTTAACACAATATAAGAATATTTTTTATAATGCACACAATATTTTTCATCTATCAAAATCAAGAGTTTATTTAAATTTACATAAGTGTTTTCAGGGATTATATAGACTTCTAAAAAACCTAGTGGATTACATGGATTTCTGAAGTTTAAGGGGGTTATATGAAATTTTCCCCGTTTTTTAAATTTACTTGCTCACACCTTTACTTTAAAACAACAATATTTGTTGAATAATCTAAATTTACTCCTTAAACTTACGATCATAAGGTATTCCAAACTTTTTTTTTTTGGAATATTTGAAAGAGTTCGGCAACCATCGGACTTTTAGTAATTTAAAAAATTAATCATATTCTCATCTAGTATAGAATTTATTACATGCAATTTTAATACAACAAAACAATTTAATCATCTTTGTATGTTTACCGTATTTACCTCATGATTTAATCAAAAATTCAAAACCATTGTCGAATCTTGTGGTACACAAAAATTGTAATACATTTGATCATGTTTACAAAATTCAAATAAAATAAAATAAACCCCCTTCAAATTTTCACATAGTCGTTCTCAACCAAACAAGGGTGCCGCTGCGCTGATAACCTCCATCGTTCTTTGCAGTCCCCACCTTCTCTTTAACTATTCTTTGATGTTGTGCTGATAACCTCTGGCTTGCCCATAACCACTCCTTGTTCCGCTGTTCCCTGTTCCACAGTGTATTTTGAAAACATTTAAAATTATGTTATTAATAGTATTAAGTCATAGGGTCAAACTCGTGCGGGGACAAGCAGGTTTTTGTATATCGGGGACAAAATTGTGATAGAAAAGTAAGTCGAGCATAGATTTTTTCTGTGGTAAGTAGACTTCTCTTCTACCAACCATTTGTCATGTTTGTATTTGTATTTGAGCATGTCTACCATTGCAGTATAAAAAAAACATATAATATCAAAAAAAGGCATACATCAATTTATGGGTGTGTACATTATTTTTTATTATTTTTAGAAGACATGGATTTTATTAGACGAAGTATGTACACTTCAAAGAAATTAAAAAACATGTTGAGAATTGCAAAGAATTATAGGAATCACTATCCCAATATTTTTCACCAAACAAACCAGGGGTTATGAGAAAATAGAGAGTACAAAAGAGATTGTAGGAACAACTGTGTATATCGCACCAAAAAAAGAGAGATGAAAAGAAGGATGTTGCTTCCCCATGTAAATTGATTTAGCAACAACATAAGCATGATTCACTTGTTAATGAGTCTTTAATCCTTAATGAAATACAGCTAAACATCTTATTAGCACTATAACCCAAAGAATATTGTGGTAGACAAAAAAACATAAGTCATGAAATAGGTATGACAACAAACAAAAAATGCATGATCTTATCTTGATCAACTATTATAAAAATGTCTGAAAGTTTTCGAGAAAATATGGAGTCACGATATTTTAGGTGTGTGTTGTTTGCATTTCAAACGCATCAATTGATTCATGTTAGTGATATATTGGTGGAAACCAAAACCAAACAATAAATTATAGTATTATTACATTTTATGTTGATATCATGATATTTTCTCTCTATTGGTATCTCTTTAGGGTGCATCTTTTGGCCAATATGTGAAATCTCTGATTCTTTGAATAGAAGTGGCACAACCCCTATTAAAGAATTCATATTGATAAATAAAATTACAAGTTTATAAAATATAATATGTAAATGAAAATCGAATGTTGGTGTATAGACTAACAAATAGCACATGTAAAACAATATGTAAAAAAAATCAAGACTATAAGATAGCAAAAACTTTTTTTTTTATTTGTGACATATTTTCTTGACAAGAAAACTTTCAGTTCTTAATATATCACATTTGTTATATAATATTACGGTCTAATCACATTATACTAATAACTTTACTAGCATAATGTAAAAAAAATGTCATGAATTCACAAATAATTCTTTCATAGTATTTGACATTTACATGTAAAACTATTTAGATTTCGATGCTTAAAACAAAATGTTATGTTATGATTTTGTGTCATGTAGATTGGGACAACTACAAATGAGAGAGAAAAAAAGCTACTTTGATCAATCAGATTATGGGATATGTTTCCAAGGAAATCTTTCATTCATGTACTAAACAATTAAAAACAGGATTTTAAAAGAAACTGATGAAGAGAATAGATTTATTTTACCTCTGTTTCCCAAACAAGTCACCAATGAAACACATTGATATGGATGCTCCCCTGTCCCCAGTCCACAACATGAAGAAAAACAAGAGCGCTGTTTAGTTCTAGAAATCACTCTAGGGTTTCACTTCTCATCTCATACACTGCAAGGAGAATAAAAAGGATGACCATAAGATTATTACAGATTTACAGCTATGAAGACTACAAAAAAAAATTATATCATAATCCTATTTGATGCAGTGAGGTCTAAAAGTAACACCCTTTTGAGTATCAAAAGGTATGGAAGTTTTTAGAATTGTTTCTTCGAGTTGAAAGAGGTCTGAGGATTCTTTTGGCTTGCATTTATGGTTTTGTGAAGAAATTTGTTTTCTAGCACTCCGTAATTTTAAGGAAAAATCACTAACTAATAAATACCTAAATAACATAATAAAAATTATACCCACCTTTAATATCAATCTGCGTCCTCTCAATATCAGAAAGATCTCTCCATGCTACATGTAAATGAAATTTTTTTTAAACCTTCCTTTTTGGCAGTAGGTGTTTTTTCCTTCTTTGATTCTTTTTTTTATGTAATTCAAGTGATTCAATAAGACAGCAATAGTGCTTGATGATTTGCAGGGGCAAAATTTGTAGGGAAATCAGGACATAACATCCATATTTGTGCTCATTGGGGGTGATAAGCAACAGCATCATGTTTCAAAAGAGAATCAAAACATCCTGTAATAATGGTTAATATGTAGAACCAAAATAAAAATTTAAAATTAACCATTGCCATAATCATGAGAATACTATGCTAATAAACATTTACAAATCAAATCAACAATACCAAAGCAAACCAACACTTGATATCGGAAAGAAGGAAACATACTTTCTCATCATTGCGGTATCTTCACTTCAGATCACCTTTCCCCTGATTAGAGGCAGATTCACTATTATTATATCCTGAAGCAAAATGATGAACAAAAATACCTATGAAACTTAAATCACAAATAAATTTTGGTGAAATGAAAAGATGATGAAGATGATCCACCAGGCAGTTTATCGTTGACTTTCCAAGCAGAGGCATGATACTTTGAAGCTCTTGTAATCCAAGCCTTTCCCTATACACCAAATATGATAACCCAAAAGTTTAAAATCAACATGCAGTTCAAAAAAAAAGGACATAGTGAATGTAAGGTATAGAAATAGTGTTCCTACCCAAAGCCTCAACAAAAAAAAAAAAAAAACAGATATAAAGGGAGAATAAACAGAAAGGAGAACACCAAAATCAGACGTGGAAAATAGTTTCATACTAAAATTCCACAGCAAAATCTAATCTAATAAACACAAAACAAACAAAAATTACATGGCACCTAGTGGAAACAAATGGACCTTTAAACAAAGCAACGGCTACAAAAGTAGTTCATAACTCAACAAATGCATTTACCCTTAAAATCTATACAACATCATAAGGTTAATTGCAATATATATCAACTTCTGGTAGTTTGTCTACCATTCTTTTACACACACACACACACAAAATTCAACTGTACAGAATAGTTATCTCAAAAATATATATATATACAAAGAATAGAACACTATAAAAAAACAGCATCAACAATAACCTTAATAACTTGTTAAATCAGTCAAAACAAATACGATGTCTGAATCCAACTTGTGCAAACCATGAACAATCAAACCCACCCAAAACCCAAGAAAACCCATGACCCAAAAAGGCTGGATAACCAATACTAGTCACTTTTGCGGTCCAAGTTCTGAATTTGTACCTTCAACCAAAAAAAATTGAAGTATATACACTGATCAATTGAATACATACCTTCTTGCATTTTCTGATTAAATATTTAATAATTCTCTGCTAGGAGGAATGACCGAGTATATCAGAAACCCAATTGAATTGCTCATCATCACCAAAAATCATTGCATGAACAAGAACCCTCTGTAAAGCAATGGAACCTATTGTTGTCCCTGACAATGATATCCCGGGACGTGATCGCTGAAACGAGCTTCAAGAACCTGTGGCAGTCATTACAGACACGCAAATTCTTCACCACCCGAATCACATCCCCAGGTGGCACCACAATGAGCGCGAACGCGACGGCCAGTTTCTCACTGTGGCACCCAATGGAGTGTTCTTTCTCCTCCTCCTCAACATCAAACATCACCAATTCACCCGCGGGCACGTGCCCCAACTCCCTCATCCGCTTCACAAGCTCCTCGAGCTTCGCATACACCGCATCAATCGATGGGTGTGAACGCTCCCCCACCCGGAACTCATGCACGACCCCCTTCACTTCAACCCAACTAAAAGCAGGCAGCTTTGATATCCCTCGCTCGATCATCGTCTCCCTCAGCTTTGCTGTGTCATCCCATCGAGCGCTCGATGCATATATATTTGAGAGTAGGATATAATTCCCCGCATTCCACGGCTCCAATTCAATCAGTCGCTTCAATGCGCATTCGGCCAAGTGGGTGTCGAGGTACGTCCTGCACGCACCTAATAGAGAGCCCCAGACCACTGAATTCGGCTCGATCGGCATTTCTTGAATCAACCGATAGGCTTCATCTAAGAGACCTACTCGGCCGAGGAGGTCGACCATGCAACCATAGTGCTCCACCTTTGGAGTCAGATTGAAGACTCTTTTCATGCTTTCAAAGTACTTCTTCCCCTCCTTGACCAGACCCGAGTGCGTGCAACTACACAAGAGTCCGACAAACGTGTTCCCATCGGGCGAGAATCCTGACTTCTCCATCTCCCCAAAGAGACCAAACGCGGGCTTCGAATGCCCGTTCAACGCAAGGCCGCATATCATCGCATTCCACAAAATGCGATCCCTCCCTTTCATATCTTTGAAAACCTTCCAAGCCTTGATCACGCTTCCACATTTCGAGAACATATCGATCACCGCGGTGCCCACAACAAGGTTCGATGTCAATACGTTTGCATCAATGGTTCGCCTCACACTGTCGCCCAAATCAAGAGCTCCCAACTTCGCGCAAGCCGATAGAACCGCAACGACGGTGAACTCATCGGGCCTAACATTCTCCGAGCGCATCAAATGGAAGAGCTCGAGAGCCTCCTTCGGTTGCCCGTTCAACGAGTACCCTCCGATCATCGCGCTCCAACTCACCACATCCTTAACAACCATCCGATCGAAAACCTCTCGCGCCCTCCCCGTGCTTCCGCACTTCGCATACATGTCCACAAGCGAAGTCGCCACAAAAACATTAGAACCCATGTCTTCCTCCTCGATATACCGGTGTATCCACTCCCCATTACGCAAATCACCCAATCGAGAACAGACAGACAAGACCCGCGACAAAGCGAAGCTATCAGGCTTCAAATCACCTCCTATCGACATCTTGAAAAACTCCAACGCCTTCTCTAACAACCCATTCTCCATGTACCCCGTGATCAATGCAGTCCAAGAAACCACATTTCTCACTTGCATTTCATCGAACATCCTATGCGCATCTTCCAAACAGCACCTTTTGCATACAAACAAACCAAACTAGTCTTGACGAAAACATCGGATTCAAACCCACCCTTCAAAACATGGGTGTGGATTCTCCTCCCGATTTTCAGATCGACGAGGCGCGCGCAGGCTTTCAGGACGAAAGGGAAGGTGAAGTGGGTCGGCGAGAGGCCCTCCGCCCTCATCAACCCGTAGAACCGGAGGGCCTCGCGCGTCCGGTCGGCGGAGACTAGGCCGCGAAGCATGGTGTTCCAGAGGGAGATCGAGGGGGGGTCGGCCTGGTTGAGGAAGGCGAGGCGGGCGCGGACGGGGTCGCGGAGGTCGAAGCAGGAGGTGATGAAGGGCTCGGCGAGGAAGGGGTCCCGGTCGAGGCCGGAACGGATGAGGCGCGCGTGGAGGGTCTGGAGGTGTGTGTGGGTCTTGCATTGGTGGAGGAGGTGGTGCTTGAGCTCCAGAGCTTTTGAGGCGCACATCAGTCTCCAGACATATTGGGTACCAACTACCAACAGTCACTTTATGAGACTTTGGTACAATCCAGCCCAAACCCAACTAGGAATGACAATGGAAACGGGTTGGTTAGTCCCAAGAATCAGAACGCTATGTAAAAAAAATTCAGTAGTGGTCCTCTAGTTGTCGATACACTATGTATACAATATTATTTATAGTTTTGTATATAACACGCTATTACAATGTATATCAGTATACTGCAGTGTATGAAAATTATTTTTTATTTTTTATTTGAAAAAAATATATTACACTAATGTATTTTAATATATAATTAATTTTTTATAACAAAACTGGGATGGGGTTACATGACGTATCATTGTTATGTCTAAAACTTATCCCAATGGGTACTTGAGCCCATCCCGTGTCATCCCATATAGATTGGGTCGGATTTAAGAATTTCAATTTTTAAGCAATTTTAAAATTGTTTATTTTTTTTCTTAGTTAAGAAAGCTAAATAATTGATATATGATTAGTTATGTCATCAATTGTTAAAAAAAACATGACGAAGATAATTTATTTACAATGTAGTTTTATTCATGTTACACAATTTTAATTTTGAATAATATAATTATAGTCTAGTGGTGTAAACGGAACGGAACGGATTGTGTATTTTAAAAAAGTTGAAACTCAAACTCGTTTCACATATTTATTGAGAGTACATATCCGGTTTGGATCCAAATTTTAAAAGATCATAATGTTCCCAATAGGGTAAAGTCAGGGATTTTTAAAGAAAAATGATTAAATCCCTTTAAAATTTTGGGTAGTGAAACAAGAGAATAGCATGGTGGAATGCAGAAGAATAAGCTCAAAATTTTATTTATGTTTAAGGAATAAATTAGTACATCTATGTCTGAATATATTAAAATAAGAAGATATTGATATTTTAAATTTTTAAAATTGTATTTTTCTATCAAATTTATTCCACCAGTATAAGTGAAACTCACATGCTAAATTATGTGTTAGCACCTCTTATATCAAATTATTTTCTTTACATAGGATAAGTAAACAGCAGTTTTTAAAAATGAGAACATGATCATCTGACGGCCTTCAATTGTGGTCTTTTTGACGGGTAATTAAGATTGCCTCTTGAATCCATAATAGAAGCGGCGCCCATTTTTTAATTTTATGGTTTAGGAATTTTTTATATATATTCAACTTTTTCCCATTTTATACGTTTTTTTATAAAACTTTTTATCATTAATTTTCAATAAAATCATTTACTTTATAATCGCATGTACATGATACATGCCTTCTGCTTTCATATTAAAAGGGTCTGTGGAACGGCGTTGCGTGAATCATTGTTTCGGGGAGTCAGGGAATCACAGGCAAACCGGTCAAAAAACATAAAAGATAAAAAGAGGGATGGGTTATCAATGCAGACGTGGAAAGTCCATTTGTGTAAGCGTTCACGTCTGCCAGCAACTACCTACGCCACCGCTGCCTAAACACGCACACAAACGGACCCTAAATATGATGTCAACGCATATGGTTTGATTATCCTTACCAAATCCTAAAAAGAAAAAGAAGATAATTTTCAAAAATGTTAATCAACCCTGTTGCAGCCGCAAAATTCTATTCCGATGGCTAATAAAATATATAGAGTTATAAATAAAACTATAAAATAGATTCAGTGTAATCATACTATAATTTTTAGCCGTTAGCTCATATAGAGGTGTAAGCTCATGGAGAGATGTAAAACGAGTCAGGCCGACATGGCACAAGACAGATACGTTAAGAAACTTACATAACATGGTATGATATGTTAAATGTGGTACGATATGTTAAATGTATAATATGTTGAATAAGTATCTTATACTATTGTTTTATCAAGTATATATAATATTTTTGTGTGTATATATGTATATGAAAATTATGTAATACATTTATATATTTTTTGTGTGTAATAATATTTAGAAAAGTAAAGTTTAAATAAAAAATATTTTAAAAATTGTGGGCTGCTGCCCGCTGGGGCCATGGGCGGCCCGGCACAGCCTGCCAAAGTTAACGGGCGGCCCAGGCCGGCCCGTTAACCCGTTCTTTAACAGACCGGCCCACTACGGCCCGTTTTACATTCATACGCCTTTCTCAACCAATATCATTTCTACTGTCCCACTTTCCTTTAACCTATTATAATATCCTAGATTAGAGTAGTATGTATCATGTTAAATAAAAAGGGGGAAAAACCTTCTTAGAATCACAAAAAAATCCTTTTAAAATAAGAAGAACACCCTAACCAGAAAAGTGTATATGATTAATGAACATAGTCCCCCAATCAAATTGTCATCACGTATTTTAGAATATTCGTCAAATATTATGGATCGGTATCAGAGTTGACTTAAAGCATATAGAAATAAGTCATAAGAAACTTACTCAAATCGTATTTAGTCCATACAAATTTTATAAAATCATATTTAATCATTTTATAAGACGAAAATACCCTTATTATTTTTCAACATTCTCATCTTCTGAAATATCATCTTCAACATTAAAAAAAATATCTTTTGAAATATCATCTTCAACATTTAAAAAAATAGATATTGAATTTCATTTGATGTACAAAACCGAGTCTTTTTTCAATATTTTCAACTAAATAAAAAAAATTTACAACTTCATTAACTCCATTACAAAATCAGATAAAACAATTTAAAAACCAAATGAAAATTTCATAATACATTTTCAACTCAAAATTGCTAGCAACAAAAAACATAACACTTTGATTTGAAAACTATAATTTGTTTAATGAAATTTAGATAAACCAAGAGTATACTTTTAGATAATCACATGGACTTTTTGTGATTTTAATACAATTTTGAGGAGTTAAAACGATTTTTCTTGGTAAATTTTACGGGGTCCTTTTTTTATTTTCACAAGTTTTTAAGGAGTTATATCGATTTTTTCTAAGAAAAAAAGTAATTTTAAAAATGATATTACAATAATTTATTCATACATCATTAGAGTTAACCACATTTGATTAGTTTCAGTTACACTAGGGATTAAAATAAATATTGTCTAATAGATTTGAGGGAATTTACGGATTTTATATAATAAAAAATTTCATCAGTTTCTAGAAAGCTGTATATCACAAAGCATGCATTCAATTCAATAAAGAAAATCAAAATGTTTGAAACTACAGAGAAATGCAAGAATGACAGTCCTGACATGTTTAGCCAAACTACTACAATTCAATGACAGAGGTTGCAAAAGGATTACGGGAACTGTATACCACGTAGTAAAAGAAAATATCCATCTGAATTGGTTTTGAGTCTTTAATGCGTCATCATGAAATACAGCCAAACATTTTATTAGAACTAGAATCATACAATAATATGATGGAATAAAAAAACAGAGGTCATGAAATAAAAATGACTTCGAACAAAAAATGCATGATCTCATTGTATATAACTGTTTGCAGCTTTTGATAGAACATCATGTAATAATCTTTAAATTGTGTGTTGTTTGCTTTTAGATTTTATCAATAGGTGATATATTGGTTCACTAAAAATAAAAAGGTGATATATTGGTGGAAACTAAGACCAAATTTATGAATTTTATTTAACTTGAAATGTATGTGAACATAAAAAACACTTAGGGCAAGTTTCATATATACAAGGCATTTAATAAAGATGGTTCTCATACTCCTTCCACAATTAGTGTCATTCTTGGTTTATATGGAATTAGTTTTATGTTTTTTTTCGATCAAGTTTTATTCAATCGAATTTTTTTCTTTTGTTTTTGTCTGGAGACTCTCATCTGAGATCTCTCATCTTATCGTCTACTCTTGTTTGGGGATTTTTAATTAAAAAATTCTTTTTTTTACAAAAAAAACTAATAAGACAAAATCATTAGTTTTACGGATACTTACTTTACATTGATGTTTTTCATTTTCTTGAATAGAAGCAGTAGAAATCCTATCTTGTTTTTAGAAAAAAAATTATTAGGGAATTAATATTAAATAAATAAAATCACCAATTTAAAAAAGTGTTAATTAAACATCCACTAGCCTCGTCTTGGCTCTTGACCACCACAGTCCTTCTGCCACTTGTGAACTGATCCTTTTATAATTTTGTAATCATATCTTATTTGTCAATCAATTAGCATAACATAAAAATAATGCTATAAAATCACAAATAATAATTCTTGTTATTGAAATGTTTTTGTTCTTTTACTTCCCAACCTTGCTATTCATAGTGTTTCATATTTACAGGCCAAATTGTTACAATTTTGATGATTAAGACAAAGACTAAATGTCATGCTATGTTAGACAACTACATATGGAAAAATGTTCCTTTTATCAATCAGATTTATATGATATGTTTCCAAATAACAATAAAAAAACAGGGTGTTAAAAAGAAAGCCATGAAAAGAAAAAAATGTTTTTACCTCTGTTTTCTAAACAACTCAGCAATGAAACACATTGACATGGATGATCCCCAGTCCACAACAAGAATAAAACAAGTGCGCTGTTTTGCTTTGGAAATCACTCTGGCTATGATATAAGGGGTTCATATCCCATCTTGCACACTGCATAGAGAATAAAAGGGATGGCAATAAGATTGTTACAGCTATGAAGACCATCAGAGGTTGCAGCAATAACATAAGCCTATTTCACAAAATAAAAAAGATTTCTTCATGTGTAAAACCTAATTTTCTAACCTTCCTTTTTTTGCAGTAAGTGTTTTCCTTCTTATTTTCGATTTGCACCGTAATTTAAGTGATGTCAATGAGACAATAGCACCTGATAATTTGCAGGGACAAAAGTTGTTGGCAAATCAGGTGGTCACATCCATATTTGCGTTCATTGCGATGTTTGAATAAGATTCATGGAGTTTACAAGAAGTTTTTCACTTAAAACAGCTATAGAAAATAGTTTTCTTGAAAGCATACTTTTGTTAAATTCCTAAAAAGCTCATTTTTTATAACTAAACTTTCTAGGGAAAAAATGGAACCGCTTGGGGCGTTTGGAAACGGGTTTGCATTACGTATGATTCATGCAAAAACAAAATCTCCAACAGATGGATGTGTTGCAAAGCTGAAAAGGAAAAAGGTTGGATGTGCTCAGAGAAGCATGGGCAATGGAAAGGTTATGATCATTAGAGTATTTACAAAGCGGGGTGGAGTGTTTATGAAAAAAAGACCACATTGAATGACCACAAATTATTGGTAAAAAAATCTTTGATGGTGATCACTGTGGTGGAAATTAGGTATTATTGTTATTATTTTGAATTTGACTTTCCAAAAAGTCATTTTGAGCTAATGAAAACCCAAAAGCTAGTGTTGTCAAGCAAGGAAAAAGTTGCATACACTTGAATAATTCATCAAGCAACAGCACCACATGTCAAAAGAGAAGCAAAACATCATAAAATACTGGCTAACAAATAGAACCAAAAGAAAAACTAGAAACTACACATCACCATAATTATGAGAAGACTATGCGAATATCAAACATTTACATATTAATTTAACAATACCAAAGCTAACCAACACTTGAAGATCGGAAACATACTTTCTCATTATTGGAGCAACTGAACCACATTTCATCTTCACTTCAAATCACCCTTGACATCATCAGAGTCGGATTCACTGGCATTATATCCTGAAGCAAAATGATTAATAGGATATTCATGAAAAACTAAATCACAAATAAATTTTGGTGAAAAAACGATGAAGATGACCCACCTGGCGGTTTATCACTGACTTTCCAAGCAGAGGAACGATACTTTGAAGCTTTTGTAATCCAAGCCTTTCCCTATAAGCCAAATATGATAACCCAAAAGTTTAATCAACATGGCAGGTAAAGAAAATGTGATTAATGAATGTAAACGACTAAACATCGAAAAAATTGTGTTCCTACTCAAAGCCTCAAATAAAAGAAACAAATATAAAGGGGAAAAGAACAGGAAAGGAGCAAAAATGGACATGGAAAATAATTTAATATTAAAATTCTACACCAAAATCAAATCTAATAAAAACAAATAAAATTTAAATGGCAGCTATTGGTGGAAACAAATGGGCCTACACGAGCTCGTAACAAACTCGTCTCATTTGTGAATTTGTCTCAGTTACATGACCCTATGACAGCTTGGTTTGGTCATCAAATAAGCCAAATTCAAGCCAGGTTTTTAAATTAATAAGCAAGCCGAACTTGAGCCATTAAGGGAAATTGGGAAATACACTATCAAATGTAAATTTCAGCCATTAAGGAGTTATTGCTATTTCATGTAAATCTACAAAGACCCAAGCTAATTTAACTTTCATGCACATTAACTGATATTGATCAAGAACTTCATAGCAGCCCTTGTCCTGTCCACCAAATAGCATCCTAGAAATTTAACATCATCTATAATTATTTGACTTTAGGTTAACAATCAAAACTACACTACATAAATATCCTTACAAAATCTTATCATTTATTAAAGAAATTCTCCATAACCTAACCTATTTGAAGACATAAGGCTTATTTTTACATTGCATTTCAGAAAGAAGAAAGGTTAGCCTGCAGCTAACTCCATCTGTTTTCCAAGCAAAATTTTAGTGCTGGGGCAATTTGAAAAAAAAATTGACCATGTGACCAAGAAAGGAAAAAGAAATTCAAGAAATTTAAAACACAGGGGATCTCTTTTACAAAAAGACAAGGAAAGAAAGAAAGAAAAAATGAAAAAAGAAAAGGAAATCTTCCTACACATGCTTATCCACATACATTATGTGGGTCATTCATGTCCACTGGCATAAGACAAGACCTGAAATAGCAGCTAAAAAAATAAAGCAACAGCTACAAGTGGTTCATAACTCAATAAATGCATTTACCCTTAAATCTAAACTATATCATAAGGAAAGTTGCAATATATCCAACTTCTTGTATATTGTCTACCTTTCCTTTTCAAATAACACACACACACACACAAACTTCAACCATAAAGATTAGAAGAATAGCAATTTAATAATGATAAAACACTCCATCAGCTGTACAAATCATATCTCCTATCATCCTATGCCCTGTACTGTGCAGCATCTGCTAATGATATGTTGTCAGACTGCCTACCAGGCTCTTATCCTTCCTATCTATTATTAAAAACTCTCCTTTCACACATTATTGGTGATTCTATGAAGCTTTTCCAAAATATATAATGAAGAACCTAGCCCCTCAATTACATATACAATAGTAAGACTGATTCTATTCAGTGTTCAACCCAACACCAACAGAAGACTGAATGATAACAAATAAACATCAATAAATAAATAAAACTCAAATCCATTAACCAACCAACAAAACCAATCCAATCTCAAATACCACGTTGAACAAAAATAACCAATTTATAGTAGACATGCTACAACAAGGCCAACATGAGATGCAAAAACATCCCCTATCCGAAGCACCATCCAATCCATTGACAAAGAAACTCTGACCAAGCAGTCAAAGCAATACAACACCATTAAACAGAATTCCAAAATATCCAACAATCCATACATAAGTGCAATTCAGGATTAATATAGACACTGCTGCTTAAAACCTTGCCAAAAAAAACCCACTATTGTACGAAACTCTAAATAAGAATACTAAAACCTCAGAAAACAAATAACAGCAAACCCTAAAAACCATATTCAACACATAGTAACAATAACATGTAAAAAGAGCGAATACATAAAACCCACTAGAACACCAAAAGACAGGCATCCACAATAATCATTTATCAAAATCAGTTGAAGCAAATACAACTCCTGTCCTGACATCCAACTTATGCAGTCCATGAACAATCAAACCCACCCAAAACACAAGAAAACCCATAAACTAAAAGGATGCATAGCCACCTGAAACCCAACAGATCAACAATCCAACTCACACAAAACAATACAAAACAGATACAACACCCACAATTCAACTTGCGATACCATGAACCTAAATCACACAAAACCCCCTTAAACAGATACAAATCCTCCAATTCAACTTACAAACCATAAACAATTACCACAAAAACAACCACACCAAACGAAACCCTAAGAAAAAAAGATCCGTTCTTTTACCTTCTGCGGGTTTCTGGGTATGCCGTACCCGCTCGTGTACATCTGTCCGACGAGCACCTGCATCCCCGTGTCCCCCAACTTCGCCTCCCTCAGCGTGTCCTGAAACCACCTCTTCACGCAGTCCGCCACCACCTCCGCCAGCGGCGTCCGCCTCTCCTCCCCGCCGCCGCCTCCGCCCTCCATCCTCCGGTCCTCCCTCCCCCTCCTCTCCCTCGACGACGTCGTCGCAACCGCCGGTGATGGAACCCTCCTCGCGTCGGGTCGGCGGAGCGCGAATTCCGAGGGTGGCTTCGCGAATCTCGATGGGCGCGACCTCGAGGAGCCGGAGCGGGCGATCGCGAGGAGCTTCGTCGCCGCTGACGGAAGAGACTTTCCCATAAAAAAAGTGAGGACCGAAGAGATATATAGTGGAAGGAAAAAGGGGGGTGGTTGTGAATATCAAAATGTGAAGGACTTTTCTGCAAAATCTACCCCCACTTTCATTTGCTGGATTTGGAGAAAATCCAGACGAGGATGGGCTCCCGAATCTTTATTCTAAAATCTCCCAAATAAAGATTATGCTGATATTCTTCTCCTTATGTAACAACCACTTTACACCTCTTCATTGAATGTCACGTGTTGGATTGTAACCTAAGTTTTGAAGTTTTTGGAATTATATATTCCCTGATGAACTATATACCTAAATTTATCAAACACGTATCTTTACCACAAAAAATAACACCCATTTTTTTTTTCATTTTCATGATGTGAAATATACTAATGCACAGCCCTGAAATTAGTGAATTCAACTGTAGCCCTAGATCAACTTATAAAATGGGGTCTCAATAAATTTATATTAAAAAAATTAAATATAAAAAAAAAATTCTATAAAATTAAAACAAAAATGTCGAATGAAAAATAAATAATAACAAACTTAAAAAAAAATCAGGTTTCAAAAAAAAAAAATAAAATAACAAAAATTGGAAATTTAAACCTTATTCAAAGAGCAAAACTCTTTTTTTCATACAAAAAATAAAAAAATCCTTAAATCAATGGATTTGTTGTTAACAAAAAATATTTTTTTTATAAACAGAAAAATAAATTCCATAAAATAAGAATAAAGAATATGGATAAAATTCTAAAAAATTAAGTAAATGAATGAATATATTTAAATTAAAAAAATTTTAAGTTTATATAAAAATTCTTAATATATAAAAAAATATTCTAGATTTTATGGCCCTTTTTGGGAAGGGGCCTAGGCAGTTGCCTTAGTGACCTTTTGTCCAGGGGCTGGCCTTGCTAATACATTATTCATTTTGGATTAAATAACTTAGAATAATTTAATCATATGGGTTTGCTGGAATTCATATACCAGTTATTCCAGTCTTTCAAACATCAATTTTGAGGTTATTCTGACCAATTTGACTTATTCCAATCTTATTCTCGAACGAAATGGGACTTAAAAAATTGAGTGTTGTTACATCGAGATCTGTTTTCAACCCTAATTCCAGCCCTATATGCACCGATAGAAAATTAATGATGCATATGCTCACTTTAAAAAGGCATATGTTTCGAAAGAATTTTTTTACATTTTATATAAATGTATCCATGCAATTCATTAGAGCATATGCTTCATTTTTTTATAAAAAATATATACTTCATTAGATAAGGTATACTTTTTTTAAAAATTCAAAACACATATAGTTGGAAATGAAGTTAGACGTAACATTATCGTAAAAATTGTATTTATCATTCCTCAAAAAGGGCATAGGATAGAGTTAACTTTAGGAAAATTTCGTACCACCCCTCGCTTGGCAAGGTGGTCAAGATGCACCTCCCAATAAGGAGGTCATAGGTTCTAACCTGTATAACCCCTTGTGGGTGTCCTCGCGCTCCTGAGCCGTAATTTTGGGTCTTGAGTTCTGTTGTTTTATCCTCCCACTATGGGCCTTTTCAAAAAAAAAAAAAAAAAATTTAGGGAAATTTTTTAAAATAACCCCACAAGAAAACACAAATTTTAGTTTTGACTCCAAAGTTAATTTAATTATAAAACTGGTCCCGAGGGACGCGCTGACTGATCCAAAAATGGGAGACATGATTAGTAATCACGTCTCCGCCACTTCAATCCCTAGTTCTCGCATGCACGTGCTGGGGTTAAGCGTTGATTTTTTTTTACCTTTTTGTTTTTTATTTTTTTCCTTAATATAACATTGTACACTTACACATTTATTTCAATAGATTATTTGTGAAAATGAGGTAGATGGATCATACTAGGTGTTGGATAAAATTTAATTTCATAAAACAACCATTTATATAAAAAAAGATGAAACAATTATTTATAAAATTTAATTTTATAAAATAACTATTTATATATATTTGCATGTGATTTTTTTTATAATGGTTGCTTTATAAAATTAAATTTTAAATCTTATTCGGGTTTTAAAGTTTAATTTGATTTTAATTTTAAATCAAAGTTAGGTCTTATCTTTCTTAGATTATCTCTAACTTAATATTATTTTAAAATAGAGAAAAAAATTATGATGAGTATTATTTGTATTTGGGAATGAATCTTCTACTTCTTTTTTAATGCTTGTTTATTTATTATATCATTTTATTAATTTTTCAACACCTAATGAGATCTATTAATTTCATATCCACAAATAATCTATTTAATTAAAAATGTAGATAGTATTGTTGAAAAAAAGCAAAAAAAAAAAAATCACCCCCGGGTGCGCGCAGACCCCTTTTGATTGTGAATCACATATCCGCCATGACAATAGATGGACTGGTCAGTGCACCCATGTGGTGCGCTGCTGATTGGGTCAAAACAGTTCGAGGGCCAATTTTGTAAATAAACTGGTTATAGGATCAAAAATGAAATTCATTTTTTAACGGGGTTATTTTTAAAAATTTCCCTTAACTTTAACCCCTTTGAAGGGCACCGGTGAGTGGTGACAATTCCCATAAGAAGTCCAAAGACGGTATTTTCACAATTCATGGTTATATGTAAGGGCGGATGATCCCAATAAACCTTCCCTTCCTAAACCCTCGTAAAGTGGCGGGTGATATCCCTCAACCGCTATTGATGTCCAGATCCCCACAAATCCAAAAACCCTAATCGATTTATTTTCTAGGGTTTCGATACAGCTTTGAATGGACTCAATTGTGTCCTCCGCCATGGAAGCGATCTGCTCGCGTGGCCCCGGTGGCATCGCCGTCGAGGACCTCTGGCCGAGGATCGACGATTCCATCGCGTCCGCCGGGCTCGACCTCTGCGAGGGAGTCAAGGCGGCCATCTGGGGCCGTCTCATTGGTGTCCCCGGCCTCCGGTTTCACGGCCGGGACGGCCGGGTCTTGCCCCTGGGGAACCCCTCGGTGAGGTCGGTAGAGGGGGCGGGGGTTCTGAGGATCATCGCGGACGAGCATCTGAGGGACAATTTTCTCGGGATATACGACTTGAAGGCCTCCGATGCGGAGATTTCGGCGATACAGAGGAGGACTCTTGAGCGGCTCGCCATTGCCGGGTCTGTGTCTATTCTGCTTCTTTGCATTAAAAAATTGGGTGTTTGTTTTGAGGTTGGAAAGTATTGATGGTTGTCTTTGTTGAAGAAGCTGGTGGTTTGGTAGGAGCACAAATTTTTTGTTTTTTGTTTTTGAAGAATTTTTTTTTTTGAAAGTAATCGGTAGGCCTTCACCTTCGTATTAGATAAGAAGAAGAGTGCTCAAATGGAAATACAAGATAAGAAAACTCAAAGTGAAAGGGGTCCCCTGTAAAGAGACCCTTTTCAAAGAAAGACCCCCAAACATAGAGTCGACTACTCATGAATCAATAAACGTCTCCCCACCAAAGTGATGGATGACGCTCCTACAGAAGAGCACCCCCAATCCTTTATGTTACTAATCGCCGCCTCCCACACATTTTCAGCGTAAGGGGTCTCGCCCTTAAATATAACATTGTTCCTTGTGCGCCAAATGGACCACAACACCGCCGGAATCACAACTTGCGAGACTTTTGCTCTAACGTTCCGATCGCCTGCCACTTGTAAGGCCTTTCCAGTAGCCCATAGCTCCTCTGTAGATGAGAAGCTGGCATTCACCCCATAGGCCTCTTCCAACCATCCCAAACCCTCCTCGCCACCGAGCACCTTACAAACAAATGCTCTTCATCCTCTGAACATAGAGCGCATGTAGCAGTTTTTGAAGATTTGTTGAAGGAACATCTAACCATTGGTTCATTATAATTAGGATTTGAATTGACTTGATTCTCTCAAGCACTTTCAAATCTATAACTTCTAAGCTGACTTTTTTTCCTTTTACCCCCATTTTGGTGAAGAAGAGTGATGTTCATCAATTATAATAAATGATAAATAATTAAAAGTGATACAGAATAAGAAAATATAGAATGAGTGATATAAAGTTAGATGTAGGCTATGCAACGCGGATACGGAGATGGTACACAGTGACATGATATGAGTGACAAAGATACAATAACAAATAAATCGATAATATATGTTATAACTTGTATATATTCTTATCATCTAACACATTTCCACCAATGTTGTAAAAAATGTTAGGCGCTAGTCGGACGGTTGAGAAGGGACTAGAGATTAATCGGCTTGGTGGGGATTAATAGGAGATTAATCAATAACTTTTTAGAATAATAAATACAATACATAAACACACATATATTATATATATAATAATTTTAGACTACAAAATAATAACAAAGTAACATCAAAACAAAATTAACAATATAAGAAAAATAGGGATAACATAAAAAATTAATTAATAGATATATAATATATAAGATAACTTAATAACTTATTAGTTAACTAGGGATTAATCAGAAAAGCAGCTAGGCGTTAAGCGTTGTAAGCTGGGACCGCCAGGCCTAGGCGGAGGATTAATTGGGGCCTAGGCGGGATTTTTAGAACATTGATTTCCACCATAAATTGAATGACATTTGGTGAATTACACAAAAAAATCCAAAATACAGATGACACTGGGAATTCGGGATTGTTCTGAAGCTGGAACAAAGGATAACAGAAGGTATTTATTCAAAAACTGTATTTGGTTTAACAGAAGCACTTAAGAAAATGGAAGACCACCCAAAAGGAATGAACTAATGATTACTTGTACTTCTCTCAGTATCCCAGTGCAAAACAGCAAAATCTTGTTCTAAAAAGAATAAATTTCACTGAAGAATCGAGGAAATGTAACAATTTTTTGGGTACTTGGTCACTGAGGTTTTCCTGATTATTCAAAGATGGTGAATAGTTCTTTTTTTTTTTGGTTGGGGGGGCGGTGTTGCTCTAAATACAGGATCAGTAATCTACATGCATAGGTGTGACAATTGGGAAACTAGATGGTTACTGACCTCTGTTGCCACCCCTGTCCCAACCCCTTGTTTCAAGCAAGGTTTCAAACTGTTGTTTGATTGTGTACTTTTGTTTCATTGATTCAACTCTACCTTTATTTATTGTTTTGATACAGATATTGATTTTTGATAGACTGGAATGTTCTGTTTTGTTTTCTTGTAGCGTGTTATTGTATTATTGTTTCAGACATTCTTGCAATGAGCTAGCAGTGGATCTGTCTATACCTTTTTCCATATAATATTGTCATTCAAATATAGTTGGAGGAATTTTACATTTTCTTTTATGTAAAATGAATGTCGCATAATATTTGTTTTGCTTTATATGCAGAACTGATGGAATCACACAGAGTGAACTTGCCAAAGAATTTAATGTGAAAGGAAATAGCATTTTCTATTTCTTGAGGCAGCTTGAATGTAAGCAATTGATTACACGCCAATCAACTATTATAAGGACCAAAGAAGTTGGCGCAGAGGGGGACAATGATACGAGAAATAGCTCCATTGTGAACACTAATTTACTACATTTGCATCGCTATTCAAAACATTTGAATCTGAATTCTCAACAACGACTTGAAATTATACGACCAGATGCATCAGAAAATAATGACAATGCTGGTGAGAGTCCTTTGACTGGTGGCTGTGACTCTGGGTATTGTGCCAAAGAAGAAGTGCTTGTGAAGGATTATCTACCAGCAATGAAGGCTGTTTGTGATAAACTTGAAGAAGCTGGTAAAAAGGTCAATAATTTTTTTGGTATGGACTTGTCAACAATATATTCTGTAGGCTCAATTGGTTGATTGTGTGCTTATAATGGTAAGAATTTGTTGCAGGTCCTTGTTGTCTCTGACATTAAACTAGCTCTGGGATATAGGAGGACCCCGGGACATAGAGCCTGGAGAAATGTGAGTTTTTGAAACCGGTAGAGGATGAACCATTTTATGCATATACCAAAAGTTTGCTGATCCTTAGCCATTTTTTTTCTGTATGTGTGTTGTGCCATACAATGCATTCACAGATATGTAATAGGTTGAAAGAAGCTCGTCTTGTGGAAGAATTTTCTGCAGAAGTGGACAAGAAGGTGCTCTTTTATAACTAAATATACTATTTGGGTACTTAATTCATAAGTGACCCTTAAGGATCTTTAAAGAAATTACTCATATCTCATGCAGGAATTCTCTATTGCTGTTTTGTACAGAACAATGTCAAACAAATGGAATATGTATTCTCCATGCAAGTGCACCTTCCAAAATGCGTGGAAAATTTGCTTTATAGTAATAGAGCTTGAGTTTTACAGTTTAGTAACTTTTGTAATGTTTAGATTGTGAGGACAATAATTTAATAATTTAAGATTGCAAGAATGGACATTTTATGCTATATTTCATCAACAGTTTCATTTTATTGCTGTATGTTATGACAAACTCAAACAATTTGGAAATAGGTTATGTTGAGTTGAGCACATGACTGAATTCTTCATGCACTTGCCATTACATATGTGAAAGAGTTTACTATCATCACTATGTTTCGGCTACTTCAAGTAATGTTTAGCTGGTTTCACAATATGGTTCATTTATTTTATAATTCATCATATTATAGAAGTTTTATTTGTATTGACAGTTCTTGATGAACTAATATATTTGATTGTTGTTTTATTGCATATTAGGTTGTCAGATGTCTCCGCTTATTGAAAAGTTTTGATCCAAAAGATTTTCAACCAAAGGCTTTGGTACGTGGATCTGATGAAATTGATGCAGAACAACTCATTAAACGTGGGAAGAGAGGCCAAATTTATGATCAGCTTGTAGAGCTCCCTATAGAACATCAAATATATGACTTAATTGATGCTGAAGGACATAAAGGACTGACTTATTCTGAGGTGTGTAGTCTATTAATTTTGGTCTTTGTATTTAAGATTGCTAGAGCTCTTGGTAATTGCTTTGGATATTTCTTCTGTCTGTTACTGGGGCTTAGTAATGTGAGATGGTTTTGGTATGATGTGGGATAATGATAAATAGCTTATTAATTACTCTAGTAAGCTGAGGAGGAAAATATATTGGATTCAGATAATCTTGTTTGAATGCCTCATTTACATGCGCGATAGGCTGTTATGTCCCCCACTCGTTTTAGAAGCTTTCCTTTGGTTGCTATAAAATTTGAGGAAGGTTAATCAAAACAAAATATTAGTGTGATCCCATTGCTAGGGAAAAAACATATCAAGATGAGTAGTCAGACCATTGCAGCTGACCAATTTCTGCAAGAAAATTCCCTTCTTGCTGCTGCAAATCATCTTAGATTCCTATGGTCCTACCTCTATTTGGCACCAGTCAAAATATGTCTGATTGGCTAAATTTTCTATTCTGCATCATAGCTTTTTCCATTTTTGGAGGAAAGGTGGGAATTTACCACCGAGAACTTCTATTGATTCTGATATAAACTCTAAAACATAATAGTACAATACCTTTGTTGGTGTCCTCCATGGACAATCAAAGAAAAGTAAAGTTTTTTTTTTTTTTTTGAAGAAGGGATGTCACCAATATCATTAATAAAACCGGTACACTAAAAAAAGTGGAAAAGATGAACAGAGAAGAAAAATAAAGACGCATGGAAGCTCCCCACAAGCATGAATGTCTCCCACTATATTCCCTTTCTACAATGATCAACCCTTCTCAAGGTAGAAACCATATAATCACGTGAAGGCTAGTAACAGAAAACCAAACATTCTCAAATCTGTACAGAACATTCCTTGCAAAACACTTGTCAATACAAGCAAATTATATATCCCTAGCAAGGCTATAAACCAACACTTTCTTTTTTCTGTCTCCTTGCGTCATCTGCCTTCTGAAACTGTTTACAATGGTATTCAAGGATCTCAGAACAATAGGTATACCTAGCACTTTTTTGGGAATCCCAGTCAACCCAACCAATTCACACTAGTTTCAATTCCATAGCCACATGGTTCACAGATCAGAATTGTGTCTAGAGCCCAGACAGCTCCAATGATTTTAGTGAGTATCTTGTTAAGGTAAAGGGTCCTCTTAAAAAGCCTGCACTTTTAAAGGAGTGAAGTAGTGCAACCTTTCCAATAGATCTTCACAATGCTGCCATCTTCCCTGTTTAACCAATTAACCAATGCATGACCCGCGGAGAGTTTTTTTTGAAATAAAAGGTATGTGCTATCCTATTAATTGAAATAGAAAGCCTCTGAACAAAAGGAAACTATACAACAAGATGAAACTATAATAAACCTAAACACCCACTAAAAATTAAACCTCAAATTGAACTACCCAGACCATGCGCTATCCATAATGGTTGAAGGAGACTCCTCTTCAAGAATCCACTGGACCCATGATTTAAGAAGAGTAGAAATCATCACCCATGTATCCTCTCCATAAACCCTTTTGTGTTGCAATAGGCATTTATTACGAGTTTACCAAACACTCCAAACCTCATGGTGGACAAGCCTTGGGGGATACTCGCTGAGAGTTGGGAGCCAGTTTTAAAAGACTTCAAAACACTTTTCTGCTTCTCTTCTGGACAGCCTCATTCTCAGAATCTGAATAAAGCTTTATTTTTGTAGCATACCCTCACCTGTATCTCTGCAGATTCTGCTGCATTGATATCTCTTTTCAGTTCTTACCATAGGGCATTAAACACACTATCTCTCTCAGAATTATCATCACGCCTAAGCGACAGAATACAATTATGCTGATAAAGTCTTTTTATTGGCAAACATCCAGAGTTCTGAATATGATTTGCAAAATTTATTTAAGGTAAACTGTCATTGCATAGCATGATGTGAGACTGGCTCATTTATGCATGGATTAATGCATAGAACCAGTTGCCAGTTAATGATAGTGAATGGTTAGTGAACATGCATGGGCTGTATCTTTAGTTTTGATTTTTAAAAGAGAGAAATTTGACTGGGTTTTTTATGCATTAATATGTTGTACTCTGAGACCCTTAGTATCTTGACTGGCCGCTGTGTTTATGATCTGAAAGGTCATCCAGATATGCTTGCACGAATACTTTTGTATACTTTCTTTGATACACTAATGCAGATAATTTTTTTGTCACATGTCAGTGGCTTGTCAATGCTTGATGCACATATGTAAATTATTCATGTCCCTATCATTTGTATGAAAAGGTATGTAGACGGCTTGGACTTGATGGCAAGAAGAACTATCCTCGGCTTCTTAACATGCGTTCAAGGTTTGGATTGCATTTGCAGTCTGAAAACCATAACAAATCAATGCTTTATCGGCTGTGGACATCTGGAAACTTCAATCATGGTTCATCTGCCATCATTCCCAACAAATGTGGAAGTATTCTTGGCACAAAACAATTGTCAACACGACCTGGGGAGGACTCAATTTTGAATGATCAATCATCTCCGTCTGTCACTCTATTGACATCTGACATTAAAAATGAGCTGGAATCTCCTGAGGAATCGGGGAAGGTGCAGATTGAAATGGAAGGTCCAAGTAAAAATGCTGGTCAAGATGAGGATTGTGAGGCAGTTGTTAATGAAGCAAACTCACAAAATACATTCGATCATGTCCATGAGATGGTGGGCATAGATCATGAGGCAAGAACGACGACTATAAATCCAGCAACTGAACTGAAAGAATCATTGGGAAGTTCTCATTGTGCTTCATTAACTGTGTCCAAGCCTAGATCTGACATGATATATCCATGTCTGAAAGAAACTGCTCTGGGTGCCTTAAGGGAACAGAGGATACTTGAAAGATTACAGGTTTTACTCCTGCTCCACTTTATTCCTGTTTTATATCATACATTCAAGATATGTAATCTGCCATTATTTTGAAGTTCTATAGATAATTTTACAAGTGATTTTGATTTATCTGTTACCTTGTCTTTTGGATACTTCATGAATCAGTTAATGGTTATTGTTTACATTCTATATCTAAGCATATTCAGTTAAACATATAGAAATTGGAATCCAAAATAAATATAAATATCTTTAACCATCAGTTGTACTCAATTGATCCTCTTCCTTAGACAAGCATTGATAAGTAAATTAAAGGTTTATTTGATTGTTTTCAATCTCCATCGAACTTCCATATTTTCTTTTGGAAACTATGGTATTTTCTTTTGGAAACTATGGCCCCACTGCCCAGTATGATCTGGCTTAGCTCGGCTTGACGCAAATAAATTACAAGGAAGCAGTTAGAAACATACTTTGGACTCAACTTGTATCTTTTCCTCTCTGGTGTTGTGAACTTATTATATATGTAATGCTTTTCATTATATTTATACTATGCTGTTTACCTTTTGACATCATGGAAGTGCGTCTTGCAGTGATCTTGTTGGTCTTTGGCACAGGTGTAAGAATGGTGGTGTTTACTTTATGTTTTCACTTTTTTTATATATCATTTGTCTGTTGGTTCTTTAGAACGTGATGGTTTTTTTATTTATCTTCTATGTTTTGTGTTATATTATTCGGTGGTGAAGTGCTGATAAATTTATTTTACTCATTCAGGAGCAGAAATTCGTTTTGGTTGCTGAACTTTGTAAATGGCTTGAGGGTTTGGAGAAGGACACAACCACTAAAATGGCTAAGAAGACCTTAACTCATATGCTGGAAAAACTTAAGCAACAACAGCTTTGCAAATGTGTTCAAGTCAGTGTCCCCGTTGTAACTAACTGTGGTCGTAGTCGTACAACTGTGGTGGTTCTACACCCATCTGTTGGAAGTTTAAGTTCGGAGCTCCTGGCTCAAATTCATGAAAGACTCAGAAATTTTGATGCACAAGGTCGACAGGGATTAGCTCGATCAGTGAATCAACCGGTGTCTGTATTAACAGATGTCAATAGGCCTGTAAACCACCACAGAGTTCTGGATTCCCAGATTGTTACAGAAGCTATGCGTGCGAATGGATTTGTTCCTGCAAAGATGATTCGTGCAAAGCTGCTGCATATCTTCTTATGGGACTATCTCAATAATCTACCTGATTGGCATGATGCTTTGTCCTCTGGAAAACATAGCTATGATCCAAAAAATCCTAACAGCACTTGCAAATTGTTTGCTCTGGACGATGCTGTAAATGCAATGCCACTTGAACTTTTCCTACAAGTTGTTGGATATGCACAGCAGTCTGAATTCTTGGTTGAGAATTGTCGATCCCGATTGACTCTTGGTGAGCTTCCAGCCCAGGAATACAGGCGTTTGATGGATGCTCAAGCAAAGGGACGACTTGCATTAGTTGTTCGTGTTTTGCGCCGGTTAAAGGTAGTACTTCTATCTGGTTTGCTTTTGAACTTTCATATGCCTACATGCATAAAATGGTAATGAGGATAGGTAGTCTCCATTAGTAGCTAGATATATGTTTTCGCTTGTGCAATTTTATGTTCAATTCTGTCTTAACAATTTCCCATAAAATTACAATTTTGGTTAACTATTAGATACATGAATATGGAATGACTCGTCCATGGTTTTATAGTACCCCGCAAACTGCATATGTGGTATGTCCTTAAAAGAGACACGTGGCCACATGTGTGGTACACGTGCTCACACACTAATTTTTTATTGGATAATGTTACATCCAGCCCCATTTCCAGCCTCCATTCCAGTCTACATATGTTTCAATTTTTTAAAAATAGTATACCTCATCTAATGAGGTACATGCTTTTATAAAAAATGAAGCATACACCCCAATGAATTGCATAGATGCATTTATAGAAAATGTAAAAAAATGCTTTCAAAGCATATCCTTTGATAAGTGAGCATATTCGTCAATAGAAATCTATTAACGCATATAGGACTAGAATTGGAGATGGAAATGGATCTGGGTGTAACTACGCCCTTTTTTATTTCTAGGAATGATTAAAAAACGAGTAATATGGATAGAAATTAGGTATATGCTATGAATAATGTAATTCAGTTGCATAATATGGAAGGAGAAAACAATGTTTAATACTTCAAAAGTATGAAAATGCATTTTCATTATTCATTATCAATAAAAGATTGAAGGTACATTTTAAGGACTTTACAATAGCATTTGAGTATTTTCGAATGGAAAGAGAGGAACCCCAATAGCATTCTACTGGAAGTGCATTCACCTTCAATTTTTTACATGACCGCTACTAGATATCCAAGTGATCAAACCATATAATCAACAATCCCCTCTCAAATCCATTGGGGAACATCTCTACCATTGTTCATCTCCGTCATTATTATCTTAATTAAAATAAAAATTCTTGATGCTGCGGTGAGTTCCAAGTCCTCCAATAATATTTCATCATGTTCTGTTTCTTCTTCTTTTACGATGTCTTCCTCCTCCCCCTCTATTGTGTCGCCATGCTCCTGTATTCTAGTTCTTCTCCTTGTATTTGTTCTTGGTGTTGAACTGTTGTTGCTCCCTCTTAGAAAACGGGTCTCTCTGTGTAGGTGAAGCTTTTAGATCTTGTTCATCCACCGCCCTCCCAAATGCTTGTTGTCTGACTTGTCTCCATGTTGAGTTCTTTTTTTTAATTTTTTTAAAATCTCCCATCTCACACTTTTGCGATCCACTCATCATACACGATTTATTATATATAGAGGGGATCATATTATTTTGAATTCTCTGCAACTTAATGAATCAATTTCTTAGTTTCTTTCTAGCTGGACCACATTGTTAAGATTCTTCATCCGACCTAATTTACTTTTCTTTGTGTGAAGCTGTTTTAAAGGAATGAATTCAAGATTAGTTTTTAGGTTTAGGGCCTGTTTGGATATGCTTTTGGGCTGATTTTGCATTTCACAATCCCAAAAAAGTCGAACGCGGACCAAACAGGCATCCCGTGGTTGCGTTTCAAAAACCAAATTCTGCCTTTTAGTGTAAAAAAACGGAGTTTGAAAAGCTGAGGTAAGTTTTTTTTTCAAAATCTAAGTTTGAAACAGTCATTAATTAAAGATTTTATTCATTACATGTTCAAAGGTACTACTGCTGGCTTGCATTTTTTTTTTGGAGGGTAAAAGTAAAATTTGTATTGCTATTTGAATTTGGATTTACAAAAAGTTTACAAAATGGCTGTACCTAGTAGAGTACACTTGAAGTGCAGCAGGAGGGAAAGTCAGAGCAAGCTGCCTTGCATCCTGATGCACCACAGCATATCCACCCAAGAGTACTCCTAGTACAAAACAAACCGTTGTCCACAAAAAGTCTTTCTTATTCTCTCATACCTAGTTCCTTCTGCGTCTGACTTGAGTGCTTGATCTAGTTCATCCCATATCCTGCCTGCAGGGATGTGTTCTTTCCCATCAATCACGCGCCAGGCTGCCAAGAGATCCACCGGTTGGTTGGCCTCGCGTCCGATGTGTGTAGCTTTCCACTGGTTGATGGAGAGGAGAGACTGTGAGATTGCAGAGAGTGTGCGTATCGCAGTCCAGGGAGGGGAGCCTCTACCATTGACCCAGGAGATGGCAGTTGAGGAGTCCCCTTCGATCCAAAGCTTAGTTATTCGGTGTTTAAGAGCTAGTCTAATCCCCTCTAGGATGCCATGTAATTCCAGAATATTGATGGAGGCCTTAGGGGCTTGGACAGCAATTCCCTCAAGAAAGCAACCCCTGTGATCATGCAATAGTGCCCCGAAGCCTGCTCTATCTGATGATAATGAGCCGTCTGAGTTTGATTTGATCCAATCACGGTCTGGAGGACACCATTGAATGAGCGTGGAGGTCACTGTTTTTTGTTCGATGCGGATGCCCCAATCAGACGCAATTTTGGTGAGGTCTTCATGGAAGGTCTTCCTCGAAGGAGGAGTTGCACGGACTCCATCACCAATATGCAAACTTCAGTTTATGTCTGGATTTGCCTTGTTGTAATATGCAGTTACGTTCTCGCCAGATCCACCAAATAGTGGAGGTCATTGCTGCTGCATGATGACCTTTGGGGCACCGACAGGGAAATAGCTTTTCAACCATAGGAGGAAGTCTACTAAGTTAGATCGGCGTGCCCTTTTCCACCAAGCTTGTGTATGATAAAAGTCCAAATATATGCAGAGAAGGGGCAAGAGAGGAAAAGGTGGCTTACTGTTTCCATCTCTCTGTTGCAGAGCTTGCATGTTGCTTCACGTACCAGTCCACGACGGAGAAGAAGGGCAAGAGTGGGTGTTTTGTTGTGGCAAGCCATCCAGGCGCAACAAGAATGTGCGGGAGCTTGATGGGGCTGCCATAGCCATTTAGTCCAGTCAAGACTTGGTCCTTTATCTCTATTGCGTCTCAAGCCACTGATATGGAGTGTGCGCCATGGTAGCTTTGTGGCCATATGAGGATGTCAGACCCAAAACCACTGATTCCATTTCAGCTATTTGATTCCAAACGTGATCAAGTTCGGTGGGCCAACGATGAGGCTTGCACCATTCCCCACTTCTGATGAGTTGAGAGACATGCGCAGCATGTGGGGGTCCCAAAAAATAGAAGATGCCCTCCCACCAGTCGGAAAGCCACTTTCCATGTATCACGGGTCATCCCAAAGCTGTATTTGTTGGCCCGAGAATATGTGGCAGTGGACCCCTTGCTTGAGTCGGCAGAGAGAATCTCCTTCAAATGCGGGTTGCACCAACAGGCCATGCCACTTTTCAGATTGAATTCGATTTGATGTATCTTCTATGTATCCATTGGGTTGATAGGGAGTTTGAGTGAGTGGCTACCTCCCAAAATTTCCTTCCAAGCGAAGCTGAAGCCCAATTGGTATGGCCTTTAAGCCAAATCCTCCATCCGATTTTGGATGACATTATTTTCAATCGATGTGGTCCATGGTTTTCTTCATGCTCGGGCCGCCTCAAATGCAGCGGACCAGAAAATCTGTAATGAATGCAGAACACTCTTAACCAGCTCAATCCGACCAGCATAAGATAGCAGGTGGCCCTTCCAGCCAGAAATGTGCTTTCTAATCTTGTCCAACAGAGGTAGATAGGTTGTGTGAGAGAGTTCTTTGTCAATAAGAGGTAGCCCCAGGTAGTGGACGGGTAATGAGCCCGAATTGATCCCCAAAGTCGTAGAAAATGATTGAAGATCAGGGAAATGTTTGCTAGGGAAAACTTGAGATTTTGAAGGATTGAGGCTAGGCCTGACCTTGCCTCAAAATCTGAGAACAGTGATTGAACCCCCTTGGATGACTTGAGAGATCCGTCGCAGAACACTAGCAGATCGTTCGCGAATATCAGGTGAGAAATCTGGTCCTGATGTTTTAAGAATGGGCCAATTTGTCCTGCAGTATATTTGTCAATAAGCATTGAAAAAGATTCCATCACTAGCATGAAGAGGAGAGGGGATAGTGGATCCCCTTGACGAAGTCCACAAGTGGCCCCAAAAAACCATGTGGGGAGCCATTGATTAGGACCGAATATTTTGATGTCTCAATGCATTGTTGAATCGTCCTATCCATATCGGGGGAAAATTCATGCCACATAAGACCTCATAAATGAAGGACCAGCGGATGCTGTCGAATGCTTTTTGAAGGTCGACCTTGATTGCCGTTCTGGCTGGTGTCCTCGTGGGTCAAGTATTGTACAAGTTCATGAGCGAGGAGGATGCCATGGAAATATTGCATCCCTTAATAAAGGCTGTTTGGTTGAGGCTCACAAGGCGTGGGAGAACTTGTTGTAGACGAGAGGCCATAATTTTTGTGATGAGCTTGTATATCGTACCACACAAAGAAATAGGCCTAAAGTTCTCCAGTGCATCCGCAGAGTTTCCTTTCGGTACAAGGCATATGAAGGTGTGATTTAATTGCTTGAGGAGCTGTCCTGATGAGAAATTCTCTTGAATTGCATTGCTCACATCCTTGTCCACTATTTCCCAACAATGTTTGAAGAAAAAGACGTTGAAGCCATCAGGACTAGGGCTACCATTAGCTTTCATGATCTTGAGGCTATGCAGAATTTCCTCCTCTGATATTGTGGAGATAAGTTGGGCTGCTTCCTGATCTGAGAGGGTTGCTTTGAAATGCTGCGGTTCACTATGAGGAGCATGTGGTTGGTTGAGTATATTGGAATAGAACTCTACCACCTGTTCTTTAACCATGGTAGGATCCTCAGATATGGACCCATCTGTAAGGTTTACTCTGCATAGAGTGTTTCTAGCCTTTCTGCCGTGAAAGATGCATAGAAGAATGCAGTGTTGGAGTCCCCTAACTGGAGCCAGTTCTGTCGAGACTTCTGTTGGATCATCGACTCTTCTGTAGCTAGAAGAGATTTATATGCCGTTCTCTCTTGTGATTCCCTGAGGATGAGAGTTTGATTTAGGGGATCCGATTGTAGTTGGGACTGTAGAAGGTCAAGGGAACGTCGTTGACGGGAAATGAGGTCTACCGTGGGGTGAAATTCTTCTCTACTCCAAGCTTTAAGGTGACCCTTGAATCTTTTTAATTTGCTAGCCAATAGAAACATCGCTGATCCACGAACCTCGCCTCCCAAGATATGCGAACAACAGACAAAAAATTTTCATGTTGGGTCCATGCATTGAAGAATTTAAAAGGTTTTGGTCCAGGGGGGAAAGAGGTACCGAAATAAGTTGCATGGCCGAGTGATCAGAAAGACCTTGTGGGTGATAGATACTCTGGCTTCAGGATGTAAAAGAAGCCAATCATCATTTGCCAGGATTCTATTGAGGCACCCCATATTCGGTTATCTGTCTGTTTGACCAAGAGAGGATGTTACCAGAGCTGTGCACGTCCATCAGTTTACATGAATCAATGCAGTCATTGAAGCGCTTAAGACATGTAGCGTTGTGGGGGCGGTCTCCCACTTTCTCCTGAGTATTATGGACTTCATTAAAGTCTCCTCCCATCGTCCATGGACCACGAACCGTGTGAGAAATAAGAGTGAGATGGTTCCAGAGAATCAAACGCTCCACAACACATTTAGAAGCGTATATAAAGGTATGGAGAGACTGCCGTTGGGAGGGAATGTGGGTGACTTGGTAGTGTAGTAGTTGGGCAGACTCCTCCAAAGGTAGGACATCTACACAAGTGGAATCCCAGCATAGCCAAATTCTGCCTTCCGGACAGAGGTGATGGGAGATGCTATTCTGGGAAGCCCCAAAGAGGTTTCTCTTTATTCGCTCAACGTTTTGAGGTTGGATCTTTGTCTCAACTAGTGCAACCATTTGTAAGTTAAACTTCTTCATAAAGTTTCAGATATCCTCCTATTTCTCCCTTTGATTTAGCCCACGAACGTTCCAGATGAGGCGGTTCATAAGCAAACCAATTGAGAAGGGTGCCAACCATGGCTAGGTTTCGAGAGGGCCTTGGGAGCCCCCCTTTTTTGCTTGTTTCCTCGTGAGTCTCTTGGAATAGGAGAGGGGGAAAAGAGTCTTCACCCCTCTATAGAGCTTCAACTGTTCTAGACCGCTTATCCTTCGTAGCAAGTATCGATCCTGGCTTAGGAGCCGCGGAGCCATTGTGGAGCGCTGCATTTTGGGCAGGGGTATCATTGGGGACAACCACTCAGGATGATTCTGGCCCCCGCGTATTGTACAGCCCACTGCTTGCTTGCGATGTTGATGCATCGTGTATTGCTACCGTTTGATTTGGAATTGTGGTGCTAGATTGGTTTACACTGATAGCCCCCACTGCATCTACACTAACCTTGTTGTTTGCAATGGAAAAATTATCTTTGTCATGTAGGAGCCCTTCCTCTTCATGGGTCTCTATAGAAATGAGCTGCTGTACTTCAGCTTTCGGGTCTTCGCTATTGTTCCAGGAGCATTCATTAGATTAAGTCCCTCTTCAGTTGCATTAGCCGAGAGTGCTGCGAAGTCGTTTGAAGTCTGCATCACTGAGGGTTGGATCCATGGGCTAGCATTCGCTTTTTTGGTGACCACTCGCCACTCCGAGACCTTCGAAGCAACTTGAGATGGTTGTATTGAGTTAATACACGGAGGATTGGGAAGATCCCCCATTTTTGAGAGTATCTGAACCTGAGTGTGGTCAACTGGGGGCAAGGCACATCGGTCTGCCGAATGCCCGAAAGTGCTGCAAGTTTTGCATGGAATTGGCTTCCATTCATATTCCACATTAACCGTTAGAATATCAACCCCATCAGATACCCTGATAGAGTCCGGAAGAGAAGTTTTGGCTGAGACTTCAACACAAACTCTGGGATAGACAAGACGAGATCGTTCAGCCGTGGCAGAATCTGAGTAAAGGGGTGTCCCAATGGCGCTTGCCAATTTGCTTAGCATGCGTTGACCCCACAGGTGCAATGGGAGAGAAGGAAAACGAACCCAGATGAGTATAGATTCTAGTCTCTCCAATTCCATCTTTGACTCTCGAGTCCATTGGCGTAGGATCAAAGGTCTGCCGCTCATCAACCACGGTCCACCCTCCATCACAGCTCCATGTCTTCTTCTAAAGAGAATCTAGCTATGAAGAAGCCTCCTTCCCTTAATAGAATTTCAAGGGAACCTTTGGGTTTCCATGTGCGCAACAAGAAATCCACGAAGGGCCGATAGAACAGGTGCTTTCCGATGACATAACCTAGCAATGAGTGCTTCCAGTGTTCCAGCATCTCCACGGTGTCCTCAGGGGAGCATGAGACTGTCACCTTACCGTCTACAACATCTGGGGCAATCAGTTCCAGCTTCGTGGCACATGGACGTGCTGAGACTGGGGTCGGGAGAAGCTGAGCCCAGGACTTGGACTGGGGAGCCAATGTAGCCCTTCCCCCTGTTGTCAGCTGCGGTTTCTGTTTGGGGGTGCCCTTCCTAAAGGGGGCCTCCGCTCAGGGTGCGGAGCCCAAGCTTTCCCTGACGCAGGTGGGATAAGTCCTCTTGGCTTCACAACATTCGAGGCAGTTCCAGCTCCTCTCCTTCCCGTGGTATCGAGGAAAAACCGAGCCCTCTTGCCCCTGTAGCAGAGGTCTCGCAGATGGTGGTTTTGCCTTTGTTGACAAAGGGTTTGCCTGAGTTGAAAGAAAGGAGGATCCGATCGATTGTGCCTTCCTTCGGGAGCTTCTGAGTAGGGGGTGTGATCCCCTTTGTGCTTCCAGTGTCCTTTACTTCTGCCGGAACTGCGGGCGCCGGATCCTTGGACAGGGAGAGGGTTTGGGCAGGAGACCCATCAGGGAGTGGACTCAGCTGGTCAGGGCCCAGTTCCAGAGTATCCGACACACACGAGTCGGAGGTGCCGGTCAGGGCCGGCGCCGACATAGCAAGTCTGCGTAGAAGTTTTCGCGAGCCAGTGTTACCTAGTTTTTGCGAGCCATTTGTTGAAGCAACAAATTACCTTCTTTACAGATACAGATGAAGCAATTTTTTGCCTTAAATTTTTGGGTGGAACTCGTGTCTCTGTCATCAATATTGCTGAAAGTAAATGAAGGCCTTTTCCCCTGGAATATAAAGTACTAGTTAGTCACTTATCTTAACTGCCTCACACTTATGATGGTGAATACTGTTTTTCATGCTAACATTCTAACAAATAATTTAATTCATGTCGTAGTTGATTCAACTGGTGACTCGAGGAGATGAGGGAGAAACAGATTTGGTTTCTCATGCTGTTCTTGCAGATGCTATGGAGCTTAAACCATACATTGAAGAACCTGTTTCAAGGGGACTGCCATCTTCAATCATCAGTTCATTCGATCTCCGTCCTAGAATCAGACATGATTTTATCTTGTCTAACCGGGATGCTGTTGATGCGTACTGGAAAACGTTGGAATATTGTTATGCAGCTGCTGATCCAACAACTGCTTCTCATGCATTTCCTGGCTCTTCTGTTCCTGGGGTTTGTATACATCAACTTATGTGGTTAACTAATTTTCTCTTCTGAAGTATTGTGATATTTATTATTTATTATTCCTATTCACCATCATGAAGTCTGACATGTTGTTCTAAGCTGTTGAGCCCACATGGATGTCTTGTCCAATTTATGTTTAGTGACAAAGTAGTTCGCCAAAATTAAGTTATCTGTAGTTGCAACACTGCGGTTGACCCCGGAATATATGATAGCATTTATTTGGTTGTGGCCTGTATACTTGATTAATGAGGCAACATGGCAGGTTATGCCTTCCTGCATGATTTCCATTATCTGTTTGCCAGTTATGGATTGGTCTTACCTTACGGAGCACTATTGAATTTCCCACAGGACAACCATGTTTGAGTGATGGATTTGTGTATATAGGGTGATTGTAGATTTATGTGACCCAATTGTTTTTCATTCTCTGCGTATGCTGTTTTCTTGTAAAGGTGTTCTATATAAACATATCCCATGCCACAATATTATGGGAGGGAGGGTCCATGTATTGTGCTAGAGCACAGTTGAAATGCTATCAAATTGTTTGCAACCTGTACAAATCACAGAGACTGATTATCACTTTGTATGGGTCATATGGGATCAGTATCTTGATGACTTGATTTTACTGCCTTGTGTTGCTTCTAATGATCAGCCGGCAGACCTCTATATCAAGGCACAAACATGTCCATAGTTATAGTATTTCCTATCTAAACTCTTGGTCTTTTACCCACATATTTTGAGGGGTATTAGAGATATGTATGTGTTATTTTTTTTGGGGGGTGTGTACTGACGTATTGGAATGACATGTAATCCTTCTCACGTTCTGGGCCATTTTCCCTAATGGTGAAATTGAATACACCCTTATTTCTTGTATCAGTATAGTTTCTATTCAGAATGTGTGTGGCTATTTATGTTGAAGGTTTATGGCCTTCTGGGAACATCTGAACTGTAATAAGTTCGATGAGTTATATGGAAAATTTTCTTCTATGTGCTAATGTATTATATTGACCATAACAATATTATGCAGACCACATTTATCCCCTTTGTCAGAGTGATTGGATTTAGCTGGAAATATGACTCACCTATTTTTATTGGATGCAGGTCTTTAGTTCTCGAAATTGGGCTTCTGTTCGGGTTATGTCTGCCGAACAGCGCATAGAGCTTCTTAAGCGCATGGAAAATTATGATTCAAAAAAGAAAATTTCATTTGAACAATGCGTCAAGATTTCTAGGGATCTGAATCTTACATTAGAACAGGTGAGTTTTTTTTTTCAGTCAGTCTGCATTATTATCTTTTATTTTTTGTGTTGTCATATGCCATGGCACTGTAGACCTATTGGGTGCTGCATAAGTCCATATCTACTGCTGTCATGTTAAAGTCATCATAAAGCAGAAAGAGAGCAAGTCAGAATTTATTTTTTCGATTGGGCATGAGATTTTTTTTTTCACCATCAGCAAATGGGTTGGTCAGCATGCACGTAATTTTTTACTATATTTTCTAGGGCATCTTCATAATTTCTTTGGCATAATTTTAGTTGAAATAGTTTCTTGGATAAAATTTCCACAAGCATGATACACATCTAGAAGCTGCTTGCAGGTGCTTCGAGTCTCTCATGATAAGAAACGTTCTCGTCTCCGTGGATTTTTGGGAGATTCAAAACCCAGAGGGCCAAAAACTGGCAAATATGTACCAAGTGTACGTAAAAAGAAGAGATCTCGTGAACACATGTTTGAGGATACTGTCAGAGAGATGAGTAAAATGGGACCACCTGATACACCTGATGGTTATGAGATTGATGTGGGAAAAAAAACTCACCACCATCCTTCCATAGAAGAGAATGGCATTCAGTTGGAATCATCTGATGGTGAGAGAGAAGAGTTTGGAGCTAAAAAGGAAGATGAGGAAAATTCTGCATTCATCAGCCAGTGTGCTATCTCAAGGCTAAGGCCCATGCGTCAAAAAAAGTTTTTGTGGACTGATAAGTTAGACAGGTATGTAGCTCTAGATTGATGACAAACATCAATCTACGGTTTTGTCTAAACGCAGGAAAATTTTTTATTCCATTTTATTATGAAGGAATTAGATAAGGAAAAATTCTAGTTCCATTTTATTACAAAGAATTAGATAAGTCACGAATCTTTATTATATTGTTTGAGTTTCTTTTTCTTTCTTTCTACCAGGCAATTGGTGATTCAATATGCAAAATATCGTGCAGTACTTGGGGCGAAATTTCATCGTGTTGATTGGGCATCCCTTGCTGACCTTCCAGCACCTCCAGATACATGTCGAAGAAGAATGGCAGCATTGAATAGTAATTTAAATGTTAGGAAAGCAGTTATGAAACTTTGTAATGTTCTTGGGGAACAATATGCCAAATATTTGGGCATGATGCGAGAAGAGGAACTCAATTGTCAAGAACAGACTGTGGATACTCAAGATGGATGCAGTCAACCTAATTTTCTTCCTCATACCTCTACTTCCAAGTCAAATTTTCAGGAACTTTACTGGGGAGATTCAGAAGATCAATTAACTAACATGGCCATTAATGAGATTCTGCTGCTCAAAAAAACAGCCAAGTTTAATAAGGCCATGTCCAACCATGAAAAAGAATGGACAGATATACCTGTACTTGATGAAATGAAGTTGGATGCCCAAGCTTGTGTTAGTTTTCTATTCGTTCCTGAAATTTACATCAGTTTTACTTGATCATGATAATGTTTCCTTTTATTTGTAGGCTGCCGAGGAAGAACACTGTTTTGATTCGTCATCAAACCCTGGTGCTAGGATTGAAAACCATACTGATACACGTCACAGGGATTCTGGTATGTTTTTTGGAACTGGTCGAAATAGGCCCAGTTCCCGTCGCCTTCCAGAAAAGTTTCTCAAGTTTCTGGATGGCAGAGGCATTAGTCCCAATGAACAAGTTCGTAAATCACCAGTAGCTGCCACAGCGGTGGAACTTCTCAAGTTGGTTTTCCTGAACACCTCCACAGCACCTGAGGTGCCAAGATTACTCGCCGAGACTCTGCAGCGTTTCTCTGAGCGTGAGCTACTTGTGGCCTTTAATTACCTCAGAGAAAAAAATTTCATGGTATGTAGCATTCTCTCACTTGGAATCTTGGACCAGTTTGTCATACTCCTCTGAATTTAACTTAATGGTGCATATAAGGTTGGCTTTTATCATGTGTGCATGCCAGCATGAATCTGCTTTATGTTATAACATAATAATATTTTCCTTTTTAATGAAAATTTTCCAATCTTCAAATGAAAAAATACATTGCTTTTTTTTAGTTTGCATCGCCATTTTGAGGTTGACAAGTACATTGCTGGTGCTGAGCTGGAGCATGGTTTCGTGGGAAAAATCAGATTCTTCCTACTGTATTTAGACCAAATGACCAATAAATATAAAAATGCTTGAATTCAAATGAAGATACTGTTTTCAGGCATCTTGTCTCATTATGTAAAGTGATTAGGAGATGAAGTTGTTTTTAATATGTCTAGCTGGAGTTATACTTTTGCAGTTCCCTATAATAATCCATCACTTTTAGTGGTAATCTGGATGAAAGCTTACAGCAGGGAATGTTGAAAAGTGTCGAGCAGTTGGTGAACATTTCTCTATGGTTAGACGGGGATGTTCAGGTGAATGTTTTATCAAATGTAATGTGGGTAAGGTTTGAAATTATTGCATCAAGGGAAATAGCCTCAGATTCAAATGGGAATTCTGGATGGTTGACATGTGCCACAAATATCAGAGAAGGTACCAATAAGGATGGGGAAACAAATAATTGTCAAAGGTTCGAGATGAGGACCTAAAAGGTATGCATTGCAATGGGCCAGCTCTACCGCTTCATTAAGGTTAATTCTCTTTTTAAGAGTGTCAAGGCATTCCTTCTTAAGGTTTCATGAAAGAAAGGTTAGGCCAACTCTGGGCGTACCTAGACCCTGCCAAGGCTGGCTCAAGCCTGAATTTCCATAGCTAAAAAAGGCTTAGTTTGTGCCTTTGTGGTAAGGATGTGAAAGATGATATTCTTGCATTTAATAACTTTGCTCGGGCACTCTTGATGAACAAACCCCTTATCATATGGGTAAAGGTTGTGATAGTGACAGACCAATTTAAATGGATGGGTAACATAATTACACAATTGATGCTACACACGTGAATATTGTTTTTTCTTGGATGTTAAAATTAATTGACACCAAAGCTGCAGTTGTCACGTGCAAAAATTACTAGCCTAGAAAGATATATTGGATGTGATATGCCATCTGAAATCAACTCTTTACCCTCGATGGCTCTACCATGATCTGTGATGCATGAGGCATAATGTGTCATGCCAATGGCCACAAATGACCAATCATATTTATACTTGTCATGGGTCAGTCAAGTAAGTTTTAATCATTTAAATCTTTGATAACATTCAGAAAATTTTCGTACACAGTGCCTTTTTATTCTGGTACTTGCAAATCGCATTGCCCAAGCTCTTTCCAACCAAATACCATGCACTGGGAATTTATTTACTTGTGTTAATGATGATGTTGCTTGGTTTCTAATATTCTTCTCGAATAAGCAGGTTATTGGGCAAGGAAGTCATCCCTTTGTTCTTTCTCAAAAATTCTGGCAAAGTGCTTCCTCTTCTCCCTTCCCTGTTGATACAGGAAAAAGGGCAACCAGCTTTTCTAGTTGGCTCCAGAAGCAAGAATATCTACAGGAGGATGGGGTCAGTCTATATGCTGATTTACATTGTGGTGACATTTTTCATCTGTTTGCTTTACTTTCTTCAGAAGAATTCTCCATTTCACCGTGTATGCCATTGGATGGCATTGGAGAGACTGAGGAACAGGTCACTTTGAAGCGTAAAATTTGTAGAGAGAAAAATGGCTATGAAAATGAATTTAAGAGGCCAAAAACACTATGCTTTAGAGAGGGTGATTGTCCTCGAAGGGAGAAAGGCTTCCCTGGTCTTAAGGTTTCCTTAAACTGTGAAAAAATATCAAGACCTGGAACTGTGAAATTCTTCAAGGATGATGGAAAGGATAAGGTGTCCTTACATTGTGATGGGAACCTCCAACCAGATTCTTCTTCTGCACCGTGTTCTCTTGATGATTCTTATTTATCTCTTTTTCCACAATGCCATAAACATTGCAGTACTACTTCTGGTGGTGGTGTCCATGATGATTCCATATGGGATGCTATGGTGAAATATGCTGAAACAACGGCATTGAGACTTGGACAAAAACAAGTGTCACATCTTCAACCTGACCTATTCAAGTATGTTTATGCTGCAATCAATCAGGCTGGTGAGCAAGGATTAAGCGTGGAACAAATTCCCCAAGTCATGACCATTCCAGGTATTTAATATTTTAATTGGTTAATCACGATTTTGGGACAAGGGATGACAGTGAATCATTAGGTATATTATTAATGAGTTCCTAGATATTGTCTCAACTTTCTCCATGTATTTTTGAGTAGGTGAAAATCTAGCTGAGACGGTCATTGATGCCCTCCAAGTATTTGGACTAATTGTGAAGGTAAATTTGTTTGACTTTTATGATTTACAAGCAACAATACCGTCATCCTGTGAACATCACCAAAAAAAAAAATCATCATGAAATGGTTTAAGAATGTATTTTCACCATATGTGAACATCTTCATCAATGTGTTAATGCTACTAAGCTATGTTAAACGGTGTCGTTGGGTCTTGGGTCATGGGTCAAATATGATTCGAATTGACCCGCTGCCTACCCCCATTTGGGTAGAAGAATAGATGTGGAATTGGGTGGAATAAGGGTGAACAAGCCCATAACTTGTTTATTTGCAAGGAATTGGTTATAGGTGGGAATAAACTAGTATTGGTATGCTAACCAAATTTTGATCTGCATAGAAAGAACAAACAAGTCTTCATTTTTAATAGAATTGTGGTAGATCGTCTACCTTTCTTCGAACAAAAGGGAAAAAAGGAAGAAGAGAATAAACAAAACAAATATCTTGTAGATAGATCCAATTTATTAGAACTGCTTTTGATTTTCAACAGTACGATGGTCGATGGGGATATTCTGAAGTTTCACCTGGTTGACAATTAGATAACTGTAGTAGAATGTATAGATTTCTAATATTTGTGTGTTTCCTATTCAGGTCAACGCATTTGATTGTGTTCATGCCATTGCTGCTCATCATAAATCAAAGTACTTCTTGTACTCTGTATCTGGTCACCTTCGAGATCTTAATACAGAAGCCAGAAATAGTAGAAGCTCTCAAGAACATCATGAAAGGGCTTCCAATATTCAGACCGAAACCATAACAAATCTTTGTGATGGGCACAAAGTGACAATCCTCAATTTGCCTGAAAGAGATACATCATCCTGCAATGAAGCTCCAGTCAGTGAAGTGGATTTGAGATCAAAGACATCAGCCACAGAAGGAGCTGAGGATGAGACCATCAAATGCCCAACATTTAGAAGCTCTCGAGAAAATCATGAATGGGCTTCCAATATTCAGACCGAAACCACAACGAATCTTTGCGATGGGCACAAAGTGACAATCCTCAATTTGCCTGAAAGGGATATGTCATCCTGCAATGAAGCTCCAGTCAGTGAAGTAGATTTGATATCAAAGACATCAGCCACAGAAGGAGCTGAGGATGAGATCATCAAATGCCCAACATTTGCTCCTCTACCTATATTACCGTGGATCAATGGGGATGGTAGCATGGACACCATCATGTACAAGGGACTCACACGTCGTATTGTTGGGACTGTTATGCAAAATCCCGGTATATCAGAGGTATGTCTTCTCTCCCTCTCATTCCCCAGTGATTAGGCGCTGATTATATACTCAATTCTACCTTTCACCTTTCTATTAAGGCTGGACTTCAGTGAGAACCATTACTTTTTGGAAAATGTTACAGTCAGTCCTTTTTGCAATCTTGTTTGCACATTGTTTTGTGTGTGTGTGTGTTTTAAAGTATATACGTGGCCAATGAACTACTTTCTTTCATAAAAAAATGCAGTACATACTTGGATGGGCTGATTGCATATATCTTTAAAAAATTTGTAGTCAGCGTAGTCAATTTCATATACTGTGGTGGTGACGTGGAGACTACATTACAAATAGGGCTGCAAAACAAACTCATACATCCCAACTTATCTATTGGTTTCATACCCATGTAAAAAATATATGGTGCATGACAGTGGATCATAAATAGTTCTGGTGTCTCATTGTACCACAGGGCATTAGATGCACAAGAATTCATGCTATTCAAGTCATTGAATTGCTCCAGGAAATAACATATGTTACTACTATGAGATTTCTGACTCGTTTTGTCCACAATGACAGGATGACTTGATCCGTCGGATGGAGGTGTTGAATCCGCAGGTGCATCTTCGATTCTTATTCAATTATTTCTAACGCAAATTGCACCGCCATTGATAGTCATATTATGTGAATTTAATGTATCGTGCTTTATCATATCGGCTCCATACAATCGGAATCGATAATGTCTAATTCATGTTCATTCAAATTGATGCAGAGTTGTCGAAAGTTATTAGAACTGTTGATACTTGATAATCACCTCACAAAGAGGAAGATGCATCAAACGACTTGCAGTTCAGCCCCTGCTATGCTGCAAGGTCTTCTGGGAAATAAGTTCATGAAACCGGAACTAGTTTTCCGGAATCACTTCTTTGCGAACCCCATGAGTACGCACTTGCTGTAAGTGAAACCGTAAATCTTGTTAAATATATAAATGCAAGCTCAACTAATTATTCTCATCTCTTTCCTCTCTAAAATTGAAAGTTTTGGTAGTCAACAAATTATCAAATTAAAGTAATGTGAAATGATGGTGGTTGACCATGTAATATTTCATGTGTATTCTGATAAATTGGTTTTTATGGTGGGTAATTATTAGAATTTTTTTTACATATTTTGGATTTCACATTATGTACATTATGGTCATATTGAATTTTCACTGATCAAAATAAAGGGTTCAATTTTGGTTATTGATTTAATTGAAGCTGTGGTCGTTTAAATTATACATTGTTTTTCCATATTGGATAATGTTAGAAAGAGTTAGTGGTGATGGGTGTAGGATGATCCAACCTTCCGTATAGCCTTGATTTTATCTTCAAACAATAAGGTCGTTGATTAAAATAAATAATGCATAATGTGAATTATATTGAGATATACTAATTTTTTTTTTAAAAATAAAATATGATGAGAGCTCACAATCTATGTTATCACAATGAAAAAAAAATTAGCGACATTGCAGTTCAATTGCAGTCCATCATGTTATTATATGAAATGAAGTATATATTAAGATATATTAGTGTATTTTTTTTATGATAAAAAAATGAAAAAAATGGATTACAGTATATTATACTATGATAATTCAGTATATATTATGTTATTATAGCGTACGGGTTACAAAAACAGATTGCATGTATCAGCACTCTATCGCAATGTATCTGGATTAGGAATGGGAGTGTAAAATGAATTTGAGTCTGCAAAATAGATGTGCATTTACGATTCAAATAAAATTTAAAAAAAACAAGTCACAAACGCCAATTCATTACATTATCTACACATCCAAACAACCCCCAATGCCCAATCTACCTCGGTTGCTGGATAACGCGCGGGTTCACCCGGACCGCGTTCACAATCTTCGGCGGTACCTTCTCACGCACCCCCCTAACCTGCTCCGCCAGAACACGCGACCCCTTCCACTTCAACGCCCCCATCGTCACCAGCTCCCTCTCCCTCACCTTCTCTTCCTCCCCTACAAATAAAAAAAAACAACAATCGCATGTCAGTACCGACATCATAAAAACTCTCGAAATCCATCGATCGAGGTCTTACGCGGACGGTCGAGATCGTCGTCGAAGAGGTCGTCGGGGAGGAAGGATCCGCAGCCGTCGTCGTCGTCGGATCCGACGATCGGGTCGTGGAAGCACTCGGAGAGCCAGTAGTCGCGGAACCAGGGGGACGAACGGACGAGATCCCACCACGCGTCGGAGAAGTCTTCGACCGTCCGATACGCCCAGGGGACGTACATCGGCGCGTCCGGGTTCAGCCCCGATTCCGATCTCCTGTTAATTACGTCCATCTGCCACTGTTTGATTTCATCGGTTCGTCAGTGCCCCTCCCTTTTTTATCGAGCAGTCTTACGTAAATGCCCCTTCAACTTCGCTTATTTACTGGGATTCGTTGTCGGGGGCACGTCTACTCCCACCATCCAATTCACTTAATCCACCACTGAAAAACAAAAAAATCCCATTGACCATTGGGCTGATCAACCGTCTTATCTATCACTGTTTAAAATATTCGATAAAACTCTGTCAAATTAAGTGTTGATATTGTAAGTGAAAAATTGTTTGGTTTGATAAGAAAAATTAAATTTTTATTTGTGGTACTTATAAAAAAATATTTATATTTATTTAATAAAATATTTTTTTATTGTTATTTGGTTCGTCACTTTTTGTAAAATGAAAAGATTGAGGACAGAATGGTCTTTCAATAATCAATAAGAAATATTTTTAAAAAAAGTGTTAAACTGTTTACTTATTAAATATGTTTATTCGTTAATAAATACTTATAATAAACACTTAAAATAAACACATAAATAAAAAAATAAATATTTATTTTAAATGATAAATGACATAAGTGTGTATTTTTTGTCAAAACATATGCGTCCTTAAATCAATACATGGAATTTTTTGAGTTGGTGGGCTCAGTGAATTGGTTGGTGGGAGTAGACGTGCCTTTCTATGTTTAATAAAGTTGAAGAAGGGAGGGGTAGTATTGGAAATTGGAGACCATGGTTTTTCGCTTCCAAACGGCGCACACAGTACTTGTGTGTTTTGGGGTGCGCGAGGTTTTGTGAATCTGGATCGTTGGTTGGAGGATCCGATGGTGGTCGTTGTGTTTTGACGTTTTTGATGACGTGGAGGCGTGCTAGTCGATGAAAGCGACCGCGGCAGGGGACACGTCGCCGTCCTCATCTTGATGACGTGGACTGGGGGTGATAAATATGAACTGGCACTTCGTTGTTTGACGGTGATTCGCGGTGACGTTTAGATGGAGTTGTGACATCACGGGCGTTGATGATTGATGATTGATGATGGATATATATAATAACGGTTTTGTTAACCGGTACTCTCATTGTTCTTATTAATCCACATTAATAGTTATTTTTTAAGTAACTTAATAAATTAATTATGATATGGTTAAAAAAAATAAAAGATTTTTTAAAATATCAATAACACTCCTAATAAATTCACCACATTTTTTTTTCTTCTCTCCCACACCCAATTTTTCTTACACAATGTTTAAAAATAAAAAATGTTATAAGCATAAATAAAATAATTTCAAGAAAATTGTCTTATTTATGTAAAAAAAAGTATGTATACCAAACAATTGAACAATATTTTTTTTGTGTATAAATTCAGTTTTTTATATATAATTTATTATGTATGAGTAAACAGTGGCGAAGCCAAATTTTTTTCTAAGGGGGGGCTTTACACGAAGTACAAAACAATTCATTATTTATATATATGTCTTTTATATAAAATTAATTTTAAACAGTGACATTCATAAAAATTTATCATACTATTTAGGAAAATTATATTTGGAATAATTCATTCACGTGTTCATTCCTAAATATATCAATTAACACAAAATGTACCTGAACTGGATTATTTGAAAAGAAATATTCTTATTCTCAACTAGAATTACCAAATCAATTCTTAATAGTATGCATAATAAGGGTTTATATATGCATAATAAGGGTTTATATATAAAATAAAGAGAATGAATAACAATGTACGAGTGAATAACATACATAGAGTGTATAATCGTGTGTAAAAAATAGTTCACAGGGTAAACGATAAAAAAAGATATTAAAGAATTTAGAAAAAAATATAATCACCACTTAAGGGTGTGTTGATATATTAAAAAATTTGAGAGACCTAAATAAAATAAAATATTTTTTTTAACAATATTTGAGTTTATTTTCCCAGTCATTTTTATTATGATTCAATAAATATATATATCCATATTAAACTCAGATTCTCAATTGTTCTTGTTTGTTTACTATATAAAAAAAATGTTGATACACAATGTTTTTATTTCAGCCCCACTTCCAGTCCTATATACGTCGATAGAAAATTATCAAAGCATATACTCACTTTAACGAGGAAGATGCTTCGATAACTTTTTTTTACATTTTCTATAAATGCATTTATGCAATTCATTATAGTACATACTTCATTTTTTATATAAACATACACCTCATTAGATTAGATATACTAATTTTAGGGCACGTTTGGATGCAGTGATTATTTGTACGTGTTTTTTTGCACATGCAAATTTTACATTGTACGTGCAAGGAAAATTTGTACATTGTTTACACATGTTTGTCTATTTTCATATTGTGTTATCATTTACACATATGTTCTTATTAGTAATTGTTTGTCTCATATATGTGAAACTGTTTGTATATGTGTCAATTTATTAGTTAAAAGATAAGAATATTATAAATATATAAAATATTTTTTTCAAATGATTATCAAATATATTATTTTTTTAAAACCCAAAAAATTTATGAAAAATATATTATATAAGTCAATGTGGTTAAAAAAAGTTCTAATATAATAGAATATAAATAAAAAATAATCGGATTTCAACTAACAAATAATCCTATAAGGTTTTTTTATATTTTATAAATAACAATTTTGTTGGATAATATATATGATAATTAGTTAAGATTTCTTGACATATTTTAATATTTTCATGCCACATTAATATTTATTATCCACACAATTATATTATTGTAAGTTATATAAATTTATAAAATATAATTATCTATTTTATTACTTAAGATAAGATTAAGAGATGAAATATTTGTTTTGGATAATATAGACTTTAATAAATTTGTTCGATGGTAAAAATGTAAAATTGCTTTATATACACTTGAGAGGTGTGAAAATAAAATCTGTTACAAATGAAAACACATGGGTTGGTTGGGATTTTGTTTCCCCATATATTGGGGGCAAATAAAAACCTTGGATTTTATTTGTCACACTTTAAATATCATAACCAAACAAAATATTATATTTGAACATGTGCAAATAAAAACCCACCCCCATTTGCACAGTATCCAAACATGCCCTTAAAAAATTCAAAATATTTGTAGACTGAATTTAGGACTGAAAAAAAAATTGAATGTAACATTATCACAAAAAAAAAAAAAAATACAAGGAGGGGCTTGAGCCCCCCTTGTCCCTACATAGCTCCGCCCCTGTGAGTAAATCGAGTATGGGAGGGAAGAAGAAAACAATATTGAAGGAAAAAAATAGGGTATGAGAGGGAAGAAGAAAAAAATGTGGTGAATTTATTATGGGTGGTGTTGGTATTTTAAAAAATCTTTCATTTTTTTTAAACCATATCATAATTAATTTATTAAGTTACCTAAAAAAATGAATAATTAATGTGGGTTAACCAGTGCCCTAAGGGCACTCGTTAACAAAACCCATATAATAATATCAAAGGTCTGGAAAGTCTTATTGGATTTTTTAAAAGAAAGACAGTATTTGCGACAATTTTATTTTTAAAATGCGTCATACAATTTTAAAAAGAGATAAAAGAGAAAAAAAAAGATAAAAAGGAGCAAAATAAGCAAACAAAAAATAAAATTAGAATTAGAAAAGGTATCTAAAATGGAAAAGGGAAAGTGACGAGATCGACCCCAGCGTCTCATTGGATTGGTTAAGGAAATTGTGATCATGATGATCCATGCTGTTATAGTAACAGTAAGTGTTGGAGACTTGTTTAGTTAATATTTGTTACATACAGTCTATTATGGGTTGTGATGACTAATGTTTAATGGCCGGCTTTAGGACAAGGCCATTAAGACAAAATTGTTTAGGACTTCCACCCAAAAAGAGCTCCTCAAAATTATTTGTTCAGTTGAATTAAAAAATAGACGGTGAGATATATCACTTTATCTGATTAAAAATGATGAATTAATTTATCTTAGCAAATCCTCACTCTGTTTAATATCCTCAATTTAATCCTACATTTCTCCTATCCTCCCATACTTTACAACTACAATGACAATAGGTATTTGAATTTCAACTTTTCGTCCCTCCAACGTCTCTCTCTCTCCCTCACTCTCAAAACTTTGTTTATTGCCTCTCCAATCTCTCTCTTTATAGTTGAATAATATAGTGTATATTCCATCTTTTAAAGATATTTTTCTGATTTCCCCGTTCCATTATAATTTTATTTTTCTTGTTGCTTTTTAGTAAGTGCACATGATAATGAAGAGTATTTTAATTTAAATGATTATATAATATTTTTTTATTTATTTTATAATATTTGTAATTTAAAGTAAAATTATGTGCCTCGGAAAAAATGTTTGAGCCCACTTTAATAATTAGTTGATTGCCCAGAAAAAAATTCGATTCTCAGGCCGGCCCTGAGAGGTATGATCCATTGTGTTAGGGATTTTATAGTTTGTCAGGTTTTCTTTTGTTTGATTTAAAATTATGAGGTTGGTGTTTGAGCCTGCAATTCATTTACTGATGATAATAACATCCGTAACCATGAGGTCACGGGTCCAATTCTCACCATCACTGCTTACTTAGCAAAAAAAAAAAAGTTAGTGAGACACATCAAGATTCAAGACCATCATAGTGATATTGCTCAAAATAGATAATGCATGTTTATTTAATGCACTCAACGTGGGATCCAATCACTTTAAGAAAATATTTACGTAAAAAATCTATGTAGATCATTAGTTCGGACCCTCTGCGAAAAAAACACAGAGATCTTCCGTTGTAGTCGGTAATATTAATAGGACACATAAGCATTAAGAATCTATAAAAATAATTGAATATAATTTTTTGTATTGTTAATTGTCGGTATCGGATTTCGTGGGAAGAAGAGGCGGTGTTGTTTCCCTTCCCTTCCCTCCGTTCTTGTTTTTTGGCGTGTGTGGGGGTTCTTTGGAGTCGGTTCCGGTGCGCGTCTTGACAGGCTCGGTCGGATCGTTTCTCGGAAGGGTGATCGGGTTTCGTTCATGGTTGAGGTGTCCGACAACTTCCTCAGGAGGATTCAGGGGTTGATCGCCACCTGCTTTCTCAGAAAGCATGAAAAGTTGGGTCAGACTTGATCGTCTTCGTGAAGGGAGTTTGTGGGGTCTCCGTTCTGGGACACGTGCATGCCGTATACAAAGGTGAAAAACTAGAATCCTATTCTACTTCAGGAACTTGTTAGAGGAGGTTTGAAGGTTGGGGTGTAAGTGAGGGTCGGCTAGTGGGAATTAGTCGCCTGGTGAGGGACGGCTGGTTGGGATTAGCCGCTTAGAACCTGGCTCAGTTTGGACAGAACTTGGGTATGAAATGAGTTTGAGTTTGGTTGAGGTTAAACTAGGTTTAACCTAGGTTTTAAAGAGTGGATTTGTGTAGGAAATGAGTTTATCTCTCATTTTCTCTCTCAAGGGTTTTGAATTGGTAGTGTAGGGTGTGGATTTGGGAATGAAATGTATGTCTTGGTTTGAATTCGTGGTGTTGTAATGGATTGGGCATTATTTAGAAATGTTTTGGACCTTCTCTATTTATAATAAAAAAGAGGTAGGGGAATGTCCACTGGACAATAGATCAAATTGGATAATAGGGTGATTGATTTGACCCCCCATTAATTCTCTGTTCTTCTGTCAATGTCCAGGTGAGAGGCGGCTAGTTGAAACTATCCGTCCGGTGAGGGGCGGTTACTCTCAAGTAGCCGCCCCAATGATGGTTTGACAAACGTCCCATTTCTGACAAGCGGTGGCTTAGGTCGGTTACTAGGGTTGAATCGGCCAAGAGGGGGCGACTAAAGGCAATAAACTGCCGCAATCATCAGCATTAAATGTTGCTTTATGTCCCATTCAGGGAAGCGGTTTGGGATCGGCTATGGGGAGGTGGCTAGTTTCAACTAGCCACCCAATTGGAAGTAGCCGCCCCTGTCCAGTTCCTAAAATTCTCTAAGTGTTGGATTAGGGTTTTCGGTTTTGTTTTTCTAAGGAAGTTTTTCTATTAAATATTTAAATGTGGCAATTTTCAAATATTACTTGAAGTAAATTTCTTTTTTTTTTTATTGTCAAAATTGGGGTATTTACATCGACGTGTCCTATTATTATTGACTATCACATAGGATTTTCTGTGTTTCTTTCACAGAGAATTCAAACTCGTAGATCATGGACAATCCATCCCTTAACCACAGCTGCGACGTAACATATAATGTGGTAAAATCAATTGATCTCATCGCATTTTTTTAATAGAAACCCAACTATTATCACCTTTTCAAAACCATGAGCAACCAGCCCACTAGATGACCCTGTTCGACTCAGATTCCATACTTAAAACCCGAAAATTATAAAAATTCATATATTGGAAATCTTTCATTTCGTTTCTTTGATGGTTTATTTTTTTATTAATAATGTAAGTTGTTTTATTTTCAAAAGAAAAATTCATATTTTCAATAAATATATGATAAGAGAAGAATTTTAAAAAATTCTGTGTATTTATTTTTTTAAATAATCCAGTCTATAAAATTTTTTGGAGCCACCAGTGCTTAGCCGCAATTTTTTCTCATACCAGAAAACAGTTGAAAAAACAAGCAATCTTTCTCATTCAATTAAACATAAAATAAACAATAATGTGTCATCTTTACAAGTGGTACTACACACACAATTGAATTGAGGCACCATACAAATACAAACAGACACAAGGCATGGACACAATAACAACAAATCACATAATTAGATTTAGACGTAAGTCTGATTAGAGAGCTTAAACCCAGAGATCATCGCCGAGAGGGCGAGCGCGAGGAAGGCGAAGAAGGCCATGCTTATGGAGGCCGCCGACGAGTCTGTGAATATGTTGTCCGCCCCTTCCCGGATTCGATTCGTCATTGGAATGGCCGCCGATAACGCCGACATCAACAGGTACGCCATCAGCTGTATCGAATTAATAGCGTCATTAGCTTAATTAATTAAGTGTTGAGACTTCAATTCGATATGTAGAGATTGCATATTTTGTTAATCAACCATTGAACTATGATTTGAATCCATGGCTCTATACTTAAATAAACAGCTAGAATTGTATTTTTGAAGTACATTTTTTTATCATTTTTTAATATGGATAATCAATATGTTACATATAGCTTATGTTTAATGATTTTGATGATCCATAAATCATGCAACATGGTCTTAAAATAAAATATGATAGTTAATTCTAACGGACTGAGTGGGTTTATATTTATCTTTTACCCCCGTTTGTTTTGAGAATAAGCTCTCAGATAACCCCGGATAAAGAATAAAGGCTGTTTGGAAACCCCGGATAACCCCTGATAAAGTATGCTAGAATAAATCGGTATAAAATGGTATATGGATTCTAACCAACCCCTAGAATTAAAGTTATCCTAGGTTATTTCATTCAGGGCCCATTTGGGGTGTGACATAAGATTATTTGCCCTTGATAGCTATACCGAGATAGATAACAATCCATGCTGAATAAGTAAATTTTTGTTTGGTTGTCTTTTCTGTTATTCTCATTGGGAACGTAAAATTGATCTTTTTGTTGTTTGGTTTACCTTGAATAAAATAAGGATAAGTGGTAGATAAGAGATGGATAAGAATTTATGACTTTTTAAATGATAATTATACCCCTGCATAAATTATTTGTGTTTGGGAATAAGTATAAGAGATATGATATGATAGATGTGACAGTTTTTGGAATGTGTGCAGAGAGTGTTAGGTGAGATAAATATTTTAAAATGACAGATAAGAGTATTTTTATCCATTGGCATAGATAAGCCCTGATAAGCAATTCCACCATTTTCTTAGAATAGTTATCAGGCCTTATCCTAGCTTATCCATACATAACTATCAAGGTTTATTCTTGTCAAACAAACAGCTGTTTAGGGCTTATTCTACTGTATTCTCCCCTATCTACCCTTTATTCTTCACCCCAAACGGGGGGTCAAAGAATATGTGGGCCCACTGTCAAATCAACTGTCATCGCCTCTTATAAATCACATGTCAAAATCAACTATCATTATTTTTTCACATTTTATAAATCTTTATCCATACTTTATTCACATTTTACCCAAACAACAAAACATTTATTCTTACGTTTACCAATGAGAATAATTCAAAACACAACCAAACACAAAATCACTTCATCCTTATTTATACTCATTTATGCTTGCATAAATGTATACCTAAGAATAAATTCTATTCTCGTTTGAAACGGGGGCTTAATCCATTCCATGTCATTTTATAGAACCATCTTATTTGACATCACGTACACACTCCAAAGTCCAAAAACATGTCACATCTCAGACACATTTTCAATCGAATTATCTGTAAAAAGTTATAAATACTGATTCACCTTTTATGTATTACTCATCTTCAATTTATTCTAGTTGAACCAATCATATTCCGATGTGATTAAAATTTCTGATTCCATCCTGGTACAGTAATCTATGATGAATAACAATTACGACAATTCTAAACTACGTTTTTTATGATAATAATAATGCAAGATAAATTCCCAAAACAACAAACTGTTCCATTGAAAAGAAAAGAAAAAAACCAATTTTGGGGATCTTCAATTCCTCAATTGAAGATCGAATAAAAAACAATACTCCTCCAATTCCTCTAAAATTCTAACATAACATCAGTACCTGATCCCCGCCGAAATCGAGCCTCGCCGAGGCCAATCTCGAAATCAATTCCCTCCCCGTCGAGACCCGGTGCGTCTGCCACAGAAGCTGCGCCCCCGCGTACAAGAACGACAACACCGCAATCGCCACCAAATACCTTCAATTTCAATTCAATCCAATCAATTCAAGTTATTCAAATTTTCGATTGAATAGTTTTTCAATCGATGCACGACCACCACCACCACCACCCACTTGTACTCCTCGTATTCTTTGAAATCCTTCCCGGATCCGTGCCGATTCGACGCCATGACCACGAACGCCAGGAGAGAGAGCGCGCACGCGGCGGCCCTCAGCGCGAACCGCGCCTTCTCCAGGAGGTCCTCCCTCTCCCACCGCCGCACGATCGGCGTGACCGTGGTCGCGGTCTGCGGGGGGTCCTCCGCGTCTCGCTCGGCGGTTTTCGCCGTCGGAGGCGACCGAGGCTTGTCGTTCGCGGCGATGGGTCCGGGTGAGTTGGACATTGTTTTTTTTGTTTTTTTTTGTTTTTTGGGAGAGTGGTTTGGTTGGAACGAACGGGTGACTTTATTTATTTATATTTAGGAAACAATACATAAAACACCGTGTAAAATAATTGAAATTCATATAATCATCTGATTTTTCTTAAAATTCATATAACCCCCAGAAAACACCTGATGAATCCAAATAACCCCCTGATGAATATTTTGTGAATATTATGTTTGGTTAACCCTTATAGAAAACACAATATAAAAAAAAACCCTACAATTTGTTAAAAATGTAATTTTTTTTATAAATGATGATTTTATCCATCTGAATAAAGTTTTATAATATATCCAAATGGATAAAATTATCATTTTTATAGGATTTTATATATTTTTAACATATTGTAGTGGTTTTGTAGTATATTGTGTTTCAATCAAGGTTAATCAAATGAAATATTATCAAAATATTCATCATCTACTAACGAAAATTTTATTCAGGGGGTTAGTTTGGATTTTTACTAGGTGTTTTTAGGGGTTATATAGATTTTAAAAAAAAGTCAAGGGGTCATGTGGATTTCAGTTATATTTCAGGGGGTTGTATGGATTTTTTTCTTATTTATATTTTATATTTGTTTTACTTATTTGAATGGCGGGGACTACTACCGAGGCTTCTTAACAAAAGTGAGTTGGCTTTGGACGTAATCAAAAGTCACACATTTGGGGCTTTTAAATTAAATTAAATTCTCCGCTTTTTTTTTCTTCTCTACGTTTGGATTTTGTTTGACTTTTATTATAGAGTTATCACATTATCATAGTTAAAGTCAAATAATTGTTAATACATCATTTCATGAATAGGCTCATGTGTGATGAATGAATCTATTTTATTTGATAAATTTGAGACCGTCTTATTGATCCAAACAAAAAAAAAACAAATAGATAATTCATTCCCACTGTACAAAGTCTCTGTTATAGTCCAATATTTCCCCCTTTTTTTTTAAAAAAAAGGTGTGTTGGAAAACATAATCTTTATATATATATATGTATATGTATATATTTTATTAGATAATGTATATTATTTTAAAAAATCAAATAGTTACGTATTGCAGATGAGATTGTAAATGAGTTGTGTATAACATTTTACAATTTGTGTCAATGGCGTACCGTGCGGTTTTTTCCCATCAACTGCGAGCTGAGGCAGGGAGACCCGTTGTCCCCGATACTTTTTTTCTTGGTGGCTAACGTTCTCTGCAGAATGTGTATTTCAACAGCCGAGGAGGGTTGGGTGGAGGGAATCGCATGTTCGCGTATGGGGACCAAGGTGCCTATTATCCAATACGCGGATGACATGATGATATTCAGTGCCCCCGGTGTGGATTCGATTAAGGGGTTCCGATTCATTCTGAGATGCTTCGAAATGTTATCCGGGTTGCACATAAACTTTGCGAAGAGCGTGCTGATTCCAATTAACATTGGGATGGCGGAGGCATCAATACTCGTGGGTGTATTGGGCTGCACGGTGCAGTGTCTCCCTACCCGCCATTTGGGCATGCCTCTAGTGCGCAACAAGATAAAAATCGCGGATTGGTCACCTCTAATCGAGCGCATGGAGCGTTGACTTGAAGGATGGAAATGACGCTTGTTGAGCATGGGTGGTCGCATTACTTTGCTTCAAGCAGTACTCTTAAGTATGCCGATCTTCTTCCTCTCCATGTTTCGTCTACCAGTGAGGGCGGAGAAACGTCTGGAAACCATTCGACGTCGCTTCCTATGGTGTGGGGCAAATAGGGAGGTAAAAAAGCCATATCTTGTTAAATGGGACCTTGTGTGTCTACCTAAAGCGAGGGGAGGTCTGGGGTTAAGAAAACTAAAAGAATTCAATTTGGCTCTCATATCTAAATGGGTGTGGCAATGGATGGCCAACCAGGGTTCTCTGTGGGTGCGGCTTCTTAAGGAAAGATATTCATCGGCGGCGGGTTCTCATCTACCGTGGATGTCCTGGAGAAGCTCGGCATTATGTAAAGGCTGGTTCATGGGGATGGAGCGGTTCGCCAGTGCATGCAAATGGATAGCTGGGGATGGGAATTCAATCCTATTCTGGTCGGATATTTGGAACGGGGAAGAATCACTCAGGACTCATTTTCCATTAGTGTTTCACATATCCAACTGTCCCGAGGGAAGGGCGAGCTCGTTCTGGGAGACAAACGGCCAGGCCGGTGGGTGGCACCTTCAGCTCTTTCGTCCTCCCTCGGGATCGGAAGCTTCCCAAGCGGAATTGCTCACTCGGGCGCTCCAAGGTAGGCCTCTTGTCCTATATAGGACAGATAAAGTGTGGTGGGGGAGGAGCCCAGACGAGGGCTATTCAGTGCGGAATGGGTACCTGTGGTGGAGACGTCCGGCAATACATAACCCGGCAATGGTGGAGTACAGACGAGCAATCTGGGGATCAGTGGTGCCACTTAAAGTTAAGGCATTCATCTGGCTGGTGTGTCATGGCAGAGTGCTTACTAAGACTTATTGTTTGAAATGGTGTCCCAATTTGAACACCACATGTGTGTTATGCGAAGGTGCGGAGGAGACTACCGACCACTTATTCCGTGGGTGCCCGGTCGCGAGATGGGTATGGGGGAGGTTGGGGATGTTGTGCACTTATCAGTCGGAATGGCCGTCAATGGGGGAATTTTGGGCCGCGGTAACCGGGATGACGACTCACAGTGACTGGAGTCTAGTGGCCAAGGTTCGGCGTTTGGTGGTTCCAGCCGGGTTGTGGGCAATTTGCCTCTCACGAAACTCGGTTATCTTCCGGGGACAACGGTTCTATCAAGAGAATTTATGGGAGCTTTTGGAAGTTTTGCTTCGAGATTGGGGTAGATTCATTGCCGGCGCATCTTTCATTGAACTTCATATAGGGGTCCTACACATCATGCCGTGAGGCGTTGTGTTACATTTTGTATTGCGGGGTGGAGTAGATCTCTCGTCTACGTCTCTTCTATTATCGTAAGTTGGTTTACTTCCTTTATGTATTGGATGTTGTAACCTCATTGATAATAATACAATGGAGGTAGCAATTGTCTACCATTAACATAAAAAAAAAAAAATTACAATTTGTAATGCCAAATTTTTTTTATCATGATATATTTCTTATAACATAATCTAATATATATTAAGTTAAGAAATATAGAAAGATAACACAATATTTTTAAAAAGATAACACAATATTTTTAAAGACACGTATTTTATTGGATAAACATATACACACATCTTCAAAAATTTAAAATGTGTTGAGGGTGTAAAATGGACTCTGGTTCCAACTTATAATATGATTGCATTGGGTGAAGTTACATATAATTAACTTTTTTTAGGCTGGATTGTTGGAATTGTTTGCCTGGCCTTTAAAAACTCCAATAAAAAAAAGTATATGTAATGGAAGTTTAGTGTGAAAGATATGCAATATGGTTACTTAAAGTGGGGAATTTGGACCACTAGCTGAGGTTGATCTTCATGTGTTTGTTTATCTTCTAGATTCATGTGGAAATTGGAATTCATTGAATTAATTTTATTTTATTTTTTTCTATTTTTTTTTTGTCAAATCCTCTTGCACAAATAGGAATAATATTTAGATTCAGAATTCCTCGATGAATAATGAGTACCTCTATCAACTCGTTATGTATAATATAATTATTAAAAGAACACCGTTACATTTAGCCTATTTTATGAGTAGGGCAACTTCCTTACTCAATTTTCGAGAATCGAATGATTTGGTTAATTTTCATTTTATTTTTCCTCAGTACTTGGTTTAGTTTGGTGAGTTTATGGATTTCAATAAGTTAATATAACATTTAATTTTAACTATTGATTAAATAATTTGATATTGGTATTTATAAATCTAGCACATAATATTCCATTTTTATGTGATTGACATAAACTTTACCTTGTGAATTGGGAGACCGTATGTGACTGCAAAAGACATGGAGGTGCTGGGATTCTTGACTAAGGGTGCGTTTGGTTGCGCGATTGCGCAACGTTTGCGATGGCAGGAAGCTGTGTTTTACAATCGTGCAACTAAATAGTTTTGCAATCGCAGTTTTAAATCCAGCTATTGCAGGCAAATAGTGTCCAAAAGCTGCGATTTTAAAAAACTGAGAAAGTGAATTTCCTGCAGAATCAGTTTTGCAATCACAAATTCCTGCAAAATCAGTTTTGCAATCGTGCAACCAAACGCACCCTAAGACATCATGAATAAGGTTTGTCCAATGGCGCGCCGGGTTGGCTCCTCCACGGGCATCTCCACCGACTTCTCTACCTTGGGCTGCATGTGGGAGGCAGGTTGTGAGCTTGCGCGGCGAGGGGGGGGGGGGTTAGAAGTCCTAAAGAGAAAATCACGCAATTGATTGTCTCAACGGTAGCATGGGCCATTTGGAACGCACGAAACCAATTTATCTTCCATGGCCAACCTTGGTACAAAAAAAATGTTTGGGAGACTTTCATGCGCTTCGTGAAGGACTGGGGTTAACAGGGTGGGCACATGAAGGGTTGCTTTTATTCACGACACTCTTGATGTTTCGTAATGCGCCCTTTGGAACTGCGGAAATATGTAGAAATCTCTTCTACGTTTTCCCTTTCTCTCAGAGCGCTATTTGTCTATCATTTTGTATGCTTTGGACACATGTCACAATTTTATAATGAAATTGTAACAATGTATCTACCATTTCTTTTAAAAAAAATTCCATTTTTAACTTTTTAGGTCTCAATTTCATTATGAATAGTTGATGATTCTTGTTTATTTGATATTTTTTATCTCATTGATTAAATTTTATCTTTTTATAATAAAATCGTCTTTTTTTGCCTATATTAATATATATATTATTTATAATTAATTTTGAACAGTAAAAACATGAGTAAATTAAACTATATTTTTCTTTCCTATGTAGTACAACTACGAAGGAGCATAATTGGTACAACTTATGCTCACTAAATAAATATGTTTTTTTTCCAGGATTATATATATTCTCGTTTATCTCTTTATTCGGTTCAAGAAACAAACATGGTTTACAATTTTTAACACATGATGTATATATAAGCTTATCATTCTCCTAAAAGTTGTGGTTAAAATTAGTCCTCCGTAAAATAAAATTTAAAATTATAAGCTCCAAACTAATATTTTTGAACTTCAAATTTGATTTAAAATTTTATCTCTTATGTTTTAAAAATAACACAACAGCCTTTATGGAAAAAGCTAGCTAAATGATTTTTTTAATTAGTTAATTTAATCAATTTAGTGCATAAACTATCTTTAAAATTAATTCTAAATGAGTCCTAAGAAGCTATAATTGGAGTATGTATTGATCCATGTTTATTGCAGTTTTAATTTACAAATTATAGATTATATCTTATAGATTATAGTTTTTTACATTTTTTGATAAACAGTAGACATGTTTTTTTATTGTTGTTAAAAAACAAGGAATAAGCATCATGCTTGTTATAATAAGTTGTAGAATAGTTTTTTGTTATGTAATTGTCAAAAATACATATTTAAACTGTAGAAAAGGAAGAATCCAGGAGGAGGTGAAATGATATTTATTATTAGTAAAAAATTTAAGGCACTAATGTTCAAAATAAAAAATATTTAAAGCTATCCTTAATCTATAATCTTAGAAAAATCATTTACCCAGTTTTCAGATTCTGACATTCTTAAGTTATTTTCAATTTAAATAGGTTTAAATAAATTTAAACAAACATGTAAAAACTATGTATTTTAATCTAAGGTCCTATTTGAAAATGCGTTTGAAAAATAAAATTTTGAATAAAATGGATTAAATAGACTTTGATTCCTATAAAGTACATTTTATGCGCTTTTTAAAAAATAATAATTTTGTATTAAAATATGTAAATAACTTTTAAATTAAGTTAGTATTTTGAAATCTGTTTAATAGCATGCTTGAGTTTTTTATTTAATTAAAAATAGAAACACCTTCAATCGTGCTACTAAGTGTCCGTTTGGATCCACATCCGGGGACGCTGCGTTGAACGGAACGCGGGGAGGAAGACCCGCAGTAGGGGAATCATTGTTTTGAGGCGTCGGGGAACGCGAGATAAATGGGTGAAAAACCGGATACGACAAGAGTGTATGGGTTCTTAACGCAACGACGCAATAGGCTGTTTGTGTCCGCGTTCGCGTCCGCCACCACCAACGCGGGTGGGACGTGGATCCAAACGGTACCTAAACGGGATTCAATCGTGTTACTCATGAGCATGGATTTGCTTTCAATGACCTAATATGGCGTTTGGAATAAAAGGAATTCGATCCTCTGAACTGTACTATGAAAACTAAAGCCCACTTGTCTGAAAAGTGCCACTCCTATCAAAACTTTTTAGTGGACCCCTTTTATTCAGTGATTTTTATTTCTTTTTTATTAAATTCTCTTGAATTGCGGCAAATAAAGTTTCTTTATATGTCCTTAAAGTTATGCATGCATGATTCTCAAAATATAAATAAAGATATTTTATAACGTTAGATCTATCTTATTATAAAATGAGTTGTATACGTTTTTGTCAGCTTTTTTTAATTGAAATCGATGAGTATTGATGACTCTAATACTGATTGAATTCTATCGGAATATCAATTTATCTACCAAATAATAGGAATAAAAACATATAGTAATAATCCATACATTATCAAATAAAATATTGCCTTAAATAATCCGAATATATATGTGAATAAGTAAGAAAAAAACAAAAACTGTGTTTGGATGAGTAGTATAACATGGTATAGGTATGTTAGAATAAACTAGTATAAAGTGGTATAGAGATTCTAATCAACCCATGGAATTAAAATTATTCTAGGTTATTCCACCCAAGAAATAAGTGCCACTGTCAAATCAACTGTCATCATCTCTTATAAATCACCTGTCAAATCAACTATCATTTTTTTTTCCTTTTATAAATTTTTATCCATACTTTATTCACATTTTATCCAAACTACAAAAAATTTATTTTTATGTTTTTCAACAAAAATAATTCAAAACACAACCAAACACAAAATCACTTTAACCTCATTTATATTAAAATAATCATAAACAACGGAATAATTTAATTATGCTAAATCTTTGTATACGTGAAAAAGGAAACGCACGATGTTGACCATACCAAGTTGATTAACGCGTTTATCATTTATATATCAATATTAATATAATCACGTGTTTTATTTCCTAATTGATCATGAATCCATCAATCACAGCCGTCCATCAAGCTACAACGGTCTACAAATCCCACCATAAAAAGCTGCCAAAACAATTCTCACATGACGGTGGACCTGCCAGTCCAGGCTGTATCAGAGGTATGGGTCCCACACCAAAACACAATCCTATCCGTCCACGTGTCATCACCTGTCCCGATAAGACATGTCGGCCAGCGATGCTAACGTCTCACGAGCCAACGAAGCCGTGACTGTGTTTCCATTTTTCGAAAATTACAATCAATGCCACGGTGGCATTTTCGATATTACGTTGAAAATCAAGTGGCGGAAAAGCGACCTCAGACCCTCCACTTGCGCCAAACGCCGCGTAGTGACCGGGGAGGGCCGGTCATTCACGCCGTGTGGGGCCCTGTGACCGACACGATCCGGTAACCCACAAAAAATTGATAAAACCCCAGCTGCGAGACGGGAACGGCGAAGACCGAATCCGGATCGGGAAGAGAGAGAAAGGATCAATGCATTCCAATTTTGCCCCTCCCGCACCACTCTATTTCCAAACCCTGCCCCTCGCCCCCCTCATCGGCGCCAACCACACCTCCGCCCGCTTTTGTTCCCGCTAAAGCCAAGTTCGGGTTTCGTTTCGTTCTTTTTTTAGGGTTTTTATGGAACCGAAATCGAGGAGAATTCGCAGGATTTTCATACGATTCCTTCTGTTTGGGGTGTCGATTCTCCTCCTCTGTTACGTCTACGTCGTCACCGTCTTCTCCACCGCCGGCGATGGCGTCTTCAGCGTCTTCTCCGGCGGCGGCGGAGGAAGAAAGGTTTTCGTCCTCGGCGGAAGTGAGGATCCCGCCCTCCGCCGCCTCTGGACGAGCCGGGAGTGGCGGAAGGCGGTGGACTACCACTCCTCCGTCTTCCAGGACCTCATCGTCGAGGGCTTCCTCTCGCCGACCTCTAAAACCCTCTCCGTCTCCTCCGGCGGTCGGGGGCAGGACGTCTTCGCCCTCCGCGAGATCGGCGTCCCCGACTCGATTGGCGTGTCTAACAAACCGTTCCCGCCTCTGGTAGCCTCCGGCCACCCCCTCAACCAGCCGTTCGACGACGACACCTTCGACTTCGCCTTCGTTGGCCGCGGGTCCTTCGAAAAGTCCACAAATCCGCCGCGGCTCGCGTCGGAGATCGGGCGGGTTTTGAAGCCCGAGGGGTTCGTCGCCGTCCACACCGCCTCGGCCGGTGATCACTACAGCTTCAATTCCCTCCTCGACATCTTCAACTGCTGCCGCCTCGTCCGGTCTCGGGAGATCGACGGCCTGGGTTCGTCGGCCCTCCGCGAGGTCGTGCTGCAGAAGCGGGAGCCCGACGCACCCCGCATTGATGCCGATTCTGTGAATACGTGCTCCGTCCCGGATTACAAGCGGGAATTGGTCCGCTCCGCGGAGCCGCTTATTATGGAGGAGCCGTTGAAGCCGTGGATCACGCTGAAGAAGAACATCAAGAACATCAAATACCTTCCGTCGATTGTCGACATCAGCTTCAAGAGGAGGTACGTCTATGTGGACGTTGGCTCCCGGAGCTATGGCTCCAGCATTGTGAGCTGGTTCAAGAAGCAGTACCCGAAGAACAATCGGACGTTCGAGATTTATGCGATTGAGGCTGACCCGGCGTTTCACGCGGAATACAAGACGAAAAAGGGAGTGACTTTGCTGCCGTACGCGGCGTGGGTTCGCAATGAGACACTCCAGTTCGAGATCAATGGTGACCCGGATAAGAAACACGATGAGAAGGGTGGGCGGGGGATGGGTCGGATTAGGCCGTCCGAGTCGAGTTCGGATTCGACTGCGGCTGCCATCCCCGGCTTCGATTTCGCGGAGTGGCTGCGCAGCACGGTGTCTGAGACTGACTATGTTGTCATGAAGATGGATGTGGAGGGGACGGAGTTTGATCTGATACCAAGATTGTTTGAGACGGGCGCTATTTGTTTGATCGATGAGCTGTTCTTGGAGTGCCATTACAACCGGTGGCAGAGGTGCTGCCCCGGGGAGAGGAGTTCGAAGTACGAGAAGATGTACTGGCAGTGCTTGGAGCTGTTTTCGTCTCTCAGGGAGAGTGGGATCCTTGTGCATCAGTGGTGGTGAATTTGGCTGTTTCGATCTCGGGAAATGATGAAAAATTGCACTGAATGCTGGGTATATGTTCATTCTTTTATAATTTTCATCATTTGATAGATGGTTTTCATTTTTTTTAAAGTTTCTGTCAAAGCTGATGAAGAATTCACAGCTTTGTTTATTTCACAATCAGTCATAGTTTTTGTTTGTTAAGCAATTGATGCTCCATTTTTTTTCTTTTTCTTTTCATTAAATTTTTATCAAATTGTAATGACACTCGATTCGATTATTGATTTTTTCTGCATTGAATTCAATTGTTGTAGATGTCAATGAACTTATAAGTGATTGCCAAGTGAACAATGGTAGAAGATTCAGTGTTCAAAAATATTGTAAAATGGTGCATGGACATCATCTATCACAGATTGTGATGATACACGTAAATATTGATCTTGACATCTTACTTTGTCAATATTTGTGTATTGCTGCAGAACTTCTTTCAAAGTCTGAACTGTATATTTGCCTTCCTGTTTCTCCTAGAAGACGTGCTTTGTGCAGGGATCATAGTGCATGATGTAAAAAATTAAGAACTCTTATGTATTGGATAAGATATTTTGCTGAAAATCAGAGTGAGAGTAGGTTTGTAAATGTGTGGACATATGATCCCTTTCACACTGAACACATTTGCAAGCATGAAAATTGCGTTTTCCCCCATTTTATCTGTCTGTTTCTTCTTGTTTCATATTTAGCAAGTTCGCAACTAAGTTTCTTTTTAGATGCTTCTGAGCTATGTATGAATGCAAAGGACAAGCAATTTCATTCCATTATGGCACTATGATACTTTGTATGCTGTTGTTTTCTTGACTTTGAATTAAATTAAAAACTTAGTAAATGAAATGCGGTGAAGTGCAACTGGCAAAGTGTGGGTGGCTGATTTATTGAAGTTTTTGCATTGGAGTAGAAGTAGATAGCTTTTTCTGAAGGTTTTTTGCATTGGTAGGTGAAGCAAAGTAGATTTTATTTGGTTGATTCATTTGTGATAGGTTACCAACTTACACCATTGGCCTTAGCAAGAGAGTATTGTTTGGGATTGATGGCTTTGTGGTATGCAGCGTGTGGTATTAATTGATGTTGTCCACCTGAGTAGCCTTCATGTGATCGTGGGGGTAACGGGGTTTTGATGATTGGAGGAAAGTGTAAATTAGTTTGCCTTATCTCCTTTGAGGTTAGTTCACCAAAATTTTACTTGTGTAAATTGATAAAAGGTTCTGTGTTCTCTTCACTCCCGAACAATGACAAACAAAAGAGAAAAAAACTTTCATGCTTTCTTCCAGAATGGAATCTATCTGGCATATTCTGAGGTATGTGCTAGATGAAGGTGGTTTTGGTTATGTTGGGACCCATACCTTAGTGTTAACTAGTATATCACCAATTGTACTTGATTTTAATTGTGTTTGTAGCGGTATCTCTGATAGCTTTTAAGGAGTCGCCTGAACTTGATTTTAACTATGCTTTGGTAGTGTCTGTGAGAACTGTCAAGGAATTTCTAGAAGCCTAGATTCTGGTATAGTTCTGCTGAAGCATCACTTGCCCCCGTTTGGAACAGGAATAAGACTTATTCTTGGGTATACATTTATTCCAGCATAAGTAAATATAAATAAGGATAAAATGATTTTGTGTTTGGTTGTGTTTTGAATTATTCTCGTTGGTAAACGTAAGAATAAATGTTTTGTTGTTTGAGTAAAATGTGAATAGAGTATGATAAAGTCATAAGGATTTATAAAATGTGAAAAAATAATGATAGTTGATTTGACAAGTGATTTATAAGAGGTGATGACAATTGATTTGATAGGGACCCATATATTCTTTGAGTGGAATAACCTAGGATAACTTTAATTTCAGGGGTTGGTTGGAATCCATATATCACTTTATACCAGTTTATTCTAGCATACTTTATCCCTAGTTATTCTGTGATTCTCCACACCCAAAATCCTTTATTTCCCTTTATACCAGGTTATCCATGGCTTTATTCCAGTTCCAAACAGGGGCTAAGTGGGGTGTTGAGGGTCCTAAACTTGGGCATCATTTTTTTTTATTACAATGTGGCCATTCTTGGGACTTTGTTATTTTTTCATTTTATTTATTTATTTGGTTATTATGTTATTCTTTTTTTGTGTGTTTTTATCTTCTTTTTTATTTTCTTTCTATTATTCCCTGTTTTATTGGGGGTTTAGTGTTTTGTTATTTGATTACATCTATTTTTTTCCCCTAGTTTGTTGAGATTTTATTTTAATTAGTATATGATTTACAAAGAACAAAGTCATATTTGGTCACATGCTATTTTTCATATATTTTATATATTTTCATTTTTTATTCTTTTCTTTATTTTTATTTTTATTTTTATTTTAGATTATATCTTATGTCTTTTTAATAATTTTAAAAATTCCATATTTTCTTTTTGTCTATTCATTTAGTTTTGTTTGTTCCCCTTTTGTTTGGCTTAGTTGTTTAAACTTTAAAACAATTAAAATTAAACTTTAAAAATTTATTCTATTTTTAAGATAATAAAAATGAAAAATATATATATTAATTCAGGGGTCCCATTTTAGGAGCACGCCTAGGCCCATTTCTCTTAGTCAACCTCAAGGCCGATCTCGGTTTTTGTAGCTCCGCATGAACACGTTTCTCTTTTCCAAGACTATTACATCATAGACATATGTGGATTTCCTTTTCCACTCAATGGGGTAGTTTTCCATTTAACTACTTCAATATATATATATATATATATATATATATATATATATATATATATATATTATGTATCAATCTTAAGCCCTTTAAATATATATGAATTGTGTGTTGTTGCAATGTTACGGTTCTTATTTGTGTCATTTTATCTTCTGTTTTTTTCTTTTCTGGTGATTTGTTGGAGCCAATAGTTTCTCAGTGACAAACAGAATGTGTGGCATTTTGAAGCCCCCTTTCACGGATAGAATGTTTAAAATTGGACCAAGCTGAGGCTGTTAGGCCTCAATTGGTAATGTCTCCCTTGTTTTCTGGAATGGTGTTCCAGGTCAAGTGACTCAACTCCTGAAAAAGCTTTCTTGGTACAAACAGATTTAGAAAGGTCATTGTCGGGGAAAAAACCCGAATAAACAGGGACAAAGGTTTCCCAGGTTTCAAACAATAGCTACACGTGAGGTGTTAATGGGTGGTGTAGGGCAATCTATGCATTGCTGATCTGGAATATCTTTCAGCTGATCTCATAATAGTTACACAAAGGTATGTTTCTTCTCATGATTTGGAGTATTCTCATTCAATCTCTTTGTCATGGTAAATGTTTATTTCTTGGTAAGATTGGGAGTAAACTATGTTTTAAATTGTTCTACTTCTCCTATCTTATTTTCTAGGTTGATAATGCTGTCTACAGATCAAACTACATCAGTTATTGATTTTTCTATCTTCTGTTTGTATTTAAATTAAACTCTTCATTTGTTAAATGAGGTGGAATTCTCCTTAGATGTAGATCTGGATTGGATCAAGGAATTTGATTAGATCCAAAGAGAAAACAATGCTCTTGATCAATCGATCTGCATTCACACCAGTGTGGTGTCTATCAAAGACACTGATGATCAAGTGAGAATGTGATCTTCTCAGCAAGAACTACTCTCTCTCAAAGAATTTTCATATGCATTTTATGGAGATTCACCTTGTTGCAATGTTAGTCTGCCACGTCAGATTGCTCCACATAATGTTCACGTGCCAGATGAACTCTGGTCACGTTTATTGACCAAGTCAACCATGGTAGGCTGGTTCTACCTGGTTCTCTGATAGTTGTTTCACTAACTTTTAGCCACTGTTACTAGCTGTCTTAGATTGATTCGTGTTCTTGAAATACTCTTCTCTAGAGGGTCTTCTTCGGATCCAAGGACTTCACCTTCGGATGAAACCCTTCGTACCATCCTTGTCCAGGGAAGACCTACATGCATTTGAGGAACTTTTTCTTGGTAGATTCCTCAACGTGCTTGAGTACCCTTCCCTGGAAGAATTCTCTTGTTACGTTCTTAAGATTCCACTCAGAGAGTTCTCAACATATTTTGAGGATTCCTTGTCAGGAAGTTTTAAACATTCTCAGATTCTAACACAAGGTTGTCGGACTTGCATGTATAAAAGCATCCATCATTCGCCCAGCTAAATCCTTCTTGGATATCTTTTTGGGTGCAATCCTCGATAAGCTGTTTCCGGCTTCATAATGATTTAATCAGTCCCATTGCCTTTGTAGTGTTTACTTCTCTGACCTTCAGAGATGCTTCCTACACATGTTGACTTTGGACATGTGTCATCATCTGATATGAAGAAAATGCTTTTCCTTCCACAATAAGAATGAAATCAAAATAATGAAAGATGCCAACAAGTGGGCGAGCCGGACCTTTCACCAGCTGGTCTAGGTCTAGAAATACTTGGGCTGAATTGATGAGCTGAACCTCTGGCATGATCCATTCATTTAGCATCCTATATTTGAGTTTTTGGGTGTGGGGATTTGATCTGATGGGGACATGATATGGGCTGTTAGGGTTTTCTTATCACCAATGGAATTGCCTTTTAATGCCTCCTTGTTGCAGGTTATTAGCCCCATGTGCTATTGTTCTGGCCCCAATTGCAACATCTAACTACCCAACAAATGAATTTATTGGGAGCAGTGGTGGTGGTGGGTTTAGCAGTAAATGAAATTTGGATTGGGTCAACCCATTGTGCAGACAAATCACTAACAAAAAATGAATTTATTGGGAGCAGTGGTGTGGTGGGTTTAGCAGTAAATGAAATTTGGAAGGGGTGGTCAACCAATTTGTGCAGACAAATCATTAACAAAAAAAAAATGTCAGCTTTGTGAGATTTTCTAAAGCAATGCAAAATGATTGTTCCAGTTATAATATACTCATGTGCCTAACATTTATTTTAATCCTTCATTACTATTATGTCAGTGTCCTGTTATTTGTTATTAATGTTTTTTTACATATAAAATTGCAGTTCCTAGCAGGTCTGCTCTAAATCGGATGCAATGAAGATGACTACTACCAAATACCCTGTGTTTGATTCAATTTTGTTTCAGCTATTGAAGGTTTTGATTGATTAATGAAACACATGATATCTGTAACCTGTGAATGCTGTTCTTTTAAATCTGATGCACTGTGTGGTTTTATTTCAACCTCTCCCCAACTGGGCCTATGTGCGTAATGTGTTTGTTTCCTGACATTGTACTATGGTAGATGCGTATTTATTTCAGTCATTTATATGATGGCAGAGATTAGTTGGCATTTAAAGACTCTCATGGGGTTGAACCATTTGCATTAATACTTTGAAATCAATAGTTAAGTCTTCTCTGCTACCATTTGAATTATTGAAAGAAAACTAATGATAAGAATCGCTTCAATATATGTAGATGAATCAGTTTTTTTTCCCTTTAATTGATGATGTTGGAAGTTGTTTAGAGGGCAATGGAGGAGTCTATTATAATTTTTTCTGACAAAAATTAATGGGCGAGGGAAAGTCTTGAGTTTCTGCATTTTATGTTTGCATATTTCATAGTCATTAAAGCTAAAGCAGCACAAAAAGACTCAGCACTATGTCATGCTCTTTACATTTGTTGTCAATCATGAATCATCAGCTCAAAAAACACTTGTAATTATGATAGAAATGAATGCGAAAAAAACTTCACAGTTTCTTACATGATTTTACACAAAATAATGAAAAAAAAGAGTAGTTGAGTCTCACTTATTTGGAGCATAGAAAATCAGCTAATATATGTTTTATTTTTGGAGCCCCCATTTGGAACTATAGTAGTGCTATTCCTAGTACTTAGCTATACTAGGTAGAACTTTTGGGATGAAGGTGCATCGAGTCGAGTGTAACGTGAGCGAAGTGAGATGTTTTAGAAGGGAATTTATTTTTCCAACCCATGAAACAATCTGAGCGGTTTAAGTGATTTTTGGTACAAGTTATTTTCTGTTTGATTGTAACTTAAAAATCACATTTTATTGTTAGGTTCATAAATTGAATATAAGAGGTGGATGAGAAATTGATGGGGAGATTTTAATTTTTTTAATGAAAATTGTGCAATGATATTGGTTATTTGAGTTTTGGAAATGCATGAAAAAAGTGAGATGTTACATATTTTGAAATGTATGTATAATGGCATGGAATGATATTTTAATTCATTGCAATAGAAGGGCAAACGAACAATTTCGACCTTCCCCTGGTAATAAACTTACAATATTTAATGGAGGCATAACTATCAGATTTTATGTTGATGAACAATTAGTTTCTTTGGGTTGTGAAGCATTATCAAAGAGTGTATGATGGACAGAAAGGTGAGAGCATTAAAGTATTCTTATATAAAAACAGAAAAATTCAAAAAGAAAAATAACACAAAACAACGTTATTTATTTATTTATTTATAATAGTAATAACATTAAACAGAGAGGTGAGAGCATTAAAGTTTTTATTTATTTATTAATAATAATAATCTGGAATACCTAAGTCTAGGAAATGCCCAATATAATGGAAACAGTGCTTACTTCCTGTTCTATATGGAAATTGTTAGTGTAACACATTTGGGATGGAATGCTAGAATCAACTTTTGTTGATTTCTGTTGTTAAATATCACATCATAGATTTTGTATAACTTTAGGGTAAGTTATATAATTGGCTAGATTATCATCTAGAAACAATGTGCATGTTACCTTCTAATTCACTCCATTCAAAAGAGGACCCACAACTTTATAATGGAAGGCAATCAACTAGTCTAACATCCCACTTTCATGATAAAAGTTTTTCAACCCATAGTTTACTTGCTCTGCTATTTATGTCCAAGCCTTGGTTGAATAAGAGCCACGTCTACGTGGAGAGAATTCATTCACGAAAGAGAATAAAATCACTGTACTTCAACTAAAATCCCATACCTTTTAGTGCTTTCATCCTTGCCTCTATTTAATTACTGAAAAACCAAAATGGGACATAGTCAGGGTTACATCTGATTGGACAGCATCTTCATAACATGAGGAACATGTTAGATATAATGTTAATTGAATAATTTAATTTTTTAACATGTTCGTGACCGTTAAATCTTTATCACATCAAAATAGAGATATCAATAGTTATTATGATTAGATATTTTATTTTTAAATTATTTATTTAAATAATAATCACATTATTTTGAAATGATAAAATTTTACTGTCAACAACCAAATCCATGTGACATGTCACATGACCCACCATAAAAAAAATACATGGCCAACCACAAAAATCTAATCCGATAATAAATTATAATATTTGTATATTACGTAAAATCATGTAAAATGCGATTAATTTTTAAACCCAAACAATAAGATCACGGTACATCCTCACCATCATATCCATCCATTTTTCCCCATCATGGTCTGTAATCCTTCAATCATGACTCCCCAAATGTTGAACCCAAACATAAAACAAAACCATCATCGAATTCTTCAATCATCGATGACTTCCAAACGAAAAAATAAAATAAAAAATAAACAGAGATCCATTGTTCGCTCACGTTGATGCATGAGACAACAAAGGCCTATGAAGTTAATGATTCCCCTCCACTGCCTTTATAACGTCAACCCCATCTCCCCATTCATTCCCCTCTCTCTCTCTCTCCCCCCCATAAAAAATGGGTGTTTGTTGCAGTAAAGACAAACCCATCTATGAAAACTTCGACAAAGAATCATTGGCCGAAGACGACGACGCGCGCGCGCGCGCCGCGGAGGGAGGCGCGCGCGTGAGGCTGCTCGGCGCGTGCGCGTTCGCGTCGATGTTCACGCAGCAGGGACGAAAGGGCGTCAACCAGGACGCCATGACTATATGGGAGGTCGATCTGTTTGTAACTCTTCCGCCCCGTTTGGATATGTGTTTTGATAGATTCTGCGTTTGAAAAATTAAAGTTTCTCAAATGCGAATTTAAACGCATTTTCAGAGTGTAACTTTCAAACCACCAAAACGCACATTCAAACCGCTGAATTCATATTTAGGCTTGTATTTGAAATTGTTTGTTCTGTTTTTGGTTTTGCAGGGGTTCGCCGGAGACAAAGATAGGATCCTCTGCGGCGTGTTCGATGGTCACGGCCCATTGGGCCATAAAGTCGCCGGCCATGTACGTGACGTCCTCCCGGTGAAGGTCGCGTCGGAGTTGAAGCGGTCGGAGTCGTCCGACAGCCACAGCGACCGCGACGATACAACGGAGGATACCGATTATCAAGAAGACGCGCCGAGCTTCGATTCGTGGAAGGATGGTTTCATCAAGGCCTTTGAAGGGTTGGATGGGGACTTCGGCGCCGGACGTGCCGGTTTCGATTGCATCTGTAGCGGGACCACTGCGGTCATCGTGGTTAAACAGGTAGTTCTGATGTAGTATATGAAATCTCTGATCAAGTATATGCTCAGTTAGTACATAATAAGGTCTTGAAAAGTACATACATTCATAAAATTCAAAATGTGTTGCGACTGCAAAAGTGACTGTAGAAATGACTCTCGCAGGGAGAGGATTTGATGGTGGCGAATTTGGGGGACTCGCGCGCGATCCTTTGCACGCGTGACGACAAGAATCGACCGGTGCCGGTGCAACTCACAGTCGATTTGAAGCCGAATCTGCCAAGTAAGTTTTGTTTTGTGAGTCATTGTGATATCAATGTATGATGTGTGTTGGTTTTGCTTCGTTTATGTATTGTAGGAGAAGCTGAGAGGATTGAGAGCTGTAGAGGGAGAGTGTTTGCTCTAGACGAAGAGCCCGGTGTGCACCGGCTGTGGTTGCCTGAGGACGACAGCCCGGGCCTGGCCATGGCGAGGGCGTTCGGCGATTTCTGCTTGAAGGACTTCGGCCTGATTGCGACTCCGGAAGTCTCGCATCGGAAGCTCACGGAGCGGGATGAGTTTGTCGTATTGGCGACCGATGGGGTACAAATGATTTGTTGTCAATTAGGGTCAGTTTGATAATTCTGGTCAAAATGCCTAAAGGATTCGAATGAGAAGGGATACCAGACTGGTCCTTAGTTTTGATTTTGCGCGATCGAACGTGTTTTGAGCCAATGTTTGATGTTTGTGCAGGTTTGGGACGTGTTGTCGAACAGGGAAGTCGCGAAGATAGTCGCATCGGCGGGCAAGAAATCCGATGTGGCTAGGCTTCTTGTGGAGCGCGCGGTGCGCGAGTGGCGGTGCAAGCACCCGACTTCAAAGGTCGATGACTGTGCAGTGGTTTGCCTTGATTTGAAGGCCATGGCGCATAAGGAAGAACCGAGACTGCTCGGGCAGGTTTCGCTCTCGGAGAGCTTCAAGACTGCGAGGAGCGAAGACTCAGAGGCGGTGGCAGGGGTACACGATGAATCGAAGAAGGATGAGTGGACCGCGCTCGAGGGGGTGAGCAGAGTGAATTCTCTGCTGAAGCTGCCGCGGTTCGGGAACGTGTTGAGTTGGCGGAAAAGATCGGTGAAGGAGGCCGAGGCGGAAGAGGAGGTGTAGTGTTTTTAAGACTGATTTATAAGGGGGTCTGTTTTAAGTGCTAGCACTTACTTAGCAGCAGCACTTTGTAGCAGCAATTTGTATTTTGTTGGAGAGTTTTGTTTTTGCAATTGTAATATGATTTCAAATACCCTCCCAAAAAAAAAAAAAGGATTTCAAATATTGTGACAGCTGTGGAATGGTAGCATAAACAGAGTGCATTCATTGCCTATTTAGGTGTCTGGACATCTTCAACTGACCATATTGAATTGATTGTCAGCTCTATATATGCAAATTTAACACAAACTAACCCAGTTGTGTATATTTAATTAGACTCGCAATGTAAAATCAAATAGTCTTATTAGTCGAGAGTCTTGTTTACTAGTCTTTTTATAATTACATGCGGATAAACGCAATTCAGGATTTAGGATTTTGATACGCACATGCATTCCTAGGTGTGTGTATATGTACATGAGTTACTGCACCAAAATTCAGCTTTTCTATATTCACTATAATTTTCAACTCTAATTTAAGCCAAAGATATTATTCACTATTAGGTCTATATTTCATATATTAAAAACGATATTTGATGTATTTTTATTCTTTCTTTTGTGTCACACAGACATTGATTCAATTCAAATGTCACTACATTTTTTTTTTGTTGGAAAAATGAGACTATACATTATTTTAGTACATGCAGATAAGGTAAAAATCAAAACCATGTAACATGATCCAGAGATCAAACACCACACCAAAAATAACATATCACAGAAATTAGAGGACAAAAAAAATTTCATTCCGGAAAAACATCACCATCACTGATTTCTCAGGCACTCAATCAGCTCCACCAGTGATGAACCAAAATGTTAGGAGACCCAATGGTTGACTTTGACATGTAACCTATAAAAACTCCTGACCACCACAATAGGCCCCCCTACAATAGTGGGTCAAAGGTCAACCATTCCAAAAAAAGAAGGTCAAAATTTGACCTACTTCAATTCCTCTTGTCCATCCATCCAAACCTTCACTCCCAGTACCTTACTCTCATGTGCTTTCAGAATTCTGAAGGACCATCTCCTTCTCTCTACCTTCATCTCCATCTCCATCACCATCACCATCACCATCACTATCACCATCTCTGTGTGTTAATTGTTCCGAGTTAGCCATCAATGTCGAACATAAACTTTGGGAAGGACCATAACCCGCAGCCGATCACGTGCTACTCAGCCTCCGCGATCGACTCCGATGGGATCTTCCTCGGTGAGAACCCCCTCGATTTCGCCTTCCCCGTCCTCATGATCCAAGTCACCCTCGTTTTCACCGCCTCCCGCCTCTGCCACTTCTTCCTCCGCCACCTCGGCCAGCCCCGTATCGTCTCCCAACTATTGGTAACACTTTAATTCCCCACTTCGCAAGACTTCAAACATAATTCATGTAGGCAAACACACCACCGCTAACTAATGCATGCATGCATGCATCACACCTGATATGGACCACTAATGCGATACATGATTTGTAGGGCGGGTTTTTGCTCGGACCGTCGGTGTTCGGACCGACATCGAAGTTCACGACGAAGGTGTTCCCGGCGTGGAGCCGGACGGAGATGGACACGCTAGGTTACATGGCTTTGATCTATTTCCTCTTCATAACGGGCGTCCGGACCGACCTCCGGATGCTCAAGAAGTCAGGGCGAAAGGCGATCGCCATAGGGCTCTCGGGAACGATCCTCCCCTTCGCGCTCGTCATGCTAGTGAGCTTCCTCCTCCGCCGCTCCCTCCCGGAAGAGCTCGTCCACGGCGGCTTCCTCCTCTTCGTCTCCTCGAAGCTCTCCCTCACCTCCTTCGCAGTACTCTCCTCCGCGCTCGAGGAGCTCAACCTCCTCAACTCTGAGCTCGGCCGCCTCACCATGTCGTCCACCCTCATCTGCGACTTCAGCAACTGGGTCGTCTCCGGCCTCGCCCTCTCCGGCTCCCTAGCATTCGGGCAGGCCCACCAGCCCATGAAGGGGCTGTGGGCCTTCCTGTCGCTCGCCACGCTCCTTGCGATCGTGGGCCTCGTGGCCCGGCCCGCGACGCTCTGGATCCTCAAGCGGACGCCCGAGGGCGAGCCGCTCGGGCAGAACGAGGTGCTCGCGATATGCGCGATGGCGTTCGGGGCGGCGTTCGCGAGCGAGGTCATCGGGCTTGGCGCGACCCTCGGCCCGTTCATGTTCGGGCTCGCGCTCCCTGGCGGGACGTCGCTCGGCGTGTCACTCGAGCGGTTCGACTGCCTCGTCGGGGGGCTCTTCTTCCCGCTCTACTTCGCCACCGCCGGATTCCGGTCCGACGTGCTCAAGATCACTGACCCGACCACCACGGCGTACGTGGAGCTCCTGTTCGTGCTCTGCCTCACCGGGAAGGTTGTTGGGACAATGATTCCCGCGCTCTATTGCAAGATGCCTCTGCGTGACGCGTTCTTGCTCGGCGTCATGATGAATACCAAGGGCATCATCGAGATCACCGCGTTCAATCAGTTGCTCAACGATGGGGTATGTAACTTGCGATACGACTCGGTGGATCGGTTTGGATCAAAATCGATGGATTTTTTTAGTCGGATTGTGTCACTGGTGTGCAACTTGGATGGATTGAACCTAAACCAACCCAACTTCTAGAGGAGTTTTGGTTGTGATTTTAACGTTTGGGGTCAATCAGAACTCGTAATAGAATTAGAGAAACAAGAACCGGGTTGGGTTTGGATTGAAGGGTTGGATAATCTAAGTTCAACCCAAACCCAATGTGGTTAATAATGAATTTAAATTTTGTAGCTAAATTTTAATTGTTTAATACGAGAAATGAAATTTGATTTTACTTTTTTCTTGATTACCATCACTTTTGTAGTTTCATTTCTCTATCTCTCATTTGCATGATACAAACCGCTATGTAACTTAAATTGTCAAAAATGACAATGTTTCAAAGCTAAATCTAAATCCATCCCAAACCTAGCATGGCCCAAATCAAACCCGACCTCAATCTGAACCAAAACCAAACCTGATAAGTTGGATTCAAGTTAACTTCCTCATATTTAAGAGTCGGGTGGATTGAGTTTGGGCTAGCCTCTTCCAACTCCGGATGGGTTGGGTTTAGCTTAAACTTCAATCAGATCTCGAGTTATCCCAGGTACCCTGTCAAGTGTTATCTAATGCGGGCTTTTGTTGATAGGTTGCTAGCATACAGTGCTATACACTCTTGGTGATCTCCCTGATCATCATGATCATGATCGGCTCGCCGCTGGTGACGTCCATGTACAAGCCCTCGCAACGCTACGTCGCCTACAAGCGCCGTACGGTCCAGCACACCAAGCGCAACATGGAAATGCGTCTCCTCATGTGCGTCCACGACGAGGCAAGCGTCCCCCCCCACCTCGACCTCCTCGACGCGCTTCACCCAACCCACGAGTCCCCCCTCTGCATCTACTCCATCCACCTCTCCCCCCTCATCGGCCACGCCGCCGCCATCCTTGCCGAACACAAGCGCAACGGCAAGCTTGAGACCCACTCCGATCACATCGCCAACGCCTTCCGCCGCCACGCGCGCCGCAACGAGGGGCGCGTCACCGTCCAACCCTACGATGCCATCGCCCCCCACGCCACCATGCATGACGACGTCTGCTCCCTCGCGCTCTCCAAGCGCTGCGCTCTCGTCGTTGTCCCCTTCCACCGCCACGTCGCCGAGGCGGACGGGGAGGTCGCCGCCGCCGTGAACGCCGTGCGCGGAGTCAACCAGGGAATCCTGAGCTACGCGCCGTGCTCGGTCGCGGTGCTGGTCGACCAGGGCCTGTCGAGGGGGAACGCGTTCCCACTCGCGAACCACTCGTCGCAGCGCGTGGCGGCGCTCTTCCTCGGCGGGCCCGACGACCGCGAGTGCCTCGCGATCGCCGCGCGCATGGCGCGCAACCCCAACGTGAGCCTCGTCGTGGTGCGGTTCTTGTCGCCCGACGAGGACATGGAGGACGCGGACACGAGGCACGACGAGGAGGCGCTCGACGAGTTCCGGCTCGCGAACGACGGGAACAAGCGGGTGGCGTACAGGGAGGAGGGGGTGAAGGACGGGAGCGAGGTGGTGGAGGTGATACGCGCGCTCGGGGAGGACTTCAGCCTGTTCATGGTGGGGCGGCGCGAGATGTTCAGGGAGGGAATGCTCACCGAGGGGCTGTCGATATGGACCGAGTGTCCCGAATTGGGGTTGTTGGGGGATATGCTCGCTTCGACGGATTTCGGGTGCAAAGTGTCGGTGTTGGTGGTGCAGCAGCAGACGAGGATCGGCGGCGGGACGGGGAGCGGGTACCAGGGGTTCGCGAGCGTGCTTATGCCCGAACGGGTAGTGCCCGAGGACTCCGAAAGCGGGTTTTTTCTGAGAGAAAACTGAGGAAACATGTGGTGTGCATGGTGTTTTTTTTTTTTTTTGTGAATTGAATGTGTTTGTTGAATGTTTGGTATGGTTGTCCCTTGGTGAGAGACGATTTTAGGTTTTTCTTTTGAGTGGTTTAAGAGTATCTCCAAGAGTATTTGTTGTGATTTTTTATTTAAGGTGTTTATAAGTTGCAATTTCCAAATGTGCCAGTGTCACCACCACTTGAATTAATGGTTGGAAATGTATCACATTAGATTTCTCGCCTCCCCCTACCCCTTTTTTTGAGAACATATATTGTTAGATTAGGACTCCTTACTCCCCAATATGAGACACTACTAGAAGAAGAAAAAAATTTGTTTTTGGTAGTACGAGTTGAATTGAATAACTCATAAATTAAAATTTAAACAATTGGCTAGATTTAAACACATTTTGACCAACTTAAAATGACTTCATATTCAGATCAACAAAGGGGAAGTTGTAAAAATGCCACCAAGGATCCAAAAGAATTTTAGGCTTCTGCGTTTACACTGCTCCACACTGTCGAATTGTATTGAACAATGTCCATTTTTCTGAAGTTTTCAAACGCCCCCAAAACATAGTTTTTCCATCTTAGGGCTCTTAACCTTTGGATTTCCAAAACATGAGCACCCCATCGCGGATCCAAACAAAGCCTAAAATCACTTGAAATGAAATCAAAACCTTATTTGACCAATAAGAGAATTTCTAACGCAGCGAAAAACTTAAACAAAGATTCAACAAGCGTTGAGATCCTTCAATAAACCACAATTAAAACTTGTTAATCATTGAACAACGAGTGCAACCCCGACCATACATTTCGTCAGTACATTTAAAAAACATACAATAAATACTTTAATGTACTTTTCTATGCAAAAAAAGAAAAATTCACATATTGCAACAATTCAAACTCGCAATGCTTTGCTTCTACAAAACTTTATGAATACAGTGCTGGGTTCTATGATTGAACAATTTTTGTGTTTGCAGCAATTGTGTAACCAAACAGTTTTATTGTAACAGCATCCTGCAGATAGATTTCAAACAAATAGTGTACAAAAGTTGTGATTTCTAAAAGTTTGAGGCAGCTTCTTGCATAATTAATTTTAAATCTACCGTTTATAAAAAAATTAATTTTACGATCTTGTTACAAAAGGCTACCAAAGTCATCATATCTTACAATGAAACTGAATTTTTGCAAACACGAATTTTAATAAACTAATAACAATATACTATAATCAATTTAAAGAAAAAGCATCACTAAACGTGTCACTAAAAAACCTATCATTTCTTTACACCCAGGACACACCACAAACACATCGGTCATGTCGGCTTCTCCAGAAACCCATCGTCCGCCTCCCCGCGCCAACCAATCCCCTCTCCGCCTTCCTCCTCCTCCTCGTCCGCCTCCTCCCCTCCTCGAATTCGCGCCTGCTGTTGCACCACGAGTATCGACGAAACGATCCCGCTCCGCCCGAAATCCACCGAAGCGAGCGCGTCCCCGAATACGCCGAGCTCCGGGTACTCACTCCACACTGAAAGCCCGGCCGTCGGCGTAGACTCCTGCCCCCTCCTCCTCCCCACCATGACCAAGTCAAACACCAGCCCCTTCTCCCCCATCGCCCGCATCGCCGCCAGCGTCGCCTCCCCGTCCCGCACCTCCGCCTCCGTGTACTCCACCCTCTCATTGTCGTCGTGCGCGAGGCGGAACTCTGCCAGCGTCTCCGCATCGATCCTAGCCTCCTTGCTCGGCACCCCCCGCCACTGCTCGGGCGGGAGTAACCGCACCACCGTCAGCTCCACCCGGTAATTCTCCGCCATGCGCGACGCGAGCGCGAGCCCCTCCCGGTCATCGGGCCCCCCGATGAACAACATCCCCACGCGCGTCACCCTGAACGGCCCGATCGAGCACGCGTTCACCAGCGTCGCCGCGCGCGGCATGATCTCCGTCGCGCCTCCACCTCCTCTGCGCGCGCAATGGCTCACGAGGATCCCGACCGAGCAGGGCGCGTACGCGAGGACCTTGCGGTTCATGGCGCGGACCGCCAGGTTGGGCGACCCCGCGGAGGCGGTGTTTCGGTGGAACGGCACGATGACGAGGGGGACGCCCTTGTCGAGCGCGATCTGGCACACGTCGTCGTGCATCGTCGCGTGTGGCGCGATCGCCACGTACGGCGTCACCGACACCAACCCCCACCCGGCGGAGGCGCGTGTCCTGCGCTCGAAGTTGCGGAACGCGCTGACGATGTGATCGGTGCAGGAGGAGGAGCTCGAGAGGCTCTGCCGGTACGCGCGCAGCACGGGCGCCGCGCGCCCCGCGAGCGGGATGAGATGCAGGAGGTAGACGCACAGGGCATGCGCGCCGACGCCGCCCTCCGAGGAGGAGGAGGAGGAGGAGATGGTGGTCGCGAGGGAGGGGGTTGAGGAGAGGGAGATGGGCGGCGAAGCCGTGATAGTGCGGAGGAGTCCGATGACAGAGGGGACGTCGTCCTCGGTGTGCACGCACGCGAGCACGCCGAGCTCCCCGTTCTTCTTCGAGTTCTGTATCATCCGCCCCTTGTAGACGATGTACTTCCTCGACGGCTTGTACATCGCCTTGATGAGCGGCGTCGTCGTCCCCGTTACGAGCATCACTGACATCACCATCACCGAGTAGCTCTCCGTGCTAATTCTCTACAAATAAAAAAAATAAAAATCATGTCGGACTTATGTGGGTCTGTGGTGAAACACATGTTGAAAAGTAACTTTTGGAATAAAACTGTTTTTTAATATGATTTTTAGACCTTAACTTTTATTGAAATATTTTTTTTAATTCATGAATTAATATTTGAAAGCAGTTGATATTTGACGTTTGACAGAGAAAGTTGATTTTCAATTCAAAAAATCATTTCCGATCAAAAATCTTTTTTTTTAGCTTTTCAAAACATAAATTTTGAAAGAAAAATTAAAAGGAATCCAGCTTCCGATTCTGAATAAAACTGATCCGTTTGGTGCATGATTTTAGCTTTTCAACTTTTCAAAAAACAAAAGTTGCCCCAAACGTGTAACTAAATGGTGTAGTCTGAAATGATGAGAAATGGTGTGAAATTAATTTTTTTTTACATACGCCGTTGTAGCTCCATTGGTTGATGGTGACGATTTCAATGATGCCCTTGATGTTGAGGATGAGTCCGAGGGAGAGGGCGTCGCGCAGTGACACCCGGCAATAGACGGAGGGGATGATCGTGCCGACGAAGCAAATGATCACGATGAGCTCGAGGTGCCACCAAATGTGCGCTTGCCCAGGCTCAATGCCCGTGCGCAGCCCGGCCACGACCATGTAAATGGGGATTAGAAGCCCGGACAGGAGGCAGTCGATCCGCTCCAAAGTCACGCTGAGCGCAGACGCGCCGGGGAGGGCGAGGCCGAGGATGAACGGGACGAAGGCTGCGTGTTGTCCGATTGACTCGCTTACGAAGCCGCAGACGAGCGCGAGGAGGAGGACGCCGATGCAGGACCCTTCGCCGAGGGCGTGCCCCTCAGGCGCGCGACGGACGATCCATATGACGGCGGGGCGGGCGATGAGCACGATGAAGGCGAGGAGGGAGGCGAAGGTGAGGAAGGAGAGGAGGCCGACAGTGGGGGTGCGGATGGTGGCACCGAGGAAGAGGGAGGTGGCGAGGGCGGAGAGGGCCCAGCTGTGCATGTCGCTGACGAGGGTGGCAGAGAGGGCGAGGCGACCGAGCTCGGAGTTGAGGAGCTTGAGCTCTTGGAGGGCGATGGTGGTGACAGGGAAGGAGGTGAGGGACATGCGGGAGGTGACGAGGAGAGGAAGTAGCCTTGGCGGAGGTCGGAGGGGAGGGAGTGGCGAAGGAAGAAGCAAATGAGGGTGACGAGGAGGAAGGAGATTAAGGTGCCGAGGAGACCAATGGCGATGGCCTTGTGGCCGGAGCGACGAAGCATGCCGAGGTCGGTCATGACGCCGAGCTTGAAGAGATAGAGGACGACGCCGAAGAGGGATATATTCTCAAGAGGGAGGCGGCTCTGCGGACGGAATATGTTCTTCATGAAATCCAGACGCGTGCTCATCACCGATGGACCCAGGATCAGCCCTGTCTGGCGGAAAAGAACCAGGGTTAGAAAACAGCTAGTTCGAAGATTATGTTTTTACATGAATTATACTTAATCTAACATTCGATAATAAAATCAGATATGGATATCACTATGGGTGGTATCCTCCCTGCATTCGATCCATTGATAGGCTTATATCTATGATGAATTTGTACTTACAATTATTTGCGAGACGAAGCGAGGCTGGCCGAGGTGTTTGAGGAAGAAGTGGGTGAGGCGGGTGGTGAAGAAGATGAGTGAGACCTGGAGGAGGAGGAGGGGCAAGGTGAATTGGAGGGGGTCGTCGCCCAAGAAGACGCCGTTGGAGTTGGTTTTGGAGACTGGCATGCAAACCACCTGCGAGTCCTCGTTGAAAACCTTCGGCCCGCCGCCCGGCAATGCGTGGTACACGCGAGACATCTTTTGTGGCTCGCTTGCATGGGAGGAGGAGGAGGAGGAGGAGAAAGTGAGAGAGAGAAGGAGAGAAGCAAAAGAAACCCTAATTTTGAATGGCTGGATGGGAGAAATGAGTGGGTGGGAGTATAAATGGATGGTTTTGAATTGGTTTGGACCTTTCGACGGTTCGACCAATGAATTGTGGTGAGGGATCAGAGATATCAATAGGACTTAATTTATAGGACTTAATTTGTATATTGTAGGTTCTTTTGGTACCTATTAGCAAATTATCACGGAGGATTACCAAATGATCTACATAAATGTGATATATGAAGTGTGCATTGCATGTAATGTCATGAAGCGATAAAAATATATAATGTTATATATGATCTATTTTCTAATTTCAAGTACAGTCTACAATTGTTTTGAATTTTTAAATTATATTATACTTTATTTAATAAGATATATGTTTTTTAAGAAATATGGATCATTTTTAAAGAGACATATATTTCATTAATGTTAGCATATGATATTAATGAAGTACGTGTGACTATAAGCAGTGGCGGAGCCAGAAATTATACTTAGTGGGGGAAAAATTATATAATTTTTTTTATTAAACAATAAAAATTAAATTATACATCTTTTTAAAGTATTATTTTTAAATAGACATACAAGAAATTTAAAAATATGTTTTTAAAAAGTAAAAAAAATGATGTTAATTGTCTCTTTTAAATCTATTCAGAAAAATAAGAAAAAAAATGTTTTAATTTTCATTTGCAGTTCAATAATATGAAAAAAAAAGAGAAAGTTAATCAAATAGATAGATGATATTATTTTATACCTAATATTTATCCACGAAGGCACAAACCAATCACGAGTTACAAAAATGAAAGGGCGCTATTACACACGGTCTTTTTTACGGTCTTAAATGCAGTCTCATATACCTCGTTAGCTATTTATTGAAGTATAAAACTTCTTAGACGATGTATATACCTTATTAATTTTTCTTACACTTACTAAAAATGGGTTTATTCAACTCAAAATGGAGCAATATACAATTTTCATCAAAGCATATACCTCATTAGACGATATTTACTATTTTTTAAAAAGTGTAACAATTTTTAAAATGAAATTATAATGTACTACAGTTACATATATAAATATTAATAATTTAATTCATAACCAAACTACCTAATACATACACATATCATAACTATTTAAATTTATTAATATTCTATCAAATTACAACACATGATAGTAATTAATTTAAAAGGCATACATACATATGATATGTACTGTTTTTTCACAAAACCGAGTGGGGGCAGGTGCCCCCACTCGGCCCCACCTGGCTCCGCCAGTGACTATAATTAAAGTTGAAAAAGATAATGTGTAGCAAAATTCTAACATTTTAATAACACAATACGTTACATACATTTTTTAAGTCCTAATCTAGTCCCATATTAATAGAAAATCATCAAAGTGTATATTTACATTAATGAAGTATATGTATCGATAAATTTTTTTTAAACATTTTCTATAAATACATTAATGCAATTCATTGAAACATATGTTTCATTTTTTTATAAAAGTATATATCTCGTTAGATAATGTATATTATTTTAAAAAAAATTCAAAGGGCTATTACTTATATGAATATTGTTACATTGAGCCCCAATTCCAGTCTACATGTGTTTTAATTTTTTCAAAAATATTATATTTCATCTAATGAGGTACATATTTTTATAAAAAATGAAACATATAACTCGTTAATATAAGTATATGTTCCGTTAATTTGCTATCGACATATATGGGATTGGAATTGGGGCTGAAAAAAAAAATTGTGCAACAAATCTCAGTCTACTTATATATGTGTGTTAATTACCATCAATGATTTGAAATATATTAGCAGCAGTTCCAATACGAATAATTAATGTAATGTGTATATAATAAACTTCTATTCATACTTAGCCTATTAAATACGGATAAACAAAAGACTTCATCATTGGTTCCCCCCCCCCCCCCCCCCCAACCCAAACTAAAAATTATAATTACAATTACATGATCTCTAATGATATATATCTTGGTTTGAGTGTTTGGAGTCAATAGTTTTTTAAAAAAATTGGACATATTAGCTGTAGATGCCAAACTACGCTATAAAATATCACTAGACTTTGCTTCAATATGAGAAGAAACAACAGATATTGATTCTCCATTTTTTTAATTTGCTCTTCTTTTTTGTTGTCATTCTCTGATTTATTGGCAGGGAATCACAACCTTCATTATCTGATACAGATCATGCGAAAATCACAGTTGAAGTTTAATCTTTTTCGGTGAATATAATCATATGTTAAATTTACAAATATGTGAGAGAACAAAGTAAATGGATGGTATAGGAGGAGGATGGATCTGATCATATCTCATCAATCTTCAATAAAAAACTACTATGTGTTATCTTACATTCCCGTGAGATCTATGACATTTTAATTTTTAAGGCATATAAATAATTTTATTTTTATTTTTTAAAAGTAGTATATCCAACCAGAACAAACTTTTATCTAACTGAAGTAATTCATCATACAAATATTAATTATTTCATGTGGGAATTCAAAGGCACAAAAGTAGCTAGATATGTAACAAATCTTCTTTCAAAAAGAGAAGCAAAAATTCCACAACTTCCATTCAAATATCTTTGCAGTTTGATCTTCAATTTAAAAAAACACCACTTACATTGTGTCCACAAAAAAGGAAAAGAAAACACATTAGCACTCCATCCTTAGACCAACAACAACACACACTCACAAAAAAAAAAAAAACACTAAAATTTAACTAGTTTTGGTCACCTCTGGGAGGAGACATCAGACTCCCTAGTGTCCTCCGATATGCCCTCCAAGTGAGGCCTCCACTCCTCCACCCCGCCGGTCCGGCAACGGCGGTGCAAGCCATTAAAACTAGTATTACTAGCCCTCCTTCTCCCTTGCTCTTCTTCCCCTGCAACATCGCTCGAATTCCTCGAGCGATGATGCTTATTCTGTTTCTGTTCAAGCTTCTGTCTCTGCTCTTTCTGTTTCACTTCTCCCGCCAAAGAGGTGGAGGGGATCAAAAAGTAGATCCTGCCCCTCTTTAACTCGGTATGGGGCAATAGGATCAGGATCCTGCGTGTCGCGCCTTGAGAACAAGGTTTAGTGAGGACGTGGCGGGGGTGGGCCTCTAGGACCTCCCTGGCAGGGATTGGATGGCTGAATTCCTCCACGCGGCCGTCGAGATGGACGACACGGATCATATCGAGGGCGCCGCAGGGGAGGACACAGGCCAGGCAACACCTTAGGCTGTTTCCCATCTCTCTAAAGCTTTCATATACATGTTTTGCTATATGTTATATATATATATACATGTGCATGGATATATACAAATGAGGGACAGCTTTACAGAGAGATTTTTAAATGAAACAGTTGTTTATGTTGGGAGGGGGAGTGAATCTTGAACCTCTTGAGAGTTAGGGTTCAATGGGTTCAATGAGTTTTTATTACATCCATCAAAAGGTGGGCGCACCTTATCTAAGGGTGAGTTAATTTAAAGGGGACCAACATGCATCTTGCATATTAGGTTATTTTATATGAAAAGCCTCAGATTCACAGATTCACAAAAAATACCCAAAAGATTTGTATTTGAGACTTATGAAAAGTGAATTCATTGTTCTAACCAAATTGTCAATTATGTGTGATTAAAGGATATAATATTCTAATTTATTATATCAATGTATCATCGTATAGCTCAAAAACATATTATCGTGTCAATAAATCATAAAGTAACAAATGATAAGTGGAATAATATTTGAATTTTTAGAAGAGTTATCATCAAACCCAATCAAAACCCAAATACCCTCTTCCCCAATTGGCTCATTAAAGAAGGCATGCATGTGAATCAATGAAACCAAAGCCCCTTGATGGTCTTACAGAACACAAATAAATAAACTTTAATGGATCAATAAATCATACGAGCCACGGAAAAAGTGAAAATTAATTCAAAATATTTTTAATCCTTATTTTTTTCTTAGGCATCTATGAAAGCATCTATGAAAACACACTTGAGTTGTCCTTTCATCTAAACATCATTCATGTGAATGGGTTACGTAACAATGTATATAGATGACAATATAAGAGAGTTAATAAATGCAAATTAGTGGATAATATTGACATATAACAATGTCTAATTAAGCAATAGATAATAGTGTATAAGTTAACAACGTATACATAGTACATAACAATGTATAAAATGAATCCAAATAAGTAAGCAATGAAAAAGAGATTGAATGACCTAAAAGGAATTGAATAAAACTACTTAGAATTAACTTTTGTGGATAAAAATCTACTAACAAAAAATTTAAGTCCAACTAATAAAAAAAACTAACATTTTCAACCCCCACCAAAAAATGACAGTATAACGTGCCATTAAAATTAAAATGTGTTACGGTCAACACTAAAAAAAAAACAGCCTCAGCGGGTCACCTTTAATTGGTGTCTCTGCTGTTTCATAGGTCTGGATCTAATTATTATTATTATTATTTGATACCAACATATAACCTAATTAATCGAGTACCAAAAAAACATATTTTTTGAACATTAGGTACGCAACAAAAATTCTTCTCCCGTTGCATTAAAAAACCATATTCGTTTGTTAAGAATTTTAAATTCCTTAAATACCCTTTAAAAATGCAGAATGTCCATTCAAACCTCAATTCGCTTACTATTAAAACTTAGGAGTAATTTATTGATTTGCAGGGGTTCATCCGTAATTGGTGCCGATTCGTACGAGAGCCCCACGTGCGCGGGCGTTACGAAGAAACTTCACTTGCACCGACCACCGTCGGATCTGTCGTACCCTCCTATTCTTATCCGTATTTTATTACGTTGTTCGGGCTTTGAATCGGTGTTTCGATAATTTAATTCGGAATAAATTGGAATAGCAGAGCTGTCATGGCATGCGAAAGACAAGGTGTAAACGCGATTTTAAAAAGTTTGAAATTTATGTTTTGATGACATTTGCAGATACACACCTCGATAAGTTTTTAGCCCAAAAGTAACCCCAAAATATCAAGTTTTATAGGGCTCAGGGTGGCTGGAATTTTTCATGGATAATTAACGTTTTCCATATGAATATCTTTTTTTTTATTGGAAGGTTTTGTTATTCAAAAAAAAATGTACAAACTTGTTTTTCTAAATTGTTTGAAATATATTGATGTTACAGTACAGTGTTTTATTTTTCCAGTGAACTCTCTGTCAAACTTATTGCCATTTAATAAAAACATAATAATCAAAAAAATTATTGTTTGGTGTTACGTTTCGTAACGAGTACTGAAAATATATCAGTGTAGGAAGCCATATTTTGTTGGCATGACTACATATTTTGTTAGTTGGTTTTAAATTAATTTTAATGATCTTAAACACAACTTTGTATTGTATATCAGTCACCATAAAAAAATCATTTGCTGTTTTTTAACATAAAATTAAATATTTTGATTTATATTGGGGTCAGTATCATGTGCAACTGGCCCCCACGTGCAATTTTACATGTTTTTACTATTTTCCTTATATATTTCAAATAAGAAAATATATATTATATATGAAATAAGATATAATCCAATTAATTATATGCGTCTATTTAAAAGAAGTAAAAAATTATATGTTTCATGATTAACTTCATTAGACATGTATGGAACAACATGTGGAGTTAATAATAATGAGACTGGTTTAACTTCACATACTAATTAATGTGGTTTTCTAGTACTACTGTTGCATGTATGTTTTTATTCAATTGTTCAAAAAAACACAGCCAAAAAAAAAAATGGTTTTGTTTTAGGTTGCATGTTGCATGTATGTTTTCACATACTAAAACACACCCAAAAAAACAAAAAAAATGTTGTTAGTGGGAGCTGAATGCAAGTCTCCCAAATAAAGAATATCTAGGGTTTTGTTTTAGGTTGTCTTTTGAAAACCATTTTAGGATCATCATCACCTTCTCCTAATCCAAATCGTACTCTTTATGGGCTGTACAATTTTGTCTGGCTGTGAAGGTAGTATTATTTAATTAATCAATTATTAATTTTAGCTAGATTTGTTTATGTGAATATGTCTAGTTTGTTAGTGGTCTCATGAATAGATCCACCATGTCTATCGAATTTAATTGCTTAGATTGTTGGGAGGCAAAGAATGGTTTCATTATGCCCTAGAATAAATAATTGAATGGATAGAGACAGAGAGTATTATTATTTCCTAAAGAGAGGTGATAAATAAACCATACTAATGAAAATTGGGCTAACCGTAACCAAGAGGCAAGAATACATGCGACATAAATAAAAAAAAATAATGTGTCCAGCCCCATTTCAACCTCATTTGTAACCCTCGTCAATTTTTTTTAAAAAAATATATATCTATCTATTGAAATACATACTATTATATATATTGAAATATATACTAATGTATATTTTTATTTAAAAAATAAAAAATTTACAACGTCATACATTATAATGAAACTCATATATTATAATAGCGTAAAGATAGAACTACAAAATAAACTGAATGAATCAATGATCAATAAGAAATTGTTAGAGGTTGAATTGAAATAGAACCGAAACAGTGAAATAGAGGTTCTACTGGTCTCCTCCAACTTTGAGGCCAATAGAATGTATTTTTTTAAGTAACTAGCTGATGTACATATGCGTTGCACAAGAAAATTCATCATGTATAATGTCTAGGTCACTTGTGACATATAAAATAAAACATGAATACAAGAATATACATGTTACACACTTACACATTAAAAGTAAGGTTGCAAACAGATAAAAATATATAATCCAAAGCAATGACTAATATGTAATGCACATAATTTTAACACTTTCATAACATGTTTTTTAAGTAGATGAAGAAGTAATAACAAATAATAAGTCCAGTTGAGACAAACGTAACTCTGAATCCACAAACCTCAAATAAAGAATTCAATCTACCAATCTCTTCCTTTCTATGAAATAAACATCCAAAAAATATCTGCAATAAGAGAAAACAAGAGATACAAAATTTCAATCTATAAATATGTATGAAAATAAATAGATGGACAAAGAGTCATACCAATGAGTGTAGCGACTCCAAATGCACTCTCAGTTTTGAATAACTTGAGCATGCTCTCTAATGAAGATTTTGATTTTGTCCAAAGGACGACAACATTTAAACACCAACTATCATTAAAAAAAATAACTAAATTAAGAAAATAGCGCAAACCTAGAACTGACCATCATTATCATTGAAAGATGTCTGCTATAAATAAATATAAATCATTATAAAAATGTTACTCACATTGGTAGACATCATTTCATGTTGGATATTGGATGTATACTTTTCAATTAAACTTCGCATGTTAAATATGTTGATGACAAATTTCACTTCTTTAAAAAAAGAAGAGAATATTCTGAGATGATTTTCATGGAGAATGTTATAAAATTAAACATGAGATCCAATTAATTAGATATCAAAATATAAAGATATAAGACAAATAAAAAACTTTTCAGTTAAAATCAAATATCTAAAACCAAAATTTTTTAACAAAATCAATAGAAGAATAGCATATAAGCATTCTAATCAAATTCTAAATATGACATAATAAATTTTAAAACAAGTCTAATGAAAAATGTCATTACAAACTTTAAAATATCAATATCTAATATAAACTCATCAACACTGGAAAGTAAAAAATGGCATGCAAAATAAATATTCAATTGGAACTCCTCAACACACAACAGAGCTCCACCTCCAATCTAGATCCAGATGAACCCAGATAACAAATTTTAGAGAAAACATGGAAAGGAGAACAAATTAAACATACTAAGGGGGCGTTTAGTTCAGCTGAAATTCAGCACTTATTGAACTGAATCCGGAATGTTTCAGCACTTATGTGTTGCAAGTCTGTTTGGTTGAGGCCCAACTAACTGCTGAAATTTATCCTCTTTCCGCTTGTAAACCCAGAATTTTTCAGCCTATTCAACGTCACTTTAATTTTTCCGCCTCCGCACTATGCGTTATCGTCCCGACGTGAAAAGACTATCCTACCCCGCTACTTTGATATATTTACAGGTGGTATATAGTCCCTTTTTCAGCCCCCTCTTTCTCTCTCCTCTTACACTTTTTTTCTCCTCTTCGAAACGAAAAAACCCCTCTCAAACCCTAAACGGCGGACCTCCTCCTCAGTCGCGGAACAACCCCTCCTCGATCGCGGACTGGCCCCTCCACCGTCACGGCCCCTCCTCCCGACGCCAAACAAACACCTTAATCGGCGGACCCCCCCCCCCTCCTCTGTTGCGGACCAGCACCTTCGACCTCCTCTGTTTCGATCTCCGATCTCCGACTAGAAGGTAAAACCAGGTGTTTCATATGATTCCATTTTTGTGAAATCCCCTTTTCATGGTGGCTTTTGATCTTTGAAAATTTTCATTTTAGAGGTTCTTGATTTATGGATGTCTGTGTTACCGTTAGTGTTTGTTTTTTTTTTCCCTTGAAGGATGGGTGGGTGCTTTCACCTGGAATTTATAAATAGATGGTTAGCTTTTTTGGTTGTTTGGCTAGCTTTTGTTGCTGATGGATTCTTTTGTTATTTTCTTTTCTGATTATTAATTATTGTTTGCAAATTTATGGTGTTCTTAGATTAGAAGTGAACCAATGAAGTGAACGGAATGTTATATATTGAGAAGAAATTTGACTATGGGTTGTTTGTCACTGACTGAAATCACTCAGTTTTATTGGTGAAACCTGGGTTCTAACAATTTGGATTTGAATATGTGGAGGAGGTTTTATGCTCTGTTAAGCTGTCGGGTTTAAATGGTTTATTCAAGTTAAGATTTGGAGAAACTTTGAATTTGGGGAGATAAACTTGGCTTATATTGTATTTCTCTAATGGCGATCTTACTCTTTGAAATTAGTATCTTGAACTATGACCATTACTTTTGTTTGTGTATAATTCTATGTATTCAGTTGTCAAAATTCAAGATACTAATTTGATTATTTGGTTTGCCGTTAATCTCTTTTGGGTAAAATTTAATTTGTAGGTTGAGTGCTTCACTGTTAGGTACACTTTATAGTATAGATTCTTTTTTTTTGGATTTTTTTTTTCCAAAAAAAAAAAAACACTACAGATTCCTGATTATATATTGGGTTTTAGGATATCACTGTATTGCCCTTTTGGTTGAAATGTTTCTTTGGTTGGGTGATATGATATCTGACTAATTGTCAAATTACAGTCATCTAAAAAAATTTATGTTGCTGTTCTGGAGATGTGAATGCATCTAAAATGCTGGCATGCTATGTCCAATTGTGCATTGTTGTTGCAAAGATTTTTTTTTTTTTTCGAGGAACTAATAGTTACAAGGATTTTTTTTGGTCTTAGTGCAACTTTTATATTTGTAGGTTCTTTTAATGCATGATCATAATTTTTAATAACACCCATTCTTAGTTGATAGCAATAGTAAAGCCATTGTTTTTAAGGATATGCAGTCTCTGCATTCATGAGAAATGGGAATTATGAAGGGAATTGTATGCTTAAGAACCTCTATCCATGTTATGCTGGACATGATTGATGCCATTTTTTTTCCCCTGCAATATCCCATCTGCATTTAAATATTGTGCAGTGATCTCTTGATAGGTGCATTTACATTCTTTCAGACCAAGTATATGATGGCTTCTAGGTGTAGGTGAAAGGTTATTGCATACAACCATTGAGCATCCATTGTATAGAAGTTTGTGCTTATCTCCACCTCTTAACAGGATTTTCTTGCCTTTGGTTTTTTATTGATGAATCAAGTTATTTGCATGGCATATTAATTAGTTATTAATTTATTAATGTTGTAGGTTTTTGTTTTGATAAAGATTTTTTTAAAATAATTGGTTTTATTGTGGAAATGCCAGTATTAGAAAATTATTGTGGTTTTGTTTTGGCTTCTCTAAATTTTAATCAAATAGATATATGTTAGGATTTGGTATTTACATTTTGAAGATACAAATAATTGTGAAAATATATCATGACATTGTAAATGCTTGTCATTAATGCTATTTCTATACTATTTTTTTCCCATTGCAGATATTTTCAATGGCCATTATAAAACTTTTGAATGTGTCTCAAAATATATTCAGCCTTCTTTGAGGGAAATCTGGATATGAAAGTTCATTCTTATGATTGTCCTATGCAGTGTTCTAATATGTTCTAATATGCGATATGCGGTTTGCGGTTTGCATGCGGTTGGGGTACCGCACAGAGTATATACGGTATGCGAAAGTATATGCGGGAATATATGCAGTCCTATAATTTTTTATTAATAAAAAATATAAGATGATTTCTAAACATATAAAAATAAATATTAAAGATACATATAAAAAAAAGATATGTTAAACATATCAAAAGATGTTCAATTTTATCAAAATTGTGTGCACCTTAAATATTATAAATCACTAACATATATATATTGTGTATATTGATCGTCCCCAATTATTAACCAAAAAAATATTATAAATCACTAACGGGTGTTAAGTTATAGGGTCCGTTTGGGGTGTATATATTCGCCCTTGTGTATATTGATAACAATCATGTTGAATAGGTAAATTTTTGTTTGGTTGTCTTTTCTATTATTCCATTGGGAAACAAATCTTTTTGTTGTTTGGTTCTTGAATAAAGTAAGGATAAGTGGTAGATAAGAGATGAATAAGAGTTTAATTATACATAACCCCTGCATAAATTATTTGTGTTTGAGAATAAATATGAGAGATGTGTGTATGATATGATAGATGTGATAGTTTTTGGAATGTGTGCAGAGAGTGTTAGGTAAGATAAATTTTTTAAAATAATAATTAATTGGGATAATAACTGATAAACAATTCTAGCCTTTTCGGGTGCCTTATCCTAGCTTATCCAGACATAACTATCAAGGTTTATTTCAAACAAACAACTGTTTTGGGGCTAAGTATTCTCCTATATCCACCATTTATTCTTAACCTCAAACGGGGGGTAAATGAATAGAGACGTATAAAACACTAGGACATGTAACTTGTACACCAAAATCCATAAAAAAAAAAGGACAGACATTTGTGGCTAAGCATCTCCGTAAAAAAGAATAACAGTGAGAGAACAAAGAGAGTGCGAGAGATCAGAGAGAGCTGCAGAGAACAAGTGTGAGAGAGGGCAGAGAGAGAGTGTGTGTGAAGGCTGAGAGACACGGATAGAGGAGTAGCCAATGACGCTGAAGAAGAAGATCAGACTGAAGAAGAAGAACTGAAGAAGAAGTCGCTGAAGAAGAAGGATTGAAGAAAACCCCTTGTTTAAAAAAACAAATCGCTGAAGGATTGAAGAAGAAGACGGACTGAAGAAGAAGTTGCTAAAGAAGAAGACGGACTGAAGAAGAAGTCGTTGAAGAAGAAGGACTGAAGAAGACCCCGATCCGTTTAAAAAAACAAAACATGTGCGCCCGTTTAAGCGGGCGCATAGGCGGAATCGGGTCGCATATGCATGCCCGCATATGGCCCGATTCCAACGAAAGCGCTGCGGTCTCTTGACCGAACCGCCTGTGCGATCGCATTTCAAAACAGTGGTCCTAAGTTTGGATATACCACTTTTACCATTAAGCTATCACTTCAGCTCCGACAACATATCATAAATCTATTCTTATGATATTATGAATCTGTAGTGATTGTTCTTGGACATGAAAACTCTGAAACCAAGTATAAACCAAGATTCATAGAAGTGTATTTGATATATGATAAGTACAACAGTATAGATCTATTGAAAAAAAGTTTTGGGTGGCTGGGCTAGATATATAAAGGGTTCATGGCTCATATGATGAATTTGAGAGCTTGGGTTAATATACCTGTTTATATGAAAGCGCATGTGAATGCATACATCTGTAGTGGGGAATAAATGTTGAATAATCAAATCTCTTTTTCAAATATTTGGAACTCGTTTATCAAATGAAAATGTTAGGGACAGTACCATATATGCAATATTCTAATGCTTTAATTTTTTTTTTTAAAGTGCATACTACATTCTATATTTATAAGCATCACAAGAGTATCTATATAAGCATCATCGCGCTCCAAGAACACGTCGACCACCCGTTATACGTCAATATGTCTATTTATTTCCATTGAAATTGAAGCATTGCATGTGTCAAATTTATTTATTTATTTTTGTGTGTACCGCATTTAACTTTTGCATGTGCTTGATTGACTGTATATTCAGTCGTATCCACAATTCTTTGGACAAGAAGTCCATGGCATCCATGAATTCTTGGTCTTAGGTGTGGAAATAATGCTTGGACCAAAATGAAATAAGGGTAATAAAATTTAATTCATTGAACTACAGTCCAAATTAAATTAGAACTATAAGATCATCTTAGATTTAAATCCCAATCAATACTTTTATATATCTAAATCTAAAAATATGTATGTTGCAGGAATTTGTATTTTGTCAAAAATGAATATTCCATATCATCAGTAGCCTAATCTAATTCTTGTCATTTAATAAAATAATCGTGTCACTGAGAACCCTGATATAATGCAAACTATTGGCATAGTGATGGCTCCTAAATCTTAGCACTTGTAGAGCAATGGAGAAAACAAATTCAATAAAAAAAAAACTCATGATTTGACATAATTGTCTACCTAGATAGATGAGATGAGCAATTATTCATTTTCAACCAGAAATAGAAATATAATGTTTCAATGGTTCTCTTCACCACCACCTCTTTAGCTCAAAGCAACCCCATGACGATGTGTTTTAAAAAATAATCTCTATTGATTTAATGATGAAGCGATTAAATAAATAAGGGTGTAAAAAACCAAAATTACCTTAGAAAAATTCAAAAATACATTTTTTTATGTTAGAATGTAAAACATTTCACAACACAGACTTTTGCACTTTTCAATTACTGAAAAAATATCTATTTAACTTCAAATTTTAAAATATTTAATGCTCTTGCGCATGTGAAAATATTAAAAAGAAAACAAGAGAGAAGGCATCCCAATAATATGAATTCCTTAGTTTTAAAATAAGAGCTAAAGCAATAAAAGAAAATATGTAGTTTGAAATCTCCATTTTTAAAGTATGAAAATTCAGCAGTTTTTTTTTTTTTTTGTGACAAAAATGTAGTTATTACTATTTCAAAATAGTAAAATATCCGAAAGGAATGAGGAGACATAAATTTAAATACAAAACATCAAAATTAATAAAACAAAGATAGAAAAGAAAGCATCCCAACAGAAAAGAAAATTGAGCAGTTAATCTATCTATAATTTAATTATGCAAAGCTAGCAATAATCTTCCTAGCAAATTTAACCAAATTAATCCATAAAGAAATCGAAGGAGATCACAGAAATGAAATCACATTGAAATAGGTTATTTTCCCATTCAGTAGAACCATTGAAATTAGGCATATGAATATCATTAAATTTTTTTCCCTGAATGTAATGATTTCCATAGATGAATTCACTTGGCCAAAAAAGTCTCATGTTTAGAGTACAACTCAATTAATATATATGATCACGTGTGAAAATTCTTTTCCTTGTGTGAAAATTCTTTTCCTTGATTTCTGGTCTTCAATCACTATAAATCTCCTCTCTTCACCATAGAAATTAAATCATTCAAAATACAAATCAATCACATAAAAAAACATCTATATTTCTCTCTCTGTGTGCATTGTTCTTGTGCTTGTGAGTGTAATGGCTTCAGAGGTTATGCATGAAGGATCCAATGGACTAACCAATGGAGTGATTACAAATGCATGGGAAGCCAATCCTTCATTTCATAAAAGGTGCAACTCATATTTTCTCTATTCTTCTATAAATTTTTTCCTTTGTTCATATATGAATGTTGTTCTTTTGTGATTAAACATTTTTTTATTATTAAGATCAGTGGCAAATCCACTTACTCATGCCCCTCCTTGGTTTTTGGTAAAAAAAAAAGGTATGATCAAATTGTTATTATGTGGTAGTTTTATATGTAAATTAAAAATACTTAGTTTTCACCTTACCTCTAGATAATTTCTTCGTTCACTATTTGTCTTTTTTTTTAGTCTAGACATTTCAATTCTCTTTATATATAAGGACTCACATTTTTATTCCACAGCCCGGTTCCTTTAGGTAAGTTAGAACGAAAAAAATCATAGTTGTTGAATGATATTGTATAATCATTTTTTTATATATTTATAAAAAATTGTTTTCATGTTCTGAATTATTTCAAAATAAAAAATTAAAGTAGTGTTATATAAAGTAAAAATAGCGAGAATTGCACATTCCTTGATCATACTCAAGCACTTGCTTCATTAAAATTAATCATGTTTTGTAGCACTAGTTTCATACTCTGACCTATTCCTTGATTATACAAACCCCCTATACACAAAATCACCCACAAATCAGAACCGTTGAGGGATTCCAGCTCGAGATAGTCAACCTGGGTTGTGTTACAACTAAGATATGGTTAATATTATATATGTTTGATTGAAATTAATATTATTTGTCTGGTCAACTATTTTCTCTTACAACAAAATTTCCCAAAAATAATTGAGCAAGATGTTTTGTACCACTAGCTACCAAAACATTTTACAATACTATTTGTTAACCATTCTATTTTAGTGATGTTGTAACATGGAAATCCTTAATTAAATTGTTAATTAAAAAAGGTTGGAAGGTAAGGTAGTCATAATCATCGGTGGCACGCGAGGCATCGGCGAAGAGATGGCGAGGCTCTTCGTCGCGCATGGCGCCAAGGGGCTCTTCGTCGCGCATGGCGCCAAGGTGGTCATATCCGGCACGAGCGACACACGTGGCGCCGCCCTCGCCGCCTATCCTCGGCCCCGCCGCCTCCTTCATCCACTGCGACGTCTCCGTGGAGACCGACGTTTCGCGCCTCGTGGAGTCCACGGTCGCGCGTCACGGGCGTCTCGACGTGCTGGTCAACAACGCGGGCGTGCTCGGGAGCCAGAGCGCGCGCGGCGGGAAGAGCATAGCCGAGTTCGACGCGGACGAGTTCGAGAGAGTCATGCGCGTGAACGTGCGCGGGGTCGCGCTCGGGATGAAGCACGCCGCGCGCGCGATGGTCCCCGCGCGGCGCGGCGGGTGCATGGTGTCGACCGCGAGCGTGGCGGGTGTGGCGGGCGGAATGGGCCCGCACGCGTACACCGCGTCGAAGCATGCCATCGTCGGGCTCACAAGGAACGCGGCGTGCGAGCTCGGGAAGCACGGGATACGTGTGAATTGCGTTTCACCTTTCGGCGTGGCGACGGACATGTTGGTCGAACGCGTGGAGGCCCGGGAGGGAGAGGGGGTGTGAGGAGGAGGTGGAAGAGTTTGTGAGGGGTTTGGGGAATTTGAAGGGGGTGACACTGAGGGCTAGAGATGTGGCTGAGGCAGCTTTGTTCCTGGCAAGTGATGAGTCCAAATATGTGAGTGGGCATAACCTTGTTGTTGATGGGGGTGTCACCACTTCTAGGAATCTCATTGGCTTGTGATGGTGGTACTACTTGCACTTGGTAGTTGAAGGCTTTGTTTGAAAATTTGTAGTCTTATTCGGTCAGAGATTTTTTTTAAAAAAATAAGGTAGAACTTGCTACCAACACTTCTATTAAGAAAAATAAAGGTACAAGTCTGAATTAGAGACGAAAGATATAGAGAAAGAACCAACAGTTTCATATATTTTCTTCTTTATTTTTTTGTCTTCTAACCAATGTTCTAAAAAGCGTTAAGCGTTAGTCGGACGGTTGAAAGGGGATTAGGGATTAATCGGCTAGGTGTAGATTAATCGGAGATTAATCGGTTAGTACAAAATAATACATACATGTATATATGTGTGTGTGTATTACCTAAATGTTGAAAAAATCAAATAAATTAAATAAATTAAAGAAGATAAATGACCTGGCACATAGATAAGAGAACATAAGTGGAATCATACAAATAATCATGAAGAGAAAATATGTAAGTGCATCTATACTTAGATAATACTTAAATAATAGGTGCAACTATAACATACTACATAGATGATAAAAAGAAAATGTCAACAATTAAATAATTCAAAAAAAATTGATTTTTATATGCAACAATTTTTTTTTTAGGCCGCCTAGTCCCCGCCTAGATAGATGATTATGTCCTAAGCGATGCAAAAAGGCCTCGCTTACGCCTAGGCGGTCGACTAGTCCCCCGTCTATGACCACTTTTTAGAACACTGCTTCTAGATGATTTGAATTTGACCATTGTGGAGGTAAAATTCCACGCTAGGACACGTGTCAAGACAAAACAGACATGGGTCATCTTGCTTAAGGCCCATAAGCCCAGATCCAGGTCGGACCACTTCATGATGACGTCATCGAGTGTGTAGGCACAACTAGACTGAGGGTCTAGTTGAACGATCGAACACCTCGTAAGTGAATATCACATCGAGCAGTCTAAGGCATGACCAGACATGAGGTCTGGTCGGTCGACCTTACTCCTCGTAGACATACCTAAAAATGTAACACACGGGCGAATACACCAAGGGATCATGAGCATAATGGAGAAACAGTCAGAAGACCACTAACACATGTAACTGCCAAGTTGGCACTTAAGGCCCACTACCATGCAGGACGTGGGTAATCAAGGGGCAACGTGGAGCATAATTATTAGGGACATTTCCCTGAAAAAAAAAGCCTACTAAACACTTAGTGGCAAGGCAGTTACAAGGGCAGTACGGGAACTACGTGTGGTTTGATCCCTTAGAGTTACGTATGCAGCCTATAAAAAGGTCGCGTGCAAGCACTCTAAGGGCACAGCCAGGGGTATAGCCAAATATAGTCCAAGTTTATCCTTGCCACCTAAAAATCTTTATCCAAATACTCCTTTGAAGCCTGTTTTTTCTAAAAAGATATACTAATTTAACTGAAGGGAAAAATTATCCACCTCAACCATTATTATACAGTCTCTTCTTTTACCTTAATTTCAATCTCATATACAGCATTATTGTATATATTTATATTAACAAGGTATATATTTTACTAAAAATTTTACATTTTCTATAAATGCATTCATGCAATTCGTTGGAGTATATGTTTCATTTTTTTATAAAAAAATATTTACTTCATAAAATGAGATGTACTATTTTTTAAAAAATCAAAATGTCTGGGAATTGGAATTAGGACTGGATAAGGAATTTTAAGTAGCATTATCTTTTGAATTTTGAATGGAGCATAACAACACAAGCTTGATTTTTTATTTTTTATTTTTTTTTTTTATAACAAAGGCTCCTGAGGGGCTATAAGGTCCCCCCCTATTTTTTACTATTACAAACTGAGCCAACAAAGACCTACAAACTAAACTGGGCATTAAAACCCACAAGCTAACCCCAGAGGGCTTTTTTTCACATTTTTGACAGCCAGGAGGCTTGAAACCGGGTCCTCCCCGGGGGGAGTGATGTCCCTGACACATGCTTGATAAGGGTATAAATATTGCTCTTGAGATACAGATATTTTTTTCCTATTATTGTATATCTCTCTTAAATTTAATTATTTATTAATTTGATAGTCCAAATATTTGTGATTGCAATCATTTAGAATCAACCGTGGACTAAAGTCTCAAGATCAAGAACCGTTCAGAAACAAGGGTAGTGCTAGTCTCACTACCCTACTTAACTTTCCCACCACCTCTAATTACGAAAATGCCATTATTTTTTTAATTTTTTGTCTCCCTTTCCCACTACCCAGTTCGACAGCGTTCAGTCGAAGTGTTCTTCACTGGGACGACAGAGGTCCGTCGAACTGTCTGAATAAGTGTCGACAGAGGCCTAGTCGAAGTGTATTTTACTAGGACGACAGAGACCCGTCGAAGTGTGTTTGCAAGTGTCGACATGGATGTGTCGAATCCTTTAAAACAACAACTTTCTTCTAAGAATCAATCAATTATACAATCATTTAAGTCCTTATGAAAAACAAAAATGTCATTTAAGTCATTTAAGTTTTTTTAAAAATCATTCACATATATATTTATTTAAGTATAAGAAACAAAAATATCAAACAAAGAGTTATTTGAACCAAATAAACAGTAAACATTTCATATAGAAAAAAACATTATTTTCTTTTCTAAATAAGTGGAGTTTGTTTATAAAAGACTCCACTTGTTTAGAAAAGAAAATAATGTTTTTTTCTATATGAAATGTTTACTGTTTATTTGATTCAAATAACTCTTTGTTTGATATTTTTGTTTCTTATACTTAAATAAATATATATGTGAATGATTTTCAAAAAGACTTAAATAAATTAAATGACATTTTTGTTTTTCATAAGGACTTAAATGATTGTATAATTGATTGATTCTTAGAAGAAAGTTGTTGTTTTAAAGGATTCGACACATCCATGTCGACACTTGCTCAGACAGATCGACGGGTCTCTGTCGTCCTAGTGAAACACACTTCGACTGGACCTCTGTCGACACTTATTCATACAGTTCGACAGACCTCTGTCGTCCCAGTGAAGAACACTTCGACTGGATGCTGTCGAACTGGGTAGTGGGAAAGGGAGACGAAAAAATAAAATAAATAATGACATTTTCGTAATTTTAGGTAGTGGGAAATAGTAAGTCGGGTAGTGGGAATAGTTTTGCCCCAGAAATAATGTTAAAAAAAACCGGATTAAAATATCATTTTATATATCTTTGGAAAAAAAATTATTCAATCATTATTTGTCTTGCACCGCCTTTTATTTTTAGAAAACCTAAACTATATAATTTTCAAAAGATGTTACAATTTTGAAACTTGTCTCAAAATAAGTAGAGGAGTGGATTAAAGAGAATTGAAAGAGGGAATAGAAGCACACCAATCATTATTTATCTTTCACCATTTTAATTTCAATTTATCATTGATCAACAATAATAAAAAAAAATGATTTTTGTGTTGTTTATAGAGAATAACAAGAAAAAACAAACACAATTAATATAAATATTTTAATACAACCATTATTAGAGGTGGGCAACCACTTCTACTTCCGTTTAAAATTCATTTTCAAAAACAACTTAATTGATTCAGAAAAAGCCATTGTCAATCATTTTTTTTAAAAAAAAATATTTTATTGACTTTTAAAAATAAAAACCCAAATCTAAAATGAAAAACTAAGGTCCAAAAATATTTGTTTACAAATTAAATAAAAACTGATTTTATATAAATAAATTTGACAATTGGTATCAAACGGGATCTTAGACACAAATTAATCAAATTTGCAAGGAGTCTTTCATGAACCACTTAATTTTTTTAACCCACTGTTTGTAAGGGATTTTGTAGCTCATCAAAACTCATATACCAAAAACAACAGTGGATTAATTCTGAAAAAAAAAAAAAAGTGGATTTGAGTGCCCAGTTAATCTAAACCGTTTAATCAGTGGTCCTTTTCCAAAAAATAAACAATTAGATGGTCCTTCTATAGACTCCAAAAAAGGGTAAAAGAAAAAACTGTTCGAGCAAAAGTAAAAGCAAAAGCATCAATTCCGTGATTTACGCTGATGTATTTTTTACACCTTTTAAATTTAAAAAATGGAAATTATTAAAAGTTCCCTCGTGATTAAAAAGGATTTATATCAAAACAATCCCTACGTCCCAACCTATTTAGTTTTGTATCAAAAAAAAAGAAAATTTTAATAAATAATAGTTACATTGCCCAAGACTACCGATAGAAAATATTATATATGTATTCCACCAAAATTTATTAAATTTCTGAAGGTGCCTTTTCTGGAGTAGATAATTATTTTTTTGGTTTAAAATGGGTACTGAAATATCTGTTGGTTTAATGCATTTTTATCTTTTAAAAAATAATTTATTTTTAATATATGAAATATTTCTATTTTATCTTTGGTCTCCTTTAGATATTGTGTAAAAATACAGAAGAGAATGAGAGGAGGGTGGTTGATGGAATTATTTTTAGATATTTAATATGATAGCTATCCATAAGCCAAATGAACTAAATAAAACTTTTTTTAAAATGGAAATGATATTTTAATAATAAAAATATTTTGAATGCGGTGGATAAACATCACCATTCAAACCCATAACTAAGATCAATTTTTCTCATTAACCTCACTCTTCAATTCTAACCTTCACATTTTTAACACCTCCCTATGTAACTCTCAACTTTTGAGCTTTCTCCATGGAACCTATAAATAGATGAGATTTGTAATGTAATACACACCAACAATAAGAATGCAAAAAATCTCTACACATTTGTCTATCTTCTTTATTTTGTGCATACTTATTTAGTTTAATTTATGTAATTCTACTTTGTTTCATGACATCAACATCTATATTGCAAAAATTATAGGGATTGAGAAGACTATATATCAATTATCAAGGAGTGAGTCCTACATGATGGTGCAGCAGGTACTGCAAAATGATATAAAAATACTATTTCAATTTCCCATAACATTTGTACCAATAAATGTATTGATATTAAAGGGTCAAAATTAAATATGTGAAAAAACTTGTACAATTCCAAATACAATTAAAAATTGTACAAAGCAGCAGATTTAAGTCATATTGACTTGAGAAAACCTGAATATTAAAAACGGCCATAGATTCTATCCAAGATTCGCTATCGTGGCAAAGCAGAACTGACAGTTGATCTATTAATATGAAAGAGCTACTTTTTTTTTCAGACAAACATACTGCAGTGTAATAGTTTTAATAAATAAAAATTTACATATGGACTTTATATATATAGTGCCAGAAACAATGAGTATGGACGAACACGCCTCCTAAAAAAACTGCTTTTTTAAAAAATGGAACACGCGCCATGGCTTGTCATCAATGAGACCAATCTCTCTTTCATTGACCCCTTTGTGCAGTCCTTTATTTTTCCTCCTCGGAATGACAACCCAAAAAAGCAATATATAACAAAATAATAATTAAGTGACCTTTTTTAAAAAAACAATCATATAAACTTATTTTTTAATCAATTGCATGGCCTTATAAGCCACTCAATAAGATATTTGAAAATTTACATGTTTTTGTTGAAGGTAGAGATTGCATTAGACAACATATGTAGGATTACATGCATTATTTTAGCTATACAACTCTCATGTTTACAGAAGAGATACAACTTATTAGTTGGATTCAATCTGACCCAATCTAATTTGAATTTCAGACAGGTTCATGTTGGAGTTTTAGTATTGTGTTCAATTCTAAACCAAATATATCTAAATAATGTGAGACTGGACTGAAGAGTTTTAGTGGTCTAGTTCAGTTCGAACATGCGTCTGAGTTATCATAGAAAATTTCTATGTTACCAATGAAGAGCATGCCACATTTAATGAAAATGCCATTATTTATGAAATTCTTTATAAAAAAAATGCATGAACATTTCAATTTTTGAATCATCTACACGACACCTCGATAATCAAAACAGAATTTCTCTATGTCACATAAGATCTCATCGGGAGTAAATCCTACATTTTTAATGTTTATCATGTGTGATTATGTGAACAGTTTATGCTTTTACTAAGCATGACTTATTTAATATAACCTTTTTTTTAAAATTAATTATGCATCTAACCCAAATTCAAATCAAACCTGATGAATAGCAAAATGAGCTAAACAATAATAAAATCTCACCTGATTAAGGCGAAACTCATTAGACAATCTATGTAAGTGTTAACTGTTAACTAGTCCATCCAAACAGAATTTCATAACACTATAACATATACTGATACAAAGCCTTCACGTACCCCCAAAGCCTTAACATCCAAAAACACAATAGTGGACAAAAAAAAAAGAACTTCTGCACTTCTTACATGGATTCATAGATGGATTGTTGTAGTTAGTAGTAAACAAACTCTCCAGATCACAAAACATAAACACATTCAACGTTACTTTAAATGGAGGGCCTTTGGACGAAGTATCGGTAGGCAGCGACCTTCCGACGCCTCGAACTGGTGTTATCGATGGAGAGGACCATCTTGCCAGGCTCCCGAGAGGTGTAGGAGTTGTGGATCGGCTCATCGGAGGAGGTGATCCTCCTCGACTTCTCGATCGAGACAGTGTAGCCATCCTTAGCCAAGGGCACGTACTCGGCGCCGTAGTCCAGGTCCCATCCCCCCACCACTATGTCCCATGTTATGGTTGCTCCTTCCTGATGTGATCAATGGAAAATAAATGTAACATTATTTCCAAAATGCACTCATATAATCAATGGGTTGAAAAATCGGGGAAGAAGTTGTTAGTGTTGTATTCCATCTATGATGCTTGTCATCTCATGTGTAACATGAGTTTTGTGACAATTTTAAACACGTGTTAGTCTCTCAATAAAGATTGACAAACACTGACGAGATCCAATCAACGTTGGATCCAATCTCTGAAAGTCAGTAGTTTATCACGCATCATAATCATGAAGTTCGCATACGGGAAATATTCAGAACACTTCAATAAATATAAGTGTGCATTCAGAACAAAACTAAATTGTCGTATTTATTCTGATCATTAGCGTAAGAAATACATGTAAAAACTTCTATGTTGATAGTGAAGATGGCGACAATTAGGGTTATCCCATTAAATGACGAAGAATGTAGTAAATCATCCAAATTGAGTAAAAACTTGGTTTCTAAAGGTATTAGATGCATTGTTCGAAAAGTATGTTTAGCATGAAAGTTATCAAAAGTTCATAATATTTTATGAATTTGCTATGCACAGACATAATCAAAGCATGACCCATTATTTCCAAAATGTCCCATACATCCACATTGAAACTTTAGTGGACCAAGTTTTCAAGTTGCAGCCTCATGATGTGATGCAGCAATTCGAACACACAAGAGGTGAAAAAAAATGGTGATTGAATGATAACATTACCTCAATCCCTTCAATTTCAAGGTTAACTTTCTCACCGCCCTTCACCGTGAACTCCGTCGCCGGGCCGGCTCAGCCCACCGTGTTGAACCGGCACATACTCGGGCCTTATATACCTGTCAAGAACTCCAAATCATAAACTTGAAAGCAAAGACATACAAAAAACTCCGATGCTGGTTTAGGAGACTAAACATGAAAACCATTTCATATGTGAAGGAACAAAGAATTTGAACAATGACAGGCTACAATTGGAGTTGTAGTAGTTATGATTCTTTGACACCACTATCAAAGTTGTTACATTCAAATACAAACAAAAAGAATTCAAATAAATAACACACATTTCAAATTTTAAACCAAAAATTGGATCAATCAACACAATGATCTTGGTAAAGTAGAATATTTAATTAGAAGTCCATTTTCAAGATTCCTTCATTTCTAAAAACAGTTCACACATGAAAGATCACAAGCAAAACAAAACAGAATTTAAAAGTTGTGATTTTTTTTTGTTTACTTGTACAGAGTCTCAGCCACAAAACCCTCCCTAGCAATGACAAACTTGCTCTTGGTCCTCTGTGTCAAGAAGGGGCTGAACATGGAGTACAGAACACTAAAATACCAAGGCACATTGATGAAAATCTGCAACCACAAACAAACCCATTATAGCAATCAAAACATAGATCAAATCCCACCAAAACAAACTTCCAAAAGAAAATACAAAACACCTTCTTTGCCACCAACTCTGGATAGTTGTCCTGAAACAGAGACAGTATCTGATTTGATGCCACCCTCAGTTCCCTCTTTGGCATGTCCTTCAAATCAGTAACTTGTATGATTGAATTGACACCACCAGGCTTGAATTGAAGGAGACTGATCCCTCTCTCCAGAACCTGAACTCTCCACCTCAAAAACCTCTTCAGCTTCTCATCATCCCCAAAGATCCTCTCATACATTTCCTTGTCTTTGAACACCCCATAAGCATTGTAACACACAGGGTGACCCTCTCTGTCACAGCCATTCATGTACGCGACCACCCCTTCAAGTTCTTTGAACCCAAGGTCTTCATTGAGAATTGTGTCAGCTTTGAAGGAGTTTCTCCATTCGAGGCACTTGGAGAGCATGGAGAGCGAGTCCTGGACGTTGAAGTCCCTCGCGCGGAGGAACTTGAGGAGGACCACGTCGGTCCGGACCGTCAGCGCCGGAGGAGGAGAGTGGGATTCCCCAGATTGATGATTCTTGGAGGTTGGTGGAGGAGAGAAGGTTTTTGAGGTCTTGGAGGGATTTGCGCATGGAGGGCTTGAGGGAGGAGAGGAGGTAGGAGTCCTCTTTGAAGGAAGTGGAGCGGAGGGTGGCGGCCTCCATGAGAGAGGTGACGAAGCTCTTCTTGAGGGGCTTGGGTGGTGATGGTGGTGGTGTTGGGAGTTTGGGTTCTTGGGGTTTGGTGAGTGGTGTTGGTGTTTGCTCCATCTATGGAGGATTTTGAGAGATACCCAGATGAGAAGAGATGTTTTGAGAGGAACCCAGTTGAGGAATTGATGAAGAAACCAAGAAAAATGTGTGTTTTTTTAGAGACAGATGGAGAAGGTATATGTGAGAACAAAAGGATTTTGAAAAGAGCCAGATGAGAAGAGAGTGAAAAAAATAGTGGAAAGAGAGATTCAAGAAGAACCCATATGAGAACTGCAAAAGAAAACGAGGAACCCAACTGCAAACCAATTGATGGGGGCTACAAGAAAGCAAAGATGGGGATTTTTGGGGATGGAAGAGTCTGGAGAGAGCTATAATGGGTATGAGTTGGAGATGGTGGTGTGGTTTATAGTGATTGAGTCTGGTTTGGCTTTGCTTTGCTTTGGTTGTTGTTTATGTGTTGCAGGGGTTATATCGGGCAGAGGGAATGAGAGAGGGGAAAAGAGAGAGCGATGGGAGAAGCAGAGACACAGAAAGAGAAAGTGGAGCACAAATTATTGATGTCGGAGAGGTTTTGATTTTGGATTGAAACATGCAACAATTTTTTTTTTTTTTTTTTAGGTTTTTTAAAAAAAGAGCTTTGAGTTTGTATTGAATTTGAGCGGCGGCTTGTTCACGGGTGCATCAGAAGCATTATATATATTGCGTGAGAGGAAATGCAACAGAGGTTTATTTTTATATATAAAATCAAAATATTATTTATTAGTCACTCCGAATGAAATTTAAATCAAATTATACATTTTAGGATACTAGATGTTGTGTATGTGCAAATGCACATAGACAAAATGTAATATATGTTTTTATTAATATTAATGTCAAAAAATTTAGTTACAATAACATTTTCATAATTGTGAAAATGATGTAACATTTTCATTTAATCATAATTGATGTAAAGGAATTTTTCATGGATAAGTTGGCATATGAATGTAATTTTATCATAAATGATGTAAATTATTAATATTATTTTATGATATATCTATAATAGTCATCATATAAGGATGATGAAATGTGAAGCTTAAAATTTTAATATGTCATGCATGATATGATGAAAATATGAATAAATTATGGATGAAATTACAATAATATAAATGGATTTTCGTTGAATTAAATCTATTGTTGAGTTCACACAAAGCTCGAATCGGAATTTGTCCATTTTTATAGCAATTATTTTTTGTACCAGTATTTTATACATTTGTTTTTTTATATTGGATTGCATTTTTAATTACTGTGAATTATATATTTATTTGTTAGGTAAATCTTATGGACTATTGATTATTTGGGGAGTTAATAGAGTAGAGAAATCCAAGTGAATAGAGTAAATGCTAATCAAATATGTGTGAATTAAATAAATGCTAATAGATGTGAATTACATTAATATTTGATCCATTTTTTTAATGTATTATGTTTTTGCATATGAAATGAGCATAATTTTTTTTTGTGAATTATATTTTTAATGTATAATATATCATGTCTTATCCTAATAATATTATGATAATCAAATCTAATTACGTATAATAATAAACTATGAATTAAATTAAAATATTGTAAATGGATTTTTATGGAATTGATTAGAAATGTAAGAGTATCCTAATAATATTATGATAACCACCAATTGAGTAATAAAATTTATAAAATTTCACTTGACATATTTTATTAGATATGGTAATGTTACCCTTTCATCTATTTAAAAACAGTTCAAAAAATTGATAGTCATGTAGTATTTTCTATTCTAATAAATTAACATATCTATAACCTATAATGTTATTGGCAAATCATTTTCAGTAACGTAATTTGGAAGTACGTAGAATAATCAATCTTGTTTTTAGTTAATGAAAAATGTTGCACTTATAGGCCACTGGTAATTTTTTTTTAAATAATCAAGTCAACAATTTGAATTAACAAGACTATAAACGTGTGTTCTCTGGTCAACGGTGAGTGATAATATTATAAACCGTATCATTAAAACTCAAACATGGTGAATGCAAAAACCAACAATTTATATGGGTAATAAATTTAAAATAAAATATTTTAAGATCACCAGATTTAATAATTTGAAGACGGCTACATATCTTGTATCATGAAGAGCAAAATTGAAAAAAAAATTCATATAGTAAATTTTTAAAAAAAAATTGGTTAAACAGTCAATTAAATTCGGACATCATAATATTATCATGATTAGATATAAAAAAATGGTACTCTATTATGATGATGAAAATATCATAATGAAATTATATTACAAAAGATATATGAATGATCCACTATTGCTCTACTTCCAATCAGAATAGAGAATCGAAGATCAGTCTGTTAAAGGCAAAACAAATATCTTATTTGAGAATTTTTTTTCTTTTAACAGTAGATACATGCCAATTTTTTTTTAAAAGAGGAACCAAATGAAAAAATAACATATTTAGTCTATTTGCAACATAAAACTCCAAAATAAGCATCATATCTACAAAAGATTAACTCACTTCCTAAGGTTAAAAAAATTTTGAGAGAGAGAAGAAAAAAAGATAGATGATAGATCCATTTATCCAAATGAATGAGGATGGCAATAAATAGGTATTCAATTTGCATAAATAAATTTGGGGGTTTGTGGAAGAGTATAAGCCATTGTCTCTAGAAGAAGATGAGGGGATTGAATGATGAGGAGATTGAATGGAGGGTGGATGAATTTTCATAATATAATTTGAAAATCTATAATGAAGATATTACATTAATATTTGATATCTTTATTAATGTATCATGTCTTTGCATATGAAATGGAATTTTTTTTTGGAATTATATTTTGAATATATTTTCATTTTATAAGGATCCTATTATCCTAATAATATTATGATACTCAAATATGATTATAAAATAATAAACATATTAATATAATTTTAGTCGGTATATTAATGTAATTTAATCATAATTGATGTAAAGTAATTTTTTCATGGATAAGTCAGCATATAAATGTAATTTTATCATAAATGATATAAATTATTAATATTATTTTATGATATATCTATAGTAGTCATCATATAAGTATAATTAAATATGAAGCTTAAAATTTTAATATGTCATACGGATATGATGAAAATATGAATAAATTATATGAGATTACAATGATATGAATGGATTTTCATTGGATAAATCTATTGTTGAGTTCACACAAAGCTCAAATCTGAATTTGTCCTTTTTATAGCAATATTTTTTTTGTACCAGTATTTTATACGTTTGTTTTTTTATTGGATTGTATTTTTAATTACTGTGAATATATTTTATTTTTTTTTGGATTGAGCTTATGGACTATTGATTATTTGTGGCATTAATAGAGTAGAGAAATCCAAGAGAATGGAGTAAATGCTAATCAAATATGTGTGAATTAAATAAATGCTAATAGATGTGAATTACATTAATATTTGATACTTTTTTTAATATATCATGTTTTTGCATATGAAATGGGAATAATTTTTTTTGTGAATTATATTTTTAATGTCATGTCTTATCCTAATAATATTATGATAATCAAATCTAACTATAAGTTAATTAATATGTTACATGATAAAATGTATGTATTATAATAAACTATGAATGAAACTAAAATGTTGTAAATGGATTCCATGGAATTGAGTAGAAATGTAAAAGTATCATAATAATATTATGATAATCAATTTTAATTATAAGTTAATGAATATGTTACATAATAAAATGTATTGTATTATAAAATACTATAAATGAGATTAAAATGATGTAAATGAGTTTTCTTGGAATTGAATCTAAATGTAGGGGTTAAATGAAAAAATGATTGTCATTAAAGTGATATAAATAAGATTAAAATGATGTAAATGAGTTTTCTTGGAATTAGATAGAAATGTAGGGGTTAAATGAAAAAATGATTGTCATTAAAGTGGTGTGAATGGACTGTAATGGGATTGAATGAATTGACAGGGGTAAAAAGGTCAAACGGTATGTTTTTGGTTTAAGAGACTTTTATATAGTAATATAGATGTTTGGTTGCGCAAAACTTATTTTATGTGAATATTGGGTTTTAAAACTTATTTTATAAAAAACTCTCTCTCAACTTTTAAAAAATCCAATTTTTGGATACTATTAACATGAAATCTGTATGCAGGAAGTTACCTCAGTTTTTCTGTTTGATTGCACAATTATAAAATACAGTTTCCTACAAATAGAAAAGTTGTTCAATTAAACAATTAAATGCACCCTTAATTAACTAAGATTAAAAGAGGCCAATGCATCTTCTCTAAGGGCTCAATAGCAATGTCCCAGAAGAATAGATGTAATGATAGTTTTATAATTATCTAAATAATCATATATTATATATATATTCTATTATGAGTGAAAAAAAAATATTTTATTATGAGTTACAATTTATCAATTCGTTGAAAAATACATTGCTATTTAAGTAAAAAAGTCATGTATCTCATAAAATCTATAATTCAAAAATACAGAAGAAAAAAAAAATCTTTTTTCATCTCCATCCAAATAAACAACTTTTACAAAACCACATAAATCTCTGTTTTTTTTTATTTGCGTGGTCATTTGTTTTTTTTTTTTCATAATCTTTATGTACAAACCCTTTACACATGTACAATCAAATAAATATTTTATTTTGTCCCCAACAGCTTCAACCGTGTGACAAGGACACCCCATTTCAAAGGAATGCACTAGCTCAATCCTTAATGATGTCAAGGTGAACAAAAAAAAGGTTTACAACTCTGTTAGGTTGGTTTATTATGGGTTTAACCCACCTGTTTAAGTTGGGCCTATGAGCCTCATACTAGTTGCAGACTAGTCTAGTCAATGTATGAATATGAGGACTCTCTCGCACCTATGTACACACAGAAAAAATAAAAAATAAAAAGTAAATATTTTATTTTATTTACACATGAATATATATGATTCATCATTCATTGATGACTATTGTGAGTGCATGAGCATGTGGTAAACTGTAGCGGTGAAAGTATAAATGTGGGGGTCGGTGTTGGGAAATCTGAAGACCAATTGCACACGCCGGTCGTGTTTTTTTATTCAGTAATTATTTACCTTCTCCGCCACCGCTCATGCCTGCCCCCTTTTTTCGTGGACCCCACCTCCATTTCTCTTCCCCCTTTTTGTTTTTTATCATACTCTCTCTCATCCCATTCAAAATTTTAAAGGGAGGATTTTAGGATAAGGTCCTTGATCCACTTTTCATTTGCAAAACAATCCCCAAACAATAATAATATTAAATAAAGAGTTTTTACATGTATACCCCTAAAATAATCTAATTTTGTTATTTTTTTAAAATACCCCTCAAAATGACTTAATTTGTACATAATATTAAAAATATATACCCCTAAAATAATCTAATTTTGTTATTGTTTTTTGAAATACCCCTCAAAATGACTTAGTTTGTACATAAATGCTCTTTTGAGAGGTAAATATCCCTCAAAAGGGTATGGGTGCATAATTTAATCATATTTTAAGGATATTGATAGTAATATATTTAAAGAGATATTTTGATAATATATTTTTAAGGGGTATATACTATATACACAAAAATCTCTACAAAACCTGATCATGTATCTTGAAAAAAGGGACAATGTTAAGAATAATACCACATTGCTCGACTTGCTTTTGATCTTGACCATTGTTACTAACATAGTTATATAGAACGAGATATATACATCGCCTGCGAAGTATATACTTTTTTAGAAATTTATCATGTTTTAAAAAATAAATTCATAAATTTTATTTAAATATATACTTTATCTTTTATAAAAAAATATAAATTTGTTAGATGAGATATATTATTTTTAAAAAATTAAAATATGTCTGAATTGTAGATGAAGTTAGAAGCAAAACTGTCTAACATTTTCCTTTAATCTTTTAAAGGTACATACTTCATGAAACACGTCAAGTGGAATTATTTTGTGGAAAAATGATACATCCATCCCCCATTGTAATCTCAACTGTAGTCCGCACCATTTTTTTTAAAATCATATACTCTCCAAATAAAGTATATATTAAAATGCACTAGTGTATTTTTTCAATTTTAAAAAGTAATAATTTTTTTCATCGTAGTAGATAGAATTATATACATTATGTTAGCATTGTATATATTATGTTATCATAACGTATGAGACTGAAAAATTTATATTTTGCTTGAGTAGTCATCCAACTTTGTGATTTTATCGATTGTCTTTTTTATTTGTATTCTAATCTGATTGATTAATTTGATGATCATTATCATTTGATTGGAACCGTTGATGGTGTCCCTTGTTTCTTTTTCTTTGACTTTTCATACACCTCAAGTCCTTACCAGGAGTCACTTCCCTACCCAATGGACATTCAAAGTACCTTCCCAACGTCTCTCAATCTTAGGTACCGTTTGTCTCTGCGTCCAGGGTGCGTTTGTGCAGACCACGCGGTGCAACAAAAACTCAGCAAGCAAACCCAAAACTTACGTTTGCAGTTACCATTCAATTCGTGTGTTTAATATATAATATTGCTCGCTTTTCTGACGCTTCAAAATATTGATTCGACAGATGCGGAGTGCTTCAACGGACACCAAGATGTCCAACCCCAAGCCAAGCAGTACCTTAATCTATATATATATAGGGTGGGTATATGGGCAGAATTAAATGTGGGAAAAATATTTATTGTCACACGAGTCATTCCAGCTAAACTCACATCATTGACATCACATGCACACCTCCTCTCATGCCTCTCATTAGTATAATTTATTATTAGAAAAGGCGATTTAATTTTAAACATGCATATTTGGAACAGATGCACCAGCCCCCACCTTGGATAATTTTATCCTTCCTTTTGTCTTGTATTATCAGACACAACAAATTTAAAAATGAAAGTAAAAGTGATTTCTAAAGTAAGCCCCTAAATGATCCTTTAATTTATATATGAACAGCTCATCTGATGGAACCCCCCCCCCCCCCCCCCCAAATAAATAAATAAAAAAATGTGTGTGTGTGTGTTCTCTTAACTATTACCAATTAGTGATGGAATGAATTACAATTAAAGTTATTTGGTAATAACTTTTTTTTTTAAGAATGGGCTTCTCATGATTTAATCCCTGGGACTTTTTCAGGTGAGAGGTGCTTACTAATTTAATCAAATTTGTTTTGTAATTTCGTAATCTTGAAATGAAATTTAAACTATACCATAACAAGATACTTATATACCATGCAATAATTAACTAAAATGGTCCTGTTTGGTTTTTTTCAATACTGAAATTTTATTATCGAGGTCATGAACTGGCTACAAGCAAGTAGTGCACTTATCAAGAATTTGTTTGTCGCATATATAATATATTATATTATGTGACACATTCTCAAATTTAAGAATAAAGATACATCCAACACCATTTAGCTTTAGTTTTAAGAATAAAAGATGAAAATCGAAAAGTGGGATTTTCTAAACATGTTCACACAAGAAAATATATTAAGTAATTATACATACTTTTCTAAGATCAATTTATTAATATTGGATCTAGGTGTTGAATTATGTTAACTAATTTTTGAAAATATAGACAATTCAAGTTAAATTTGATTGAGTTTAAGAAATTAACTTTTGTAGAGCTATACTCCATCTTAGTTAGAATAAGATTAACTTGATTAGTTATCCAAAATATATTTGTATTTGTATCGAAAAAAATTATTTGCAGATATTCAAATATCTAGCTAGTGTGTGAACATAGTTTATTACATCCTCTTTAAAAAACTGAATCTCATCGTAAAATTATTGTTCGTGAAATTGCAATCTATAGAATAAAATATTTCTAAGATTTTGAGGAGCAAGCACCTAAGTAATTAGGCTGTGGTACGGTGCAGATATCTCACTCTCTTTTGAGTAGATTCAAACCCTCATTAGTTTGAACATTTCAGTAACTTTTTTTTTTGCATCATCTTATACAAAGTAAAACCAGTCTAGCCAAAAGGCTGTGTAATCTCACACCAAACTTCACAAGTAGTTGAGCTCATTGACCCCCCAAAAGAACACTTTCTAGGTCAATATTTTCACTCTCTATTTTTTTGTGTTTAATTGATGTGTTTGTTTGATGTGATGGAGAGACCCCTTGGATTCATTAATATAATATAATAAATTAGATTTTAGTGTACATGCATGCATGTTTTTAGTATTACAGCATGCGATGATTTGTGCAAGATTCATCCAATAAAGGTCATCCATGCATAGTAGGTTATCATGTATATGAATTTATAAAGTACACCTCACTTTGCTGGATTACATGAATATTTACTTCAATACATGAATACGAATTTCATGTATACCATAAGTAAATGAAACAAAATGTATACCCCATCAAACAAGTGAAAAGTACTTCAATTAATATTAAAATGCTTCAACAATTACACATGTTTATGTAATATACGGTTCAAATTTAATCCTCTCACATGATTAATAATAATAATATAGAAAATTTAAATAACCATCTTGATCTCTTTATATTAATGTGTAAAGGAGATAAGAAATCATAGAATATTTCGATTTCGATTTTTTTTTATTTCTTTATAGTACATTTGAAAATAGTTTAGATGATTAGTTGCTTTTGCTTGTTGTTAAATACCAAAATTTTGAATGTTGTCCATTTGACAATAAAGAAAAAAATAGTTTTTAGTTTTTTTATAAGTTAAAATTAAAAACTGTTATCAAATAAGTTAACTTAAATATTTCATAATTATTAGATTTTTATCTTTGAATTCTGTCATAAAATCATTATTTCATAAAATAATTATCATCATCATCCTCTCATAATCACCATTCAAGAAGATTTGCATGAAACAATAAAAAGGTTAAAACTGATTTTTTTTTAATGGTGTTTTCAAACGAATAATCCGTATAAATGTCAAAATTTCAAATTGGATTCCAAATCATCACCCCTGATACAGTGATACCTGACATGATTACCAATTTAATAATTAAAAAGAAATCTATAGAAAAATTCAATTAATGGGATCCCCCTCTGTCTGACAGCTCAATGTTTGGAAACCGAGTCATCAATACACGTAGGCAGATCCGTTTAACGTTAGAGAAGTGTGGCTGTGGAACAGCAGACCCAGTACATGACAGGGTAAGGAAGGCATAGTGATGTGTGTGAACTGATTTTCTGGTGAGTGCACTGTACGGTCAGATTGAATGGGGTTTCGTGTGAAAGTGACATCGTATCGTATCGTTTGGAGTTGAAGAAAAAAAGTTAAAAAAAAACATAACCTGACAAATGTTTTTACCTCTGATGATGATTAAAGGAAGGTCTCTGTAAGAGAGAGAGAAAGAGAGAAATTGTGTACGGTATGTCATGTTGGGGGTTGTGAGATTGATTTGATTGATGGATTAGATGTTTGTATTTTCAATGAAATAAAAATTTAAGAAGAAGAGTGGGAAGAGATTTCTTGTTGACTGTCAGGACCATAATCTTTAAATGATAATAATCAACTTTATTGTAGAATTTATAGAAATAATGATTTTAGTAACTGGGAATTTTTCTTTTCTAGTGGATTATATACTCCTATGATGGAGGTTTATTTTATAGCTACTAGTTAGTGTATGTCAAAGCTGTGTGTCGACTATACAATACTCTTCTTTTGAAAATGATTCGCCTAGTCTTGTCTTGTATGCAATCCCATTAATTTTTTTTTCAAATTTTCATTCATCGATTGAAATACATTCTCCTAAAAAAAAATTTAAGTGTACACTAAAATATGCTAGTAAAAAAATTTCTTTGAAAAATTAATTGTTTTAAAAAATTACACTTTATAATAGTGTAGTGCTATATACACGTACTGTGCTATCATGGTATATATGTGGCTTTGGGAATCGTTTCTGGGCGTTGATACATTCAGTCCATTTTGTAGCCTAGTCTGCAGCCGTATACATTATGATAGTGCAGTATGATATATGAAATTCTATCATATTGTATGGTGTAAAAAAATTCATTTTTTCAAAAACATAAAAAAATGCATTATTGTATATCAGTATACACTTTAGTTCATATAGTATATATTTCAATGAGAGATTGTATGATTTTTTTTTTTAAAAAAAAATGTATCTTACTATGTATTTTATTTCGTATAAAAATATACATTTCAATGAGAGACTGTATGATTTTTTTTAAAAAAAAGAAAATAAATATCTCAGTATATATTTTATTTCATATAAAAGTTTACATTTCAATGAAAGACTGTATGATTTTTTTAAAAAGAAAAAAAATGTATGGACTGTAAATGACACTGAACCTAAGACTGAATGAGGAAAAAAAAGGTGTGTATCAGCACTCTTTCCTTTATAAATTGAGGCCCATATTAACCTACACAGATCTGGCCCATGGTATTGAAACCCATCAATGAAGGTCTATCGGTATCATGGGCTTTGATCATACTTTGATTCACTGTTACACATTTTGAGATGCCTGTTTCATTTATATTCAAACTATATGAAAAATTATATTAGAAAATTTGATCACATATATAACAAATTTCATTTGTCGGATTTTTAACTGGCATGCGATAACGGGCAAATTGCAGGGCACAGTATCACAGAATATAATAATAATATAGAAGGCATAACTTATTCTGAAAGCCATGTTTGGATTGGGGATACGAGGCCCCGGTTGAATACCCGCTTGATTGTGATTTCTCACTCCGGATTTGAAAATCTTTAAAATATTTCGATGCACTCGTTTGTTTATCCCGGATAACCCCGGATAAATTATGTCAGAATAAACCTAGATAAAGTGGTATATGGATTCCAATCAACCTCTGGAATTAAAGTTATCCATGGTTATTCCACCCAATAGAAATATGATCATGGGTCCACTGTCAAATCAACGGTCATCACCTCTTATAAATCACCTGTCAAATCAACTATCATTACTTTTTTACCTTTTATAAATCCTTATCCATATTTTATTCACGATTTTACCCAAACAATAAAACATTTATTGCTTACGTTTACCAACAAGAATAACCAAACACAAAATCATTTTATCCTTATTTATACTCACTTATGCTTAGATAAATCTATACCCTAGAATAAAATCGTATCTCCATTTCAAACGGGGGAAGGAATTTAATCTGATACGAGTGTTGAATAGCTTGATTGTGATTTCTCACTCATTTGAAAATCTTTAAAATATTTCGATGCACTTTTAGGATGTTAGTTTATAATCTCTTTTTACATAAATATCATTTTATTGTTTCCATTCAAGGGCAAGGAATAAGCATAAGTTTTGATATTAATTCAAAAAGGGACTAAATGTTTATATGAACATGTGTATATATATATATATATATATTAGGTAATATTTTTCAAATTTGACATGAACAATAAATTTATGAGTAGAAAATTCATGAATAGAAATTGAGATTTCAATATTTCTGATCTTAAAAGTCAGGAGGAAGAGAATGTCAGTACTATTTGAATTTTACAAATTATGATTAATCACACAAATTGAATTTAAAAAGAAAATATAAATATTTCATTATATATTATATATATATAATAACTTAACACTGAAATGAATTTACTGATTCAAAGTTGAAGTTGACAAGGATATTTTTCAAATAATTGATAATATTAGAGAGGTTTAATAAAGTTTATATAATCCTCTCCCCAATGGAGGATAAGATTACCGAGGACAAAGTCTTAGCCCAAATGGGGATAGATTTTATTTAAGCCCCCTTTGGATATCGGATAAGCTCCGGATAACCCCGGATAACTTCGGATAAATTTTTTTTATGTTTGGAAAGCCCCGATAACCCCGGATAAAATGTGCTAGAATAAACTGGTATAAAGTGGTATATGGATTCCAATCAACCCCTAGAATAAAAGTCATCCTAGGTTATTCCACCCAAAAAATAAGTGGGCCCACTGTCAAATCAACTGTCATCACCTCTTATAAATCACCTGTCAAATCAACTATCATTACTTTTTACCTTTTATAAATTCTTATCCATACTTTATTCACATTTTACCCAAATAACAAAACATTTATTACTTACGATATCCCACAACAGAGAATCATATTCCAAAACACATAGCCATAACAACAAAATCAATTTGATCATTATTTATGACACACTTATGCTCAGATAAATATATACCCAAGAATAAATCCTATTCTACATCCAAAACCGGTATAGATTTATCCAAACATAAGTGAGTATAAATAAGAATAAAATGATTTTGTGTTTGATTGTGTTTTGAATTATTCTCGTTAGTAAACGTAAGAATAAATGTTTTGTTGTTTGGATAAAATGTGAATACGTATGAATAAAGATTTATAAAAGATAAAAAAGTAATGATAGTTGATTTGACATGTGATTTATAAGAGGTGATGACAGTTGATTTGACAGTGGGCCCACATATTCTTTGGGTGGAATAACCTTGGATAACTTTAATTCCAGTGATTTATTGGAATCCATATATCACTTTATCTGGGTTTATTTATACTTTCATTATAAATTGAGGCCCATATTAACCAATACAGATCTGGCCCATGGATTGAAGGTCTATCGGTATCGTGGGCTTTGATCATACTTCACAAGTGATTCACTGTTGCACATTTTGAGATGTCTGTTTCATTTATATTCAAACTATATGAAAAATTAAATTAGAAAATTTGATCACATATATAACAAATTTCATTTGTCTGATTTTTAACTGGCATGTGATAACAGCCAAATTGCAGGGCACATTATCACAGAATATAATAATATAATAATAATAATATAGAAGGCATAACTTATTCTAAAAAGGAATTTAATTCATATGAGTGTAGAATAGGTTCACTCATTTGAAAATCTTTAAAATATTTCGATCCACTTCTAGGATGTTAGTTTTATAATCTCTTTTTCATAAATTCATTTTATTGTTTCCTTTTAAGGGCAAGGAATAAGCATAAGTTTTCATATTAATTAAAAAAGGGACTAAATTTTTTTGAACATACATATATATATATTTAGGGGTCGGCAACGGGCCGGGCCGGCCCGTTGAAACAGGGCCCAAGCCCGGCCCTGGGCCCAGGCCCGCGGGCCTGCTTGGCCAACGGGCCCGGGCCGGGCCGGCCCGTGGCAAAAAAACAGGGCCCAGGCCCTGCCCACGGGCCGGGCCTGGGTTCGGGCCCACGGGCGGGCCTACGGGCCCAAATTCAAAACATTTTATTTTTTTATTTTACGTTGTTTATTTGTATATAATGTTAAAATAACACAAAATTTAAAGTATAATGTTGAAAAAAAATATTTATATCTATTGAATTTTCAAAATAAAAATATTAAATAAATTAATTACTTACAAAAATAAATAATTACATGTACCTAACTAAATTAACACCTATATAAATGTTAATAATTTGTATAACTCAACCACAATTCAAATAAAAATTACATGTTACTAGTTCATTGGATCACCCTCTATGGGCCTACGGGTCGGGCCCGCGGGCGGGCCTACGGCTCGGGCTCGGGCGGGCCTACGGGCCAGGCCCGGGCCCCAGAACCAGGCCCAAGCCCGGCCCTCCCTGAAAACGGGCCGGGCTACGGGTCGGGCTCGGGCGGGCCTACGGGCCGGGCCCGGGCCCCAGAACCAGGTCCAAGCCCGGCCCTCCCTGAAAACGGGCCGGGCTTTGGCCCTGCGGGCCCGGGCCGGGCGGGCCGGGCTTTCGGGCCACGGGCTTTTTGGTGACCCTTATATATATTTTATAGGTAATATTTTTCAAATTTGACATGAACAATAAATTTATGAGCAGAAAATTCATGAATAGAAATTGAGATTTCAATATTTCTCACCTTAAAAGTCAGGAGGAAGAGAATGTCAGTACTATTTGAATTTTAAAAATTATGATTAATCATACAAATTGAATTTAAAAAGAAAATATAAATATTTTATTATATATATTATATATATAATAACTTAACACTGAAATGAATTATACTGATTTAAAGTTGAAGTTGACAAGGATATTTTTCAAATAATTGATAGTATTAGAGAGGTTTAATAAAGTTTATATAATCATCCTCTCCCCAATGGAGGATAAGATTACCAAGGACAAAATCTTAGGTGCACATGAATTAAACGAAACAAAAAAAAAACACAAACAGTATAAATTAATAACTACATAATGTTATCATATATTAAGTTAAAACCAATGTTAGATGCCAAGGGTCTCCATAGTCCATACACCACTACATTCATCCTTCTGCATTTACAAAACTCTGAAACACCAGTCAGTATCTGTTCTCAGAGAAAATTATATATATATATAGACTTCATATAGTTCACCTGTACTTTTCACTTTCAGAACTATATAAACTTCCTGTACTTCTGCTACGTCATTCAGTTTTATCAAAATATAATTTAAAAGTTTTTTGTTGCAAAACCTGTCATTAGCTAATCACCTTACAAAGCCATGGCTGAGAAGAAGCACCTTTTCTTAATCGCCTTTGATTTAATTAATTGCCAACCTGCGCCTTCCTTGTAAAACTCCACCTATATATTAAGAAGCCATTATTAATTGGAACAGAAACACAAAATACAAAGAAACTTTGGAAATCATGTCTCACACCAATCCAGCTAAGGTAGCGTTTGGAAACATGTTTGGCTCCATTTCTAACCAATTTTAAAAAACAACATTTTCATAGAAATTGCTCTCAAACAACTTTTTTTATGAAAAACTATTTTGTTGAACTTTAATACATAAAACCAAATTTTGAACTGAAAAGCTGAAGTTAAAAATAAAATTTAGACCTGACTATGCAATAAAAAATTATCTGAAGACTGGTTTTGCAATAATCAATTTGACAATCTATTACAAATAGGACCTCAGTTATAAATAGTAAAGAAAATGAGGAGTTTTTCAATAATCATCAAATAAAAAAAATGTTACCTAGAATCTAAATCCAAAAGCAGTTTTAAGTGAAGCATTACACCACGATTTTGAATCAGAAGACAGATATCAAGAAATGGCAAATCTATTCAATCCTCTTTTTTTTTAGTAAAAATTGGGCCGTTAAATTGCAATTAGGGGGCTTTCATACCTACTTCCACATGCTACTTTAAGTTTGCAAAACCAATGATTCATAGAAACCAATAGTTTGTACGTCTAGCTTGAGCAAGAGAGGAAAGTTACATACAGATTCAGCAATGCTGCCACCATCTTTCAAGCCACCCATGGCAAAGATAGTACTTCCGAGCACTGTAACACCCGCATATCCCCTGATCTCATTCATTGGCTCCTCCATCATCCAAGAACTGGCACGCGGATCAAACACTTCAACAGTTGACACCATGTTGATGCCATTGTGTCCACCCAATGCATACCTGGAGATACAAATTTGAACAGTCACAAATTTTTAAAAACTTTTTCATAGAAGGCTAAGCTCAATTAGTTTTTTCAAAAAAGCTATTCCCAACCAGTTTTTTTCATAAAAGATGCATTGTTGACTTTTCAATACATAAGAACCAAAATTTGAAACCAAAAATACATGTTTGGAACCAGTTATCTAAAAAAAAACTGATTTTGCAATAGCTTAGTCAATTTGACAATTGATTCCAAATGGGGCCTATGCTAAAAAACAAATCCATTCTTAACATAAAAAACAAACAACAATAACTGCTTTGATGTGCAGAAGTTGAATTTGTACCAGATGTCCTGAAAGAAGAGAAAGGGAACATACAGCTTATCATTCAGTACTGCCACCGAATGGCAGCCTCTACTCGAATTCATGTTTGGTAGGTTGGCCCATAAACCTTCTCGAGCATCCAACCGTTCAGCTGTCCTGAGCATAGAAAATGAGGAACATAAAGATTATCGGTAGTTAGGGAGTCTGGCTATGCATGTGAACTGGAATTTTTTTTATATCCAAAGAATACAAATTGGCAAATAAATGAATAGATATTTCAGTTGTTTGTTTAAGCTTTCTTGCTTATTTATTAACATCACAACAAACCAAAATGCGTCCAGCTTCTCATTAAACTTCTGCAGACAATGTGTTCCACGGAATAAAAATGGGGACAGTATTTGTCATGGTTTGCTTGGTACAATTTATTTAACTATTAACTGGTGTTTTTTTTATTATTGTGGTAGTTAAGTGAAAAATGTGAAAAAAAAAAACTGTAACTACATGTGCGACAGTCCGATTGCATGCAAAGTGTCTGGTTCAGTCAATGATTTTTTCAATGTAACTACATCAACCAAAATCCCCTTTTCAAGAAGTACAAGACATCTATGTCGTACAAGTAGGAGATCTATTTATTGACAAGAAACGGAACAAAAATTGAATAGTGATTGGATTCAATTTTAAGAAACTCCAAATTTCATGTGCATATTATTATCAGAAGAGTATGTTTTGATGAATCAAACATATATAATGCAAACAAGTTATGACCCATTTTTATTATAGTAGATGCTGATATATCTAGGGGTGGTAAACGAGCCGAATGAGCCGAGCTTTGACATGCTCAGGCTCGGCTCGTTTAGTATCAGGCTCGGCTCGGCTCGGGACCGAGCTTCATTTCGTGTTCAAACTCGGCTTGTTGGGCTCGTGAAAAGCTCGGTTGAAGCTCGACTCAGCTCGTTTGTTAAACAAGTAAAACCGAAGCTCGAATTAAGGCTCAGCTCGGGCTCATTTAGCTAAAAAAAATCTTGTCTAGAATTTGAAAAGTCACATTTCACAAATCACAACAACTTATACATGTGAAAGTGACATAAGCTCGGCTCGGGCTCAGCTCGTTCCCCTTTTTTCTGTTAAGTAAACGAGCTCGTCTAGGCTCGGCTCGTTTGTCTAATCGAACAAGCATGAACGAGCTTTAACCGAGCCGAGGCCGAGCTGCTCAGCTCGTTTACCAGCTCTAGATATATCTCTGTTTGTATTAACACACAGAAGTACATGCTAGTAATGTATGTCATATTTTAGTCTTCTAGATCCATGTTTGAACATTCACTGAAAATGAAGCCTAAGCTAGTAATGTATTTGGTAGTGAAAACTTAACTGGAAAGTGTTTGAAAAAAAAATGCACAAATAAACAAAGATATAAAATGATATTGAGCCATCTTACTTCAAGTAATTCTTTCCGTCAAACCCCCCAACAGCATAAATCATGCCATTAAATTCTGCTGCGGCAGGAGCAAATCGCTGAAAGTACAAAACAACAAGCACACTAGAGGTCTTAGCATTACTATTTATTTGACATGATTAATCATGATTTGATCAAAATATAAAATTAGCATTTGATTAATCCCTAACAATGAAGCGTGAATGAAATTAAGTTTGTCTGGATTAACTTCTTCCAATATTTACTATAATGATTATGGTTATGTCTGCTCTGTGTCAAGAGGAATCTTTTTTTTTATCAGAACTAGATTTGTTTATAAGAGCATCTCTCCCTTGGAAGTCTCTATTGTTAGAGACCTCAAATCTTTAAAAAAATACAAAAAATATATGTGTGTATAAACACACACACACATGTAGTTTAAAAAAAACCAATAATGCAATTAGAGCACTATATCAAATACCAAGTCCAACCCAACGTCTTTATATTCTTTTCTATTCTATTTTTAAACTAATCTCTCTCAAAAAAAATTTGATAAATGTAATCGTGGGAAGAATATTTTACTAAATAAATTCAAGTAAACATTAATTGTATCAAACCAGTATTAACAAAAACAAACAAATGTTAATTAGTTATATCTTAAAAATTACTATTTTTATATATACTTTAAATGTATTCAATATTGGTCTCATTGTAAATGTATTGACAATATCTTTTCAATTGTACCAATTTTGTCAAAGAATAGATTCATATAATAAATGTTAACTTAAAAAATAAAAAAAGAAAAGAAAGGAAAGTGAATCTCCAAATTGGGAGGCTCATTCAAGAGTCACCAAATTTGAAGATCAAAACACACTCTCTAGAATGGAGATCACATTTTGGAGTATGGTTGGAGTCCGACCATGCTCTATAACGAAGTATATAGCACAGTTGGGGATGCTCTAAATCACTTTTTACTGTAAAAAAAACTTCAAACTGTTATGTGCAAGCTCTCTTACAAGAATGCAAACACTTCAACCAGCCAACTCCGAGTTTATTAAATATATATGGTTGACACAAACCAAATGACTCCAGCATATATCACTCTTTATAAATCATACCTTTTGATGCATTTCTTGATTGATGATCCATCTATTCAGTGCTGGTTCAAACACTTCAACATCCGAGAAACATTCACTCCCATTTCCTCCACCAAGGGCAAAGATCTTATTATGTAATGTGGCTCCAGCTAAACTCCCCTTCTCCCGGTTCAAAGGAGCACACAAGGTCCACACATCCTTTCTTGGGTTGTAACATTCAACTTCAATGAAATAACGTTACACGTCATTGTGGTAGCAAAAAAATTAAAAGTTTTCTTACACTAAGGGTCAATTTAGAAACTCTGATCTTCTTTCACAAGAATCTAGTTCTGATGGATGGGAAGGAGAAATCAAGTGAATTTTTGCTTGGATGCCCAGGAAATGGCTACAGGAATGAAGGATTTCAAATGCCATTTACCTGGGTGCTCCAGCCAAAAAAAAAAAATACAATGGTCACCAAAATGGCCCTAACAGGAAAGTGTCAGGATAAAAGTTTGAACAAAGTACCTGTGTTGTACCAGTTGGTTCCATCTCCACCACCAAATACATATAAAATGCCACCTAAAGCCACTGCCGAGGCATAAGAACGAGCAAAACTCATTGGCCTAAGAGGTGTTAGTATATCATGTGAAGGTGCATAAGAATCCAATGTCGATAACCATGTATCACCATCAAAACCTCCAACTAAATATATTACATCATCAGAGCCCTGATAATGCTTAACCAATGACTCGGTCAATGACTCATCCACCTGTTTCTGGAGTGGATCCAATTTATATTCCAGATGCTTGACACGTTCCTTCAAACTGCTAATTTCTTCCTCCAACTGAACCTGAGGTTAAAAAACCAACGGAATCAGAGAAAGAATACACAATCAGATAAAAATGCTATAAGTTTTCTTTTAATTGATCACATGCATGTAACTTGAGATATATGCATGCAAAAACACTTTTGCTTCTGAAGGGCAAAGGATTGTATCAAAATCCTCTCTAAAAAGTTGGAATATGTTATAAACTACAAGCACACAGTTATGCACTTAGATTTTAATACATTTTTTTTTTTGTTGGTAGAAATGGGTAGCTTGTATGGTAGTTTATTTATGTGGGGTAGTCAGAGGAAATATGGTAATGGGTAGTTCTTGGTTAGTAGGACTTGTGTGGATTTATCTGTATTCTCTATATAATATGGTTGTAGATTAACAATCAAGAAAACGTTGTAGATGTCGTATGGAAAATATGATGAATGAAGATGTACTTAGAAGCTTCAGCTCTTAGAAAATTTCCCACAAAGCAACAATGGAGGGTTTCATCCCCTTCAAAGTAGGCATTTCTTGATCATGTACAATTTTATATCCTCAGTAACACCCATAAAACAAAACTAGTGGGTGACTCATCCAAGAAATAACTAAAACCCATATGAACAATATAATGCATATAACTCATAGCACATTCTGTATTGTATTTTATGTGAACATAGCAAATACTGTGTGCTACCAAAATTATATAAATCTAATCTTATCTTTGAGAAGACGAAATGGTTTATCCAAAGATTTTACAGTAGGACTGCAGATTGTAAACTGAAATTGTTAGTATGAAAATGGGAAGACTTCAGGAACTGCATATTCAGCAACATGTCAATATTAGTGAGAGATTTTGGAAAGCAAATATTATGATAATAGTACTTATTTTCCTAACTTGTATACTTCTAACCGCAAGAAAAAAAATTGCAAGAAAACGCGTCAGCTTGACGCAGTACAGAATCATCTATCACTAAACTGACTCTCTGCTTTAGTTTTAAAACTTCAGATTAATAGTTATGTAATCTTCAGATGAAATATTCATGATGTATTGATGCTAGAAAGTTTATCAAAGAAAAAACAAACCAACAATCACCATGAAATGGTGACTCAATACATATGTAAAATCAATTAAAACAAAGTAACTTTAAAACATCAAGGGAAAGCATCCACTTCAAAGAAAAGATATCAGTCAAAATCATAATTCGCTGACAGCATTGGAGTTAAAAAAAAAAAACAATATATGAACCAAATTTAGAGGGTCTTCAATATAGGGTACCTGCTTTCTTTTCAGTTCCTTTTTTTGTTTATCTTGCAGTCTTAGTAAACCCATCATTTCCTATAATACGGCCAACAACTAATCGCATTAATAAAATTAATAACCAAACAATCCACTTTAAATAAAATATTGGATACATGTTTACTAACCTCAAAAGCATCTAATTGAAAGGTTGATACTTCCAGATGATCTGCAGGTTTAATTTCCTTGGCACTACTTATAGTAGGACATGGTAAGTCTGACAGAGTATTTGAATTCGACTGTGCACGATTCATAACAATCTTTTTCAGCTTATCCAAAACAATATCCTCATCATTCTTCATCACATTTGCAATTGAAGGAATTTCTGATGATGTTGGATTTTTCCTTTCCAGAGGAGAAGTGACAATCGGACAATCTATATCTGGTGAATCCCAGTCGGATGCATTCTGATTCAGTTCATGATCCCCAAGAGCACTGGAGGATGTCTTTGACAAGCTGCCAATTTTGTCATCAGCATCATCCAAAGATACACTAGAATTATTTCTTAACTCTACCTCCTCATTTTTTAGTACTAATGGCTTTTTCAATGCATTACCATCATTCGAAGCTGTGTCATCATCTCCAAAAGAACTGAATGATGCCTTTGATGAACCACCTTTCTCATCGCCATCATCCCAAAATAACTCAAAATTATTCTTCAATTCAACACCTTCGTTTTTAAACACCAATGGCTTATTCCAGGCATTATGCTGCGGCTGAACTTTCTTCTTCAATTTGTCATAATCATCATCCCAAGATGTGTCAGAAATGATTTTGGTCATCGCAATTGGCTTTGATGGATTTGGTTGGTAGTAAGAGTTCTTCATTGCTATTTGGGAAAAGCCAGAAGGAGCAGGTACAAAAAGTGCTTTTAGACCTTCAACTTGAGTATGGTCCAGCTCAAACCAGAAGTGTGAAGCTGTGTAGTAGTTGTCCGCAATAACATCATGGAATTGCCTTTCAGCCAATGGTTTGCAATCAACACTGATACGAATGCGGACCTAAACAAAAAAATATATCAGAGAACTAAAAAATGAAACACTGAAAATATTGTGACAATATAATTATATGAGTAACATATTACGACAACTACAATGAATGTATTCATTGTATGGGAAAGCCTAATTAAAATACCTGTGCCGGATAAGGACTTTTCTCCTCTCCATTTCCTGTCCAACAATATGGGTCAATATTCATCTGACCGTTGCTTGCAGCCTCAAAAATCCCATGCAATTTCCGGTCACTATAGTTAAACAAGAACAAAGGGAGCCCTTGTCTGATATTACTCACATAGGAACTATGTGAACTTGGAAGGCCTGTCATGGAATAGAGAAAATTTTCTTGAAATGAACCAGTGAGCAGTGTCTCAATATAAATAGTGCTACCAAAAAAAAAAGAGTAAGGGATTATGTTTGTGTTATTTTACCATGTGACTTGAACGATTTTATTCTTATCCGAGTTCGAGAATGTCTTACAAAACAAACATGAGAACAACACCATAGAAAAAAAGAAAAATAGAAATACAATGTAAAGGTCAACATGAATAGTGTAGCACATAAGCATGGATTAATAAAAAAAAGTACTATGTGTGCTCTAGAAAGCGACAGAGTACAGAAGAACTAAGCACGTGGAAAATTTGCTCCAGTAAGCAGATTCCCTAATGTGGCATCACAATGTGGTTTTGCAAATCTAAGGAATCCAGAATAACGTGTCAAATAATTTCAAGCTACAAAGTGAACTCTTGATTTAGTAGCAAGCATGTTTCACAGTATGGATTCTATGTCTGTCAATGCAGAGAACCTCGGTCCATAGTCCATACACATATACCCCATACATCAACATTTAACCCTTGAGGGTCCTAAACTCAACATTCAATTTGACTCATCAAAGTTTAACAATGGGTGTCAATCTGACACACAACATATCCTCTGTCTAGGGTTTAAAAATTAGATATATCAGAAAATTTAACTCTTGCATTTACTAATTTATAATGTCCCCTGCAACAATAGACGTGATCACTATTATGAAGTTGACAATACAAGAAATAGAGCAAAAAGGGAAAGAAGACCAACCAAAGATCTGCTTGAGGAGACATTCTTTTATTGTTGAATGCTTACAACCAAAAATTACACCCCCAAGGTTCTTTAATGATAAACCCCTCGAAGAGACGCTGGAATTTGGAGGTCGGGGTGGATTTGTCTCAGCTCTTTCACTTATGGTGATCGTTTGTTTCTTCCTTCCAGCACCCATTCTGTTTTTTTATTAAAAAGTAGCACAATTAATGAATAGAAAGTTATGTTTAATATGCAAATCAGGTTATGTACCAAGAAACTTAGAAGTATTTGCATTTTAACAATGAAATGACTTGTCCGTAATATGGTTTCATTTTTTGTTTAATTGTTCACTGAATAGCATTGCATATCATTTGTAGACCAAGTGACTTGCATTCAGCACAAAACAAACATACTATGAAAAGATTATGCTCTACCAAGAATGAACAGCTATTAATAACTAAGATATTCTAAAGAAAAGAAACTCTGGCACACGGAACAAATTCTATCTGAACAAAGAAAAACAGACAATCGAAATTGCGTGTTTGCTTGTTTCCCTCTGTAATTAGCATAAAATTATGCAAAATTCTGTATGTTACAAATTGTTTGAAGAAAGATGAAATTTTTGCATGAGACGATAATTATGATATTATAAAAACAACATGTATGGAAAGTCAATCATCAAACTAGACACCCCTCCATATAAGCAAAAATAGAATCAAATTGAATCCATGATTCAAAATTTTAAATACTAGAGAATGCATTATTAGAATATAAAGAAACAACATTGGCGACATGTCTAAACGCAATTTTTTTTCCTAAGCAGTAAATGCAATAACAGAATAGGTAATGTTACAAACTACACATCAGGCATGCACAAAATTTCAACGCCATCTCTCTTAAAATAATTTGAATCAACCTTCAGAACACACTAATGATGGAAACAGAAAGATCAATAATACTGCAATGCCAACACAATATAAATATAAAAAAATAAAATACAATCTAAGTGCATGGTTTCTTTCTATGGTTTTTAAGCGATTGAAGCAGTATTCCTGAGAGTTTGCTCCAAGTTTTTCAAATCTTTCTCAACCACCTCTTGGCAGAGTAACTGAGAGGTCTTGGATACAAGTCTTGCCTCTACCCATAGGATAAAATTCAACCACGGCAACCAAAAAAAATTTACCTACCAAAAAAAAAGCTCCTACATATATCATTAGAGTAGAATTTTAATTTATTATGTGATTGTTATAAATTGACAATAACAGGTGAAGACAATGCAAGGTGTTCAAATTTTCACATGCACCCAGCACACATAATTAGTCAAATTCAATTGAGGATGTAATTATAATAAATTAAAAATAACCAGTGTGCATGATTATACAACATTTAGCAAAAGATAAGGAGTAATAGTAAAACCAACATTGTAGAAAATAAAGCTACAGACCCAAAACAATGAAAGATTCAAATGTGGCAAATATCGAAAAATCATACTGAGAGTAATCAATGAAATCACGTTGAATGATGTCTTCAATCAAGTTCAGAGACCAACCCATCATTTAAAACAGAACAAGAAATACCAGACACGACTACATTACCATTACAACAAACCCTTTCAAGAAAAAGAAAAGCCAACACACCCTAAACATCAAAAACAATTTTTTTTTAAAAAAAACAACATAAACCCACCGACTTCTCATTCATGTAAACCCAACCAACTAAACCCATCAAAAATCATGTACAAAAACTCAAGAAAAAGAAGATACAGTAGTAGAAACCCCAAAAAAAAGGTCTAAAACATACAAAGGAGAGTCTTTTGGAGGAGAAAACGATAATGGGTCGCTTGTTGTGGAGGAAAGGAAGGGCCTTTCACAATGGGTTTCTGCTTTTCATGTCTCAAAGCGGTATGCAACAATGGGTTTTGAGTGAAAGATAAGGAGTGACAAGTGTTCCTGTTTAGGAAATTTTGGGGAGTGAATGATAGTGAATGAGAAAGGTTTGTTTGTGTGGGTGGTAGACGAAGAGACATTTATCATGCCTTTTTTTTTTTTTTTGAACTGTCATGCATCAAACATCAGTCTTGGATGACAGAGAAGAAATGTTTGTAATTGGAGACCATCATCACATGTGAATTGAAGAGTGAAAGTTAGATTCCGATGAATTCGGCTCCGTTTGGCAGCCCGATTGGGTCGGATTCCGCTTTTTGAAAAGCTAAAATCCCAAAATCGTGCTGCCAAACGGGTCGGATTCCGGCGGAATCAAAAGCTGGATTCCTTTTAATTTCTCTCTCGAAATCCGTGTTTTTAAAAGCTCAAAAAGAACGCTTTTTGGTCGGAATCGATTTTTTGAATTGAAAAGCAACTTTTTCTACCAAACATTAAACTCCTTCCAAATATTGATTCCTGAATTAAAAAAAAGCATCCCAAAAAAATCGATGAAGAAAATCAGTTTTGATGTCCGTTGCAACTTACAACCCCCTTTGGAACTGCTTTTTCGAAACAGCTTTTTTCCCCCCTTCAGTAATGGCTACTTGCAATTGGATTTCTATTTTATAAAAGCAATTCTCAAACGCTGCCTTTGAAAACGAGTTTTACTTGTTGAATTAAAAAAAGTTAAACGTGTTTTAAAATAGTCTAAAAAAAACATGTTTAATTAAAAAAATTATTTTAACTTTTAATATAAATGTATGTTTTTTAAAAGCGAAAATCTTATTTGGCACCCAAAAAATTTTCAGCTTTTAATTTTTTTATAAATAAAATCTATTATCAAATATGTCAGTTTAAATGCATCATCATTACTTGATTTTGTCTCTAATACAATGCTTCGAAATCTGTATTTTAAGCAATCATCATCATTACATCATCGAAAGATATGCATAAAGTATTTAAAAACTAAAAGTTTCTTTTCAAACTGTGTTTCCAAATGCAATTGAATTTTATTTATTTTATATAAATTTAGCGTTTGAAAATATGTTTGCGCGAGATTTTGCTTTTTAAGAAAAGTGAAAAGCACAAGTATGTTTTTAAATGTTTGCGCAAAAACATGTTTAATTAAAATTTTATTTCTGCTTTACTACAAAAAAATATGTTTTTTTAAAATAAAACAACAAAAGTGAGTTATATAGGAATCAAGTTTGATTAAACTTATTTATATAAAATTATAATTTTCAAATGAGTTTTCAAATAGTCCCTTAATACATATTTTTTACATATATATTAACTAGCTCTAAATATACAAATGGTCCATTAAAATTGGTTTTTTATGTATATAAATATAAATCTAAAATAAATCAAAAATTAATTTGAAACTGTTTTTCAAAAACATATTTATGCTCTAAACAGCATAAAATAATCAATCCAGGAAAAAAATACTTTTAACTTGCCTTTTCAGAAAAAGTTGTTTTTATTGACATTTAAAACATATAAATCAAAATTCAAAACAAAAAATTGAAGTATAAAAAATCCATTTGAAATTGATTACTTAAAAATTTGATTTTGTAAAAAAAAATCATTTGACAATTAATTCCAAACGATACTAAGGCCCCATTTAAATATGCATTTGGATAGATTTTAAGTTTGAAAAGTTAAAATTCTAAAAAACGGATCCAAACACATTTTCAGTGTTTAATATTTTCAACCACTATCTTACATCTTTGACTAAAAAATTATAACAATTAAAAAAACTAATAAAATAATAATTTTTAAAAACTGAGTTTAGAGCGCATAATTTTAAGAATCTCAGTTATATAATCTCACATCCAAACACATCCTAAAAACATGTTTGGACATACTCACAAAAATATCTTTTTATCATTAAAGGTAAAGATACTTTCAACCAGCTTTTTCTGCGTTACTTCAAATATCACTCTTGATTTTTCAAAACAGTTTTTTTATATAAAAGTGTTCTCAATCATATTTTCATAAAAGATTCTCTCTACCATCTTTTTTCTATATAAGCTCCCCGAACCATTTTTTTTTAATAAATGGTAAATTAATTCTTTACGGATAACTATAAATCCCAAATGAAAAGGTAAGGTACCTAAATCAATTCTTAAAAACAACTTTTTTTTTCAAATAAGTTATTTCAACTTTTCATGTAAGCTATTTTTTTTATTTTTCTGCATAATCAAAGTTTAAAATCAAAATTTGAAATTTAAAAATGTTCGGAACGTACATAATTAATTTAATAATTTGATAATTAAAAATTAAAAAACATATCAATTTAGAACTGGTTATATGAAAGGAGAACAATTGAGTTCAATTTAGATATTCCTCATTTAAATTAACTTCTTGATGATAATGGATAATAACTTTTAATGGATAATTCAAGGAAATTTTATTCAGTAAAACTAACTGTTCCATTAATATGTAACATGAATTGAATACATTGTTTTTTTATATATATTTTTGTAATATAATATATATCGAGCCAATAAAATATATATTGCATAAAACAATTTTACAATGACAGTGAACAACGGGTTTCAAAATGACTAAAGTGTATCAACACTCGTATATTAATGACGGATTTTAGTTTTTGCATGTTAATTATTATTTACTTTATACTAGTAACAACCCTCTGCTTTTTTTGTATAGATAGCTTTCGATGTAATTTTAATTTGATTACATTTTTTTTACTTTGTTATCATTATAAAAATGTAAACGAGGACATGGACACTCTTCTTACATGCCACATAAAAGGTGATTTTTACCGGTCCTGACAATTATGCATGTTACATGCAGCATACATATTATTGGTTATAAAAAATTGGCTTTCAAACAAACATACTTTTCAAATTGATTCTTTAAAATACTGCCTTACAAAAATCATGTGATAAAAATAACTAAAATACAGGACAAGGGGACCACGTAGTAAATCGCATGTCATCAAATCTTATAAATTAAGAGACTTACACGTCAAATCAATTTTTACATTTTATAAATTTGTGTTCATATTTTATTTACATTTTATCTACAAATCAATTAAACAAAAAAATTAATTCTTATATTTTTCAACAATAATAATTAAAAGACAAACAAATAAAAATTAATTTATTAATTATTTATATTAGAATAATTATGTATCCTAAAATAGATTATGTCGCTATCCAAATAGAACTTGAGAACCTCCGCCTAGACTCGAACCGGCCTGGCATGAAGTCTGGTCCTGCTCAGATTGAGCTCACATGCTCGCAGCCACCTACCTCTATCTGGTCTGATGGCGTATTTGCTTAACAAATTTTTTTTTATTTATAAAAGTATATATATTATATTAAACGATTTTTAAGTTTCTTTTATATCCCTAAATAGGTGAAAAACATCATATTAACATTATACAATATGTATTATAATAAGTTATTTTATATAATGCATTACAAATTGCAAGGAAATATTTAGTGAAAAAAGACATAATTATTTATTTATTGATTATTATTTTTATGACAGAGGGTCTTCCCGGCTAACCTTGGTAAGCTACCGTCACATGTTTGTGCTTGGTCCGACTAATTTTTTTTTTGTATTTCGCTTAACAAACAAATTATATAACACATTGTCAAAATTCGAATTCACTAGTTAACCTTGAAGCCCTTAGAACAACTCCAACCCTAACTCCAACCCTACTCCCCATTTATTCTCTATATTTAAAAAAAAAACACCCCCTCCTTATTTTTCTTTCCCTATATTTAAGTGTGAACTCCAATCTTACTCCCTATTCTTTCCTCTCTTCAAAGCCAAAAGACATAAATACATATCGAAACAATAAAAACTTTTAAACAATTATCAATAATTATTTTAAAACCATCATTTCTCTTGAATTTAACTATTATGATGTCAACCATTACATGAACTAAAACTGATACTGAAAAAAAACAAATACTAAATAAACTGATAGCATTAATACAATTGATAAGATTAATACATAAAGAACTAATACATAAAAAAACTAATACTAAATAAACTAATAAAATTAATACAACTGATAAATTACTATCCGCCAAATCCTCTTGCAAGTATTTTCATTTGACGACGACGAAAATACTCTTCTTGCATCGGAGGTATTCCACTTGTATCTATCATCATTATCCTCTCATCCTCTTGCACATGCTTCAATCGAAGTTTTTTTTGATTATGTGCAAGCCTATCTTGCTCTTGCTTATATGTCATTTCATACATTTCCATTTCTCTCTCATTTTTTTTAATCTCTTATTTTTGCAACAACACTGTAAATAATTAACCATTAAAATCATCCATATATGCTTTGCTTTTGCGCTTGCTTAACTTTTCTAGAGGGGTTTAATGCCAACAACACCCAATGATATAGGGAAAGGTGGCATATAAGGAGGGCGTTGGAGGTGCTCTTAAGTAATTTTGACTGAAAAAAAAGAAAAAAAATGAAAGCGTAACCGGGACTGAAAGCGTGCTGGATTCTATTGTCCACGCAGTGTTATACGCCCCTCCACAACTTCACGCATCACCGCATTCAAATCATGCCACACAAACCGGCCATCCCAGGTCATCACGGGGTGAACTATAACCACCATAACTGCACAATATCACAAACACCGTCTCCCTCAAAAATCAACCCAGAAAGACTCATCAGAGCGAACAAAAGCAGACCTAATTTTTTTTATTTAAAAAACCCTTAATCTCTCTCTCTCTCTCTCTCCTTCTCACCGAGATCTCCGCCTCCATTAATGGCGTCGCCACCGCCTCTCCCGATGACCACAGCCCAGGCTTCGGCGGCCTCCACTGGCACCGCCGCCGCCCCCTCCACCGCCCTCCGCTCCTTCATCTCCCGCCTCGCGGATACCTCCCACCGCGCCTTCGCCCGACGCCGTCCATGGCTGGAGATGCTCGACCGATCCGCCTTCGCCCGCCCTGAATCCGCCACCGACGCCCTCTCCCGCCTCAAGAAGAACGTCTCCTACTTCAAGATCAACTACGTCGCCTTCCTCGCTTTGGTCCTCGCCCTCTCCCTCCTCTCCCACCCCCTCTCCCTCGTCACCCTCCTCTCCCTCTCCGCCGCCTGGTCCTTCCTCTACCTCTTCCGCCCCTCCGATCCGCCACTCGTCCTCTTCGGCCGCACCTTCTCCGACCGCGAGACCCTCGGCGGGCTCATTCTCCTCACTATCATCGTCGTCTTCCTCACCTCCGTCGGATCCCTCCTGATCTCCGCCCTGATGGTCGGCGCCGCCCTTGTCTGCGTTCACGGCGCGCTTAGGGTTCCGGAGGACCTGTTCCTGGATGAGGCGGAGCCGACGGTCGCCGCCGCCGGGTTCCTCAACTTCCTCGGTGGCGCCGCCTCCTCCGCCGCCGCTGCCGCCGCACCCGTCGTCGCCGCTCGCGTCTGATCCGTGCCCTGATGTGGGTGGCGTCGTCGGTTACGGTCTTATTATTTCTTTCTTTCACCTTTTCGCTTTTTGGGATATGATATATAGAAAAGAAGATCTCGATCTGGTGTATGGTTTAGATTGGTTTTTTTGTTAGTTTGCTTTTTACGGTTGGATCTGAAGATCCAATGTTACAAATTGTTATGAATTGATTATGGTTTGTTGAAGAACGTCTCTTAATATCATGCTATTCTTTGTTTGGATCTGTAGAGTAGGTTTGCAATGCACTCGATTTGTATGGATGTGAAATTTTCATAGATCTGTCTATTAATGCCATGTTATTCTTTGTTTAGATCTGAAGAATAGGCTTGCAATGCAATAGATTTTATATGGTTTTGTTTTGATAGACATAATACTCATTGCTGCATCTTATTCTTCTGCTTTTTCCCCAATGCATAAAGTCTTTTGGAGTTTTATCTGATAGTTATTTATTTATTTATATTTTTGAAACTGAACCATATGCATCTGGCCTTAATTTTATTCAAAGAAAGGGAATGTCCAAATAAAGAAAGGATTACAAGAGATGCCCACACAGATTCATCAGAGAAAGGGAAGTAGAAGAGGTATCTACTCCCTTCCCTGATTGCATCAAATATAAACAAAGAAATACAACAGCCCCTTACTCCTCTATGTGGAGCATACCCCTTGTAAAAGACATGCATCTCGCACCAACACAACAAACACTCCAATCCGTTTTATGATACATGATGGCCTCCCAGATATTCCCTACATACACTGGAGTCCCTCTGAATACAAAATGGTTGTGATTAATCTAGAAGGCCCAAAAGCAACCGCCAGAATTAACAGCTGTGATACATTGGCTTTCACCCCCTTATCTCCTTGAGGCCGCTAAATTTAAGGTCCCAACCGGGTTTGAACCGGTGACCCATTGATTTGCAGTCAATTGCTCTACCCCTTATCTGATAGTTATTGTTGAAAAAGAGATTTAGGAATTGAAATAGAGTAGAAGAAAAAAATTTCACAAACCACGAGAGAATTATGTTGTTTGGCAAAAGATTGCTTATGTTCATGGATGGAGGAGAGAGAATTTTTTATTTCATGAATTACAAACTCTATGGGAGACTCTAGGGCCATCAGTGGATCCTTACAAAAAAAGTATTTATACAGTTTAGATATATTATCTTAATGTCCCCTCATAACACTGAAATCATTGAACTGATATCACGTGTCCAAGAAAATTTGGGTCAGGAACTTCTGCCCTTGAGCCCCCAGCCAAGGGGCAGGCCTCCTGGACCTCTCGAATTGGTTAGGAGTGTACAATCATCCTTTTTGTGCAGTTTTTCCTTGGTGTCCATTCATCGGAATGCAAGACATCAACCCAAATCCAACAATTATTTTGTTTTTAGGTGGTTCTTTGGAGGATAAAGAGTATTGCAACAAATATTTGCATCTCTTTTTGCATAGCATCTCTGTCCTTGGATTGTTCTGGTGGTTAGTTTTGAGAAATAACCATAACTACATTCATGCAATTCCATCTACTAGGGTGTTGGGGATCTAGGAAAACTTTGTGGGATGGACTGGTTGGGTTTTTTTATTGTTATCTATGTTGGTAGAGTTTAATATTTGCAGTGTGACAGAATGTCAGCTAATGCCATTACTTTGTATTTAGCTAACATAATGACAGGCAGAAGACTAGACTATATATTGTTACAGATTCTCTTGTATAATATCACCGGTTCCTGTCCATAGTAAAATTGTTTTCTCTGCTACTACATAGTAGCAATATCACTGGTTCCTGTCCATAGTAAAATTGTTTTCTCTTCGACTACATAGTAGCATTTTTTGGAAATCAAGCAAACAGCAGAACATTTGATAAAAGTTTTATTGCATCTTGTTAACAGAGGATAACTAATTTAGATTGTATTACAGTGGAATGAGCCTTTGTAAATTTGTTCTGGAATATCCATTTTTATTTAGATCAATGAGATGAAAAGTGCTTAATCACACATATTTTTCATTGTATATAACACTATCAGCTTTTTCTTAAAACTATTCCACTTGAGTTTTTTTTTTTTTAATCTTGTATCTGTTACTTTAATGCTTGTGTTCTGTTTGTAGCATTAAAGTGTCTAGTGGGCTGACAAGAAACATGGATGTTAAATATGTTTTTTCCTGTGCATTTATTATTTGATGGTTCATAATTCATAAGTTAGATCTGTTACATGCAGAGTGTAGATGGAGTAACTTTATGAAGTTGTGCGCCTCGCATTATAAAAGGTGATTTCTTATTCATGCTTATCTCCATGATCTGTTTTGGTTGTGTATGGAAAAAAAAATTGAAATAGCTCTAGTTAATGTAAAGTTCGGTTCTGATTTTGGTGTCATTGCACATAGATTTATCTGTGACTAATTAGTTCATATATTTGTATCAAGTTTGGTTTGGCATGCTTGCTTAGAGAATGATATGAGACTATGAGCGGGTTAGTTCATATGGGTTCTGTCAAATAGATGGCATGTGGTTAATGCGTCGCTATCACTGTTGTACCCTAACCTATGATGATCATACGACTTGTTCTCAGGGACTTTTAAGATCTACTTCCCTAGTTACCACCTTGAATTTATTTTCTTGACTGTTTTGTTGTGTTAAGGTTTGGGTATTTCTTTAACCACTTTTAAAATTTATTGGATGTTACTTATCATCTGACCGAACTTTTATTGAGTTCTGACTGACTGTTTTCCGGTTGTATCACATGTTATGAAATTTATTACTAAAGCAGTTGCCTTCTTCACATTGAAGGGTAGTTATTGTTCTTGCTGTTCTTCAGACATTGCCATAACTGTCCATCAGTGTCCTGGACATTGAGATGTTTTATATTTGGGCGCCAAAACGCTGAGTCTTTTTTATGGTCCTAACTCAATATATGAATGATCTAAGGATGCAGTTATACAGTCTTTTTTGTAACTTTAAATGTAATCTTGTATACCCCTTAAGCCATGTAACGGGGTATATACTTTTTTAGGTGAGATATATATCTCGTTAATTTTTTTATATATTTGTTAAAAATAAGTCAATTCAATTAAAAATAAAATGATATATACTTTTTATCAAATCATATAACTCATTAGATAATATTTATTATTTAAAAAAATTAAAAAACATGTGAGGACTGTATTTGAGACTGTATTTAATATTATCCAATATCTAATAAAATATATACTTAACAATTAGGAGAAATGCAAGAAGGTATGTGTTATATTTGGAGTATGTAGGTCGTTAGGAGAAATGGATAAAGATATGTATTTAATTTATTTGAATATATATTTTTAAAATTTTTTATTATTAATATTATGTTCTTCATCCGTGTAAAATGATTGCAGAAACAATTATCCTTTAACATTTTCTATTATACTTTTATTTCTAGGGTGCTTCACACACAGTCCATCCATTTTGTAATTAAAATTTGTTGGAGTCGTGTTTGTCTTATATAATTCATAAATTGAACATGAATGCTTTTGTCTACATACAATTAAGTAAGTATATTTCCATCAATTGTTACATTACATTGGACTATTGGACTATGTACTTTATGCATTAAAGTATATGCTATAAAGAGCTATTATTATAAAAAGAAACTGTGCTCATTACATAGCATTGTAACTTTTCGTACATGATTACACCTAAGAAAAACTTTTCTTACATGATGCCCATTAATATTTAGCCCTAGCCCCTAGGAATTATCCAAAATAATTAGATAAATAAAATAGTCTTGGAAGCCTTGACATTTGATTTGATTTTGATGTGTAGTGCATGTCTTCTTTTTTTTTTTTCTTTTGTTTTCGGTGATAGTGTATCACGAGAGAAGAAAAGACTATAGGAATCACTTCCTTGTGAACAGTTTGCCAAATTTTATTTATTTATTTTAATTTGAGGCTTTGCTTAAAGACAGGTGAGTTAAGAATCCAATTTGCATCCAACCTAAAGTTGGAAGATGTTAACCTAAAATTGATACAATTGGACCCTTAAATATGAGGACATCAATTCAACTTATTTGGTTTAGGTTTGAGTACGGATTTGATCTTAAAATGATGTTATTTTAAACAATTTAAATTTGCAGTAACTGTAACTAATAATATATGCACATGAGATGATGCACATAAAAATTAGGGATGATGGTGTAGAGAGAATGAAAGAAATGATATTATGAAAGTATATACGAAATTTTAGGATAAAAATAAATTAGATGTTTTATATTCCATCTCACACATTGAATGGTCTGATCTCAAACATTTAAATTTAAACTCACCCCATCATATTTAGAATTGACTCTAGTAGCTTCGTCTTCAACGCAAACTCAACTCAAATTGAGTTTTGGTTTACTTTTGTTAGAATTTCAACTTGATTATGTCCAAAATATGAATTAGGCCAAAGTTAACGCGTTCAAGTTGCACCCTCATCATAAACATCTGAATGAAATACCTCCTTTTTCTATGTATTTCATTGTCTAGAAAATAAGTCCTTGAAGAAAGAAAACATTAACATTGAATAGTTACATAGCAGGGTGAAGAACCAAAGCAAGTGCCTGTAAATTAAATTAACAAAAAAAAAAAGATAAATACATGCTACCATCACATTCATTGACGAAAGTAAAATTTCATGCATAAATGAGAGGTGAGAGACAAATTAACATCCAATTAAAATGTTTCACTCCACTCACCATTGTTACTGTTAATATAATTAAAAATGTTAGTTGAGCCACTCCAACATTCAATTTTGCAATGTTTAAATTTTAAAATAAGTTATATATTTGTTTAAATACGTTTTTTATGTTAAAATATAGAGTAAAGTATCACTCAAATGAAATGTACATGTTTTTGTATTTTTCATAACATGTACTCTCGTTTAGATAAATAATCATATATAAGAATAAATGGTCAATTGCCCAAATACCCCTACAGGTCACTCTCAATTTTTCTGTGTCCCCACCTTTTTTTTAAAAAAATTTACCCCTGGTTGTACACACTTATTTTTTTCTACCCTTTGACATGCCACATCACTTATATGTTCTACTAATACCCTTCTCTTTCACAATCCCTATCAGCCCCACAAAATCCATTTTGTCCCCCTTTTTTTAAACCCTCGCCGATCTCATCAACCCGATCATCCGACCATGACCGCATCGACCCTTCTCTCCTCCTCCATCGACTTCTCCTCCACCCGGCAAAGACCCCAGTCGATGTTACCCTCGTCGAAACCCATTGCTGAAACCCTCGCTGAAACCCACCCGATGTCTTCATTACATACCCCATTGTAAATACAGAGAGGATTCATACATTGCAGGTGTTGAAGAAGATACTGGGTTTCAAAGTTTTGTTGGGGAGTTGTGTTCAAGATGGAACTTGGATCCATCTAAAATAACGATGAAGTACTCAATTCCAGGCTGCGATAAAGAATTTGTGACATTGGTAGATGATCGTGATATGAAGAAGATGATTCAACTACATATTTGCTTTGATGCCTGACTAATACACCTCTTTGTTCAAAATTCTAATGGGTATGCATAATCATCTTCAAGATTATTGATTTCTGTGAACTTTGCATGATCAGACCTGTTAGTTAGTGCATAAAAACTATAATTGAAAATGGGCATGTGGTGCATGCATTTCTATTTATTATGTAAGTATCAGAAGAATACATTTGTGACATAGCTGTAAACATTGATTCTGTAATGGATATTGATATTGTGCATTTGATTCTGTAATGGACTTTGATAATTCTGTAAATGAAAACATTGATTCTGTAACTCATAATATATATTCTGTAAATACTCCCAGACTTGAAGTTTGCCACTTTCAATGGAATGGGTCAAATCACAATGTTAATGAAAACGCTGTCGAAGAAACTCATGATGTGTCATTGGTGAACATCCAAAATACAGAGGCTAATGAAGCTCATAGCCTAATGATTAGCATGTGGGGGGATGCACTATGTCAGGGCGATTGATATGGGGTAAGATATTCAGTAGCGTAACTATTTTCGCAACTAACATAATAGTTTATGTAAGTATGTTTATAAAATATGTAACTTGTATAACTTTTTTGTACATTGATTCAGATTATGTATTTCAATCTGGTCGAATCTTTCAACAATTGGATCATGCAAGCTCGTTAGTTGACCATTTTACAAATGATTGATCATATTCGTATCTAGATTGTGGATATAATAGCAAAGAGGAAGATTAAATCCGCAATGTGGCATAATTTTTTGTGTCTTAGAGTAGATAAAAGACTTGAAGCGATCAATGAAGAACGAATGAGGATGACTGTCAGAGCATCCGATAGTTTTAAGTTTGAGGTTATGGGTAATGATTACTCATACTCGGTAAATTTAACAGATCGGACATGCCTATGTGGAAAATGGCAGGTAATAAGAATTTCGTGCGTGCATGTTTGTGCGGTCCTTATTAGTATTAATGAATCACTGCACATATGGTGTGACCCGTTCTACACCATTAAAATGCATTAAAAAAACCTATGCAGTCAATATCTTTTCAATTCCAAATCTTAGAATGTCAAGACCAGATTTGAATGATATTCTGATTAAGCATCTAAATAACATCTAAATATTTTCTGTAAGTGCTAACATATTTTTTGTAATTTGGATAACAGGTCAGAGGGTATCAGTGGAACATATAAATGATGTGGCAGGTCAGAGGGTAGAAAAAAAATTAATGTTTGTAGGGTAAATTTTTTTTTCAAAATGGTGGGGGTACAAAAAAAAATTGAGACTGACCTGCAGAGGTATTTGGGCAATCGACCCAACAATAAATGAGTGTATCAGGGCTGTTGTTTTGTTGGACGTGTCCACGTGAATCTGTTATGGGTGAGCTTTAATTCATAATTCAAAAAAAGGACAAGAAAACAAAAATGAAAGTTCCCATTCAATATATTCAGACATTTTTATTTTCCATGTACTAAAAAACCCATTCAATATATTCAGACATTTTTATTTTCCATGTACTAAAAAAAGGGACGTTTGTTTTGTACGACGATGCACATTGCCACCTTATCAGATTTTCCCGTTACGTTTCACAAATAAATTGTCAAACCAAGCACATGATAAAACTAATAATACAAACCAATATTTGAGATAGGGTGAATGGCTGGATAAAAGGGATGTGATTGTCTGTAATACATTACGTGTTTTTCTATGTAATAATCAATACATTGTCATCATGTGTAAACTCTTATGAATAAAAGATTCTGAATATAATAATCTAACAATTATAAAAAATAAAAACTTATAATTTAACATGTAGACTTTAATAAAATATAAAATATTAACATTATTTTATTTTTTCTATTCTAACGTAGCTGTAATTGAGTTATTACTGTTAAATAAAATCTCATTTTACCCCCTCATCTTACCTTATCCGCCGTTATTCCCCTACCCCAGATAATTTTTATTTTTAATACTCGAATCCACACCTTTTGATGAAGAGGTGGTTCAGTCATTCCATTAAAAAAAAAAAAAAAAACTCAGCAGACACGTGAAGGTGAAATTAAAAAAAAAAGTACTGTTTTGTGTGGTGTGTGATGTAATATCGTTACATGTTCAAAGGGGTTGACAACGAGACAACCCAAAGATTCCAAAATCCCAAAACATATTATTATTATAAAAACAAAATAATAATAATAAATAAAACACAGACAGGTCCCCCAAAAATATAGCCGTTGCACTGACCAGTATAGTAGTGGAATGGAGCGCCTCCACCTTATAATAAATATTTAAAAACAAGGAAAAACCATGTAACCTGTAAACTGTTCAAAATATATATAATCCCTTTATTTTTTCTGAATTTCATATAACCCCCCGAAAACACGTATTTAAATTCAAATAGTCTTCTGAGTTAAATTTTTATTGACATATAATGAATACTATACAAATATTATGTTTGATTAATCCTGACTGAAAATATAGTATATCAAAAACCCCTTACAATACATTAAAAACACAACAAATCCCGTCAATGATGATTTGACCCCTCCAGAGTCATATAATCTATTTGGAGAGACTAAATTATCACTTACATAGAGTTTTCTGTATTTTTAATAAATTATAATGATTTTTTTGGTATACTATATTTTTAATAAGGGTAGAACCAAATAGAATATTCATATAATATATCTCTCATATGTAAATAAAAATTATTTATTTTGATTTACATAAATGCTTTAAATAAATTATATAGACTTCAGAAAAAAAAAAAAAAAAAACTTCCATCAGAATACACTTTTTGGATCTTCTCATTATTACTGTTATCATTTTCAACTCTTACACACCAGAAACCCTTCAAAGTCCAAACTAGCCGTTGCATTCAAATCTCTCCTATTCATCACTAAAGAAAAACCAAAACCCCCAATTTGTTTTTCTCTTTCATTCTTCATTCATTCATTCCAAAAACAAAACAAAAAAATCTCCAAATCTCCATCAATGGATCAACCCAATCATAACCCAATCCAAACATCTCTCCTTTCCCTCTTTCACCTCCTCCTCTTCTGCACCCTCTCATCCGCCCAATCATGGGACGGCGTCATCATCACCCAATCGGACCTCCAAGGCCTCCAAGCCATCAAACGCGATCTCTCCGACCCCTCCGGCGTCCTCCGCACCTGGAACGGCACCGGCCTCGGCGCCTGCTCCGGCGAGTGGTCCGGCATCAAGTGCGTCCGCGGCCAAGTCATCGCCATCCAGCTCCCGTGGAAGGGCCTCTCCGGCCACATCTCCGACAAGGTCGGCCAACTCTCCGCCCTCCGAAAGCTCAGCCTCCACGACAATTCCATCTCAGGCCCCATCCCGCCCTCCCTCGCCCTCCTCCCCGACCTTCGCGGGGTCTATTTGTTCAACAATCGCTTATCCGGGTCGATCCCGCCGCCCCTCCTCGCCTGCCCGAACCTCCGAAGCATAGATTTGAGCAACAATTCGCTCATCGGCCGGATTGATCTCGCCTTCAACGCCTCCGCCTCGCTTTACAATGTCAATTTCGCCTTCAATGCCTTATCCGGTCCCTTCCCCGTCGGCCTCGCGAGGTCCCAATCCCTCACCTTCCTCTCCCTCCGCCACAACAACCTCTCCGGGCCCATCCCCGACGTTTGGGGGTCGATGAAAGGTGAGCCCTTTCAGCTTAAAACGCTGTCCCTTGACCACAATTCGTTATCCGGACCCATCCCTGCCTCGATCGGGATGCTTGAAGGGCTGATTGAGCTCTCCCTCGACAACAATCGGATCAACGGGACCCTCCCCGACGAACTTGGGTCACTCAAAACGCTGCAAAGTCTCTACCTTTCCAACAACAACATCACCGGGCCCGTCCCGGACTCCGTTGGCAGGCTGAGGAACCTCTCGGTGCTGTCGCTGAAGGGGAACCGATTGGACGGCCCAGTTCCCGCCTCGATCGGGAACCTCTCCACCCTGTCGGCGCTCGATCTCTCCGACAACGTCCTCGCCGGGCCAATCCCGCCGTCCATGGCGAACCTCTCAAAGCTGTCTCTTTTAGACCTCTCCAACAACAACCTCTCCGGGCCGGTCCCCGCCGCCCTCTCTGCCCGCTTCAACTCCACCTCCTTCAGAGGCAATCTCCAGCTCTGCGGGTACGCCGCCTCAGTCCCCTGTCCCTCCCTCGCTCCCTCATCCACCCCGACCCAATCCCCGCCTCCTCCAATCGCCCACCACCGCCACCGATGGAGCGCTAAAAACGCAATCTTGATCGCATCCGCCGCCGTATTGGGGCTCCTCCTCATCCTCTGCTGTGTCCTGCTCTGCTGCCTCGCAAGGAGGAGGAGAACTAGTACTACCCACACGAAGGGGGGAGTGCCCGCCGCCTCCACAACAGGGGCAAAGGCGGCGGCGGGAGAGGCGGAGGGAGGAGGGGGGGAGGCGGGGGGGAAGCTGGTGCACTTCGACGGCCCAATGGCGTTCACGGCGGACGATCTATTGTGCGCGACGGCGGAGATAATGGGGAAGAGCACGTACGGGACGGTGTATAAGGCGACATTGGAGGACGGGAGTCAGGTGGCGGTGAAGAGGCTGAGGGAGAAGGTGGCGAAGGGGCAGAGGGAGTTCGAGGCGGAGGTGGGGTTGCTTGGGAAGATCCGGCACCCAAACCTGCTGTCTCTCAGGGCTTACTATCTTGGTCCCAAAGGGGAGAAGCTACTTGTGTTTGATTTCATGCCCAGGGGAAGCCTTGCCGCCTTTTTACATGGTGAGCGCCAACTAAAAAAACTGAATTTTGAATTTCGGTTGGTTTTACACTGTCTTTGTTTTTAGTTTTATATACTTTGTTAGTAACCATTTTTATATAAATGAATATATATATATATATATATATATATATATATATATCATTTTTATAAAACATATATTTCATTAAAAGTATATACTAACTAATGCTAAAAAAGGGACCATATGTCATATGTAATATTATTTTCTTATAATAAATTGCCAATGAGTGTCGTTGGCTTTGGGAGGGTGGTTGTCTGCTGATATTTTTCTTATATTACTTAAGGTGCTGTTTGAAACCAATGTCAAAGTAAAAGTTAGTAAAAATTTATTGTTAAAGGGTGTTTTTGAAATGGATTTTTTTGAAGTTTGTTATTTCAAATTTTGATTTTTATGCGTGATATTTAAAAAAAACAGCTTCCATATTAAAAAATTGTTTTAAAAAATTGGTTCGAAAATGATATTTTGTAAACCCCCTCCCCGTGTGGAATACTTGCATTCACATTTATAAGTCAATAAATATTCAAAAATAATAAAATTTGTTTGTATACGACAGCGCGTGGACCGGACACGCCAATTAACTGGCCGACGAGGATGAACATCGCGATGGGCACAGCCCGCGGGCTGCTCCACCTCCACACAAAGGAGAACATCATCCACGGCAACCTGACGTCCGGCAATGTCCTCCTCGATGATGGCGTGAACCCAAAAATCTCCGACTTCGGCCTCTCCCGCCTCATGACGTCTGCCGCCAACTCGAATGTGATCGCCACAGCGGGCGCCCTGGGTTACCGCGCGCCTGAGCTCTCCAAGCTCAAGAAGGCGAGTGCAAAGACCGACGTCTACAGCCTTGGCGTGATCATGCTCGAGCTCCTCACTGGGAAGTCCCCTGGCGATGCCATGGAAGGCGGGAGCGGAGGTGGGGCAGGGCTGCCCCAGTGGGTGGCGTCGATCGTCAAGGAGGAGTGGACAAACGAGGTGTTTGACCTGGAGCTGATGAGGGACGCGCCCGCTACAGGTGATGAGCTGCTCAACACGCTGAAGCTTGCGCTGCATTGTGTCGACCCGTCGCCCGCCGCCCGGCCTGAGGTGGAGCAGGTGCTAAGGCAGTTGGAGGAGATCAAACCCGAGTTGGCGGGAGGCACGGCTGGCGAAGGAGGAGGGGGTGGGTCGGGTAGCAGAGGCGGCGGCGGTGATGAGTCTACTACAGGTACAGGTGGTGGCGATTCTTCGGTGGAGGCGACAGGGCCGCCAACTGCGGAGGACTGATGGGGTCAATTTTTGCTGGGCTTGGGTGTTGTTGGTGTTTGCATTCTTTCATTCTTGGAATTGTTTTTGTTGGGGTTGGTTTTTTTTGTTGTTGTGACTGTCTGTACATATAAGCATATCTGTGTTTAGGATATAAGCATATCTGTGTTTAGGACGACTCATTCTCTTTTCTTATGAATTCACTGCTAGTGTAATTCTTATATAAATCTTTCCAACCCTGGAATTGTTTTCATGCAAACTGGATAAAGCCTCATAAGTAAAAAAAGGGCATTTTATTTTTGTCAAAATAAACCCTCATGATTATATTCATGTAGTATCATAAGTTGTGCTAATAATTACACAATTTCATAGCTTCTTATAAAAAGAAACTTATTTGCACAAAAAATATCAGTTCTTTGCATAATCTTTTGACCTCCTCAATAAAGCAAACTCAACTTTATGAAAGGGTAATAAAAAAATTCAATGTCATGCTTTCATGTGGGACGATAAGTAGGAATTTGAAAATCACACGTCAAAGACTCGAAACATGTCACATCTCTCACACTCATTATCAAACACAAATAAATATAAAAATAGAATTATCATTGTTGTTCATATGTATTCACCAGTATAGATAATTTTTTCATTTCTCAATAAGAATAACAAAAAGAGACTCTTAATCTCCATCAATAATTGTACTGTGATAGTTCCCAAATTGGGGTTACAAGAGTAAATTGAAGTCATTTGGGCTAGCAAAATAAAAGATTTAAACAATGTCATGAATATTTCTATGAATAATAATAAGGCATCACTCAACACCATCTCATTCTCATTTTAATTTAGTCCCTCAAATAATAGTAGCTGAATAGAATTTTCTAAACAAACGGAACGAAAAATTACTAAGTACAGGCAAAAACAAAAAGGTGGAAAAAGGGGGAAATGAAATCAAGCTGTTCTAACAAGTGATGATCCTCTGTGTGATTTATACCTACCTAATAGTGTACATGCATGTGTTAAGGATCCTTGATTTACAGCCTAGATTTGTTCCTTCTCCTTCACATATCCGCTTGTTTCTTCGGCAACCTTAGCCCATACATTGGCTATCTTCTCCGCATATCCGACCTGCAAATATGCGGTAAAAAAAGAACTAAGCAGAATCTCTAGAAGATGATTAGTTGTACAAAGAGAACTCTGTGCTTGAGTGATCTGTGTAAATTACATGATTCAAAACAATGTTAGCTTATAAAGGAAGTGTCATCTCAGACTAAAAAGAAACTAGGCCACAAAAATATTTATGGTTGAAGATAAGAAGATAATGCATCAAATTGCTGTATGTTAAAATTTTAAGACACATAAATATCATCATGAATTCAAGGCAGAATAATGTTTCACATGAAAGCCTGAGCTGCCTTGAAATTATACTTTCGATGATAATGATAATAAGAACAACTTTTAACAACTGTTATGACGGTAACAAGTATAAACAAAGCTATCGAGATGCATCACGCAGCAACACAGCACAAGCAGAAAAGATAGGAAATCCAAATAAAAATTGTTGGGTAGAATGTCTCATGATGATCACAGCAGCATCATAAAGTGGTGGGCAGACTACTCTCGCAGAATTGGATCCTTCACATTTTTAGTTTTGTTGGTGAGACTGTACACAGTGTATGAAATAGAAGTTGCACGGAACAAACATTAAACTGTGTAGCATGTTTTAAGTGCTTTGAGTAAAATGTAAAGGAAACAGATGCTTGTTAGTTGCTTATAAAAGGTATCATATAGATAAAGGCCATCAATTGATCCTTACACAGCAGATAACCAAATACTTTGTCAAGCACCCAAAGCCATTATATGCTGCACATCATGTAGTCTGTCTTCAGTCCCAAGGTATCATGCTAATATAATTATCGGCAAATGGTAGAAGCAATATAAGTACATATTGGAACCAACCTAGATTTTAACAGTCATTGCAAACAAAGGAACATATGATGCATTAAAACTTTGTTGGCCCCAGGCATCTAAGAGAGCAAATCTTCTACAGATTTCTTCAATATCTAGGCATCGAAGAGAGCAAATCTTCAATAACACAATAATCATCCTGCAAGCCACCAGGCTCACCACACTATCCATGAAGAGTCCAAAGGGTGGTTAAGTAGTTAATAGTTTTCGCTTTAAAATTATATAAACAAGTCAGCTGATGCGACCATAAAGAAGACCACTGTTTTTTTTTTGAATGATAAAGAAGACCACTGTTATAATAAGGTTTTACAAAATATCTTCCAATGATTTTAATAAAAGTTAATGTAATCTTTTGTATTTTTTCGATTTTGGAATCTTTTCCAATTGAATTTTTCTATGCACTTTTTCTTTGTTGTTTAGAGATTCCTCATCTCCTTTTGTTAGGGGGCTTTTATTCAATAAAAATTCCAACTTCTATTCACAAAAAAAAAAAGTTCATGTACTATTACTGATGCCTCTACTCCTCACACTAACAAGACCCTGACATATAATCCCACGTTCAACTCAGTCACTAAATTAATCATAATGGCCGTTATGATGTGAACAGTAAGGCATAAAACGTGTAAGATAGAGAACAGTTGATACCTGGTTAATGACAAACCCTTTCAGCATGTTCAACATATCATCATGTCTTTCTCTGTCTAGCCTTTGAAGTTCACTTCTGTTGTTTTCCTGCATTGTTTCCATAGTGAGCTAATGTAGAGAGAGGTTTCATCAACCGCTATCAATAGGCATCATCACCGTGTTAAATAAATAAGAGAAAATTGTCTTTGCCAGATTCCAATAATCGATTCCCTAAAACTTCAGAAATTTAATGCAAATAACAACTAGCAGATAAATTTATGTAAATGTAACTAGCAGCTTCCATAAGGACACCCCAGATCCATGTTTTTAGAGCATATACCAGGCACAACACTGATGGAAACCATATTACAGATGTCAATGTGAAGTGCCACATCAAGCTATGACTGTTTCTCATTTGTGAATTGGTGATACTAAAATTGTACGATCATAATGAACTCTTACCTTGATTCGTTCATATTCTCTGAGGGCACAAAATTTAGCATCTTCAGTTAGTTTTATCGTTTCTTTTACTTCCTCTAATTTGCGGATTCTTGACTTGTCACCACCAAATATTTTTGAGGAGGCAGCTTCAAGTTTCTCAGCCCTGGCATGCAACGAAGAAAGTTCTGACAGAAGTGTTTGTACAGTCAACAAAGCACTAGAGCGATCTGAGAAGGCGCTATGGACTGATAACATCAATCCAAGGTATTCATGAAGAGTATCCTGCCACAGAATATGATGGAGCATATATTAGAACACATGATGTAGTAAAGATTTACCTATGGAAAGCATTAACAATAAAACTCCTGTGAACGATAAATTCAAGTGGAGCCCAAAACTTACCAAGTGTTTCACAGTTTGGGCATTCGACTCACGATAGAATCTGCTTGCCTTGACAGCAGCAGTTGCCAAATTTTTGGCATCAGCAGCCCTTATTCTTTGAGAATTATAAAGTGCCTCCTCATTTTCAAATTTTGTCAATTTGATGAAGGCCAAGCCCAACTCGCCCATTGTTTCTCCAATATCCTGCTGAGCCTTAACAAGTGCTTCGGCCTATAGATGGGAAAATCTTTTTTATTGATGTAGAATCACATTTTGAATTAGAAGATGTACAACAAGAAAATACCATATGATCATTTTTGTAAATATATTCAGATTGTGTATTATTATCATCTCATATACTGGCCTTCATGTAGCTCTAATAGGATAAAATGGGGAATCAAATTGCATACATTCTACATAAACAAAATCAAGATTTGCAATGTTTTATACAGCAGGATCAAGAAAAGAGTCTTATCATAAGAGACTCTATAAAGGACATGAGCAAAAATGTGTCATATGACCATATGGTGTTTGGGAAAGTTCTTCCACAGACTTAATATGTTTTAGTATAACCAGATCTCAAACAGACAAATATCTTCATAGGAGGAAGGTTGGGAAGGTCTACAAAGTTTTTGAAAATTCACATAATTGACAGAAAGAAAAACAAATGTCATATATAAACTGCAAAGGATGATAATAAGCAGCTATTTAATGGTACATGGAGGTGTATAACATAAATGGACACTGCAAAAAAATTATTTAAATGGTGGAAGTTCACCACATTAAATTTATTACCAGAGGTGAACAGTCACCCAAAGAACAAAATATGAGGAAACATAAAAACATTTAACTCCAAGGAAAATTGGGGGGGGGGGGGGGTGTTGTAGTTTAAATGAGGCATCTCCAAATATTTATCTTAAGTTACAAAATAAACTAGCAAGAACATGAAAAACCCCTAGTCGCAACAGTACCCTAAAGAAACCTCCCAAAAATTCATGATTAACTGATTCACCCAATGCTGTGGTACAAATGAGGCAATCCAATCTGCAAGAAAAAGTACATCTACATTTTGATGTAAAATCACCAAGAAATTTTTATTCATATAGAACCTGTATGAGCTTTGGGATTATTTTCTAGAAACCCAGGATATTATAATAGCCGGGAAACTTTGTTAAAGGTTTGACCATAATGCCTTATTGGTGGTAAGGAAATCTGATGTGTTTCTTCCATGGAATAGTAATCTTATATAAGGTAACAAGTAATATGTCAAATGTATGTGGTCGTGATTGATTGTTTCATCTTGTTAGTATTTTTCTATAAATGTTATTGAAAAGGTACATGGTTGTTTGACATGGAGATTATTAGTGAAGAGAAAGAAAAATACAGTAACCCCCGTTTGGATGGAGGAATAGGGGCAGCATAAGCGGGTATAAGCATGGATAGAGAAAAAAAGGTGTTTGGAAATTAAGAATAAATGAGAATTGGTATGCTAGTATAAACTGGTATTGGTATCCCTCCTCCCCCATGGAATTGGTCATCCCAGCTTATCTATTCCACCTGCATATGTGGGCCCCACTAGTCCCATCAACACTTATTACCCATTTTTTCTCTGCCTTTCCTCCCTTGCCCTTCCTTGATTCTCCAACCCACCTCACAAGCGGGGGCTCCAACATGTCAATATACATCTTTATGCACATTTATTCATTATCTATCATTAATTTATTCTTGGTCAACCAAACAACAAAATTCATTATTATTTTTTCCAATGAGAATAACTAAAAATACAACCAAACAAAAAATGACTTATTCCTTATCTATACTAGTATAGTTATCTATCCCGAATAACCTAATTCCTCTACCCAAACGGGCTTGAAACTTGAAATCTCTCAATGAAGACTTCCCTTGAACTTAACCCAATGGAATCTGTTAATTTGTATAATAAGGAAACATACAAGAGGATGGATGAGAAAGTAAAGTTCCATTATGAGAAAACCCTGAGGATAATTGAAATGCAGTTGGTTGACTTACGGACAGACTGATAGGTGGAAGGAATGCATGTTCTTACACAATATGGGATTCTTAAATTCTGGAAGGGTTCAAGCATTTTCATCCAAAGTTGGAAGGGTGGATTTTTTTAAAAACTGAACCACTTGCAGACCAAAAACTTCTGCTTGGGAATCAGAAGTGTGCAATAAGTGACTGCAACCAGTTTAAAATTCAATGTGATTGAAGTTGCTTATGGGGGTTGAATTTTCTTATGAGAGAATGCTCTCTCTATGCCAAAACATGGGTGATTCAGGATGGGATTGTTTCTATTTGCAAAAAGACTATTCTAAAACGGTGTATAAGCAAGATGATCTAGAATTTGAGGCGCGAAACAGAGAAATTAATCAGACTGAAGACAGTTTTTCAGATCTAGCCAGCTGGGATGTTTTAGTTGGTTGTAGATATGATTTGACAATTTACAAGGGCTACTATTATGAGTGAAAATGGTTTAAACATGACCCAAAAAAATTGGAATAGAAGTTTTTGAACCACTATGACATGGGTGGTACAGGTAAATCCACAAGTCTAAAGTCCTAAAGCTCCATAACAAGTAACCACTTTATGACACCCCAAAACTGACAACTTGAAGCATCTTAAACCAGTAAATTTAGCCTCATCCCCTTTCTACCTAACAATCCATGTTCCTAAGTTATCCTCCATTTTGTGCAAAAAAACATATAAAAAAAAATCTCAAAACAAGAAGGCACGCAACAAACCTGCAAAAGATGATGCAATTGAATTTAGGCATCACAAATAATCTATAGAACTGATATTTAAAAAAGGGCATAAATAAACATAAAGTGATGTGTTGAATATATGGAACTTTGAATTCCAAAACATCATTGCATCTCCTACACTAAGGTAGCTTTTGGACTTGATGATGGACCTAATTTGCATTTGAAAAAATTGGGCTTCCAAACTAATTGGTTCCAAATGCCACCTTTTGTGGTTCAGATCAAGTAGACTTTTGGTCTTGAGTTTTGCATGTAAATATGAATTAAAATCAAATCTTTTGCATAAAATTTGATCTCCCCAAAAATGAAAAAAACAACCTATTCTTTTCCTATCACTACATAAGCAAGAATAACATGCAAAGAATCTTGTACAAGTGAGAAACATCAGATGCTTAACAATGCCTCGGGAATATAGTAACAAAGTTCGCGTACGACAAATATTCAACTAGTGTCATGTTCAGTATGGTACGTGTACATTCGTAAATTATACGGGATAAATATGAAAAAGTACGGGGATAATTAAACTATTTTCTAGATAATTTAAGCATTAATATGTATTAATGAATTTCATATGCATTATGTTTGGTACAGTACGGTATGTTTTGTATCGGAAGATGTATAATCAGAGTATAATCAGAGTACTTTAACGAATATTTGAAAAAGTATGAAGTACTTTGTTACTATCGTACCTGCTGGGAAGCGTTACTGAGCTGCGCCTCAAGATCCTGCATCCGCTCCTTCCTCTCCAGGAACTCCTTGTCCTCCTCTGCCACGGGCGGTCTCCCCCCTCCCCAGTCGTTCGCCACAGACTGCCTCAGCTCTTTGAACATCCTCATCAGGTCCCTCCCCCCCTTCGCCGGCTGTGTCACCTCCTGCGGCGCCAACCACGAATCCCCCACCGCCGCCGCCGCCACGCCGTTCCCCCCGCCGAAGATCTGCTTGGGCAACCGCGCCGCCCCGTCGAGCACCCTGGACGCCACGTCCGTGGTGGTCGGGAGCGGCAGCCTCCCCTGCGCCGTCAGGAAAAGCCGCAGCTCCTCCGACAGCCCGATCGCGGGATGCTCCGCGAGCCTCCGCAGGTACTTCTCCAGCGCGGACCGCCGCTGCTCGACGAAGTCCTGCCTCTGCATCACCTGCCCCTCGACGACGCTCTTGTCGGGCCGGGCCGGCACGAAGTACCCCCGGTACGACTCCGCGAGCCGGTCCGCGAGCGTCACCACGTCGCGGAACCTCCGCCGCACGGAGACCTCACCGCCTCCGGCGCCGCCGAAGTCGGGATCGTCGGATCTGGTGACGATCAGGTAGGTCACGTAGGTGGACCCGCCGGGGACGAGGGAATTCGCGGTCTCCTGCTCCTTCTGTGGATCGGAGACGGAGATCCTGAGGCGGGAGGGCCTCCGGTGGGACGCGGATCCCGATGCGGAGGACGCGGATCTCGAGACGGAGTGATCGGGGAGGGAGTCGGAGGGGGTGAAGACGACGTCGGCGTAGGAGGGGGGGTCGAGGTAGGAGGAGGAGGAGGAGGAGGCGGGGGGAGGGGGTGAGGATAAGGGGTGGTGAGCGTCGGAGAGTGACGACATCGCGGAGCGGAAGCGGAGGTGAGAGGGGTCACCGTCGACGTCGTCGTCGAGGACGAGAGACTCCATGATCTCGTCGTCCCTCTGGGCGAGCGGGTGGGGTTCTTCGCCCATCATCGTTGCTACTGCTTTGCTCCGCCCTAACAGGGAGTCTGAGTCTCCGTCGATTGTTGTTTTATTTATTTATTACTATTTGTCGTTGAAGGGGGTGAAGAAGAAGGGGTGGGGAGAGAGTCGCACGTGGTTTTCGAAGCGAAGGTGTAGAATTAAACGTTTTACACACGGAAGGGCTTGGATTCGTGTGTAGCGAGACGTGGATTCAGATAGTATGCGTGAACTGTAAAACCGGGTGCATTTAAACTTCATCTACTGTGATTATCCGATTTGGATAAAATAATCTAGACTTATTATGAGATATACAGATATATCAACATAAAGTATAACAATAAAATAAATTATTTTATTTTTTATTGTGTTTTGAATTATTATCGTTGGAAACGTAATAATAATTTTTTTGTTGTTTAAATAAAATGTGAATAGAGTGTGGATAAAGATTTATAGAAGGTGAAAAACGATTATAGTTGATTTGACGGGTGATTTATAAGAGGTGATAACATTTGATTTGATATTGAACTCACATATTCTTTGGGTGGAATAACTTGGAATAATTTTAATTTCAATGGTTAGCTGGAATCCATATACTATTTTCCACCAGTTTATTATGGCATAGGCTATCCCAGAATATTTACCACATCTAAACATAAAAAATTACTTATTTTGCTTTATTCTAGGTTATTCCGCACCCAAACGGGGCTATGGGTCGTTTGGTTTAGCATAAAATAAGCGCTTACTTAACTTATCACTTAAAATAAACATTTATTTCTTATTTGAGTGTTTGTTTTAAGTACTTATTATAAGTGCTTATTAACGAATAAATATTTTTTTAATAAGTAAACAGTTTGATATTTATTTAAAATCATATCCGAAGAGGTAAAATCGTCATTTATAGAGGATTTTTTGTATTTTTAAAATATTGTAAGAATTTTTTGTATACTATGTTTTCAATTAAGGTTAATCACATAAAATATTCACAGAATATAACTCATCTGTCTATAGAAGTTTAATTCATAAAGTTATTTGAATTTACATGCGTGTTTCCAGAAAGTTATATAAATTTTAAAAAAATAAGGGGTTATATAGATTCAAGAGGGTTATATGATTTTCCCAATAAAAAAAATGTATGCATAATTCATTGAGTTCACTTGAGTATGTCTTTTATTTTTTTACGTTGTGTTTTTTTAATTCTGATATCGTCATATCCAAGTGTTGATGCCGTGATAACAAAGAAATAGATCGAATTAAGTTATCCAAGCCTATTGGTATGTAAAAACTTGTCCAAAGCTTCACGTCTTATGCTTTGTCTCGAGATATGTTTATGCATGTCCAAGTCTTTAAGGTGCGTTTGGTTGTGCGATTGCAAATTGATTATGCAGGATTCTGAATTTTAAAATCGATTATGCAGAAAACTCTTTACTTTTTTTGTAATCACAGCTTTTGAACACTATTTGCTTGAAATCTATATGTAGAAGTTGCTACAATAAAACTGTTTTTGAGTGTATGATTGCAGAAGCAGCTTTCTGCAATCGCAAAAGCTAAGCATTCGCGCAACCAAACGCAACATACTTTTCAAGGGAGGCAACCATTTTGATTTACTATGAAATCTAAAAAATCTCATCAATTTTTATATAATTTTTTATGATATAAATTGTAAGTATAATTATTTTGGGATATCGAATTATAAGGAAATGAAAATGATATGTCCAGCTCCTTTTACAGCCCTAATTGTAGTCGCATTATTTTTATTTTTTTAAATTACACTCCTTCATTAAAGTACATGCTGTTATACCAAATGAAATATATACAAAAATATAATAGTTTATTTTTTTGTGTTGAAAAAATAATTTTTTTCCTTTGCATCATATACTGTAATAGAACCTCATATATTATAATAACGCAGTATACATACTACACTATTATAGTGTATAAGGCTACAAATGTTGAAGGAAATATGACAAATTTATGGAGTTACTACTTCTACATGATGCTACTTTCTCTATTTATTTATTTATTTTGGCTTGATGGAATAGTTAATTTTTTTTTAAAGAAAATCAATACCCTATTATACATACGCATATGACTATTAAAATAGTTTAATTAATATATTTTAATATATATTTTGATTTTTTTCTCAAGTCAATAATTGATATATAGAAAAACTTTAGGTTACCTTTTACAATCACAACAATCTTATCTATTTATTTTTATTTTGATTAAATTTCAACTTTTGTTTCAATCTCAATCATTCATGAAAAAAAAAAGGTCCATTAAGCTCTTCCTCCAACCTATTTATAATGCTTAGGTGGGAAAAACAATGCCTAGGCATGTATATTGGTCCAACCAGTCACATAATATACAGGCTGATTAGGCGAATGAACGGCGTCGCCTAGGTGCCGCCTAGGTCTCGACCAGACAAATGATGTTTATTGTAGGAAGTGATATATATGGAACATTCTAGAAAACATTCAATGGAGAAATCATAGCATTCCTTAATTGAATGATAATTTGAATTATGTATCCACCCATAATGGAATGTATTTCATTGTGTAATATCCCCTAATAGAAGGGATTTGAATTCTGTAACATCTCAATAATTGATGGGATAATTTTTATATATTCCCTTAATAGAAGGGAATCACAATTAATATAAATACTCTCTCAAATCTATGATTTAGATTGTGAAAGAGTTATTCCAAAATACAAGCTTTACATGGTATCAGAGCCATTGATCCTACCCACCTTCCACCATTAACAGCTTGAAGAAAAAAAAAAAGACTTTGAGGAAGAAGAAGTTTCTCCCTGTCTCTCTTGCTGCGCCATGGTTACTAATCCTGCCAACAACCTCTCCCTGTCATCATCTTCCTCCACCCTTCAACCTATTCCTATTCAACATCTCATTTCCACCAAACTCGATGGTGGAAACTATATTCTTTGGCGCAAGCAATTTCTTACACTCATAGAAGGCTATGAACTCGACGGTTACGTTGATGGGACCCTCCCATGTCCTCCTCGCAACCTCAGTCCTACAGATACGACCGTGAATCCGGTGTATCTCACTTGGCGAAAACAAGACAAAATCCTTCTTGGTTGGCTACTTTCCTCTCTTTCAGAAAATGTTCTACAACAAGTCATTAGCCTTTCTACGTCTCATGATGTATGGACTGCTCTTGCAAAGCAGTTTGCCTCCCACTCTCGTGCTCATATTTTTCAGATTCGTCGCGAGCTTTAGACTCTTCGCAAGGGTTCTCTCACCATGCGTGATTATTATCTTCATGCCAAGCGTCTTGCGGACAATCTCGCCATTTCAGGCCAACCCATTGCTGATCAAGATCTTCAACAAATCCTCTTAGCCGGGCTTGATTCGGCATATGATGCTATTGTTACTACCCTCACAACCACCATGGTTGATATGTCCATGGATGATTTTCAGGCACATCTATTGGCCTTTGAGATGCGTCTTGATGCACAGCAGACCTTTCTACAACAAGCTTCGCTTGCCCATACTGCTCATATTGCAGAATCTTCTAATCGACATCGACACCCCCACAATCGTCACCCCTTCCTCTCCCTCCTGAACCCAATGAACCACTCACCTCATCTACTCCAATCGTCACCCCACTGATACTTGAGCCACACCCATCACCTAGCCCAACCATCACTCCACCCATACCTATCACTAATTCTCACCCTATGATAACTCGCTCAAAAACAGGTATCTCCAAGCCCAAGGCCTTCACTACAACTAAACACCCTCTTTCCCATGATGACATTGAGGAGCCCACATGCTTCACTCAGGCCAAACTTGATCCCAATTGGAGAGCAGCTATGGATGATGAAATTAATGCACTTATTCGCAATGGCACGTGGACTTTGGTGCCACCAACACCTACCATGAACATCGTTGGGTGTAAGTGGGTCTTCAAATTAAAGCGCAAGGCGGATGGCTCTATTGATCGATATAAAGCTCGCCTTGTTGCAAAGGGCTTTCATCAGCAAGAAGGGATTGATTATGGTGAAACATTTAGTCCAGTTGTCAAGCCATGTACCATTCGCACGGTTCTCAGTTTGGCCATCTCCCAGAATTGGCCTCTTCGTCAGTTGGATGTGCAAAATGCTTTCTTGCATGGTGTTCTTGAAGAGGAAGTGTATTTGAAACAACCTCCTGGGTTCGTTGATTCCCGCTTTCCAGCACATGTGTGTCGCCTCCACAAATATTTATACGGTCTTAAACAAGCACCCCGGGCTTGGTATCATTGCTTGAGCACATTTCTCTATCAGATTGGATTTATAGGCTCCAAGGTTGACACATCTCTTTTTATCAAGCAAACTCCTCAGTCTACCATCTTTATTTTGGTTTATGTGGATGATATTATTGTTACTGGCACTAACATGTCAAGCATTCAAGATGTGATCTCTCACCTTCATTCCTCCTTCGCCATTAAAGATCTTGGCCCTCTCAGTTATTTCCTTGGTGTTGAAGCTGTTCGATCCACTAAAGGTCTATTTCTCTCCCAACGAAAGTATATTGTTGATCTGTTGAAAAAAACGAAGATGGATGGTGCCAAGCCACTTAATACTCCTATTGGGAGTGAAGACAAGTTATCCAAGCACATTGGTTCTGAGTTCACTGATCCCACTCTTTATCGAAGTGTGGTTGGTGCACTTCAATACCTCACTATCACAAGACCTGAGATTGCATTCGCTGTTAACAAGGTTTGTCAATTTATGCACCTTCCTACAGATAGTCATTGGAATGCCGTGAAACGCATCCTCCGATATTTGAAGCACACATTCTCGTATGGCCTTTTTCTCCGACCATGTTCATCATTTCCCTTGAGTGCTTTCTCAGATTCTGATTGGGCAGGTTGTCCTGATGATAGACGCTCGACTAGCGGATACTGTGTTTCTTGGCCCCAATCTTATTTCATGGAGTGCTCGCAAGCAAAAGACGGTTTCTCGCTCTAGTACTAAAGCAGAATACAGAGCCATTGCCATTGCTACAGCCGAACTTATTTGGGTTCAATCTTTACTCACTGAGCTTGGATATCCTCCTTCTTCTCCTCCAGTCTTGTGGTGCGACAATCTTGGAGTGACCTACCTCACTGCCAATCCAGTGTTTCATGCTTGCACGAAACATATTGAGATCGACTACCACTTTGTCCGCGAGAGGGTTGCCTCACGAGCTCTTGATGTACGCTTTATTTCCTCCAAAGATCAAGTGGCGGATGTCTTCACCAAGGGGCTTAGTTCATCCCGATTTTCCTTTCTTCGTGACAAGTTGACCGTCCAAGATGGAGAGCTCAACTTGCGGGGGCATATGGAACATTCTAGAAAACATTCAATGGAGAAATCATAGCATTCCTTAATTGAATGATAATTTGAATTATGTATCCACCCATAATGGAATGTATTTCATTGTGTAATATCCCCTAATAGAAGGGATTTGAATTTTGTAACATCTCAATAATTGATGGGATAATTTTTATATATTCCCTTTATAGAAGGGAATCACAATTAATATAAATACTCTCTCAAATCCATGATTTGGATTGTGAAAGAGTTATTCCAAAATACAAGCTTTACAATATATGAGTTATTATTTTCATATATTGTCAACCTTTGAGGAAAAAAACAAAAAAAAAAAAACTTTGAGAAAAAGAATCATGCATATCATTTCAACATCATTCTTTTCGTGAAACATGTATACAACTCATATATGTCATGGACTAATTTCAAAGACAACTTACGTTCAAAATTAATTAAAATAATTGTTCTAGAAAAATAACTTTTAACTGATTTTTCTGAAAATGAAAAATACATGTAGGAAACCGTATATCTAAAAACTGACGACCTTAAACAATCATGGATGCCTAACTTATATACAGTGAAGTGAATTTCAAAATAATATTTTTCTCTTCCTTTGCATGGTATCCGTCAAGCCAACTTGCTTCCCAGTTTCTTCACATTTTGTGTTTCTTTTTCGAATTTCTATGGGGAAATCAATTCAAAATAATCTTTTTCAACCCCTTAGGCCTTACCTTTGTAGGTCCTTCGAGTCTTTTATGGAATCACCCTAAGTTAACAATTACATATTTTTTTGGGTCTTCTCTTCTCCTTTCCCGATTGCTTACTCAACAGTACTTTGTAAATTGCTGAATTGTATACTGTGTTAGTAGTTTTGTAAAATGTAAATTTATGTGTTGTGTAAGTTTGAGTTTTTGTTTGTAACTTTATGTGTTGGATTTTTAGTCCTACATCGGTATAAAGAAAAATATTTGGCACTATATAAAATGTGGTGTGTATACAGTAATGTTTACTTTAGGAATGGTAAGGTGTTATGCATCCGCGCACTCGTGTGTGATGGGCGCACTTGGCACGATCGCATCGTCGCTAGGAGCTTGAGTATTTTCTTTTTGATTAATCAAACGGTGGAGATCGTTTCATCAGATACAATCTGGACCGTTCAAATGGTGGACCCATAAGATGCAATGTGCACCATTTGATCAATCAAGAATCAGTTACACTGATCAAGGGGTGCCATTGGAATGGTGCATTGGATAATGATCGATCTGGAATCGTTGATCTTGTAACTGAAGATCTAACGGTCCAAATTGGAGGTGATTAAAGCCTCATGAGATGTCTTAAAAGGGTGCTCCTATGTCTATAAATAGATATGATTTCCTACCATTCAAACCATCTCAGAAAATAATCAAATAGCTTTCTCTTTTTCCTAAAGTTTATTCTTGTATTGAGTTTATGTAGAACATAATATAAATGTCTTGATTTATTTGAGTTCTTTATTATTATTCTGTCCATAATCGTTGGTGCAAATGCTGGTGGAAATATCATTTGGAGTTATCATCGAGACAGATTTGCAGTATCCTTGTGCACACTATATTGAGGGCAAATATTGTCTTAAGGAGAGCGATGTCGTAACATGACTCGAAGTGTTCATTGAAGTCTCTATCATCTTCTCCAATATATTGTTTATGCATCCCTTGATTATATATACGCTATTGCTTAGAATCCTAAAATTAAATGGAGGAACCATTCCACATTCATACTCTTCAAAAGTAAATACTCAAGGAAACACTTCCAAAAAAAAAAAAAATTCAACTTTCACATTATTAAATGTCCAAGAAAACTACTGAAAAGAAAATCCTTCAACTTTAACTGCTGAAAAAAAATCCTTTCAACTTACATAGTAAATGCCTAGACTAGAACTTGAACTTTAATACACAGAACACATTCCGACCAAGAAAGATGAGTGCTTAATGGTGAAAATCAAAACCTGAGACAGACACTCAAGTCTTGTTGAGAACTAATTTTCAAAATCCGATCTTCATAAAAATTACTCTCAAAAAGCTTTCTCACAAACGTTGTTTTTATTGTCGATTAACACACAAGATTAAAATATGAAATCAAAAGTTGAAGTTAAACATTAACAAAAACAGAAAGAGTTTGACAATTGACTCCAATTCTCCAAACAAAGTCACAGGATACATTACATGGTTTCTTCTGCTATTCTACTATATATAACTCAGCTCTTAGATGAAGCATTCCATCAATAAAATAGGGGCTGTAGTCTGCTGTAAATGATTCCCACGACATGTCAGTCATTTTAAGAGTGTCCCCCCAGCTAAGGTGATATTTATTGTATGTCTTTTCAAATTTGAATTGTCTCGTGAACACCATCTGAGGCTTCTGTTTCGCTGAGAATTCACCGACCACCTCTATTGGTGCCAGAGAAGCGTCTAGCATGACTAAACACAAAGCAAGGGAATCAGTTGCATTGCAATGTTGCATTTTGAGTGAAAATGTTTGTTTTCCCAATAAAAATGTCTCGGAGAAAAATGCTTTCCCACCCTTCAGTTTCTTGCACTTTTCCAGTTGTACGTCATAAAAGAAAATGCGTTTCATATAAGCTCGGGAGACAAGCTGTCGTTCAGTGTTGAGTGCTTTGTTGCGGTGCAAAGGATCAGCTTTGAAGAAGAGAGCTTCATTGACAACATGTTTAGCAAAGCAATGATTCAAGTCTTCGCACACAAGCACCTCCCTCAGCTTCCCATTGGTCATGAATGGGAAACGCACGAGTCGAGTGATGTAGGACCCCAGTCTTTGTTGCCTTTCCTGAAGTATTGGAAATTGCTTGCGTGCCCACTTGAGCACGATGTCGAAAACTTCATCTTCTGATGCCCATAACTTGTCCCCGCTGAAGACAGCCTCGATCGCTATGAACGTCATATTGCATATCTCATCTTCTGATTCCCCAAAATCCTTGTATGAAGTGGCCAAGAATCCCTTTGCCTTGTTGATCAATTGTTGACCATACTCGCTCCTCGTCGAAAAGTGGGAAGGAATATCCAAACATAGCAAAGCGGATTCTCTAGTCATGGGTAAATCTATTAGCAACCGAAAACATTGCTGAATGCACGAGCAAACCTGAAACTTGTCTGCGAGTGCCATCACATTCAATAATATGGATGAACTTTCTGTCAATTTCATGCCATACATGAAATGTAGGAGCTCCATGAAAGAGGCTTCCTCAGAAGCATCAATCCTAATGATCACTGGGCAATTTGGGTCCGAGTCTTTCTCGCTATTGGAGAAGAGATTGCAGAAAAATTGGCTCTTGGTAGCTAATGTAAGAGAGTTGACATGAATTCGTTTGACTCTCAGAGCTTCCAACTTCTGATCAATGCCAGATCCTTCACCATTCGAGCATGCCATTACTTCAATTTGCAGAACATGATTGGAGAATTGGGGGTTGTCGAAGGCAAACCCGTACGTCTCATCATCGATACGCCTGTTTTTCCCTTCCATGTCTTTCTTCCTAGTTGATCATTGATGGAAAAAGATGAAACTCATAAGCTTCTTTTTTTTTTGGCGTTAGTACATGATAATGTAAAATTTTTTAATTCAAATAATTGTATAATATTGTGTGTCTATTTTATAATATTTGTATCTTGAAATTAAATGATGTGCAATATTTAAACATTCTAGTTTTTTTGGTAAAAATATATAGGATCACATTTTACAAAATTCGTCTAGGGTCCTACCATAAAATTCAATTACCAGGACTGACCCAGATTGTGTGTGAATTTTATAAAGAAATTTTTAGGGTAAGATGATTCATAGGATCTTGAATGGAGTTGAGGATACTAATCTATGTTGAATGTGTATCATGAAAACAGTTTGAAAGCACTTGAAAACCATCATTGATGCCCAAGGAGATTATGCAAATTATTATAAGATAAATGTTTACTCAATGTCTTGATCACTTGACAGAATTCATCCATAACAAACACTTCGAATCTGAATCAGCCTAACTATATTTTTCAATGAAAAAATTTATACATATAAATATCAACGAACAACACAATTCAACTCTGAAAAAAAAATTTAATTTCATTGTATCAAAATGAACATCATGTGACAAAGTCTCAAAAGAAGAGAATCAATAACAAAATATTATTTTCTTCGGATGATGATAATCAAAAGAAACCCGAAGACCCTAAAAATAATAAAAACAGACTTGCAAAGAGAGAATTATTTAGGAACACTTACAATCTTCTTTGTCTTTCTCCTCTTTTGTCTTCTATAATACTGAGTTTGTTTTATATTTTTTGTTTTTCAACTTTTATTTTTATGTTTGTTTTAATATAGAAATAAAACTTATAAATTAATGTTCCCATATTTTCGGTGTTAGATTAGATATACCGAGAATATTTGAATTATTTTATGAAATCTTATCAATACATGTCCATCAAATAATTAAAGATTTTTCATTAATTAAAAAAACATTGAGTTTGATAGATGCATTCATCCATCTAGGCACATAGTGATAACAATTTGAATTATTAAAATTTGAATACATGAATATGTTACATAAAATTGATATTGAAATCTTAAAAATATATTCAAAATTATTTAAATATCATTGTAATATTAAATTTGAATAATTGCTAATTTTGTGGGAGGGTAAAAAAAAAAAAAAACTGAGTCATTTTCTATATGAAATTTTTACTGATGATTTTAAACTCACCTTTAGCAAGACTCGCAGAGCAATAAAATCAAATTTAAATATACTGAAACTTTGGAATTCGGGTCTTTATATTATGTCATTAAACTCCATCAAAACTCTACTAATATTAAACCTATTTTATTAAAAACATTCCTAATTTGTTGTCCAATTAATTGGGTATCAAGTAATGTGAATATGTTTTTGATAATTATGAGTTAGATTAGATATCAATATATGTATATATCTTCCGGATTTGGCTTGAATTTTTATTATAAGTACCCAGGATCCACTCAAGCAATTTCATATTACATTTTTTTCCCATCCAGTTCATCTGAAAATTGGGGTTCAGAGACTCTCACAGTCAGTCTCACGTTCAAGGTAATTTTTTTATTACATCTTTTATTTTATTTTATTATATTTGGTTTGTATCAAAACATGAATAGATTTGTGTTGTTTTATTGACATACAGAAAAACCCTAAAAAAAAAAAGAGAAAAACAACTCAGGATTTTTTTAATTAAAATATTATATCATGAGAGTCTAGACACTGAGAGCCTTCTATAAACAAATTAGACTACCATTTTGTTATGCAATAATTTATAATATTTACACCTTAAAATGAAAAGGAAAAAAAAATTATTCAACACGAATAGACATTTTCAGACTTATTGAAATCCTCATCACATTTTGAAATCATAATCTCAGATTTCATATTCTTAAATTTCTAAGGTCCATGGCAATAAAAACCTTCTTTCACTCTAACTTTCACTCTAACAGTAAAAAAATCTTTCTCCAGGTACGATATGCATGTAAATAAAAAATATTTTGAAAAAATTTATCCATAACCAACACATTCAATTTTTTAATATATTTAATATGATATAATATATCATGTTATATATACATAAGTAATAATACAATAAATTTTTTTAATAATAATTAAATAAATCATTTGTAAAATTTAATATGGAATATAAAAGAGATATATATGTTACAACTAAAAATGAATATTTAATATATATACCACCTTCAATAACTCTATATTATAAAAATACCCCATTTGAAACTTTAAAACCAACGATGTCGCTCGAATTCATTTCAAATATATATATATATATATATATTATATATATATATATATATATATATATATATATATGAGGGGTGATTACGTGCGGCGAACGGCGGGTGTGGCAGCAATCACGAGGGCCGTTCGATCACGTGGGTCCATTCGCATCGGACGGTCGGGTGCGATTCATGAATCGCACCCGATCGTTCAGATGCGATGGACCCGCGATTCGAACGGCCCGTACGTCGCCTGCCGCACCTCGTCGTTCGCCGCACCTAATCGCTCGTGTGTGTATATATATACTATATATATATATATATATATATCGTGCGGCGTAGGTCGCGTGCGGCGTCAACCACGGGCCGTCGATCATATCGCATCAGACGGTCGGGTGCGATATCGATATGCGATGGACCCGCGATCGGACGACGCACGTCGAATCCGCACCGTGCGGCCCACCGCACGCTATCACTCTCGCGCGCGCGCGCGCGCGTGTGTGTGTCTATATATATATATATATATCGCTTGAATGGATAAAAAATGTGACATTAATGTATAATTTAAATTTTTTATAATTAAGGGTGCAACTTGAACAAATTGAAATCAACCCAACTGAAATGTTTTTCGACGGATTTGGGTTGGGGTATTAGCATTCGGGTTCAACTTGAGCCCAAACCCGAGTAACATTTATTGTATTAGCATCTATATAATCAAATAAAAAATCCAATAAACCAAATCTAAAACGATCACCATCACTGAAACAACAATCACTCCGTATAAAAAAAATTGAAATTTCTCTTAAAAAGTATATCGGACTGTTGTTTTGTGTTTAATTTCGTATCATAATTGAATCTATATAATCAAAATCAGATAATTCAAAGAGTCAAAACTGAAGCGATCTCTATTGATAAAACCACAAAAAAATCGCTCGAATCCAAATACAAAACTGAAACTCATCTCAATAACTAAAATTAATTTGTTGTTTAGTGTTTAATTTGTAGATGATTCGATCGGGGAAAAATGTGAATCATTTGGTTGTTAAAAAAAATGCTCTCAATTATGAATGAATTGGATTAATTTAACAAAAAAAAGAAGAGATCAATGTATACCGTAACAACCTCCTACGTCGAAGGAAAGGGATCCATTATCAAATGAATAAAAAAATCAACTAAGAGTGAATAAGGGTGATGGGGGTGTATAAGTTAGAGTTAAATATCATTATTGAGATACTATTTTTCATTATACATTTTTGCCCGTATGACTGACTATTTTTTTAATGTTCAATATTATGGTTGTCAAGAATATAAAGTAACGGATTAATTTTTTTATTTCCATCTGACCATTTATTCTTCGTGTAATTTGTTGTATTCATATTGAATTATTCTAATAGTTTTTTCTTTAATTGTATGTTTTTTAATATATGTATTAATATATGGTTACATGCATGCATGCTTTCGTTTGTTTACTGAGCGGGAGCTTTAGAAATTAATATTTTGATGAATGGTTTTCGTGTATGATTTTTTAGAAGAAAAAAATGATAGGCACTCCCTCTTCTTCTTTTGTAATTTTTTATGCTCTTTTAGTACTTTTACAATCATATTAAATGTTAAACTGCATCATGTGTGCACATATTTTGGTACGTGAATAAAATTGGTATTGTATTATAAAGAGTTTGAAATGGAAACATTGAGCCCTCATTTGGATAGAGAATGGATTTTTAAAAAAAATTTATGATTATTTTAATGTAATAATGATAAAGTGATTTTTTGTTTGGTTGTATTTTAAATTATTCTCATTAGAAATGTAATAATAAAGTTTTTATTGTTTAAATAAAATGTGAATAAGATTTAGATAAAGATTTATAAAATGTGAAAAATGATGACAGACGGTTCATAAGAAGTGATCACAGTTGATTTGATAATGGGTCCACATATTCTTTTGGATTAAATAATCTAAAATAACTTAATTCCAGAGATTGACTAGAATCCATATACCATTTTATACCAGTTAATTTTGACATAAGTTATACCAAGGTATTCATTACATTCAAACAAGAAAAATTACATATTCTGTCTAATTCCAGGTTATTCCTGAGGCTATTCTGTATCCAAACATGGCAGAAAGTCTTGGCCTCCCCACTTTGTTATCCAATAATTCATGATGTTATCAGGTAATTCAATCAAACAATGGTTATCTTAATTATTTAATGAAGAAGGCCTCTTATATGGTCTAAATTCTTGTAAATATATTTTGTTCTTTTATAATAGGTGATTATAGAGGTTACTTTAAGATAAAGATACGGTATTGAGAGGAGAGATTTAAAAAATATTATATTTCAATTACTGGTTAATATTGAATTGATTTCTTTTTTTATTCCATTGACGTATTAATTAAGCAAATTTGTTGAATCACATCATATTTGCTTCTGTGTTTTTTTTTTTACTTGGATTCCATTGATTTCCTTTATCTTCATTATTGATTATTTGTAGATCATTTCTTTCAAATTCACCTAGCTAGCTTGTTAAATATTACAAGTCACTAATCATATATACATGATCTTCTCCATGTTGTACTTATTCCCCACAGGATCTACCAGGAAGAGAGAAAGAGATGGCATGGAAAAATTCCCCCCTCCATATGCTACTTGCTAAGTTCAGAAGAGGTGTCATTGCCATGATCTCCTGTGCAGATCACTTTGAGGATGTTGCGAATGATGAGACCTTGGAGTTTGCCTTGAACGATCCCCGATACTCCGACCGACTGCTACAAATCAAGATTTTTGACGATGAGTATGAAGATGAAAGACCTATTATTAGAGTCGAAGAGATCTATATCAACTCTCTCCTATTGGCCTCCAAGAGCCAATTCTTCCTCAAGCTCTTCTCCAATGGCATGAAAGAGTCGTATCCAAATTGTCCGGTGACAATTAGAATCTATGCTTCTGAGGAAGACGATCTCATGGAGATCTTGCATTTCATGTACGGAAGAAAGTTATCATCAACGACCATGAAAAGCTTACCTGCATTATTGGGCTTGTTGAAGCTTGCAGACAAGTTTCAAGTAGTCTCTTGCATGGAGCAATGTGTCCAGTCAGTATTAGGCTTACCCATGACTAGAAAGTCTGCACTGTTGTATTTGGACATCCCGGTGAGGAGGGAGTACCAGCCATTGATTGATGAGGCCAAGCGATTCTTGGTCTCACGCTACAAAGACTTGACAAAATCTCGCAATGTGCTATGCAATATGACAATTGCAGGGATGGAGGCCATCCTGTCTAGCGATGACGTAAGGGCTCCCTCAGAAGACTACGTGTATAAGATTGTTCTCAATTGGGCCAAGATACAGTACCCAAGGTTAGAGGACAGGCAGGAGGTTCTCAGGTCTTGCATCACGCGCCTCGTGCGTTTCCCCTACTTGACATGTGCAAAGCTTAGGGAGGTGCTCACCTGCGAAGACTTGGATCATGAGTTCTCCAGAGACGTGGTTGAGGAGGCGCTCTTTTTTAAGGCTGACCCTCAACAATGTGATCGATTGTTCAATACTTTGCCAGTTGAATCATTTGTCGAGCGCGTTCACAAGAAAACCATTTTCTTCTATGATCTAAATCTCACAGCATGCAAAATACTCAAGTCGGGCGACAGTCTACACTCTCAGAAATTTTATTCTGGAGAACAACCATTTTCTCTTCAAATAAAACGTTTTAATGGCTGTCCCAGCGAGCCAGATACCCTTGGTTTGTTGTTAATATCAAGGGCAAATATTTAACAATTGTGAATTTTGTGTTTGCAGCCAAACAAAAGCCTGAGATGGACTTCCAGGAACTCAATCCTTTGATGGCGATTTTAAAGGAGAATGGAGCTAGGGGTTATAGCAATCCGTTCGACATGCCGTGGGATGCTTTTATAGCGGATGACAGTCCCTATTTCATTGATGGTGTGTTTCACTTAAGAGTAGAGATATCTATTAAACCACAAACTCGACCAATTTGGTGACCAAACCTATTATAAGAGTCCATGTCATTTTCTCACCTTTTCATGTTGTGTTATCACTTTCGTTGATCATTTGCTGCCCTTAAAAGAGGATATTTTAATGCACATTTTAAAGAAATATTTCAGTATTTTTTTGATGCACATTTTAAAGAAATGCTACAAAGAACCTCAATGCCAATGATGAAAGGATGATTTACAATTTGAATAGTGAACATCAGGAAGCAAACAGAGATTCTTTCTCATACAATTTGAATAGTGATCCTCAATAGCTGAAATGGATGATTTACAGCAATAAAAATTTGGGTCAAACATGGAAACAAGGTAAATAAAAGGGGAGAGAGAAATCAAGTATACTAAAAAATGCTGAAATCAGTGAATGAAAAAAATCTCCCAAATTATGAAACAAATAAGCATCAACAACTATTAAAAGAAGAACAAATGAAGATCCATCTAAAACATGAGCAACTATTGAATTGCTTATCAATCAGAACATGAGACGAGCTTTACCTCGGAATTTACGCCGATCAATTGATTCGATTGAGGAGCTCTGCATCAGAGACGGCGAAGAGGTTGATTTCGTGGAGGTCCTCGTCGTCGATCGGCGCGGGGAGGTTGAGATCTAACAGGTTCTCAACGGCGGCGATGGCGTGGGAACACTTGTGGTTGCTAGGGTTGCGGAGGAGAGGGAGAGATTGCCGCCGGAGGAGATGGTCGACGCCCGTGGAGGTGGTCGCAGCTGGAGGAGGAGGTCGCCGGTGGAGGTGGTCGACGCTCGGTGGAGATGGTCGTGCCAAACTAGAAATTCAGGTCGCGCATTTTTTTCGATGATGGAAATGGTTTTGACAGGGTTTGGTGAAAATGGAAGTGGTTTCGACGGTGGAGATGTTTTATTTTGGTAATGAAATGGATTTGAGATGACACCTTTTTTTTTCCGATGAATTCAGTTAGCGGGTTTCCAATGGATGTTTTAGGACCGGTTTGGATATAAATTAAGTAAATTCAGCATTTAAAAAGTTAAATTTTTTAAACTTTTAGATCGTCTTTAATATTTATCTTTTTGAACCATTTTTTCTTTAAAACACTAGATTCTAAAAATTTAACGTTGTATTTTATTTTATTTTTTTTTTTTTTTGGGTGGGGCTTGTATATTCAGACTTTCAAAATCATTGTTTACATCATTTACACCATCAAACCACCAAATCAAGGAGTTGTACCTCCTGTATGCATCTGTGCATAGAATCTACATGTGGGGTTAACCATCTACATATTATATCTTCTAGTTGACCATTAGGAGATACAGCTATCTGATTTCTGGCAGCCTTTTTTGCAAGTTCTTCAGGTGCTTGGACTGCTTCACGAGACACTCTGTGGAAGAGAATAGACTCCATACTTGAACTCACACCCTTCTAATATGACATAAAGTATCATGTAGTTGTGAGGGTCTGTTTCTCCCCCTGAAGACCCGCAATAAGGGCTCCGCATCGCTACGTATATGTAGCTTTTGTAGTCTCAGCTCCTTTGCATGATCAATTCCCAATCGGATACATTGAACTTCCATTCGGATCGGGATGGACCATATCCTACTGGAACAGCCCGCTCCCAAAATTTGCCACGGTTCATCCCTGACTATCACATAAGCAGCCCCGCTACCCGGGATATTAGATTGACACTCCCATCAGATATGAGATACATCTGACCTACATCTGTGTTATTCAAACTCCTGGAAATAGTATTCCTCCTCATTGGATCCCATGGCATACATATCTTCTTCACTATTGGCTCACCATTTTTTCATCAAGTGTTGCACACATTCCTTCGCCATCACGACAGCGACAATCGGAGACACTATACTTCCTCGAAACAACACTGAATTGCGACGCTTCCATACCTGCCAACATACACACGAGAATACAAGCACTCGTGGTATAGCCCATTGTGTCTTCAACCACATCTTCTTATGGAAAATTTGAGTCCATGGCTGTAGCATCCAGATTTCCTGTTGAGGATACATTGGACTCCGTATATGCTGCCAAACAACCCCTGTATAAGAGCACCCCTTGAATAGGTGGTCAGTTGTCTGAGGCTTAAGCTCCACATAGAGAGCACATCAAATCCATATGTATTTCCATGAGAGCCCAAAAACAATTTCGTGTGTAAGCAATTCCATATTAATCTCTACAAAAACATTTTAGTCTTAGGTCCGTTTGGAAACACATATTGAAAAGTAGAAGAATAAAACTGTTTTTTAAAATGATTTTAGATCTTTGACTTTTTTGGGATGCTTTTTTTTAATTCAGGGATCAATATTTGGAAGGAATTTAATGTTTGGTAGAAAAGGTTGCTTTTCAATTCAAAAAATCGATTCCGACCAAAAAGCGTTCTTTTTGAGATTTTAAAAACACGGATTTCGATAGAGAAATTAAAAGGAATACAGCTTTTGATTCCGCCGGAATCTGACCCGTTTGATTGTACGTCTACCAAACGGAGGGGGGACTGCCCACACCCATTTCCATGTTGGAGCCTCCAGTGAAGTACTATCTGGCAACAATAAAGAATATAGATCAGGCGCACTCGGGTAGACTGACATCGATCCCTCCCAACACCATGTAGATTCTCCATCATTGTGTGTTTTTAATTCCTAGCAATGTATGTAGCTTTTGTTCCTAGCGAGAAAATGGGTGTAAAAATGACAATATCAGTAAAAATGAATCCATTGGAAGAGGAAAATATTAGACCCAGTTATTTTTATGGTCTAAAACTTAGATCATACATGTTTACATTTTTTTAAAATAATAAACATCATTTAATAAGATAAATATTTTGATAAAAATATGTATCGCTCTATTTCAAGTTAAATTAATCTATTTTTAATAAGTGTAAATAAAAATTTAACAAGATATATACATTCTTTAATGATTTATATATTTCACTGGATTTCTAACGAGGTATATAAGACTATATTTTGGACTATAAAAAAACTGAGTGTAACAGTCCCCACTGTCACACACACTAAGCCTATTAATTATCCAAAAAATTATCCGTATCCGATCCGCATCCGTATCCGAAAATTCAAAAAATATCCAAAATCTGAAAAATTCGTATCCAAAAAAATTATCCATATTAAAAAAATTTCTGATCGGATGTAGATATGCCTGTATCCGATCCGAAAAATATTTGTATCCGAAAATATTATTTATTTATTTATATATTTATATTTTTAGGATTAATATGAGTTTTTATTTCTATTTTTATTCTAAAGTATGTAATGTTTTACATATATATTATAATTTTATGTTTTATACTAGGTAATTATTAGAATTTTTTTGCGTATTTCAAATATTATATATATGATTTTTTTAATATTAATTCTTTGAACATTTTAATCATGATTTTCAGATCAGATACGGATACTTACTTTCAATATCCATTCAATACTGGATATAGATATATTTTTGAATATCCAGTTCGGGTATGGAAACTATATGGGCATGTGCGATTCATATCCATCCGATTAACATGCTTATTAGCATACACTCACACAAGTCACAAAGACCGTGCTATACGGGAGCCCGTGTATGAAATGGGCGATTCTCTCGATGGCCCAAGCCCAAAATCTTGGGAGGGAGATCCTCCCGGTGAGTATATGGGCTGGGCCCCCACTTTTAAAAGCGTAATTGGTTAATGGGCCAAAGGCCATGCAGAATCTGAAATACGGGTTGTTCATAGGATTAAAATCCACCCTGAGATTACGAACCAAACGGAGAGCGTTGGAATTCTTTTTTCAGCCTCAATACCTACACTCACATTAAAGATATATATTTGTTAACTTTTTTTTACAATTTTTAATTATAAATCCATGTAATTCATTGAAATATATATAACTCATTAGATGAGGCATATACTATTTAAAAAAAATTAAAACATGTGCACACTGGAATTGAGGCTGAAAAATAGATTGTATATAACATTTTTCAAATGTGATATGCTCACACATTTATAATCTCAAATAAAATCTTCAAATATATATATTATAATGAATTGTATAAAATCATTTATGGAAATTTGACGAGTTATATCACTTTTTAGTGTCATTGTATACTCCTTATATATACTTGTTTAACAAAAATAAATATTTTTACAAAAAAATTAAACACGTTCTTAAATGTATTGAATGCATATTCTGTATTTGATTTTATAATAGAGTATACACTAGGTCATGTTTGGCTGATGAAATGTGTATATTAAAGTGTATTTATAAAATTTGTTTCAATAATTTTTTAATTAATATTTTTTTTACTCTTTGATAGATACATAGTCGTTCATCTAAATATGTATTGACAGAAATCCCACTAGGTAATATTATTTTTAAAAAAGTTTAAGGCAGTGTTTAGTTATGCAATTAGGCCGCTTTTGCATTTGTAGGAAACTGGTTCACATTCGTACAACCAAACAGTTTTACAATCGCAACTTCTTGCAAATAAATTTTAGACAAATAGTACCTAAAAACTACGATTAAAGAAAACTGAGAAGATACAACTTAAAATTAGGTTTGCAGCTACCAAACGACTACCTTAGTCAAACAGTCCCATCATAAAAACCATGAAGGATGGTCAAACAAAACACAGTCAACTTCAGGATCGTTGGCCAGAACGGAGAGAGTGCCCAATATGTGTGGATCTCAAGACATCCACCTATCATTACGTATAGCTTTCATTTGACAAAAATTGATATATTTTTCTGAATCATATAAATTAATTAAAAGTGACACATTTTTAATAAAGATCTTGAGTTATTCAAAATGTAGCTGGATAGGCTACCTAATTATAAGGAGATATCAATGCATAGGTAGGGTCAAGCACTCCAGCCAAGTTACACACAACCAAAAAAAAGCTTCCCAACCTTGATATGGATACAAATTAAATTGCATTTCATTTCAAACCTCCCAAACTTAATGTAATCATAAGAATCATGTGAGAAAGTTAGGTGTTTTGGAAACATAATGCAGAATGCCATATATAACAGACCTTGTGTAGGGTAATGGATTTTCTTTATTTTCACCATATTTTCTATTTTATAGCCCTAGTTAAAGTAGCCATATGATTATTTTCCCCATTAGATTGAATTGGATAGAATGATGATGTTGTTACATAACTTTGCACCATTTAGAGGAAATGAATATCTATTAAGCATAAGAAGGGATTAGATATGGATTAAATATCTGATGCAGACATCATAGCCACACATTATATGGACGACCGAGATCAAATGAACAGAAGAAAAGAAAACATCTTGATCGTTTGGGAGCACCGTGACTTCAAACAACTATAACTTTTGGATCGTAGATAAGAATTATCGCTATTATAATATGTCCACCCGTTCGTATCGACGAGCCCTAGAGGAGCAGTCTCTATGCCACTACGCCAATTTTTGGAGCTTTCTGAGATCATCTTGGAGGTTAAATCGACAGTTCAAAGTAATTTTTACTATTTTTAGGTGGTTTTGAGTTTGTTAGGATTTTATACATTTGTTATGATTTACTATATTTATATTTGAATTTCAAATATTAGTTAAAATTCGAATTTGAATATTAGTTAGTATTAAATAAAGATGTATTTAGTCATCTTTACAGATTTACATAATTGTCAAGATCATGGTTAGTTTAGATTGGAATAATCAGTTGAGTTCCTAATCTGTTAAGGATTCTCTTCTATAAATAGGCATGTAACCCAATTGATTATTCAGATTCTTGATTATTTAGAATTTGTTTATCTTCTCTACTGTATTTTGTTAGGAGGACTAACATTTACATAGAACTTCCAATTATCTGGTATTTCATCAGAAATCAACAGGTCTTTGAAGTCCAATGTCTCTGGTATTCTGTCTGAAGAATCAACAACGTCGCTTGAGCCTGCGAATTCGTTTATTAGATCGATTAGCAGAAAAGTGTGATCTTCACGCTACATCAATATCTTAATATGTATATCATATCCTAAGTCATATTGATGCGAATATTAATATTTGAATTTGAATCTTTTTGAATTTAGAAAAAATTGAATAATTTTGGATAATTATTTAACACTTGATCATTTAGGTTGAGATGGCATATTAAAGAGATAAAAAAATTAAATCAAGACTTCAGAAATTCTTGTCTTCTTCAAAATCATACAAAGAGTGTAAAATAGTATTCAAAATTTTAAGATTATGATTAATCATAATTAAGTTAATTCAATTTAAATATATAAAAACACTGAAATATTCAGAATGAATACATTGATATATGAATATATTTATACTCGTATATCCAAATAATGGATAAATTTTGATTTTCGGATCAGATTCAAAGAGGTTACAATTATTTATCAGGCTCAATTTCAATATAAATTAATATCATTATCTAAATAAAGCTACATTATTTTATAAACTTTTTTTACCTTTTGGTTGAACATCAGATAAACCTTGATAATAATTCAAGTTAATCTCACCCCTGATTGGATCTTTTACCTTTTTTTCTTTTATACAGTGTGAAACAAGAGATTGGATATCGTAGGTTGAGTCTTTGTTTGATTTACAAGGTTTTTTTTTCTCGCAGATCGATAAACACTTTATCAGATAAAACTTCATTAGGAGGTTTTGAAAAGTTTTTTTTTTTTTCTTGGTTGGTTTTTAAAAGTTTGTATACCCAAAAAGATTTTCCACCACTCCATATATAAAGAAGTCAAGAATTTAATCAGTCAATGCTAAAAAAACACTTTTTCTCTAACCACTCTAACCAAAAATCACTTGGACACCCCTCTAAGAAACCGATGTTTTGAAATGCTGAGTCCCTGTTAAAAATAATTAAAACAAGGACAAGAAAAGAAAAAAACATTGGACTTATGACTATTGTGTGTGGACATGAATCAAAAAACAAGCTGTCAATTAATAAAAGAAATCCAGTGGAAACTCTCCTCACTTTTTGTGTAATAAAAAAGGTAGAGGTCTGTGATTATGCTGTCCTAAGAAAGCTAAACAATAGCTCATGATAAAATCTTTCATGATGGACATATAAGAAATATTTTTGACTTTGTATGGATTTCATTCATTATAATGTATAATAACTTTTCCTGGACAGGTAACTTCAACATTTGGTACTTACATGTATTTTGACAAAAAGATAATCAAGCAACCATCCTTTTCATAGTCGTGGTTGTAGGTTTGAATGGTTCATGCAATAACAAGTAAATACAAAGTGGATAAACAATTAAATATACTTAATTTCTTTTATAAGGAAAAAGTTTTAATAGCATACCTTTTTTCTCTTGATTTTAGTCAATCAAAGCAACCAACTCTCAAAAGTGATAAATGGGGTGTTGTCTTGTGACTGGTTTAAAATGAGTTTGATTAAAAAGAATTCAATTGAAATGAGTCTGGTTTATAATAAGTTTGGTTAAATTTATCTATTTATTTTTTATTTAAACTAATTTGAACAAATACAAAAATGATAATCAATTCTCCCAAAAATTATGCACACATTTCCCACCAGTGTATCATGACATGTTCTCTTCTCCCCCAGTTGTGATAGCATGAAATATCATTTATTGGTTCTTAAAAAACGAGAGTAGTCAAAAAGTGAATAAACAACAAAAAGAAAAAATGTTAGACATGTAACCCTGCAAGTTGCTTGAACATGTTTTAATTATTTTTAAAATAATATATATCAACTAATAAAATATACATTTTTATGTTTATATATAAATATGAAAAATATATGTTTCATGGAAGTGTACAGACCATATATTTCTCGCTCATAATAAAAAAGAACACCATCTCAATAGATTATAGACATGACAAGACATGCACGACTCTTTCCTATGACATGCAGGACACATTTTGTATATCAACTCCTTTTGAAATGTCATAAACAAAGTTAACAATGATGTTAATCTTCAAAAAAGTAAAGCCATTTTCCATGGGAGACTTGTCTTACAAGCATTGCTGAAATATTTGCTGCTCCTCTTTAATTTGGGCTGAGTGGGTGTAACAACTCCTAATATTTGAAACCATAGCTTACATGCCATGTTAAAAATTGTTGTCTGAATTCCTTTTTCTCTGATTTCAAAACCTAATCTGCCAAACTCAATCGACCTCTTCTTCCCTCCCATCTCTCTATATAACAACATGAACCTCTCCCTCTCTCTTACAATTCAAAAGGAGGAACTAAAAACAAACCTTCATCAAGAAAGACTGAAACATCACAACAGTTTAAAAAATGGAATCTCACCATTATTGTCTCCTCTTATGGCTCCTCCTCTTCTTTTCTCAAACTTCTGCTGAAGTTCACTATCATGAGTTTGTTGTAAGTACTTCTCCTTTCAACCTTCCCCTACTAATACTACATTTTTCATTCTGAACAACTTAGCATATAAATCAATGCATTAACAGGTCCAAGCAACGCCAGTGAAGAGGCTGTGCAATACCCACAACATCATCACCGTGAACGGCCAGTTCCCCGGTCCGACGCTCGAGGCCCGCAACGGCGACACCCTCATCATCAACGTCATCAATCGCGCCTCCTACAACGTCACCCTCCATTGGTGAGCAACCCCATTACCACATTTAAATTACTGGATTCTATTAGGATTGGTCAGACTCAAACATTAGACTGTGTGGTCAATCGCGCGCCTCCTCCTCCTATAACGTCATTGTAGACTCACTGATGAGACTTAATGAGATCGATCTATGTGCTTTTACCCGTGTTATAGGCATGGTGTGAGACAAATGAGGACGGCATGGGCGGACGGACCGGAGTTCGTGACGCAATGCCCGATAAGGCCGACGGGAGCTACACCTATCGGTTCACCGTCGACAGCCAGGAGGGCACTCTCTGGTGGCACGCGCACAGTTCCTGGCTCCGCGCCACCGTCTACGGCGCGCTCGTCATCCGCCCGAAGGCCGGCTCTTCCTATCCTTTCCCCAACCCCAAGCGGGAGGCCCCGATCATCCTCGGTGAGGCGTCAGAACCTCCCGCCTCAATCACTAAATTTTAGACCGTCTGATTGATCTGTCTCACACACACTCCATGTCAATTGTTTAAACTATTAGGGGAGTGGTGGAACGCGAACCCGATCGACGTGGTAGACGAGGCGACCCGAACGGGCGGCGCACCGAACATCTCCGACGCCTTCACCATCAACGGCCAGCCCGGCGACCTCTACAACTGCTCGAGCGCCGACACGGTCATCCTCCCGGTGAGCGCTGGCGAGACGAACCTCTACCGGGTCATCAACGCCGCCATGAACACCGAGCTCTTCGTCTCCATCGCGGGCCACCCGATGACTGTCGTCGCCACCGACGCCTCCTACACGAAGCCGTTCACCACCAGCGTGATCATGCTCGGGCCGGGCCAGACCACGGACGTGCTCGTCACCATGAACCAGCCCGCGGGCCGGTACTACATCGCCGCGCGGGCCTACGCAAGCGCGCAGGGAGTGGCCTTCGACAACACCACCACGACCGCGATCGTCGAGTACAAGTCCGCGGGTTGCTCCTCCAAGGCCGGGCCGGGCCGGCCCGCGATGCCTTCCCTCCCCGCCTTCAACGACACGGGCGCGGCGACCGCCTTCGCCAAGGGAATCCGCAGCCCGTCCGCGGTGGAGCTTCCCGGGCCCGTGGAGGAGGACCTGTTCTTCACGGTGGGCCTCGGGCTGCTGGACTGCCAGCCCGGGAAGACGTGTGCCGGGCCGAACGGGGCCCGGTTCGCGGCGAGTATGAATAATGTGTCATTTGTCCTCCCTTCGAGGCTGTCGATCCTCCAGGCCCACAAGTCCGGCGTGCCCGGGGTGTTCACGGAGGACTTCCCGGCCGTGCCGCCGGTGCAGTTCGACTACACCGCGAACAACATAAGCCAGGCGCTGCAGAAGCCCGTGCAGGGGACGAAGGTGCTTAAGCTTAAGTATGGGACTGTCGTGCAGATCGTTCTACAGGTAAACCTGTTAACAGATCAGATATCTATGAATAATCACATAAGTGTTTTTAAGTATATATTCATTAAAAAAAATGTATTATTAAAATACCACTTTTAAAATTCTTTTACCACAAATATCCCTTAAAGGGGTTACACTGTGCACTTTGTGAGGGGTATTTATGCACAATATGGTATTTTATGTTTTGCTGAATATTTATGTACAACTTAAGATCTTTTAACCAAGTGAAAAAAAATCTTTTGAAGGGTATTGTTAAAAATAATAATTCACCATTTTTTCAAGGGTATATATGCAAAAGCCCATATTACAGTATTAAGATTCTTACGTATACTTTTCATATTTCATATTTTGACACGTAAACACCAGTTTGGTTGATCAGTTCATTGAGATTTAAAGGCTTCTCGTCTCAAATGCAATATGTATCTAAATTTTTAAGATTATGATTACTCGTGGAACATAAATGTAATGTACGGTGGTTTCAAATATTCTGGATATTCAAATGTCTTTCGTTCTTTATATTTTTCAGATAATATAATTGACATGTTTTACTTGTAGGGGACCAACATCGTGACAGGAGAGAACCATCCGATACACCTGCACGGGTATGACTTCTACATTCTTGGGGAGGGGTTCGGGAACTTCGACCCGAAGAAGGATAATGCGAAGCTGAACACGGTGGATCCGCCGCTGCGGAACACGGTGGCATTGGCGGTGAACGGGTGGGCCGTGATAAGATTCAGGGCAGACAATCCTGGGGTGTGGCTGATGCACTGTCACTTGGATGTTCACATAACTTGGGGACTGGCAATGGCACTGCTTGTGGAGGATGGGGTGGGAGAGTTGCAGTCTCTCCAGCCTCCCCCAGCTGACCTTCCGGCATGTTGAGATCATTATTTGAATGAATTCTTGGTGACTTTTTTTATTTATTTATTAATAAAAAAAAATTTTGTACTTCATATATGATGGTGTCTGGTTTGATTATTTTAGATGCAAAGTGGTCATGTTGTCTGGGATTCAATGTCTGTTGAGTGTTGAGCATTTGATTTGAATTAATAAAAAAAATATTTATTTTTAGTTGGTAAATGATTTTTTTATTCTTTTATTTATTTTACTGATCAAGGGTTAGTGTAACTTTCACCTTATGTTTGAAATTTTTTAATTTTACTTTTTATGCCCATATAAACAGTAATCCATCAAAACTTGATTTTTAAAAATTTAAAAATTATCCAGTTGGATCAAAATTATCAATGGGGAAAAAGAATTAGTGTACTTTGATAATCAATTATTATTACATAAAATTTGTGTTGCCTACAGAGGGAATAGAAATTTTTTTACTGTTATTCTGTATTATAAACATATTGTGTGTGTGCCAAATAACTGATTATATCTCAAACATTAGGGTCGTCTTTTAATGATATGAAAATTCCAACTCACAAATTACTCTAAATGATTTGAATACATTATTACAATGTTCCTACACATGACACAAATGTACACATACACAAGTGATAACTTGCGGATATATACATACATAACACACTTCTTAGACGGGTGTCCATACATTTTATTTTTGTAGGCGATACTCTTCCTGGTAAGAGTCTATAAAAAAAAAAAAACACACCGTTAGTGCATACTGACATAAAATGGATAATCAATTTTTCATAAACACTTATTAATTGGTAAGAGATTATTGAAAATTAATTATCCCTTTCACATCAGTATATAATGACGGTGGGTTTATAATTTTTTTTTTTTACTGGTAAGAGTCTATGGCTCGCAAAAATGAAATTTAGGGAGGCATGTCTTAAGAGGTTTTCTGTTGCATACCACGTCCCATTTGACGAGATGGGTAGTGTTTGGGTGAGTTTAGTTTTTTTTTTTTTTTTTTTTTTTTTTAAAAAAAAAATTGTTACAATTTTTTTTTAACTTATGATGGTGTCTGGTTTAATTGTTTTATGTGCATGTGAATATGTGATCATGTTGTCTGAGATTCATGTCTGTTGAGTGTATAGCATTTTATTTGAATTAATCAAAGTATTTATTTTTAGTTGGTAAATTATTTTTATGGTTTTTTTCAATTATTTGCTGATTTGGTAGTTTAGCTTTCACTCATTTTCCTTACGATAAGCTTTCACTCCTATGGTCATTATGTTCAAATGAATTATTTTTTTACGCACCCACATAATCCATCGAAATTTGATGCCTAAAGAATGAGAAATTCTCTTTTTAGATTAAAACCATCAAACTGACCATAAATCCACCATGCAATGAAAGAGGTAGTGTGGTTTGGTATTTAATTATTATTAAATAATATTTGTGTTGCCTCCGCATAAAAAGGAAATAGAGAATTTTTTTACTATTTTTCTTAATTACAATTATTGTTTGCGCGCGTCATGTATCTAACCATCCGTCAATAGGGTTGGTAAATGAATCAAGCCGCTCGGACTCTGCTCGGTTTAAGCTCGTTTATGCTCTTTCATTTAGACAAATGAGCGAGCTTGAACAAGTTTAAAAGCTCGGTTATGCTCGAGACTTGAATCGGGTTTCATTTTATGTTCAAATTCGACTCGTTTGTGTTTTTAAAACTTAATTGAAGCTTGACTAAACTCCTTTATAAAATCAGAACATTAAATTAATACAAAGTTATGCTCGTTTAAGCTCATGAACTTGGCTCATTTAGGCTAAAATTTTGTTTTCAATCCCTAAAAATCATAAATGAAGAAGAACGCTCGGCTCGTTGAGGCTCGTGAGCTCGACTCGGCTCGACTCGTTTATAAACGAGCCGAGCTTGAACATGTCAAAGCTCGGCTCGTTTACCACTCCTATCCGTCAAGTCTCAGTGTTGTCTTTTATATATAAATTAAAGTACTGCCTTTACACGTGAAAATTACCAATGCACAAAAAAATAGAAAAAGAAAATGTTAGACTTAAACATTCTTACTGTTCAAAACTCAGACCATATATGTTTTTATTTTTTAAAAAAATAGTAAATATTTAATGAAGTATATGTTTTCATAAAAATTATATATCGTTTTATTTCAAGTTAAATAAATTTTTTTATAATAAATTTAAGAAAACGATGTATATGTTTTATTAAATTTTTAAGAAGATATATAGACTGCATTTTGAGCCGTAAAAAAAAAACTGAATGTAACATGACACAAGTGAAAAGAACGTTGACCTCTGGAGGCGTTGTCGCGTTGATACTTGCTAGAGGTGACCATCCAAACCGTGGACAAAAGCCCAGCTCGAAACCCGCCTAGATTTTGGGCCTAAACCCGGCCCGATTCCACGTACAGGCAGGCCCGGTTTTAGCTCGATTCCTTCAAGGGCTGAGCTTGGGCCTTATCCTCGTGGGCTGAACCCGGCCCAGAGCCCGCTCAAATGAGTCTAGCCGGCCTGGGAGGGATGGGAGGCCCGCCCAGATAATCTTAGGAGATGCGTTCGGTTGCGCAATTGCAAAACTTATTATGGAGATATTTGAGTTTTAAAATTGATTATGCAGAAAGATCACCTCTTTGGTTTTTTTGAAATTATAGTTTTTGGGTACTATTTTGCATGAAATCCATTTGCAGGAAGTTACTACAATAAAATTGTTTGATTGCATGATTGTAGATGCAGCTTCTTGCAAACGCAAACGCTGCCCAATCGTGCAACCAAATACTGCTTAGGCTTTTGTTATTAAGAGGCTTTTAAATTTATTTTTTATAATTTTATCTTTGAATAATAAAACACCATGAGACAGTGAATGAACTTGACAATGTACAACTAAATCAATTAACTTAATGTCTTTCTTCTTTTAAAAAAATATATATACAGTAATTCTACTTTAAATTAATGCATTAAAAAGGGAAAATGTTAGACCAATTAGCTTTGCTTCTAGCCCAAATGAAACATATATATCTAATGAGATACATATTTTAATAAAATATATAATATATATATATATAATGAATTATATGGACTCATTTATAAGATGTGTAAAATTTTTTTAACAAGATATATAACTTGATCACATAATTATTTACTACAACATCATCATCTGCTAAAAACACATCTGTGCACCATAGGATTTCATCCTGATTATCTTTCATTACCATGTTCCACACGCATGCTTGTTGGCAACAGAAGAACAGCACATGTCAGGATAGCTACAAGAGGTTCTTGAGCTTGCAAGTTAGATAATTAGTTATCCATCAATGTCACAAAAAGTTAGGGCTCTTTGAAACAAGGTTTGTCTAACACACTCAACCACTAGCCCACATGTGCTGCCTACTCTAAATGAAGTCTCTTATTCTCCCAATAATTGTTCTGGTATTCAAGGTTCTTTTGTTTAGTGGGCATAGAATAATTCCTTCCCATCCTTTCATTGCTTTAAACTGATCTTTAGCTGTAAAATTCAGCTAAAGAAGTCTCTCCCAACTTTAGAAAATAGAGTTCAAGTGAATATGAATAATGCCCAAAAGGGGCTTGTGAAGAGTTCTAATTATTAAGTGCTTTGCTTTGTTCAACATCTAATCTAATATGAACTTTAATGATGCACATCCAATAATCATCTGCATTTTAATGTTCATGCATGTACGTGTGTTAATTAGTTGAGTTAGATGATAATTCCATCACGTAAAACCACTTAATTTAGGCTTTAAACAAATACTCAACCTAAGCAGGTTAGGCCCACAGTATATAAATCCAAACCTACCTCATGTGCAAAATAGTAATAAGAGATAATGAGTGAATATGGAAGTATGGATCAATTAAAATAAAATGAAGAGAAATCCAATATAATCAAATATCACCATGAAGAAATAAAATAATAGCAAGTGCCTCTAATTTATCAGTACAAACAATATAATCATTCAGAATGCAAGTACAGATACAAACAACTCTACGGTGGCTGCTCTCAAAACATCCACAATGCATCATGAGTAGCATAGGATGCCAAACTCTAGAATAATTATTAATTAGCCAAATCACTTCTTAGCAAGTTAGTAAATTTATCTCCTTTTCAGAATCTTGGTTTCAAGTTCAACTCCCACTGTTTCTGATCAACAAATATTAAAATAAAAAAAGTGAACTATTAGTGCAAAAATAAACAATTAAAATTGATTGGATGATCTTGTGTTTCACAAAAGCAGGCATATTTCATTTTAGACTTTTTGACCAAAATCTCTCTTTCTATAAACCCTAGAAATAAACATCCCTTATTGGAGAAGAAAGACAAGGAACCACAACAAACAATCTTCCTTGCAAACCCTTTTTGACTTTATCACCAAAACCAAACTTCCACTTCAAAAAAAAAACACAACATATATAAAGAAAAACAACAACAACAAAACACACAAAACCACCATTACAAAACAACCATGACTTCATATTATCTCCCTGACATATACACATGGATCAAAAACCTCCCCCCAGTCCACCAATGGAGCCACACCAACCCCATCTCCCTCACCATTTGCTCACCCTCTCTTGCCCTCTCAGCCACCCAAAACCAAAACCCAACATCAATCACATTCACCATCACGGCCAATCTCCACCTCCCCATCGCCCTCTGGACCTCCTCCCCAATTAAACCCAACCAAGAAACGCTGACCCAACTCTTCTCCGACGTCATCCACGGCGTCCTCCGCTACGGCCCCAACAAGAACCTCTCCTTCCTTCGACGACCTCCAAACGATCCGCTTCGACGACGGATTCAAAGACGGCTTCAACTACGCGTTTGGGACGCTCTTGTTCCTTGTTTGCCTCTACGAGGCCCCCGAAGGCCGCCTCCGGTCGGAGTGTCTGAACGCGCTCGCGGCGGCGGGGCTGGTCGGCAGGCCGGGAAGCAGGAAAGATGCGGCGGTGATGGTGATGCGGGCCGTCGGGTCGAATGTTGAGGAGCGGTGGATGAGGGCGGTGAACCTGGCGGTGACTAACTGGGCGATGACTGAGAAGCCGGCCAAAATGGTGAGAGTGCTGTTTAAACCTAGCCGCCACAGCAGATTCAAACAGAAAAACTGGCGTTTGCGTTTAAACAAGCCCTAAAAATAGTATTTTTAAACAAAAAGTTTCTTTGTGTTTGAAAAGCCCTACCACCTCCACCTCCATTTTTCCGAACGCGGTGTTATCCACCGCACTTGTCTCCCAAATGCTCCCTTACACCCCCATTTAGATGTGCGGTGGACATGTTGGGGTTCCCAGAATCAAGATGTTAAAAATCGGCATTTGAAAAATGTTGTTTCGCGTGCTTTTCAAACACTGGATTATAAACACGTTCAAACCATTCTGGTTGGTTCGACGATAGGGAATTTCTAGCTTTTTCAATCCCAAATCCGCCTCCCATCAGATCCTAACGGGTTCAACATTTTTACATATTTTATATTTTGTAAAAGAAAGTTTCTCAAACTAAATTCAAATACATTTCAGCGTTTGGTTTTTCAAACCAGAAATCCCAATAATTGAACAACTACTAAAACAATGTTTTTCACAAACTGAATTTAAAAAATTAGATTTAATTAAAAATCTCAACAATGTAACTGTACATCCAAAACATAATCTTGAGATGATTTATTAGTCTTTTTAAGGCGACCAAGACAGTGAGAGTGCTAGAAATATAGGACATACCTTTGGACATTGTAATCATTTTCTTACTTATATATGTTGTACATTTGTACTGTGATCAAGACATTAACGAGAAAATGATTCAATTCTTGTATCTGATAGAGGGTTCCTGTGTTTTCTTACGCGGTGTCGGCGAGCGGGCTGTGGAAGGTGCAGCTGTGGTGTCCGGTGGTGGCCATGGACGTCGAGAGCCCGAGCGGCGGTGGACGGTGGCGGTGGGCCTCCGCCGCCGGACAAGCGGCTGAAGTTCTCGCTCGCGTATCAGCAGTTGGAGGGGGTGGTGCAGTTGGCTTATAAAGTTGTGGTGAGAGAGAATTGGATCGACGTCGTTGTGAGTGTCGACAATGTCAGGTCGGTATGCAAAACCAAATATGTCTTTGAGAGCGCTCATACACTCAATCCGTCCGTTTTAATGTCTATTAACATTTGAAAACATATTTAAAAAATAAGATTTTGAATAAAATTGTTTAAATAAACTCCATTCCTCGAAAGCATATTTTCTGCATTTTTTTAAAAAATAATATTTTTGTATTAAGAGCTGTAAGTAATTTTTAAAGTAAATATTTTTTCTGGAGGTGTTTGATAACACGATTACGGTTTTTGTTTTATTAAAAACAAAAGCGCATCTAAACGCGTTACCAAACGTCATTTTAGTATATAATTCAATTCGTATAACAATATATATTTCAATAAATGAATGAATATTTTTTTATTAAAAAAAAACAATAAAGACTGTACACAAGATTAAACATATCATTTTCCTTTTTCTTTTAAATCAATTTATATTTTAATTTGTTCTTATATTTTTATATTAAAGTTCATTTTAGGTAGTGATGGATGCATTTTTACTTTCGTAGTAATATAACGAATAGATTTGTAAATTACTTGTTACCTACGTATAATTTAATCCTCTTTGTTTTTCTTGGCGAACTCGTAGGCATATTATCCTCTTGTTATAGTGATTTTTTTCTATTTGTTACATGTTTTCTCATATATATTTATATTTTACCTTAGTTTACATCCATAGTAACAAAATATTAAGTAATTTTTCAAATATTGATTAAAATATTTTGACAAGATATCTTTCGTATCAAACATAATGCACATAAAATTCATTAATATTACTAAACGTTTAAATTATCTAAAAAATTAGTCTAATTATATTTGTACTTTTTCATATTAATCCTATATGATTTATTAATACACGTATGGTGTGTTTGGATAAGAGTATTGAGTGTCTGGATTGTGATTGAGAATCCTAATCCAGGTCAATAAGCTGTTTGGATAAATTTTAAAATGGAGATTGAGATTAAGAGAGGTGGATTGAGAATCCTTGATTAGGGGGATTGAGAATCTCTTCAAGAGGTGGTATTCTCCCAATCTCAATCCCAATCCAGACATTTTTACCCAAGTTCTTCATCTCCCTTAACACACACACACACAACATAATATATTTAATATTAAGATATGTATATATATATTTAATATAATATAATATATATATTATCGAATGTAATGGACCCGTGATCGTATATATATACACACACACGACCGATTAGGTGCGGCCACGACGTGCGCCGTTCGATCGCAGGATATATATATATATATATACGCGAGCGATTCAGTGCGGGAATGCGGGAATGCGGGAAACGACGTCGATTGTTCGATCGCGGGTCCATCGCATCCAACGGTCGAGATGAATCGCACTCGACCGTCCGATGCGATGGACCCGGATCAACGGCCCGTGATCGCTGCCACACCTGCCGTTCGCCGCACGTAATCACGTCCATATATATATATATATATATGGTCGCGATTACGTGCGGTGTGCGGTCGGTGCGGTTTACGACGTGGGCCGTTCGATCGCGGGTCCATCGCATCCAACGGTCGACGTGAATCGCACCCGACCGTCCGATGCGATGGACCCGTGATCGACGGCCCGTGATCGCGCACCGCACCGACCGTAAACCGCATGTAATCGGCTCCATATATATATATATATATATATATATATAGGGAGCCGATTCAGTGCGGGAATGCGGTTGTGCGGGAAGCGATCACGGGCCGTCGATCACGGGTCCATCGCATTGGACGGTCGGGTGCGATTCACGTCGACTGTTGGATGCGATGGACCCGCGATCGAACGGCCCACGTCGCGGCCGCACCTGCCGTTCACCGCACGCAATCGCCGACACACACACACACACACACACACACACACACACACATATATATATATATATATATAGGGATCCGATTACGTGCGGTGTGCGGTCGGTGCGGTGCGCGATCACGGGCCGTTGATCACGGGTCCATCGCATCGGACGGTCGGGTGCGATTCACGTCGACCGTTGGATGCAATGGACCCGCGATCGGACGGCCCACGTCGTAAACCGCACCGACCGCACACCGCACGTAATCACGACCATATATATATATATATACACACGCGAGCGATTCAGTACGGGAATGCGGGAAACGACGTCGATCGTTCGATCGCGGGTCCATCGCATCCAACGGTCGAGATGAATCACACCTGACCGTCCGATGCGATGGACCCGTGATCGACGGCCCGTGATCGCTTCCCGCGCTGAATCGGCTCCCTATATATATATATATATATATATATATATATATATATATATATATATAGTCGAGTGATTCAGTGCGGGAATGCGGGAAACGACGTCGATCGTTCGATCGCGGGTCCATCGCATCCAACGGTCGAGATGAATCGCCTCCCGACCTGTCCGATGCGATGGACCCGTGATCGACGGCCCGTGATCGCTTCCCGCACGACCGCATTCCCGCACCGAATCACTTTCCCTATATATATATATATATATATATATATATATATATATATATATATATATATATATATATATATATATATATATAGTCGAGTGATTCAGTGCGGGAATGCGGGAAACGACGTCGATCGTTCGATCACGGGTCCATCGCATCCAACGGTCGAGATGAATCACCCCCAACCGTCCGATGCGATGGACCCGTGATCGACGGCCCGTGATCGCTTCCCGCACGACCTGCATTCCTGCACTGACTCACTTCCCATATATATATATATATATATATATACACACATACACACATTCAAATATTAATTGTGATGCACACGTTCATAGATCCTCTTAATTTACTTTATTTATATAATATATGAATAAGGAAGATTTCATAACCTATTGATCGGATGATATGAGGTTCATGTGATTTATCACAATTAATTTGCTATCATAACTAAATTATATATATATATATATATATATATATATATATATATATATCATAGCAAATTATAAAATGTATATTTTAATATATATATAGATTCATGTGATTTATCATAACTAAATTATATATATATTTAATACATCTAATATATATATATAGGATATTTTTAGAAATATATATATTTTATATTGTAATTCATGCATTATCAAACACATGATTGAGATTGAGAATCTTAATTCTATTTTCTGAATCATGTTCCTTACCAAACAAGTTGACATGATTTACAATCTCAATCCACTTAGATTTAGAATCCCATGATTCAAAGAATCTCAATCCCACTTGTCAACCAAACATGCCCTGTATTGATCATGACTAACAGATCATATAAGTGACTCGTTGAGTTACCATTCAGGTGCGACGTATCCCCTCTGGCATCAAACAAGCTCATGGCCGAGCGAGGCACAGGAGCCAAAGAGAAGCACTTCCCATCGAGCATATCCATCGAGCTTATGCCGACGGTGCAGTCCGACATCCTCTCCGTCTCGGTGAGCAAGTCATCCGATAACCCCGAGCATGAAATCGGGCACGAGATGGGCTTAGAGGGCTCCTTCGAACCCCAGGGGCCGTACATAGGGCTACACGTCTCTGCGTCAGAGACAGTCACGTTGAGCATGAAGCCTTGGAAGTTCGAACAATCCGTGCACGGCAACAGCGCGTGCCTCAATTGGCTCCTGCAGGATTGGGCAAATGGGCGCGAGGTCGTCTCCTCGAGGCCTTCAAGGGTGTCGCTCTTCCTCCGCCCAAAGGCGTGGTTTCGGGACCGGTACTCGAGCGTGTACCGGCCGTTCACCAAGCGGGGAGGGGTGATATTCGCTGGGGATGAGTATGGGGAGAGTGTGTGGTGGAAGGTGTGTGGTCAGGCGAGGGGGAGGAGGATGGAGTGGGAGATTAGGGGGAAGGTTTGGGTGACTTATTGGCCTAACAAGCATAGGACATTCTATAGTGAGACTAGGAGGATGGAGTTTAGAGAGATTCTTTATTTGACACTCCCTTAATGAGGGATCCTGTTTCGAGTCTTGCTGACATTGAAATTTAAAAACTATGCGAATAGCCTCTTTGGATTGGTTTCTTGGAGTTATGTTCCCACAAATCCGATCTAGATCCATGATGGTCAAGTTTATAGCACCAGTGGTGGTTTGACTCATTGTGTCTTAAGGACTTTACAGGCTGTTAGGTCCTTAGAACTAAAAAAACTGTGTTCCAATGAAGTTTGTTTCATGTTGTAATTTGTAAAAGAATGCACAACATATGTATGTATGTGCATATATGTATGTAATCAATGCTAGTCTTTAAAGTATTTTTTCATTATATGATTTTAAATGTTGCGCAATCCTATTTTCAGCTCAATTCCAGTCTATTTTCAATTCCAGTCTATTTTCAATTCAATTCCAGTCTACATACATTCTTGCTCCAACTGAAAAGACACATCAATAATGGAAAACTGACTCCACCAACAAATGCTCATTACATTCAAATTGACTGGCACATCTCTCTCTAGATTTGCTAAAAGGGCATTAATACACTTATTTTGTAGAGATGATTCCCCAACAAGTTACACTCAATTAGTATAGTATATACTCATTACTCCACTATGAAGTTGCATGAAAAAATTAAAAAAATTATGTTTTTTTATGAAAAAAAACATATATTAACTTATTTAGGTATATATTTTATTTTTTATAATAGCATACACTTCATTAAGTGAATATGTACTTAAAAAATAATATCAAAACGGTTGGAGAGTGCACACAAGGCGGGGTGTATTATCATCCTTGCCTGAATTGCCCACACAGCCCTGTTCAGGACCCTTATGAGCTACAAGTTCCAAACATACATCCACAAACCACTACTAGTATGAGAGGTTTTGACCAACAAATATTTAGAACAGACTGAAACAAAAAGTAGTAGAAAACTTGTTTGCACCTGTGCACACAGCAAGTCTCAAAACAGGGGAACAACCTTACCCCAATTATTACCTTGTTACAATCACTTGGAACTCATTTGATTAGAGCCCTTATTTAGATAGATTTACTTTATCAATGACAACGAAAAACACACCTCCACTCCATCCTACAAGTCATTAATTCTACTAAAGATATATTCACCCCACAACATTATGTAAATCAACCAATTTACCAATGTTTTTTCCCTTTTCTTTTTATTTTTCATGTGGCAATTAATTTTTTAATGTCATCACATGATAAAAGAACTTATTACAACACTTCCTACACCAATACCACTAAAACTACATATCCCATGTTATATCATATTCTAATAATCTTCAAAGTCCATCAATTTCTACCATATCGTCCCTATCAATCTACTATTCAAACTTATCCTCAACTCATCAAACCTTCATAATTTCATATACATGATGGCAATATGTGCCTAAAAAAATTCTATTTAAAAAAAACATGTGCCAAAAGTTAATAAGAACCATTCCAGACAATAGAATATACAGTCACTCAGCTGCAATGTTGCTTTACACAGAGATATACTGTAAATTCATATCAAGGTAATTATCGCACTAAAAAATTTAAGACAGAACAGAAAAATTTCAAGAGAAACAAGTGTACAATTTTAACTCACAAAAGCAATGACATGTAACCATAAATATATTAGTACATAAAAAGCTATACAACTTGAATTTCAAAATTCAATTATCTCCTCGTTGTACTTGTTAAAGGTTTTAAAAATCAATCCGATAGAAAAACTGAAAAAGCCCAGACAATCTATACAACAATACTACAACATGTTGACTCATACTTTGTTTATATAAACACTTAAGATGTAACTTCATTTTGTAAGAAATAGATAGAAGACTCAAAATATGGTTGGAATGGTTGAGTAAGATAAATGAAGGGAACAAATTGACAAATGGCCCAGGGTTCAGGAAAGATGTAGATGATAAATCTGTCCAAGAATTCAAAGGGGTCAAAACAACACTAGAGCTTATTTCCGTAAGGCTTCTCAATCAATCTACTAATTTTCACTGTAGTACAGAAATTTTAAACAAGCCACTCTTGTTCAGAGATGAGGAGAGAAATGGCAGATAGCACAAAGATTGGGATTCAAAACAACACTAGAGATTATTTCCGTTAGGCTTCTCAATCAATCTATTAATTTTCACTGTAGTGCAGAAATTTTAAACAAACCACTCTTGTTCGGAGATGAGAGAAATGGCAGATAGCACAATGATTGGTTTGATCCGCTTTCATTTAACTGCAAAGCTAAAACAGTTGGCATAATAAATAGTCATTATCAGGTTCAAATGAAAGATGCATCTAACAGCACAAACTAGGTTGTCCCAATATATATTATGTAAAGTGTGCATGTTCAAATGAAAGAAGCATCTAACAGCACAAACTAGGTTTTCCAAATATCCATTATGTAAAGCATGCGTGCTGGTCATCAGCTAAATAGACAATCTTTTCCAACATTCCCCAAGGAGTGAGGAAGACAAAAGATATGGCAAAGTATACCAGCACATCTACATATTGCATCCAGATCCCAAAGATTTGAGGCAAGGAAACACACCCACAGTACCAGGTAAGTTAGAAAGTTGATCCATTCCATCCAAAGTTCGAACCCTGCAAAATACCCAGAAAAAGAAAAGTCACAAACTCATCTAACACTACATAGATTTGTTTGGAAAACTAGATAACATAAGCTTATGAACATAAATGATTATGAAAACGGAATCATAGTTAATTTACTCAATTCAAAGCTAACTGTATCATATGGTTTTAAACAGTTAAAAGTCATTTACATGATCTATAGCTGATGCAAAGCATGCAAACACTGTGCATGTTCTTGGGTCTGATGGGCCTAACAAACAAGAAAATTTGCAATGAGAAGAAACTGGCAACCAGGAACGACCCCATCAGAGGGTCAGTTGTAGAAGAGGAGATGGCTTGCCTTTGAATCATAGAACTTCAGGAAGAAACGCGACTTTGGGACATTCAGCTTTGTCTCAAGGATCGTTGCGATTGCACCACTCAGCTTCTTGTTGACATCAGGATTCAAGCCTCCAATGGAAACCAATTCTCCATAGGCAGCGGGTTGCTCTGTTCCACCAAAGGACATTGGAATTGATCCCTTCAGGACAATCATGACATACTGCCAAGTGCCAAGCATGAAACAATACAATAAGCTCCAATTAACATCAAAACTTACACCAATTATGTTGAACTTGTTTTGATATTCAACTGATGTATACAAGATTATAAGATGCCATCAACCAAAATCACTCCCGGATGGATTGTTAATAATTTCCAATTTTCTAGATAATCTCAGATTAGAGGGAATAGAAGTCAGAGAAAACTATAAACATTTCATAACTGCACTATAGCAACGATCAATTGCTCAATTTCCATGACAACAATGAAAAGATTATGCACAACTGCAAATGGGCATCAACAAGTGAAAAACAAAAAAGATTATATTTTACTGATATGAAACAGATGCAAAGTTCCGGTGATCAAGCTATGTGGTTTGCCATCCGCTTCACATTCTGAGAACATCTCTCCAACAGCAAAGGCTTGACCTTCCAAACTTCACACTCACCCATAAATTCCCTTTCTCACCCATTTTGGCCCCCATAATCTCAACCCCCAGTTTGGATCCACATTTGAGTAGAATCCGTTATTGAAAAGCAAAAGATTCCCAATCGCGGATCCAAACACATTTCAGCATTTGGCTTGTCAAACCCTTCCACTAGCTTTTTCAGGTAAAAAAAAACACAGCAAATGAGCTACCCAAACAACTCTTTTCAAAAGTGGGTTTCAAACGCGCAATTTTAAGAATCTCAGCATTTCAAACACACTTCCAAATGTATCCTAAATCTGAATCACATTGATCCAATGTCCATCTTTGCCAATTTTCGCTTTTGATCCCACACAACATACCTCTTCAGTCTTCAATATCTAATCCAGTAATTCCTACCTTGCAATTATCCGAAAAAACCATTCTCACGCATAGACATTTCTAAAATACAGATACCCATAATAATTATTCAATTAAAACTATAAGAAACAAAATCCACTTCTATTGCACATAGTGTTCGCTCTATCAACAATTCAAACTCACGCTATCACAACCAAACAACTCAAGCATCCAAATGTTGACAAAACAAGCGTAGAATCTCTCAAACTCCAATAAATCGGGATCAATCAAGATAAACGCAGAGCACAAACAAGAGATCACTTGAAACAAAATCCTGTAAAAACATGTCAAATCACAGAGAGAGAGAGAGAGGGAGAGAGAGAAGAGACGGCTTCAGGTTTTCCGATGAGTCTGGATACGGCTTTGGAGGCCTCGGAGAGGACCGACGAGGTGTCGATCCCGTCAAGGTTCACGTTCGTCGACAGGTTCAGGCACGGCATCTTCTTCTTCACCTCTCTCTCTCTCTCTCTCTCTCTAAAAAACTACGATGAAACCCTCGTCGCTCACTCTGTCACTAAGCTCCCAAAACGACGGGCGACGGGAAAGAGTGATAAGGGGAACAAAATTACGAAATTATCCCTGAATAGTGATCGGTTCACTGGATCTCTCTCTCTCTCTCCTCTTCGTAATGGGTGGCTTTGGAGTCGTTTGATTTCAGAGAATGGACGGTAGATGGGAAGTGTGGGTGATTTTTTATTATTATTGTTTTTATTTATCTTTTCTTTTGATAGAAAGGCTTTTTTGTAAGCTAAGTTTGGATATAAGATATAACTTATTCTCGGGTATAGAATTATTCTGATATAAGTGGGTATAACAGTAAAATAAGTGATTTTTGTTTGGCTGTATTTTAAATTATTCTCGTTAGAAAATGTAATAATAATTTTTTTATTGTTTTAATAAAAATTGAATAAAGTGTGGATAAATATTTATAAATATAAAAAATAATGATAGTTGATTTGACAAGTGATTTATGAGAGGTGATTTGACATGTGATTTAACAGTGCACCTACATATTCTTTGGGAATAATCTAAAATAACTTTAATTTCAAGGGTTCGCAGAAGTCATATACCATTTTATACCCGTTTATCGAGGCATACATTATCCATGGGTATTCAATGCACCTAAACATCCAAATTCCTCTATTCCTCTTTATTCCTTCTTATCAAATCCCCTATTCCACATCCAAGCTAGGAGAGTAAATGAGAATTTGAAAGAAAATGTTTGTTTTGAAAAAAATAAATTATGATAAGTATGTCTAGATAAGTTAGAAATGAGTCCAATAACTATTTAACAGGGTGTTAAAATTGCTTACCAATAAATATTCTTTTGTACCATTTAATAAAAAAAATCTCAACATACTTTTATACAAAATTACATACCCCAAAAATACATAGCATATCATATTATATACACATCTTTCATATTTATTATCAAAACACACACAATTTATGCAGTTATAATTATCATTTTAAAAGATTTTTTTTCATATCTTATTCACTATTTATTATCACTTTATCTAAAGTGAATCAAACAACAAAAATAGCATTTTCAAAATTTTCAATGAGAATTATATATAGGAAAGAAAACTGCACACAAATTTGTTTATTCTAAGTGGAATATTGCAAAATATCTAAATATAGCAATCGGAACACGAATAACTTTTTTTCACACCCGAAACAGGGTTAGAGAATTCCAACCATACTCATTTTTTTAAATCAGATTTTACTAAAAATTATAGTAAAAAATTATTTAGCATGATGTCTTCGAACATGATTTTAAGTTGGGTTTTTTATATTTAGGTCCCTATAAACCATAGGATTTAGTAATCAATCCCTCACTTCTTCATATTTTTATTTTAATCCCCTGAATTTTGGTTTTAGTCCCTGGGACGGACCTATCCTTAAATTATTTGATTTTCTTTTTAATCTCTGAGAGGGACTAAAACCGAACATATTTTTTAAATCTGGAAACTAAAATGTGAAGAAGTGAGGGATCGATCCCTAAATAGGTATGTTTACAGGGACTTAAAACTAAAAAACCCCTTTAAATTTTACATATATATATTAAAATTTTAGATTTTTTCTAATGACGTGGAATCATTTTAATTAAATTTGAATCATAAAATCTTACAGAGAACAACATACAAAACATCTATATAAAACTTACCATAGTTTTGTGGATTTTTGAACATGTCACTGAAAGGAGTGTATAAATCTGCATAGACAACCTTGCTCCCAGCAAGGGATGCCTGGATCTGGTGTCGATGTGGATTTTTGACGATGTTCGTCGTTAATCCGGTTCTTTCGAACTTGGTTCCGGTCCGTACACGACGCACCGGATCACCGTTCAAAAGATCGTCCAAGCTCGCTCGACCGCTCCCAAAGACGCTGTTGTGATCGCCACTTGCTTTTCCTCAAAAGCAAGAAAAGATGGTTTCTTCTGTTACTCGCCTTTGCCGGGAAATTGTAGATTCTCTTCACGTTGACGCAGCCGGCCACGCAACGCGGTGAAGCTCAGGTACCTCGCACAAAATGATTAAGATTCGATTAGAAAAATGGTGTAGTAAATTATTCTAAAATGAAAAGTAAAAAAAAGAAATTAAATATGGACACTAAAACGTACCGCGTTGGTTTGTTTGGGGAGGGGACTAGTAATGATTTTACTAACCCCTCCCCAAAAGATTTACCCCTTTAAAATGCAATGAAAAATGGGTTGTGATTGATGCACTAAACTAAATGATGTGGATGAGATTAACTAGTAAATAAAAATGAAAATGAAATCAAATCAAATAAAAAAAAAGTTAACAGAAGATAAAACCCTGTTTTATTTTGCAACTTCTTCTTCTTCCTGTCTCTCTCACTGTCTCTCTCTCTTTCTTTTTTTTTGTTTCAAACAGCCCGGACACCTCTTGAATGAAAACCAAAACACACCCCTAAAATCACCAAAACCAAGACCTCCTCTGTTTTTCTCTTTTCTCTTTCACTCACACACACACACACACACACACACACACACCAGAAAATCTTTTTTTTTTTTCTCTTCCTCCTCCTTATCATCCGAAACCTCCTATTTATAGCCCATGAAAAACCATTATTTACTCACTATTTCAACCCCTCCCCTTTGTTGAAAACTAAGCCATCCCAATGATCACCCCATCACTTCACCTTTTCCTTGTACTTCAAATAAACCATAGCCACTCCTTCATTTCCTTAGCCCCCAAGAAAACATTTAAAAATGAACACTTCATCCCCTCTCAAATCAAACCCATGCTTTGTTTGATTTTCACCTTATGCATGGCCATTTTTGTGTACGTGGGGAAGTGATGCATGGGGAGGGACATGAGAAGTGATGTTGGATGTCATATGTATGGTGAGGCATGTATGTATTATGTGAGTGAGTTGTAAAGGTTGGGTATATGATGATATGCATGGTTGATGACTTGTGAGTGTGCATGAGAGGCATGAAAGCGTGTGTGTGTGATACATGAGTGTGTGTGATGCATATATTTATATGGATGCATGGCATTGGATTATACACTTGTGAAATCATAGCAAGTAGAAAAAATAATGTATTTGGAATGAGTATTGAACTGATTTGAATATCGCTAGGAATAAGTAAATTGGATCCTAAACCGGTCAAAATGGGGTATCTATATCTGGGACACCAACTCTGTGAGCTTCGTATTGTAAACGACGGCGTCAGAGTTCTCCTCCTCAACGCACGTCTGGTCGAACAAGTGACTGAACTTCGCCGTCATCTGTATCGGCGTACACCCGATCGGTGATAAACTTGCTATCATGATTTTCCGTCCTCCAAGGTCATATATTTGCTACATAATCCCAAAAAGAAATGTCATTCTGAACTTCTAATTGTAAATATTATAATTGTTTATCAGAGAGAGCGAACCTTAACGATGTCGCGTATCTTCTCTAGTAGAAAATCCTGGTACCCACTGATGTTGTAAACCGAACTACGCGTCGGTAGATCGTAGAAGTTGAAAATGAAGTTGTTACTCCCTGCATTGATCACGATTAGCGCGTTGTTAACGATGCTTGTGGCCGCCTGCTCCCCCACCACGTTCTTGAGCCGATCGATGTACGACTTGAACATCTCAATATTGCCCCCGAGATGGTGGTGGTCAGGTCGTCAAACCTTGAGCCGGTTGAGACGAAGTTCACGCCCATCTTAACGTCCTCGTCCGATAGCTCGGGGTCTAGGAATGGGGGGATGGACTCTTTTAGGCCTAGGGAGGAGGTCAGAAAGTCAGGCATGAACATCCCGTTCGAAAATCTCCCGGTCAGCTGGCCACCGGGGGAGTTCATGTCGTAGGGGGAGTGGTTGGCCTTGACCAAGGTGGCCGTGTAGTCGTTGTTGCCGGAATCCACCGTGGAGTCGCCAAAGATCAAGGCGGCGGGAAATTTCGTGGCGTTGCTAGGCGTGGCATGGCACATAGAGTGACTTAGGTTTAAAATTAGGAGTACAAAGAGGATTATATGTGCCATGACTTGTGATTTGTTGTTTTTGTTATGTGTGATGTTGATGTAAGGGGTACTATTTGTAGGGGTTGAGGACTTAATAGGGGTTACATTACACATGTTATTTTAAATTTTAATAAATATTGATTTTATTTGTGTTTGATGTGATCTTCGTTACCATATGTTTTGCTTGGACTCATGAAAGCGTTTTATAAGTTGTAACTTCTTTTGGGTTGCATTTTTTATATTGGGCACGGATATCCGCACCCCAAGTTTTTAGAAACACACTCCTTTTTAACAAAAAAAAAAAATTTATTGTAGCAGTAAACGAAACCCACCCCGAGGTCGGTAATCTCTCTGGCGACGGTGGTGAATCATGGTCGCCATATGTTTTGGCAAGTGTACCAACCCAGGTCGGGATGCACTCTGGCGACGGTGGTGAAGTGTGGTCGCTCGAAGGCCTGGCGAGCTAAAGTAAGAGAGAATCAATCCACATTTTTACAAGTTTTAAACCAAATAGATAAATTTCACATTTAAACAAATATAACAGACAGTCATAGCAGCATTTAAAACACATCAATATATGATGTTAATATTTATAACACATCAAAATACGATGTTAGCATTCCATAACGAATCATTCATATACTACACTACAAAATACATGTTCAAATTATTTTTATGTTTATTTTTATTTTTAAAAAAAATGAGTAATTGTTTTTATTGGATATGTTATTTATTTTTATATATGAAAAATCAATACAGTCACATGAATGGTTGTTGAATTTGAACATGTATTTTGTTATGTAGTCACGTGAATGGTTGGTTATGGAATGCGAACGTCATATTTTGATGTGTTTTAAATGCTGCTATGACTGTCTATTATATGTATTTAAATGTGAAATTTATCTATTTGGTTTGAAACTTATAAAAATGTGAATTTATTCTCTCTTACTTTAGCTCGTCGGGCCTTCGGGCGACCACACTTCACCATCGTCGTCAGAGGGCATGCCGACCTGGGTTGGTACACTTGCCGGAACCTCTGGCGACCATCATTCACCACCGTCGCCAGAGGGATTGCCGACCTCGGGGTGAGTTTCCGTTTACTGCTACAGTACATAATTTTTTTTTAAAAAGAAAACGAGATGAGTTTCTTGTAACTCGGGGTGCGGATGTCGGCCCCCTTTGATATTTATGCATTCTTGATACGTTTGATTTGAATAGTTGGAGTTACATATTCATGTCGCATTGTATTGTATTTGTGGGTTTTAATTGTAGATTAATTGGGTTTTTGATGGACTGTGATGGACGGTCAAGATTTAGTTTTGGCATGATCGATGATTAACCACATATACCATCTATACATTGTTGATTTGTTTGTTTACAAAATATAAACTTAAAAAAACTTTTTTATACAGTTGTTTTTACATCGTACACTCACATTAACAAAATATATGTATCATTAGAAATTTTTCACAATTTTTTTAAAATGGATTCATGCCATTTAATAGATTATATTTTTTAAAAAAAAAAACATATTTTATTATATGAGATATACTTATTTTAAAATTTTAAAACATGTTAGAATTAAAATTAGAATTGAAAAAAAGACTATTAAGTAACAATTTCCAACTTAAAAACATGCCTTGTCACAATCCTATCCTAACTACATGGTCGATGGAGGGCGGTAAAAAATTAAAAATATGTCTCTTATATTTCATATTTTATTTATGATAAAATACAAGTTTCCCTCATGGATAGGGAAAAAAACTAAAATATATTTAAATATAGAAAATATTCAAATCAATCATTTTTAAAAATTCTATCTAAGAAAATATTCTTTCACAATTTTAGAAAGTAAATAACTTGACTACCCTCATGTTAACTACTGTTTAAACAACAGCACACATACTCAATTGTTTAACACCCAATTAAAGAACATTAGTAAATAATAAATATTTTTTATTTGTGCAAGAAATTTATTATTATTTTTGGTATATTTAAACACACCACTCAGAGGTAAATTGTAAAAATTGAAAAACTTCATTATAAAATATTTTTTTTAGAAATTTTTAAACTTTATAGAATCTTTTAGAGCACTTTTATATGTTTAGTACTATTTTTAAAAAAATTCTTATGCAAGACGTTTATGGAATATAAATACTAAAAAACTGAAAAATAACTTTAAAAAGTTAGAAAAAATCCAAAAAAAATCTTATAAATTTAAGAATGACAATTTTGCGATGTTAGCATTTTTTTGTAGCATGCTTAGAAAATTTAAAAACATGTAAACTCACTCTTGATAAAAATAAATTCTTATATTGATATTATTTTTCAATTAGATGATGGTGTGAAAAGTTTTAAATATGGTGAGAAACAGTTTAAAAATAATGAGACAAATTCATTTGTGTCATTTTAAGTTACGAGATTTTTAAAAATAACTATTTTGGTATTAAATATCCTTATATGACTTTTTTTAGTATTTTTCCCTAACGGCACCTTACTGGTTTGGCAATGGGAAAAGTATTGGGATAAGGGGTAATTATTGAGATAAGTGAGTGGGGGGACAGTTTATCTCCATATAGTATAAAAAATAATTGGGATAAACTGCGGACAGTTGTCCCGATTTTAAAATAAAAATGGAGATATTTTATTTCACCTAAAAGGTGGGATATCATTTATCCCAACTTTTTATCTCAATTTTGACAAATTTAAATATGAACAAAATCGGTGGACTTTTTATCTTCTAAAATTAGGACAATTTATCCTCAATACGCGAGGTTATGAAAAGGAAAAAAATCTATATAACCCCCTATAAATTGTTCAATATCTACACCACCCATGTGTTTTCAAAAATTCCATATAACCCCCAAAACCTATACGTAAATCCAGCTAAACCCACTTAAGTTCTAAACATTTTATTTTGACAATGGGATAAGCGGTGGGATAAAGGATAATTATGGAGATAAGTGAGTGGCGGACAACTTATCCCTCTTTGGTATAAAAAATAATCGGGATAAACTGTGGGCAATTGTCCTAATTTTATAATGAAAATTAGGATATTTTATTTCATCTAAAGGCTGGGATGACATTTATCCCAACTTTTTATTCCAATTTTAACAAATGTAAATATGAACAAATTTGATGAATTTTTTATCCTTTAAAATTAAAACAATTTATCCAAAAAACTTAACTCATTGTCAAACTAGCCCTATATAAATAAATCCTTGTATTCTACTAAAAATGTAAATACACCCCTCCAAATAACAATTTTACTCTAAAATAAAACATTTTCTTTTTTCCTTGAGACACTTGCCTCTCCCAACCCCCAACCATGGCCCTCACCACCCCCCAGCCCCCCAATCTTCATCACCCTTTCTAATATCCATTGTTTATATTCATCTTCAACATCCACGGCGATGTCGAAAATGGTGAACCTTTTTTATGCTTGTATATGTTTTGTTTGATTAGGGGCGGACCTACAAAGGGGTTAGTGGGGGGCGATGACACCCACTGAAATATTTGAAACCATATGGGGTTGTTTGTTTGGTAAGTAGAGCATAAAAAAAATGTTACAAGGGGCTTTCACTGTTTTACATTTAGGAAAACGAATGGTGCCAATAGAGTTGAAAAAAAAGGATTCAAGTATTCAACATAGTTCACACTCAATATTTCTTCTTTTTAAGGTTTGTTTTTTGACAGGGGCATTCGGCCATATTGTGTGTTTTAAACTTTTTATTATTTGTTATTTAATCTCTCTTTATTTCTCTTATTCTCTAGATCAACATATTCACTTGACTTTTTTTCTCCTTATTATCTACACACAACTGACAACCATTCACAATCAGATAAGGATAGAGCACCTTATTTGATTTTAAATTTCTTACTTTGACATACATTTTTTTTTTACCATTGAACGGCATTTTTATCAATTATTAATTTATTATATACTTTTAGATTTAGATTCATTCAAAACTCTTGTTTTTTTTAGTAGAGACTTAGAAATATTTAGATTGATTGTTTGATTACTCAAATAATTTAATTAATTCTTATTTTTTGTAAATCAGTTATGGAAAGATTTAATAAAATGATGCAATCTTGAACTTTAAAACAATCATCATTTGATGATGACACTAATGATATTGTCCAAAAAGATGAAATCCCTTCAAAAAAAGGTCGTGTTAGTTTAAATTTAGACAAACTTAAATCTGATATGGGGTTAAGATTAAAGATTTCATATTATAATGTATTGTATGGGGGATGATTGGAAGAATGATTGCTTAGATACATACATTGAGAGAGATGTATTTGAAACAATCTATATTACTATATAAAAGGCTCTTAAACCAAAAACCTACCATTTGACCTAATTGTCCCTGTCAATTCATTCAATCCCATTACAATCCATTCACATCACTTTAATGACAACCATTTTTTCATTTTACCCTTACACTTCTCTTCAATTCCAAGAAAATCCATTTACATCATTTTAATCTCATTTATAGTATTTCATAATACATACATTTCATTATGCAACATATTCATTAATCTATAATTAAAATTGGTTATTATAATATTATTAGGATACTCTTACATTTCTACTCAATCCCATGAAAATCTATTTACAACATTTTAATTTCATTTATAGTTTATTATAATACATACATTTTATCATGTAATATATTGATTAACTTATAGTTAAATTTGATTATCATAATATTATTAGGATAAGACATGATATATTATACATTAATAATATAATTCGCAAAAAAAATCCCATTTCATATAAAAAACATGATACATTAAAAAAAGATATCAAATATTAATGTAATTCACATCTATTAACATTTATTTAATTCACACATATTTGATTAGCATTTACTCTATTCACTTGGATTTTTCGACTCTATTAATGCCCCAAATAATCAATGGCCCATAAGATCTACCCAACAAAAAAATATAATTCACAGTAATTAAAATGTAATCCAATAAAAAAAACAAACGTATAAAATACTGCTATAAAAAAATATTGCTATAAAAATAGACAAATTCGGATTTGAGCTTTGTGTGAATTCAACAATAGATTTAATCCAATGAAAATCCATTCATATCATTGTAATCTCATCCATAATTTATTCATATTTTCATCTTATCATGCATGACATATTAAAATTTTAAGCTTCACATTTCATCATACTTATATGATGACTACTATAGATATATCATAAAATAATATTAATCATTTACATCATTTATGATAAAATTACATTCATATGCCGACTTATCCATGAAAAATTTTCTTTACATCAATTATGATTAAATTACATTAATAAGCTGACTAAATTTATATTAATATGTTTATTATTTTAAATTCATATTTGAATATCATAGTATTATTAGGATAAAAGAATTCTTATAAAATGAAAATATATTCAAAATATAATTCCCAAAAAGAAAATTCTCATTTCATATGCAAAGACATGATACATTAAAAAAAGTATCAAATATTAATGTAATCTCTTCATTATAGATTTCCAAATTATGTTATGACTATTCAATACACCCTTCAACCTCCACCTATGAAATGGCCACCCTCATTCATCCACCCTCCATTCAATCTCTCCTGATCATTCATCCCCTCTCCATTCAATCCCTTCATCTTCTTCTAGAGACCGGTTGATGCTCTTCCACAAACCCCCAAATTTATTTATGCAACATTGAAATCTCATTCATTGCCATCCTCATTCCTTTGGATAAATGAATCTATCATCTCTCTCTCTTTTCTTCTCTCTCACAAAATTTTTTTTACCTTAGGAAGGTGAGTTAATCTTTTGTAGCTATGATGTTCATTTTGGACTTTTATGTTGCAAATAAACTAAATCTGTTATTTTTTCATTTGGTTCCTCTTTTTAAAAAAATTGGCATGTATCTACTGTTAGAATAAAAAAATTCTCAAATAAGAAATTTGTTTTCCCTTTAACAGATTGATCTTCGATTCTCTATTCTGATTGGAAGTAGCGCAACAGTGGATCTGGTAGTTATTCATACATCTTTTGTAATATAATTTCATTATGATATTTTTATCATCAAAATAGAGTACCATTTTTTTCTATCTAATCATGAGAATATTATGATTTCCGAATTTAATTGACTATTTATCCAATTTTAAAAAATTTACTATTTGAAAATTTTTCCTCAATTTAGCTCTTCATAATACAGGATGTGTAGCTGTCTTCAAATTATTAAATATGGTGATATTAAAATATTTTATTTTAAATTTATTATCCATGTCAATTGTTAATTTTTGCATTCACCATGTTTGAGTTTTAATGATACGGTTTATAATATTACCACTCTCCGTCGATCAGAGAACCCATATTCATAGTCTTGTTGATTCAAATTGTTGACCTCATTATTTATATTTAAAAAAAATTTACCAGTGGACTATAAGTGCAACATTTTCCATTAACTAAAAACAACTTTGATTATTCTACGTACTTCAAATTACGTTACTGGAAATGCTTTGCCAATAACATTATAGGTTATTGATATGAAAATATCATAATGAAATTTCGGTTGAGATCCACTCTGTGTTTTGAAATAAAGTTTGTGGTTGATCCCATTTATGAATTTATACAACTTCATTTATTTTATTTTTCCATTTGCATGGTACATAGAAACTTTGAAGTTATTCATATCTAAAGATCAAAAAAAATAATTTCCTAGATATTAGGGATTAGGATATATATGTGAGTGATGTGATGGCGCCTATTTAAATTTCATATTTTTATATTTTACCCTGGGAAACCCATCCAGGTTTTGCAAACCTGGATATGTTTCTACCATACCCTCGATAAACTTTGTCACCACATCTACAATCACAAACACTAATAAAAAATAATTCCTTCAAACAAACAAACGTGAATATCAAAGAACCTAATCTTCGCAGATTAACAATGAAATGTTTTATATAACAATAGTATTTCAATTAATTCATGTGAAGCTATATTAACAAGTTTGATTTCATTTTTAAATATTTGTTAAATTTCAATTTTCTTATAAATATTTTTTCGTATTGGGATGTCTTGTACTTAAGGGGTTGTAAACCTTTAAAAAGGAATGAATAAGATGTTTTGATTTATTTGTGATATTTATTATACTTTTAATTATTTATGACTTTATCTTCTTATGTTCTTATTGTAGTGTATTATCTTCAACTATTTATCTGGTTGCATCATATTCTACGTCCACACCACCTTTAAACCAAAACAAGTAAGTTACCAACGTCCCTGAATATGATATATATATATATAAATATTATTTCATATAATGCCCTTTATTCAAGCATTTGAAGGATTTTATTACATAACATCCAACCTAATGGAAAGGAAACCTAATAATTAATTTTGCTTTCTTAAAGAGAAATTGTTTATATTTATTGTTGTATTTAAATTATTTATTTATTGTACATGTGGGTGTCATGCAAGATATATATTCATACTACAATGTTCAAAAATAAAGTTGCATAAATTTACTGATAATGATAAAGTTGCTTAAATTTTTTCCTTTGATTACTCTTTTTTTTAAATTTGGCATGTCTCTACTGTTGGGAGAAAAAATTTTCAAATAATAAATTTGTTTTAAGAATAAAAAGGATTGTATTGTTTGTCTTCCTTTAAATGACTCTTAAAACACTTCTAATTTCATTTTTATCCTTCTCAATTTATGCAAATCTGTCATTGTTCCAAATGCATTCATTATTCATTCATTCATCCACCCCCTCCATCTCTTCGTAATGTATGTCTTTTTAAATTCTTGAAAATCTGTACTTGTCATATGACTATGCATATTCTTGAATTCAATTTAATCATCCTTCAAGGAACAATAAATACCAAATAATTGTGTATTGTTGAATTCTTTATGAACTACTTCAATTTAGAATTCAATGAGATTCACATATTTTATTCATATCAGCCATGGTGGAGATGAGCACTGCTTGGATATAAAAGTTGATATTGGTGATGTGTGGACCGTATCCTAAAGATCTCCAAACGGGTTAATGTTAATTTCTCTCTATATTTCTTTTATTTATTTATTTATCTTTGGTGGATAGTTCTGATTTTATGATAATCATCGAAGCATCGTGGAGGCGATTAATCTGACCATTTTGTATTCATATTATGCATGTCTAAGGTTTTTTTTTTTGGAGAGTTACACCCAATAAAAAGGAAAATATTTTTATCTCATATGGTTTCTTCTTTTTATTTGTTTTGTAGAATTATACAATTAAAGTCTGAATAATGAGATTGTATGAAAGTGCAAAAGTAAACAAATATTCATGTTAGAATACTACTGTAATTTATGAATAATGAGAATTAAAGTGTTACGATTATTATGCAATCATGTGGAGGGCTAAATTTTAGATGAATTATTATATATGATCGAGTTGTGTCATGCGTATCAAAAATTTTGAATTTATTTGCTTTATTTTTTTAATGGGATAAAAATCTTAAAATGTTCCACTTTTATTAATTAAAAACTTTTGGATAACAAAGTTGGTCACTTTTTTAAATTTTTTGTCACTGATCTAAATTTATTTTTATTGACTTATCTTAACAAGCATTTAATGCAACTTAATATAGTTAATATTTGTAATTCAAATCAACAAAATAATCCATGTGCATCGCACATGCACATTAGCTAGTATGATAATAAGACTATTATGATGAATTTTCAAAATATGAAAGCCTGTAGAAGAATGCTTTGATAATAACATGATATTATAGATTTTTTGAAAACATCAATCCACTTATGAAGTTTTTTGAGATACAATATGTACTACTTTCATTGTGTTATTGTCATTTTAGTGCGAAGTGTAAATTTAAATTTAATTGTATATTAGTGATAGCCTCCACTAGAAAAAAATTCTGGATCCACCACTGGTTTGATAGAATGCTCGAACCTTTTTTTTTATAGTCTATATGCATATAACAGAGGTTAATTTATTTGACCATGGCCTCAACCACCAAAACCCCATTGTCTCCTCAGAAATTGAACAATTTGTAGGGGGTTATACGAATCTTTCCATTAATAAAAAGACCACGCAGAAGGCTGAGAACTTCACATTGTTTTCAGCCATAAAATTCACTCAATGGTCTATAATGCTACAAGTGACCAACCAAAAATAAAATCCTAGTCCCTCTTTTCCAGATGGAAAGTGTCCCACTATGTTTTAATTTTTTTAGAAGGCATGTGCTTCTCTAATGATTTAGATACTTTAAAATGCTTTGAGTGAATTGAATGCATTATATACTCTTCTATAGAGTTTTCACGAACTAGACTACAAAAATGACAATTTTCATCTTTCACTTAAATATGACATGCATTTAGATAAAAGGTCAGTTACTGTGATCTAAAAGGAGAATTTTAACCAATGAGAGGAAACGTGGAGAATAATTATTTTATTTTTATTCAAATTTCATTAAAAATTAAAATAAAAGACTGTAGTATGATGTCTTCAATCATAATTTTAAGTTTTACATGTGGGCGCGCGTGTGTATTTGTGATATGTGACATCCATTTAACAAAATTTCATCAAGCCCTCAAATCTAACATTTATGATCCATCCATCAAAACTTTAATTATTTTTGTAAAATAGACGAAAGGAAACCAAAACTTCTGGTCATAAATTTAGGGTTAAGCATTCCCATAAAAAAATTGACTAAGAAAGAACACACCACCAAAAGGTTGGCATAATTCAACACTAGAACACCTAGTTCACTAACAAGTGAATTATTTGGTCAGATTTTCTCATAAGAGTTTGTCGAGGACATTGTCGATCATGTATTTGGAGAGGGACTTGTATACGGCCTGAGTCGGGTGAATCGCGTCAAAGAATATGAATTTGGATGGATCAGAACAGAGTGGGGTCAAGGCGGTGCAGAGGGGACCCATCTCTACACGCCCCGTTCCACAGCACCCTCTCTTCGTCTCCTCAAAACCTGTTCACTCAAATAAACAAAAATTAGTACTTAATAAATAATCTCATATTTGAATAGCGGAATAAGCGGGTAATAATTTAGATGAAATAATTAACCAATCATCCTTATATGTTCTATTTCTTTTTACAATTCATCATCCATCTATTATATATAATTATATAGAAGTTATCAAACTTATTAAAGGATGATAGAATAATTATAATATAAAAAAAAACTACACATTATTATTTATATCATGAGAAAAGTTGTTAGATGAGGGTGAAGCATCCTAACAATGATAGGGAAAGAGTAACAAGAAGATGAGATAAGGGGTCATTCCTCATTAGGTGGTTATAAGTGACTAAATTATGAAAGAATTTTTTGTTTGGTAATTTTTTTAAAATACTGATTTGGGTGTTTTAAATATTTAAGAGTATTAGATTACTTTTTCTTTAATATTAACTAGATTGCATGACTGCACCAGAGAATCCTATTAATCATCGAACCTTTGATGAATCACAATATACATTGTCTTAATCTAATAATAACATGGCACATGTTTTTTGTGATAAGAGAAATGCGTTTTCTCTAAGAAAAACCAGTTGATTTTTTTCATTATCTTTAACTGATATCCAACTCCAACATCAAATCAATATATAGAATTAGCTAGCGGTGCAAAAAAATAAATAAATATGATGAATTATCAACCAGCAATTTATATCCTCAATTAAACTTGAATCATAAAATCTTACATCGAACAACATACAAAACATCTATATAAAACTAACCATAGTTTTGTGGATTTTTGAACATGTCACTGAAAGGAGTGTATAAATCTGCATGGACAACCTTGCTCCCAGCAAGGGATGCCTGGATCTGGGACACCAACTCCGTGAGCTTCGTATTGTAAACGACGGTGTCGGAGTTCTCCTCCTCAACGCACGTCTGGTCGAACAAGTGGCTGAACTTCGCCGTCATCTGTATCGGCGTACACCCGATCGGTGATAAACCTGCTATCGTGATTTTCCGTCCTCCAAGATCATATATTTGCTACATAATTATATAAAAAAAGTGTTATTATGAGCTTCTTATTGTAAATATTGTAAATATGCGATTGAAACACTGAGTTTCTTAAAATAAGAGATTGAACCTTAACGATGTCGTGTATCTTCTCTAGTAAAAAATCCTGGTACCCGCTGATGTTGTATATTGAACTACGTGTCGGTAGATCGTAGAAGTTGAAAATGAAGTCGTTACTCCCTGCGCTGATCATGATTAGCGCGTTGTTAATGATGTATGTGGCCGCCTGCTCCCCCACCACGTTCTTGAGCCGATCAATGTACGACTTGAACATCTCGATCTGCCTCGACATTGGTATGGCCCCCGAGACGGCGGTGGTCAGTTCGTCGAACCCTGAGCCGGCTGAGGCAAAGTTCACGCCTGTCTTAATATCCTCATCCGACAACTGGGGGTCCAGAATGGGGGGATGGACTCTTTTAGGCCTAGGGAGGAGGCCAGAAAGTCAGGCACGAGCATCCCATCCGAGAATCTCCCGGTCGGTTGGCCGCCGGGGGAGTTCATGCCGTAGGGAAGGTGGTTGGCCTTGAACACGGTCAGCATGTAGTCATTGTTGCCAGAATCCACCGTGGAGTCGCCGAAGATCAAGGCGGCGGGGAATTTCGTGGCGTTTCTAGGCGTGGCATGGCACATAGAGTGACTTAGGTTCAAAATAAGGAATATAAAGAGGAATATATGTGCCATGACTTGTGATTTGTTGTTTTTGGTAATGTGTGATGTTGGTAATGTGCCATGACTTAATAGGGGTTACATTAGACATTGATATTGTTAGTTGAACGGCAATGGTTATTAATGATATTCTAATAAATATTATTTGTGTATGATGTTATCTTCGTTACTATGTTTTGCTTGGACTCATGAAAGTGTTTTGTAAGTTGCAACTTCTTTTCGATATTTATGTGCATTCTTAATATGTTTGATTTGAATAGTTGGAGTTACGTATTCGTGTCGTGTTGTATTTGTGTTTAATTAAGTTTTTAATGGACCGTGATGGACGGTCAAGATTTAGTTTTGGCATGACGGATGATTAACGTTTGTATAGTGTTATTAGGGCTGGTAAACGAATCAAGCCGCTCGGGCTCGACTCGATTTAAGCTCGTTCAAGCTCGTTCAATTAGACAAATGAACAAGTTTGAACAATTTTTAAAACTCGGTTAGGCTCGGGAGCTAGATCGAGCTTTATTTTGTGTTCAAATTTGACTCATTTGTGTTATAAAAAACTTAGTTGAAGTTTGATTAAACTCTTTTCTACAATCAGAACATTAAATCAATACAAAGTTATGATCGTTTACTCATGAATTTGGCTTATTTATGCTAAATTTTATTTTTAACCCCGACAAACCCTAAAATTAAGAAGAACGCTAGGCTCGTTGAAGCTCGTGAACTCGGCTCGGCTCGTTTATAAATGAGCTGAGCTTGAACATATCAAAGCTCGGCTCGTTTACCACCCCTAAGTGTTATTAGGCAAACCCCTTGCAATGTCATCTATCCAATGATTAATTGATTATTTACAAAGTGTAAACCTAAAAACATGCCTTTTCATAATCCTGATGCACATCTATACAACGTTTGTTTGGGGTGTTTTTTAAAAACCGATTATTAAAGGGGCGGTGTTCCTTTGAAAGTATGGAACAAACAAATTCAAATATACACACACATATATATAACACGTCTCACATTTTTTTAAAGGAGACGTGTTATTTATAACACGCCACCTTTGTTATGCTGTTTAAAAAAACAACACCCCATGGGATGCCATTTTAAAACAGGAGACATGTTACCATAAAAAACTTAATCAACGCTGATGTGATAGTGCTAACCGGATCCAGGGTCAGAATATGCAGATAAAAAGGGGTGGGATTAAAAGTAAAATTAAATCATTAGGCCGGGTTAATCACAAAAATTTCTTGTTTTCAACCATAAGATTCTCTCTCATTGGGATCTATCTATAAATGCTTCAGCCTTCAATAGGCCAACCAAAAATAAAAACCAAATTCAGCCTTTTCCAGATGGAAAATGTCCCAGTGTTTTGAATTTTTCAAGAAGGCATATGCTACTCATAAATACTTTATTTGAATGAATTGAATACATAGTATGTACTTTGTCTAACCGAATATATACTCTGAGAGTTTCCACATAGTAGACTATAAAATGACTCATTATAAACACCCTTTCCATTATTTCACCTAAATATGACACAGAGTTCGATGAATGGTCAATTAAGTAACTCTGATCTAGAAGGAGAAATCCTCGTTCATAAAATTCTAGTAGATCTTGTGAAAGGATAAATTTTACGTTAAATGTCCATGGATAATTATTTGATTGAGATATTCCAAATATAATTTTCTCAAGTGTTTCAATAGAAGAAGAAGGAAAATGAATGTTTGGTTGTCAAATTGGCCCGCTCAACCAAGCATGCCAAGTTGACAACCTAAAAATCTTGGGGACAGCAAAGACAGTGCCGTCGATACAGACTCTGATGGCAATAATTTCTCAGCTGTTGTAGGTAAACGTGATTCAGACTCAAAAGTCACTACCAAAGAAAGCAAAGTTTCTTTTGCAGTGGCCGATGACCCCTCTTTTTTTGTTTTTCTTCTTTTAGCTCCCGTTTGAATTAAGGAATTGAGTTATTCTGAATAGATAACTGTACCAGCATATATAACAATTTTACAGGAATAAGAGATTTTTTATTTGATTGTGTTTTTTTTCTGTTTGATTGTGTTTTTTTTTTATTCTCATTGAAAAATGTAAGAATATAGGTTGAATTGTTTGGTTGATAAAAAACAAAATATAAATAAAGTGTAAAAAAATTGATTGACGTGTGGACCCTTTGATGTATGAAAGGTGTTAATAGGTGATTTGATGTAATAAAGTGTAAAAAGTTAATTTAATATGTAGGCTCATGGGAATAGATAAATTGATTATAGCTTATCCTATGGGTTACTTAAAATTATTATACTCTCTTATACTTGTTTAAACTGGCTTAGTAATACCAAGTTATACTATGTAAACAAACAGTCTTATATCACCCGTTACCCAAACGGGCCCTTATAGAATAAAAGGCATAGGAACTGGCCACAGAAATCCAATGATAGATTCAGTCACAAGTATGCACACAGTTTTATGATGTTTGTATTGAAAAAAAAACTATACGTCTATACATACATACAGCTTGTCTAGTATTTATCACAATATTAAAAAGGTAAAACTATTAGACAAATGCAGAGACTGTAAAGTTCTTGTGTGTGGATATTTGTGGTTTCTCTAACAGAAAATTTGTCACATGAGATTCTATTGAAAATAAATATGAATCTACTTATATATATACACACAAAAATTAAAAGACGAGAACAAATTCTTGAAAGATATCTCACCACATGTGGTAGACAATCTTCAGGAATCAGGACTAAACAGACAGTATAAGTGGCCACAGAAATAGTCGAGCCACACGAGGTTGCAGCAGCAGTTCATAATCCTGACCTTATTTCAATGGATGGGTTGAGCTACCCTCTCAATGATCTCCTTCACCTCAACCACCTTCGCTCCTACCCGCTCAGGCCACTCTTGATTTCCCAAAACCTCTGCATAATACTATATATGAAAAATAAAGGAAAGAAATTGAACCAGCCACATCTGTATTTGGGAGATTATATCAATGAATGAATTATAAAAAAAATAGGCCTGGAAAAATTAGAATAGAATGCAACGCGGAGATATTTTACCTGGACATATATTGGTGTTTCCTGAACAAGCCCAAAAATCCAGAGACTTGTAAAAGTCCACCCATCCTTCTCTTCCCCTCTCAAGATATATGTTTCAAGTGATTCTCTCTGTGTGAGTCACCAATGTATAGAGACAAAGATTAACAAAACTAATAGAATTTCCTAAACTTAAGGGATCACTAAAAGTTAAAATATTAATCAGCAACTGTACTGAATAAGTTGCACTATGAAGAAAAAAATCAACAGATTAAGACCACGTCATACTTAATTCAAGTGCAAACCAAGGAAATACATTTGAAGTGCATTATGGAACACAATTTACTAGGATTAGTATGACTTAAAACTAATGATTATTAGATGTAAACCAAACCTTTTCTGGCTTATACAATGGTCTAGCAACTTTGGTTATGTTACATAAGAACAAAACTTAATCAACAGAAATTTGGAAATGTGAAAAATGCAGTTGATGAACAACATGAATAGAGGCATTGCTGTAATTAACAGGATACAGTTCTCCATTGCAATGCGTGCACCCTTCTGTCATGATCTTAACTGCCATTGATCTTCCACCATCCATTCATCTTGGAGTCTTGCCATTTGTTTTGTTTTTTTTTTTAGCTTTTCCAATTGTTTACTGGAATACCACTGGGAAACCAAACATCCTTTGTGATCAACTTGTAGGGATGAACAAGACGGTGTCTGTTTTGATCTTTTGAAATACATATGCCCACATTTTCTTTTAAAAAAATTGTAGGGAAGAACAGGAGGATATGTGGAGTCACATAAATGATTTTCAGTTTCATAGCTCTCCTCCAGTTGAGCTTTGGCTTAACTTCATCAGCTCACCATTCATCAGTGGACAGATCCTTAGGAGGCTCAAAAACAATCATATGGGGAAACAACTCCAAGAAATCCTTTGTAACCCTTTCTCTCAGTTCCGGATATGGTATGAGACCTTTCAAGATAACGCGGTAAGGGAGGAAGATGGGCGGGTCAGGAGACTGCCTCATCTCATCGTAGAATTCCATGGCTATTTCAGTCAAACCAGCATCCGCATAGGCCCTGATGATATCACCATAAAAGTGCTGATCAAAATGGACTCCCTCACTCTTCATATCATCCCAGACCTGCCTTGTGTCTTCAATCCTCTTGTTCCTCGCCAGCATGATAAACATGTCTCTGTAAAAGAACATGTCTGGTCGGTACCAGATTTCTTTGCGCACTATCTCGTATATCTGTGGATGAAGCAAGACAAAGAATCAGCTTTCATTTTAATTTTCATCAAACTATGGACTCAGAATCTTTTTTCTCATGAATTTTGTTTTGGAGGTATCCCAAACCCTTTGAGGCAAGGACCTGGGTAAGTCAAGGGTGGTGGGAATCGAACACGCACCAATGGGAGGAAACCCATGGTGTTAGCCAACTCACCAAGACCCTGGTGGGTTTGTCTCATGAATTTTTTTTTTGTCTCAAGTTAATGATTAATGTTGATGAAAACCAAAATAAAGCAAGTTTATCTCCAAAATAAGTGGATTGATATAAGAATATGTTGGAACATGTTGCTTGGAAAGGAATTTTAGGTTTTTGGATTGCCTCTTATAGTAAACAAAAACCAAGCAAGAACGAAGAAGATGAGGATGCTTCACGTGCAAAGAACTTTGTTGTTCTATGGTGATGTCATGGGCTACTTATCCCACGTGAGATAAGCAGAAGCTCATAAACAGGCTTGCCCAAGAAAAAGAAACAAAGACTTGCATGAAGGGGGGAAATCATATTAAATCCACAATCCTCCCCATATAAAATTCACGGGATTCAGATAGATGACCTGGTCCTGCACAATACACCTAGAAAGCTTTCAAAACAATTAGCCAGACAACCATCCTGTCTTAGTCATGATTATTTACATCTGCATCCACCATCAATCACCCCCGTCTCTATAAGATCTTCCAAAATATCAAGATAAGTATACATCTCACACTGGGAACTTGTATGACTTTTCTGAAACATAGCAATCTACCCCACAAGCCAATCTTTAACTTGTGCTGCTTGCCACAAGCACACTCCATCCTTGCCACCAGTCTGGAATTCAGGAATAATTCGGCACAGATAACTATTCGCAATTCGATATTGTTCGGGTTAAGCTCAGAGAAAAAAAAATAGTATAAGTTCCTGAAAAATTTTAAAAATATATGAAAATAGAAAAATCACTAATATTAAAAAAAAATCATGATTCTCAGTGATATTATAATATTGAAACATTGAAAGATTTCTGAATTCCTTCAAAGAAAAACAAAAGACTTCCGAATTACAGTTATAATATTTGAATTCAGGCAAAATCATCAAAAACTGACAATAAAAACTAGTTGAGCATTTTTTTTCCTTTTTGGTTTTAATTCATTGCACAAATGAAATATGCATCATGCAATAAATATATATTTAGTTTATTTAATACGTGAATTATTGAATAAGATATGTATTGCTAATGAGACATGATTTATAAGGGAACTGGTGCACTCCATAATTAATCAATAATTCATGATATTTCATAACAAAGCACTTCATCGCATCCATCACAAGCCTAGTTGTAGACGCGGTCGCCCTTGATCACTTCCCAACTTCCAACACAAGTATACAGCCCACACAGATGCACACTGGGTATTTGCATGATTTCTCCTACGCACAGAGATCTAAGCACAAGCCCAATCTCAGCTTGTGCAGTGCCTGCATCCATATCACAATCCTATATGTAGATGTGCTCGACCTTGATCCAAGACAGCCCAACCACATCCCTCTAATGCACGTATACTCCTATAATAAATGTGCATCTCTGGCGATGCAGAAGCGCCGCCTGAAATCAAGCTTGTGATTGAAAGCATCCATGGTTTAGTTGAATTTATATAATGTTAATAATGATGGAATCAATCAAGATTTTACTATCCCAATCACATTTCACATATTTCTAGCGATTCTGATTAAGACTGACAATTCAAAAACATGAAATTCTGATTAAACAACAACAGCAAACCAAGCGATGGTGAGAGGGAGACCTTCATGGAGAGGAAGACGAGGTCCTGTCTCTGCAACTCCATGAGCACCGACGTGAGGTCGGACTTGAGTAGCCGAGACACGCGTGTCCGAAGGAACCCCTCGAGCCTCCCCCCGCCTCCGCCGTCCGATCGGTGGAGCCTCTTCATCTCCCGCACCACCATCAGGCCCTCCTTCCCCATCTCCTTCTTCCTCCTCCACATCGACAGGCTCTCCCTCCCCGCCTCCGCCCCCTCCACCGCTGCCATTCCCCTGCGGATCGCCCACCATCCTCCGCCGCCGCCATGGAAGGCGAGATCTCGAGCTAGGGTTAGGGTTTTAGGTACTGATCGAAGCGAGCGGAACATCGGGTGGCAAAATTAATAATACGGGAATATGGCTTTATTATTATTATTATTTACAATTACCACACTTTGATAGAGAGTGTCTCTCCCAATTTTTTTTTTTTTTTTCTTTTGGAAGGACATAAAATTCTTGGGTTTTTTATTTTTAACTCCCCATAAATTATCGTATTTAGCGATCGCTCCCTCACTTTTTCGTATTTGTGTTTTACTCTCCAGATCTAAAGGATAATTCATTTTTACTCCCTACGAGGGATCTATTTATAAATTATTTAATTTTCTTTTTAGTCTCTGATAGGGAGTAAAAATGAATCATCCTTTAAATCTGGGAAGTAAAACCCAAATACGAAGAAGTGAGGGAGCGATTGCTAAATACAATGATTTGCGAGGAGTTAAAAATAAAAACCCAAAATTCTTTCAAATAACAGTCAACAAACAGGTGGAGCAAAAAATAATAAAAATAATAATAACAACAACAACAACTTATATATAATTATCCATGTTGCATATTTGACTCTAAGGGTGCGTTTGGTTGTGCGATTGTAAAACTGATTCTGCAGGAATCTGCGATTGCAAACCTGATTCTGCAGGAAGCTCACTTTCTCAGCTTTTTGAAATCGCAGCTTTTGGGCACTATTTGCCTGCAATCGCTGGATTTAAAACTGCGATTACAAAACTGTTTGGTTGCGCGATTGCAAACGTAGCTTCCTGTAATCGCAATCGCAGCGCAATCGCGCAACCAAACGCACCCTAAGCCTTTTCAGTTATATCAAAAAATTATTTTTTTCATAACAAGAAAGAAAATTATGTTATCATTTTAGTGTGGATATCAATTTTGAGATTGATGTACGAGTCATCATATTGATAAATCATTTTCTTTATCATGAGATCTATAATAAAATTATATTAATACGTAATGATTGGATTTTGCTAGTTCATCACTTTAGATAAGAGACAGAGATTCTATTCATTAAGATCCTTGGAAAATTAAAATTTTGATAAATCAATCCTTTTGAAAAGTTTCATAAATGTCTTTATTTGTAACCCTCAAATATGTTTGTTTACATGCACCACCCAAAATTATGTTTTAATTTATACCACCCTTTCACTTAAAGATTTTTTTTAAAAATAAGGTAGATAACTGCTACCAACCATTTTCTTTGGGAAAAGAGTTAATATAGATCTGAGTGGGGATGAGAGGATATAGAATATAAAGATACTACTAAACTAGAGAAAATTGTTGTTCTCCAAAGGGTAGCACTGAGGGGTCGATAGGTTATCGACTCAGAGACGGTGCCGCACCCGCGCAAAAAGCTACATGACCACCTCGATTACTCCTCCTCCAATGAGCACCCCCACCAAAGCGCGTGCCCAATCCCGAATGAGTAACGCCGTGAACTCCCACATGTCCTCATACGCCCTCGTACCATTGAAAACAACCTCATTCCGCGTACGTCATACCACCCAAGACCCTGCTGGAATGACCAAACTAGTGATTCTTCGTGCATGCCCAGGGGTTGATCGGGCTCTCAGGTCCACTCCTGCTTCTCACATCTCTTCAGGCGAAAGAAAAGGGGCATAGGGAAGTAGCCGCACCGACCATCCGCCACAATGCCCGAGCAAGACTGCATTCACAAAAGAGGTGTGGGATTGTTATTGTTTTTATTTTCATGACCCTCCTCGTTTGTTATGAAACATCTCTTGCTTCTATTAAACCTCAACTCTTTTTTTCTCGGTCACTCCTGGCGGCACAACGTCCTCGTTGTACACATTCCTCTCGCTCCTTACCAGATCACTCCTCCTCGCACATAATCTCATTGCACACAGTTCCTACCACACACAGTCTTCTTCTTCCTTGTCGAATTAGTCTTTGAATGTGTCATTGAATCTGTGTTACATGGTTGAATGTGTAAAGAAGCAGTTGATACATAAACGATCGTCAATTCACATAATAGCCCGAATATATCAACACCGCATTTGTCTATATAGTGGTCAATGGTCGACAATGAATACGTCAATGCATAGAGCTGGAATTGGAACTGAAAATAGATCTGAGTATAACCATGCTTTTATATATATATATATATATATATATATATATATATATATATATATATATATATATATATATATAAGACGGAAAATGTTATACCCAGGTCGGTTTCCAGCCCGAAATCCAGCCTCCACGTCAGCTGGACACTTTTTCAGGTCGATGACGTGGCTGCCACGTAGATTTCCACTCAGCTCGTAAAACCAAATTAGCTTTGGCGGGACTTTCTGGGTTTGATTTTGAAATTTGAAATTCAAAAAGTAAGTGATGTGATGGAAGCCAGTTCGAGATGTGACGGCGGCTGACACCACAATCGAGGTGTATTCATTTATGGTCCGATATGCTACATTTAACAGAGCATATGCGTCGATAAACAATTCACAGAAATCGAGGTATACTTTGTTTCACACTCTGTTACAGAAATCTCTGTCTCACACATTTTCCCCCCTGACTTTTTCCTCTCTCACTGTCTATCTCCCTCTCTCCCCCCTCCCTCCCTTGTAAACTTAACTCTTCAGTCTTCACCTCTCTCTCTCTCTCTCTCTCTCTCTCGCTCTCTCTCATCCTCTCTTTTATTCGTTTGATGGTGTCTGTCGACGTCTTTTGGATGAGTCAAGCATGATCCCCTTCTCCCCCACTCGAATCGGCTTGGTTTTTTTGAACGACGGCGTCGCCTCAACCGCCTATATCTACTTTTTTTTCGTTTTTGAAATGTTTAGATCTTTTAAAATTCACCATACCAGGTTTAGTTAGAAATTGCAGCTTTACCTCTTTTTTTTCGTTTAGAATTTTTAAATCTGAAAAATCAACTTTTCATCTCCACCGCTGTTTTATTCAGTTCATCATTTTTAATTATGAACAAAAAATCAACATGTTTTTTCACCTCCACCGCTCTTCTATTTAGTTAGGAATTTGAATTTAGAAAAAAAATCATTATGTTTTTTCGCCTCCAACGCTCCTTCACCCAGTTAGAAAATTTTAATTCTAAAAAAAAAATCATTGTAGAGCTTATTGAATGCTTGTCTGTTCATAACATGCATGTTTCTTTGCTTCTGTCGAAGTACATGTGTTTCCCTTTTCATAGTATTGTTATGTGCAATAATCGAAACATATGCGTTGTTTTCAACGCATATGCTCCATTAAGAGCATGCACAATCATTATTTCTTATAATATTCTTATATGCTTCAGTTTCAGAGCATATGCTTTGTTAATAAAGCATTCACAATGTTATATTTAATTTGAGTTGCACAAATGTACATATTGATTTGACATTTGCAGTCATCATGTATTTAGAGTCCCGATGCAAGTAAATCCCTGTAAATTTATTACCCATATCTTTGTTGAAAAGATTAATATGCCTCGTTAACTGTGCAACATTGAAAGTTGTTGAGGGCATTTTCGTCCATGTCATGTAAATAAACTTTAAAATCACCCTAATCGAAGCATATGCTACTATAAATTAATTCATCCATGCGACCGTCCATTTCTTCTCCTTTAAATCCAATCGTTTGTTCTCCTTTAAAACCCCTCGAATCCATTCTCATATAAAAAAAAATCTTCTCCTCATCCAGTCCATCTCTCTTAATACCCCTATCAATCGTCCATTTCTCCTCTCTCAAAACAACCTTGAATTGAAACCCTATTCAATCATACACAATGGAAGGCAGAGCCACGGCCGAACCAAAGGTATCTTTATATGATTTTCTAAATTTGTTGGGATATATGGTGAATTTATTTTAAATGTCTTACTATGATTGTTGTTGTATGTATAGGCAATACTCAAAAATTTCAAGAATCTTTCAAAACCACTTGCAACCAGGTGTAACAGCACAAGGTTGGTGGAATTGATGACAGATTTGAAGTTGAAGGAGAAACCAAAGCATCTGGAGATGATAAGGCGCGCACTGTTCAGAGGTTTCGTCGATATCCCTTCCTTCCCATCAGAAAAGTGTCTCCTAGAGACCATTCTGAGTTATTGGGTTCCTGGAAGGAAAGTTTTTCAGATTCGTGGGAAGACCATCCGTTTTACCCCCGAAGATGTGGCAGTAATCTTAGGCCTATCCACCAGAGGCCAAGAATTGGTTGAAGGAGGGAAGACCCATTCATCCATTTTTTTTAAAGAGCATTTCACATCACTAAATGTGAAGTACCCCTCCGCCCCTGCTATTGAAAACCGCATGAAAGTTTTGGTTGCCAAGGATGACGAGAAGTCTATAAAGGACTTCTGTTCTTTATTTTTGTTGCATTGTTTGCAACTTTTTTGTTTTGCAGATCAAATTCGACTTGTTCAATGGAGTTGGTGGACGTTGTAGCCAACATTGACAATCTGCATCGATATGCATGGGCGAAAGCCATGCATAGTGATATCATGAAGTCCGTCAGAAGATTCCACAAAAACTTGGTGAGGGTTGGTGGAGTAGAAGCCTGTGAGGGAAAAGGATACTTCACTGGATGTGTCATCGCCTTGAATGTGAGTTTTTTTTTTGCAATGTTGTGGTATGTACTTCATTGAATATGCATCTGCTTTGATTATCGGCGCACATGACGTATTATCATATTTTTTGTGTTTATTTTGTTTGGTTATCTTCAGATAGACATGTGTTACTTATTGACGCACATAACTTATAATCATGTCTTGAGTGCTTATATATGTGGTTATGTTGTTGTATATACATCATTGAATCGGCACATTGCTTATATTCATATTTTTTGTGCTTCTTTATTTATCTGTGTTGTGGTACGTACTTAGTCAACGAGGCATATGTTTTGCTTATCGACGCACATTACTTATACTCAGGTTCTTGGTGCTTGTCTATTTAATTATGTTGTGGTATGTACTTTATTAAATGAGGCATATGTGTTTCTTATCGACGCACATTACTGATACTCAGGTTTTAGGTGCTTATCTATTACTTGTGCCGTGGTATGTACTTCATTAAATAGTCATATGCTTTTACTATCGACGCACATGACTTATATAATGTTTTTTGTGTTTCTGTTTACCTATGTTGTAGTATGTACTTCATTGGATTAGGCATATGCTTGTAATCAGGGCATAACTTGTAATCAGGTTTTGTGTGATTTACTATATATATATATATATAGTGAATCGATAATATGCGGTCGTGCGGTCGCGATCACGGGCCGTTGATCACGGGTCGATGCACCCGACCGTCCGATGCGATGGACCCGTGATCGCGACCGCACCGACAGTATAATATCACGAGTATATATATATATATATATATATATATATATATATATATAAATTTGTTTTGGGATAATGTTACATTGTCTTGTAGGTTTGGTTTTACGAGCATGTTGAAATAGCAACCCCAGTGTTAGGATGGCCTAGGATAAACAAATGGGTTAAGTTGGGTTGTACGAGGAGGCATACTCATTCACTTGTCAATGCAATTGACCTGGACGATATACATGAAAGGCCGACCTTCCTTCCTGAAGAAATGCATTTGTTGCCTGAAAATGTAGAAGAGACCTACGACCAAGGTGAACCTTCAGAGGTTAAGACCCAAAATATTATCATTTCAGTTCCTCAAGGTTTCAAATTGACAGAGGAGTTGTCGGTAGCCTTTCAGAATGCCATAAAGATGATGCCTCCCATGGAGCCCACCCCCTCCACAACTCCCTAAAAAACAACAACAAAGAAGGCCTCTGATAACAAAGAGATTCAAAAGAAGAAGGTAGGGAAGAAGAAGGTCAGGCTAGATGAGACAAGGTTAGAGAAAAAGAAGAATGTCCAAAAGGATGAATTTGTGTGTAAGGCTGAGGAGGATAAGAAAATTTTTAGGGGAAAGATGAAAAAGGCATTGGAGGAAACAGTGAAGAAAGTTGAGGAGGAGAGGTCTTTAATGGGAAAGAGGAAGAAACAGGTGGAGGAGGAAGTGAATAAAGTTGAGGAAGATGATGTATCAGTGTTGGAGTCGAAGCAACAATCGACAAAGAAACAATCGGTGAAGCAACAATTCTTCACAAAGATTGCTGAACAAATTGCTTCAAAATAGTTTTTGATGTGAGATAATCATCAAAATAAGCATTCATGCCCTCACTCCGTTGTGTTGTTGACATACCTGCCCAAAACATATCCTTCACAAAGACAGGTACCCATCGATCTCGATCTTCATACAATGAACCCAGCCATGCATTATCCTCTAGACCATATTCTTTGATTATCTTGCTCCACCCAACTTCAAATCAATACTCAAGCAATCATACACAAGATTGGAAAGAGCGTCCTTCATGGCCCTATACTCCTTTATCTGTGAAATAGTGAACTTCATTAAATGCATATACATCCATTATCAGCGCATATGCCTCGAAAAAGTGAAACTTAAAATAATAAGAGAGACAAACATTATTATGCTATTCACAAACATTTACCCTGATAGACAGCGCATGTTTGCTCATAACAACACATCTCTTCCAATGCATAAAATAAAAATGGACCTACATGTGTGGAAAAGCATCCATATGCGTTGATATATAGGTATATGCTATCATTAATTCGTCAAAAAATTATTTTGCTAAGTTTCTCTGGTACTTTCTTCAAAATATGCCACAGGCAAAGACGATGCCTGGTCATGGGAAACACCTCCTTAATACCACCACCAATTGATTTGCATTGCATTGGGAGGTCGATTCCCCATACAAGCTAGCCAGGATTTGAATAGCCATACGTAGGTTTCTATAGTTTCATTTGCGAGTAAGCCACAACCAAGCAGAATTGACTGTCCGTGATGATTCACACCGATAAAAGGTGCAAAAGGCATAGCATACCTGTTTGTAAGATAAGTTGTGTCAAAGGAAACAACATATCTAAAATATTGGTAAGCCGCTCGACTACGACTGTCAGCCCAAAATACATTCTTCAACTTCCCATCTTCGTCTAAGTCAATCATATGAAAAAAATTTCCATTTAATTCTTGCTGCTTGCTGAAATACTGGAGAAGAGCCTCAGCATCTCCTTCCCCGAGCTGGAGGTGCCTCACTTTTTGAAGATAATTTCCACAATCTTGTTCGGTAAATGTAAGATTGTTGTACCCTCCCCCTTCATATGCTAGGGCATCAAAAGTCTTGCACGGAGGAACCCCAGCGGCATCATTGATAGCCAATTGATTCATAGCATGTGCGGTTAATGCCCGGTGGCATCTATGAAAGCGTGACAGCTTCGAATCCACCTCATGATTGTGTTCTAAAAGGAGTTCCAATATCCATTTACCATCCCCGAATGTTTTAACTTGCATCTTAGCCTTGCAATTGGTCTTGCAAGTGGGCTTGAAACGGGATTGACAGAGGCTAGTGCTTGCTATACTTTCACTATTTCTCTTCCTGTATTTCCCTTCCTTTGAACATGCAAAAATAACTATCTTCGGGTCACCTTCAGGAGTGAATTTTCTTCCTGTCTTAGTGACACCAAAACCACTGCGAAAAGCAAAAGGCTTATATCGAGAGTATGCTTCATCAAGGGAGTCAAACTCCATTCCAATAATTAATCTTCATTTGCTTCATAATATTTAATATCATCAATTTTTTCATTGGGATTCATTATTTCTTCACGTTGAAAATCAACATTCAGTCCCACGTATTCTAAATCATTAAGGTCCATCGTATCCATGATGATCTGCATGTTTAATAGAGTATATGCATCGATAAACAAAGTATGTACTCGAATAAACATTAAATATATGCTTTCATTTTTAGGATATGTATACACTGGCCAATGAAAAGAGAGCACAAGCTTATTAGTCTGTACTCAAAACTCGTATATACTCTCCTGAAAAAGTATATGCAACTTTATAAGGCATATATGTTTTCGATGCAAATATTCATTTATTACATGAAAATGTATATAATCGACAACGATGCAAATATCTTGTTTTCCCAGATACCCTACTTTACTGGATTTCGTGTTGCATGGAATAACAAGATTCTCCAACTTTGCAGAAAAAAATGAGAATGAGAAGATTCTCCAACGTTGTTGACAAAAAGAGAAAATAATGTAGCAGAAAAAGAAAATAAAACAAGACTGTATACTATTCCTCGTCAGTGTATTCTGTTTTAGAGGAGAGAGAGAAACATTATTTATTGTGAGAGAGAGGGAACCAAAAGGAGCAAAATGAGACCAAATACTTTGGGCGGGAACATTTGGGGGAAAAAAAATTTGGGGTAGGTGACTAAAATAATGTTTTCTACGTGGAGGGAAGAGGCTGGAAAAGGTGGAAGCTGAAGTGGAAGGGGGGGCTGACGTGGAGACTGAATACAAGGCTGAAAAGAGAACTGAGTGTAACAATACCCATAAAAGACAGGCACGCGAATCACAAAAAATTAAAAGGATAATCAGATCCCATATCTATTTAAGGGGCGTGCAAACATGTTTGAGGGATGCAAATAGAAGCATCATTTACCGTCGAAGTCTTCAACCAACCGGTTTACGGGAGGGGACCCATGATCGATGAGATAGCCAAAGCCCTACCAATCAGACGGCGTAAAATCAATCACGGGAAATCACATGAAACCCCACAAAAATGGAGCCTCCGTCGGTCCCTCTCTAAAAGCTTGTCGAAATCAATGGCGAGAAAGAGGCGGCGACTCCCGGAGGTCCTCCACAGGGCGTACGGCCACCGCGCGCGCGCGTTATCCGACACGATCCTGTCCCTCCTCTCTCCTCCCCCGTCCGCGCCGGAGGATGAGTGCCGTACGTGCGGTGGCCGCGGGTGCCTCGGCTGCGGCGGCGCCTCCCACCTCATCAGGACTGGAGACAACTCCGAATACGTCCGCCTCATGACACGTGGCGTCGCCGTCGTGTCGGAGGGGGCTCCGCCTCCCCCGGCGTTCCGGTACCGGAATCACAGGGCACAACGGCTGGTTCTCTCTCTCTCTCTCTCTCTCTCTCTCTGAATGAAATGATGTTTTAGGCGATCATGTCGCATAGGTTATGTTGAAATGTCGCATTGGTAAAAGTACTGTACACTATTGTCAAATTTTATTGTGCATGTTCAATACCAGTTCCTTATTATGATAATGTATCTGACTCTTATATGAGTAAGGGTTTCTCTTATAATCGAGAGAGCATGTAAGACCGGCCTAGTGATGTGACATGGATAGTCGATTCTGTAACACCCCCAGATTCTGTGTTATTGAAAATAAAGAAAAATATCTCTCTCTCCATGGATGTAGATAATCTTTTGTTGAATCACGTTAAATCTGGTCATCTTTTTTTCTTCTTCAAGATATTCAGGCGACACACAGCAGCAGTAATTGTCATGCTCCACATTCTATCCTGATTATTTTTGTGATTATTATATTGAATCTACAGATCCAGGCAAATATTTTGTGGCTTTGTTGTTCTCTGGGATCTTCGTATTCATTGTTTTCCCTTTTTTTTTCAGATTGTAAGGAATGTCATGGAAGTGATGGTGGGTAAATCAAGGCACCCTGCCAATGTATTGTGTAATGGATACAGAAAGGTAATCTAGCAGTCATTACACAATCGGAATTTTGATGGGTATGACCGGATGAATGTTTAAGTATCCATGCTATCTTTTGAAAGTTAGTCCTGTAGAATCTAGAATGCATTTGTATCCCTGCAGCATTTTTTTTGTGTATTTAAAAAAACATTTATTCTGTTTTTTTAATGTCACTGGTTCCATTATGAGAAGGTGATGAAGTAAGGGGCTTACTCAAAAGGTTGCTACAAATGAATTTAACGGGCTTAGTTAAGAGATTGTTGTTATATATCTTGAAGGGCACTTGCTTGATGAGCATTATTATAACTTGCAGAGCTGGAGTTATGTCATCTGTATCACTATCTGAGATTACCCTTGATTCAGCTTTTAGTACACTTATGATCCCAACACAAGCATTTCATTCTTATCTCATTGACTAAAGCTTATATCTTGTAGTATTTACAAATTTTCTAGTCAAAATCTTTTGACTTATAGTTGTTTTCACTTTGTAGCCATTGTGATCAACAACAGCAAGACCATTTTTATAACAAATTTGTTGATTTGATTTATAGCAGCAGTCCTGTTTCAGCCCCAATGGAGAATTTCTTTGCACTGCTGCATGGGAACTCCTTTTGAACAGGGCAAGTACTATTGCTATCTTGTTTACCTCTACTATTTATCAATCATGTAATTTTAATTTCTATGTTTTCCTTGCAGATTGGAGATGAAATGATGGCTTATTTATTGAATTTCACATCTATTTTTGTGCCTCTTTCATTCAAGAATCACCATCAGGTTACTGGCCCTTCATTGAATGGGATTTTTCAAACCCCTAATTATCAAAGTTGTGGAATGGTCATGTCACACTCAGCATCCAAACGTCAGCTTCCTTTGCCTTTGCCTGTTAGAGGTCATCCCTGTAATGGTAATTATTTTTTTATATATATCCTATTTTGCATATCCAGTCAATCCTCAACATGTATGGCTTACATTGTAATGAAAGTTGACATATCAATGCCTGTTCTATGTTATTTTTTAATGGAAATAAAATGTGCTTCATAATTTTTCGTTTGCTGCCTATCCAGTCATGAATTAATATTTTACATCAGACAATCACAAGGAGAACTAACTTTGGAAAGTGTGTATCCATATAAGAAAGAAGGAGTCCATATATATCATAAGTATCAGGCAGCTTCCTTGTGTTCGAACAGGCTCCTCAGCAATAGTTTCAAAAGATTTATTTTAAGGTTGATGTGGACATCTTGGAACTCAAAAGATTTCATTATTGAAAAAAAAAGATATCCTGAGATTTAAGGTTTATTATACAAAGTCTATCATGCTATAAATTACTTTTGGAGGTTGTTCTAAATCATTTTTTCCATAGAAATTCATGCAGTCTTCCTTCAAAAAAAAAGAAAAAAAGAAGAAATTCATGCAGTCAATCTTTACATGAACGGAAGCCTGAAATTTACTTACTCAGACATGATTTTATCAATTCTAGGTAAATCGTTAATTTTGATCTTTCTATGATGTCATAATAGACAATTTTAGTTGTCCATGCTTTGCAGGTGTATCTCTATCTACTATACGTCTTGATTTGATTTTTGTAGTCTGAATATTCTTCTTGGCACTTCACGTACAATAACATAAGGTTTGGCTGAAAATTGCAATATCCTTTGTAAGGTGTGTAAAATTGAAGAATAATTGCTGCAGCATCTTTTTTCTAGGTTTGACATCAAAACATGTGGAGAAGATTGGTGGTTGCTTGTGGGAAAGATTTAAATATTGAGAACCCCCAATAAGTGTGGGAGTGGTTCAGAAAAAATGAAAAAAGTAATAGGACAGAAGCGAATTTAGTAAATTCACTCAAATGATCCCATATAGTTTTTAGGCTGATTGAATATCCATTTCTGCAGAGCTGTTGTGATCCAATTATTATTATTTATATTCTTTAATCTTTTTTTGAAATAATATTTTTCTCTATTCTTGAAATTTATCCAAATTTCTATTCTGAGATTCATGGAAAATCACCTAGGTTTATCCTTTGAATTCGTTTTATTTTAGTCATCATTATTGTATCTATATCTGCCAACAGGTACTATTTTTCTTTCTTTTCCCGCAGAAGCAATGAGTTATTTTTAGCATCCCTTTGTTCCTTTCTAGTTCTCTCTTTGAGTTTATCTTTACCTGTTATTGAGGTATTTATGCTTTCTTGTGTCATGGAGGAGCATTTTCATTAGATTTATCAAGTATGTGATTATGTGCGCCTGTCAGATGATTAAATATAATTTGTGTATTTAATATCAAATTGGTTGTATGAATAGTGAGTATTCTAGTGTTCTTTTATATTTGTTTTCTCCTAGGATGCCAAAGAAAAAGGAGGCGAGTTGAACTTGAGAGGAAAACAGAACTCGACATCGCTTCAAATCAAAACAGAATTTCATTGGTTATCAATAGTTCTGTAAGCTCTGTTATGTCGGATACTGCTAAGGCAAGAAAGCATGTAAGATCAAGTAGTTGGCAAACATGTCAAGAGCTTAGCCAAGCAAATTTTATTTTTTCAGGAAGAAAATTATTGGGAGAACTCTGACATTCATGGTGATAAGCGAAATGTACAGTCTTAAGAAGCATTAATAGTTTCTGAGTTTTTTTCATCATTCTGATATATCTGAATCACTTACTGATGATGGAATGAGAGTCTTGGAAGAACAGGACAGAACTTGCATTTTTGAATAAAAACTGACAGTTTTGAGTTGAACTTTTCAGATTGGGTTTATTCAAGATATTCACCTGCATGAGGCAACTGCTGCATTCTCAAGGAACTGTGTTGATGATCATTTATCCTTGGGTTTTGATAGTTCTACAGGGCTTGCTATAGATCAAAGTGGGAAGTTCAGAAAACATCGTAGACCATTTAGTTGGCAAAGGCGCAGAAAGCGTAGGCTGATGAATTTATCACATAATCCACCAAACAATCATACTATCACCGAGGAAGGCAAAACTGAGGAGGTTGAACAATTCTTAAACACCAACGAACATCACCACCTGGCAGAACACCTAGAGCAATATAATTTTGATGCATATAAAGAAGTATGTGATATGACAGATCAGAATAATGCAAGCATGGCACTTCAAAATGTGGAAGCCAGAACTTGGATTTCCGAGGAGAACATGAATAAAGTAATTTCTTGTGTGTCATACAATCTGTGATCACGGTTCTGTCCTTGTCCAAATCCATTTAACTGTTTCTACTTCCTTGTGTGTGCTTATATGAATGATATTTTTACTTAGTTTGTTGGTTGTTAATACTAATTAAGGGTAAACTTTTACCGTGATAGATATGTAAAGATCGTACTTTTACATTCCCTATAGGTAACATAATGTAAATTAAGATGTATGTTGGTACTGGTGTCTGACATTCTTTATAGTTCAATTAAATTTGTACCATAATTTACATTAAGTATAAGTATTGTTAGCAAATATGTTTTTTTTTGTTGGGGACGGCTCTAAAACGACTTGTATAAAGGTTGTGAGAAGGAATTTAAAGGACATATCTGTAGTCAAGGAGATGGAAAGGCATAGATTTCAGCGGTGTCATAATCCGTTATCCATACTGTTTAATGCTTACCATGAAGTTAAACGATCTAGTTGGAATAGGCTTATTGCTCTTGTTGCTTGTTTTGCTCATATTTTGTATACAAGTGCCAATTCTTGCGCCACACTCATTTTTACAATTCATGCCAATCATATTTAACTGTTTTTTTTTTTTTGGTTGCTTCATCTTATGCCCTGAAATTATAGATTCTCCCATGCCAATTGGCATCACTGAGGAAAATAATTACTGTACATTGTGGGAGGACCACAAACTACCCATCAACTGGCCTTAGCCAGGAACTTTGCCTCTTACAGTGGGTTGATTTACAGTTGGGAAGTCACAATACTAGTCGAATTTCATTGTTGCTCTTCTTTATTTTGAGATCTGCTTGAGGGTGGATCCTATGTTGATGGAAAAAGTCAATTGTTCTTATCGTTTTCGTTGTCGTACTTGTAATATGTATGGTTTACATGCAACCAGACTCGGCCTTATAGTCTAAGTCTCTAGGACCAGTTGGGCGGTTCTGATTGACACCTATTTAAATTGGTGGAATTCCAAGTTACAATGCAAATATATATGAAATAGTTTTTTTGAGAGACATACGAAATAGTTAATTTAAATTTTGTTTAATTATTGAATTACAGTAGAGTCAATGATGGCATCAATTATCAATTCATGTCTGCAGAATTTTGGCTCATTATTCCGGTGTAGGACCTAATTAATTGATACAAATTAAGAAATTGTATAAATGAGGACTGTTAGAACATATTACTTGTGTAGTAGGGACATATATGTTTTTTGTTCTCTAATTTTGCTAAGATTTTATCTGTCCATATTATTTCTCTGGCTGCCAATTTCGATTGGCAGCTTCCATTGGTTATTCAGAGCATGTTCTTGCATGGTGATTTGTGGAGGAGGAGATTTATGTGAAACCACCTCCAGGGTTTATTGCTTTGGGGAGTCTAGAAAAGCTTTGTATCTTAGGGTATTGGGAATTGTGTGGAAAATCTAGTGGTATGGTTCTTGACTGTATGCATGATGATCCAATAGCAGTCTAACTAATTCGTTTTCCATTGTATTACCTCAGCAGATTATATTATTATATTGGTTTTATTGTGGTTATGGAGAACAAAGAGCCCCATGCAACATAAATCTCAATCAAAGGACTTGGGTGCTCTGAGTTACTTTTTGGGTATTGAGATGGCCACATATAGATATGAGGTTAATCTTTCGGGAAGAAAGTATTTGTTAGACCTTCTTATTTTGACTGTATTATTGGGGACAACCTGTTAAAACTCCAATGTGGATCAAAATACTAAGCTTTTCTTTTTTATGATGGAAGGGGAAGTTTTAGAAATAATCTTAAAGGATATCATCATCTTGTTGGAAAGTTGAACTACTTGACAATCAGAGGACATGATGATATCTTATTTGATGCAAGTGTTGTTGGTCAGTTTATGGTGTTTTTTAGAGTACCTTATTGGGAGGCAATTATTAGGATCATTAGATGCTTGAAAGGCTTTCCTGGTCGTCGAATTATATGTCTCATGGTCATCTTCAGATGATAGGTTTTACTGATGCAGACTGGCTTGTTCTACATCTACCACTAAATATTGTACATTTTTGGGTGGTCATGTAGTTTCTTATTGAAGCAAGAAATGAGTTGTCGCAAGGTCTAGCGCAGAGGTGAAATAAAAAAAAACCATCACACATACTTCCTATGACATTGCTTGAGTGTTTAATGCAAGAGCTAGGCTTCTTGGTTCCACTTCCTATGAAGATGCTTTGGACAATCAAGCAGTGATTGTATTATTTCTCATTTCATGTTTCGTTACAAGACCTAGCATACTGAAGTTGATTGTCACTTTGTGAGAGATAAGTGTTATATGGTGATATCTCAACTCCTGATATAAAGATTTGAGAGCAACTTGTAGATTTGTTCACTGAGCCACTCGATAAAGGGAGGCTTGATTTCAATTGTAAAAAGTTGGGACTATATGATATATATTTAGTTATTTACCAGCATGAGAGGGTTGTTAAAACATATTACTTGTGTAGGAGGGGTGTACATATTTTTTTATTTGTTTCATGTTTTACCTGGACCTATATATGAATGTATTGTGAGACAGAAGGGTGTGACGCCCATTCTCTCCTACAATCCTCGATTTCTCTCCTTTCTCTTTCCTTTATGTGTCACATATGCATGATATTTTATAAGGGTCAAGCTCAACAGTTTCCGATTGATCCTTTCGAAGGCATGAATCTTTTGTAGCATCAATTTTAATTTATTCAGGTAAGAAGTTGGGAACATTAGTTTATGTAGGATGGGTCATGTTACACATTTGTAAATTTAGGAAGAGGAAAGGAAAGTTGAAGGCAAGAATGAAAAAAGAAGAAGAAGAATTTGCTTCTGCTAGTTTGACTTGTTCATGTTTTATCATATCTAAATAAATGTGAAAGGTGTTCTTTTTTTTTTGTGGTGTGTGTTTAGTATACCCCACTAACTGAGGACTAGTACTGCCTGAACATTTTCTTAGTTTTCAAGATTCAAAGTTTATGCTTAACTATTGTATGTTGGCTTTTATGTATCATGTGAATGTTGCAGTATGATTCATATTCTTTCTGAATCATTTGTGTTGTTTGTGATCATACATATCGCTAATCCTGCATAGAAAATTCACATGACCAATTTATTTATTGTTTTTTCAATTGTAGGAGGCACAATGTTTCTGTAGTTTGTTGTTAAATGCACCTCAAAAGGTTGCTATGGGGAGTCAGATTAAGCGAAAGCACATGCTCTACAGTTCATGTTCTTACAATTCTATTTTTCCCAAGAGCCGTATCCTTTTCCCCATTGACCTTTACCCATCCCATATGTTAGGTATTTGGATTACAGACCGATGCACCCTTTTTTAAGTTATTTTATTCTTGTAAGTAGATAGAAGTAATATAACAATACTGGATTGTACGAAGATCCCTCGTCTCCTTTTTTCGTGGCTTTTTTTTTAATAAAATGCTCTTACCTCTCTCTCTCTCTCAAAAAAAAAAAAAACCCTATTGGATTATTTTATCCCTTTGTTGTTAAGTTTCAACACTTAAGACATTTACAAAACCAAAATGGCTTTAAATATCACAATCGATTGTGGAAATAATCCATATTGAAACCATATCCTGTAAAAAACTTGAGTCAGCAAAAACACTGGAACATGTCATTTCGTACCACTATTATTTGGGCTTAGAGACGTCATCTAGTTTTTTTATCAGGCTGTGTACATATGCGATAACAGCATGTTCTGAAGTGAAGTTTTGATCTGACAGTAGTGATGTAAAGCGTGAGAGTCAGTGTTACTCCAATCAACAGCTTGTCAGTGCAATCCGACGTCAATGCATGCATTAATGTAATTTTCTGAAATATGTTATATTGAGCTTACTAGGGATGGATGGTAGTGAGATTGCTGATTTGATGTCCATCATGAATGGATTAAATTCAAGTTCTTGTCTTAAAAAGCGAGATTACTGTTTCTCAGAATATTACTCGAGTTTCTGTTTTACATGTTGTGGAATTATTTCTGTGAACTTTAAATAATAGTTGGCTGCCAAAAATGACAGATAAAGGCATGTTTAATCTTGCATGAATATTGTTTTTCTTCAATCACAATGTTAGATTTTATTCTCCACATGCCCTACCCCATTGCATTTCTTTGGATATTTTTACCTGGGGTTATTTTTCAGATTTTTTTTCCCAAAATATTATATTGATACTTTTGTGCACGTGTTCAGTTGATAGACCTTGATAACTTTCAGACATTCTTAGCAGATTAAAGCCCAATTACTCTGGTGCACTTTTGCTTATGAAGCATATTTTTGGCGTGCCTAGTGTACCATTAAATGCCCAATTCAATGGTAGTGATTGTTGCACCATAAAATCTGATTGCTTGTAAGTGGAGATGTGTTTGTTTCCAGGCAAAATTTATTTTTTTAGCTTATTCTCTTGAATGTATGCTGAATTGCTGATAATGTTTAATATGGTCCTGTTAGCCATTGTCGTACATGTATGTCTGGAAAAGTAGTATGGGTATTCTTTTCATTGTGTTATTTTTTCCTTCATCTTGTCTATATAACAGTGAGACACACTGAGACATTGTGTCCATACATGACGTATACATTTTGCATTCAATCAGTCTATTTAATTGGTTACAGTCATTTTATTTAATTGGTTACAGAGATGGAAAAATGCAATATCGGATCAGTCAATTGCTAGGTATTTCCGCTTATCCCCCCTTCCCTTCAGATAATATTTGGGAAAAGTGCAATATTGGATCAGTCAACAGCCTACATTTGCCTGCTTTTGAAGGACTAGATTTTTTATGACCATTCTACCTCAGGTTTTCGGGTGTTTGATTTTGTAAATGCTAAGATTGAAATGCACATAGATCAGTGATCTCTAAAGAAATTCCTATTATCACTGAAAGATAACATTCAATTGGTGATAATAAAAAAAATTCTCTTGAAATTGCCAAAATGGAGCTTCAAAATGGAACTGACATGATTATTATGAAACTCCTGTATATCAAGTGGGTTCTTATTTTCAGAGAAGTGGTAGGAATTTTAAACAGGAGTGGTGTTGATATTGTGAATCTGTCTACATATCAAAGTCTATGAATTTTCCACTCTGGGTACCTCGGCATGATTGTGAATGCATGCCAAGTATTGAGCATTACATCTCTAAAGGTAAGAAATCCTGTTTTTTCATCATGAAAGTTGTTAATGCGCTGGATAAAAAGAGCAGTGAAGCACAGGCATGAGATTTAGTGGCTTACTAATTATTTCTCTCCGACATGGTTTTTCAGAACTTACCTATGTATTTTTTCCCATGATTTGGGACATGTTTCATTACCGATATAAAAAACCATATGCTTGGATGGGTTCATACTGGAAGATATTTGACAATACTTTATGCCAGTTGCCATCCTAATTCATCCTCCTCGATCCAGCATTTGTGATGGGCAGAATGGCAAATTCCAGAAGCGCAGGAAAGTTTGTAGGAAAGAACAGGAGCTGCATAAATCTTGATTTCCGTATTACATTCTCAGGGTGACTACAGCTATATTTGGTGTTAGTAACCATATTTCGGAGTCATCACTCATCAGAGTGTAGTCCTTGATGTCCGGAAACATATTTCAGAGTCATCGGAGCATAGTTCTTGAGTATCTTTGCTATGTTTTCATGTTTACTATACTCCAGGGATACCTATCAAAATGTTGTCACAGTTCTAGAGTTTGATTTATATTTGTCGTTTATCTAAAATAAAATGTCATTTATAAATATTATGTAGGCTCATCCATTCTTGGCAGCCATTCCATACATCAATATAATTATCTTCATCTTATTTTAGTCAAAATCTGACCTGTAGGATATTTAAAACAATATAAATTTGTGACATACTTAAATTAGGAAAAAAACAACTGGTATATGATAGAAATTGAATCCCTTTGGAGCTTGCACTGGTACAGATAAACAAATATATATAGTAAATTGTGTGTGTATCTCAATTATGGTCAGGAGAAAACTGCATTGGCAGTAAGATTTTTGAAAGCAATACATGGCATTAGGGAGCCACCAATTTATCCTTGTCGTCATGGGAGGTTTTTGTCTGACTATTTATACTTGCTGTTCTTCTTTCTTGTAACATGAACTTGGTTTTACATTATTTAATCATGCAACTTTATCTTCTTTTTAATGAGATAAGGTTTTAAGTATCTTTATTTCATATCAAGCTTATTTCTGTGCTCTTATGATGGGCAAGGATGAGCTCATTTTTAAAAAAAGCATAAATTTCTTTTTATGCTTCTGTTCTCATTTATTTGATTCATGATTAATCTTGCTTCAGCAGATGCTGTTCATTTCTGGGCCCCCTGCTCAGAAAATTGATACTGAACACCCGACGTTGCCAATATTTGAAGCTGTTGAATAAGCATTGCTCGACATCTGCAGTTAGACAAAATAATTTGCATGGCAGTAAATCCTCTCCTGAGGTTAGATGGCTTATCAAGTGATTTAGAAATAAAATTGCAGATTGTTCTCTTAACGTTTGCAAGAATTGGCACCATAGTTTAAAAAGCATGTGCGGACCCCATATGCGGTGGGGTCTGCATACAGTACATGCGGCCGCATGTACGGTACATGCGGCCGCATGTACGGTACATGCGGCATCACATTGTAAATTTATTTTTATTTTTATTTTTTAAAAATTAGTATATGGGCGTTTGAACCTCGTTCGAACGGAATTCGAACGCCAAAAGACCGTTTGAATCCCGTTCGAACTGGGTTCGAACGCGTAAGGTCCGTTTGAATCTCGTTCGAACTGGGTTTGAATTCCGTTCGAACTAAGTTCGAATGCCTAAAGGCCGTTTGAATCCCGTTCGAACTGGGTTCGAACGCCTGAAGGGCCGTTTGATTCCCGTTCGAACTGGATTCGAACGGCTGACCGCACATGACCGCATATGTCCCGCACATGGCCGCACTTTGACAGCACTTGGACAGCACTTGGGTGTTGATGTGCGCCGAGGGGGGCACATCAGCACGTGCGGCCGCACTTTGAACTATGATTGGCACAATGGATATAACATTAATTGAGTATTATTTTCTATCTGGAAACTATTGAACTTGACTAAAGTTTCCAACTTTTTGTTATTCTGTCAATACATTGACATGTCTGTTGCTACAAAGCATATACTATCACAGTGGTGCCCATATGTTTGGAGTTTCATTTAAAGGTCTACTGATTTGCTTCTGATCTTTATATTGTCATAACATATATGGCATTCCTCATTGACAGAGAATGGAATATCATTATTTGGTTAATGTGCTCACTCGAAGACCTATGGGATTGCAGAATTCCTTAATGAAAAGTTTCATTGAACATCGGCAGAAAGCAATTTTGAAAAAAACTTCAAATTTTGGTCAATTTGAGCTGTATGGGGCCTATTGTAGCCATAAACAGTTGGTTTCTTATGTGTGGGCAGTGTGTAGGAGCATAGTTCCTGTGGATTTTCTGGGGGGTACCTCTAATTGGAGAACATTTAGAAAAAATATTTCAAAGTTTGTCCGATTGCGTAGATTTGAAAATTTTTCTCTAAAGCAGTGCACGTATGGACTGAAAACTTCTAGATTCTCATTTCTCGCAAAGATTTCTCAGTCTTCATGTTTCTGCAACCATGGCATTGAAGATGATTTTGGTGAGGGTGCTTCCAAGAAATCTGCCATCTCTGATGCCATAATTATTTTAAAAGACAGGCTTTTCCTGAGTTGGATACATTGGTTTTACTCATATCTAGTAGTACCCCTTTTAGGTGCCCACTTTTATGTCACAGAAAGTGAGGTTGGAAAGCAAGAAATATCTCATTATAAAAAGCCTTTATGGAGAAAAGTAGTCAATAGAGCCATTATTTGTTTGAGAAAACGAAATTATCAAATTTTGGACCATACATCTGTACAAAGCATTTTAAACAAAAGACCTTTTGGCTTTTCAAAAGTAAGATTTCTTCCGAAAGAAAAGGGAGTCAGGCCTTTAGCAAATCTCAAAGCACAATCAAGAGCTCGCTTTCCTGTCCACAGTATATCTCTGAATGCTTGCAATGGTCAAACAGGAAAAAGAGCAGAGAAATTTTGCACTCTCCAATATGCTTACAAGAAACCCAGACTTATTCATTTCAGGTCAGTGAATTATGCCCTCCATGATTTATATGTCATTCTGAAGAAAATAATGGGGGAACAACCAGAGAAGTTAGGATCATCAGTGTTTGACTACAATGATGCATACAAATTACTACATCCATTCATCACTTCTTTAAGAATTGGATCAATGGTCATGCCAAAAGTATACATTGTTGTCTGCGATGTATCAAAGGCATTTGATACCATTGACCAGGACAAACTACTGTGTGTAATGAGGGATATCATGCATGATGACAACTATCTTCTCAAGAAATACGCAAAAGTTTTCTGCTCTAAGAAGTCTATAAGGATTCTTTATGATCAAGTGCCCTTCGATCAAAATAGCAGCACTGATATGATTAAAGCTACATCTTCTTTACAATTCCATGCTCCCAATGGTGTTCTTATTGATCAGGTACTTTCATTTGAGTCTGATAAACTTCTAGAATCTTTTGCTGCTACTTTGTAACAATTTTAAATGTAGCTTTGGCAATTATATATCACTATTGCTATTGCTTCTTTGCATAAACCAAGTGTTAGACTATTAGTTTTATTGAAGATGTGCATCTATTACTTTTCTTCTACCACTTTAAGGTTGTACTTTAAGATACATTGGATTCTTCATATTTCACAAATTACATTAGAATATGTTTAGGATATGCTTTCAATTTTTGAAATGTTCTGGAATATATCCATTGGTCTAGACAGGTTTTTGTTTTTGATGCTTATTTTTTGCATAAGATTTGCATTTCTCCAGGGAATGAAATTTCCTCACAGATGAGTGTATAGAAAGGACAAAGTTGTGGAAGATAAATTTGATGGATGTTGAGGGAGAAAGGGCTACATATACATTTTAACTACGGAAGGGGCTACATATTTGTTTATTGATATATCTGGACATGTAGGTGCACTCGATACCTATCGAGTGAACTCGAGAGACTATTGAATTTCAACTGTGGTGGGAATTCATTTAGATTGATCTCTTTTCTGTTGATAATTTGTTGTGTTTTAACCTAGATAATTTAAGCCTTGGTAAATATTCACAAACCTAAACTTACTATATGTAGAATGTAAGAAAGTCACATAACTAATATCGTTTTTCTTTTTTCTTATGTTCTTCTTAGTCCATGGTTTAACACCTTTTTGCAATTTAAATGGCATATGGCCTGCACCCATTATTTTTATTGCTGTTGTTGAATGCATCTGAACTAGTTGTTTGGTACCATCAATTGTCATTTGTCAATCTGAATACTGCAGGGAACAAGCAAAAGGATAAAGGGCAAAGTGTTTGATATTCTTCTTTCTGAACATGTAAAGCAAAATGTAGTCCAACTGGGAAATGATTTTTACTTGCAAAAAGTTGGTATAGCTCAAGGAAGCCTAATATCTTCGTTTCTCTGTTCATTTTACTATGGTCATCTTGAAAGAAGTATTATCTTTCCCTTCATTGAAAAAACAGAAGAGCACGTGCAATTTGAAAGCTGTGGAGTGGAAGGCAATCAATATGTGGAGAACCCTAGAGACTGTGCTGATGAACAAGGAGGAGTGATCTCTCATGGGAACCAATATAAGGACAATGGTTCTGTCCTGACAAGTAACGATGGATTCAAAAATGCAAGTCTCTTCCCCAAGTATGTGTTGTTAAGGTTAATTGATGATTTTCTTTTCATATCAACCTCAAAGAAGCAGGCGGCTAGTTTTCTCGCCAGGATGAGGAGAGGATTTAGGGAGTATAACTGCTACATGAATGAAGGGAAATTTGGCATGAATTTTGATATGGAATCTCAGTCTGGGAGTTTGTCAAACAGGGTTTACATCAGTGAAGATGGTACATTGTTTCTTTCTTGGAGTGGTTTGCTTATCAACTGTTGCACAATGGAAATTCAAGCAGACTATACAAGGTTAAATATACTTCACCTTAACTACTTCATGTGCTTTCATTTCATAAGGTTTTCTCATGTTAAATTTTTTCACAATTGGTTTGGGAAGTTGAGGGGTACAATTCTGAAAGCTTCTTGTTATAATCTAAAATAATTAATTTATGAGAAAAAGTGAAGCATGTGGTTATCATATGCATAGTTCGAGGCGCGACCGGTATGTGCGGCCGCACATGCGCATGTGTCGCCCAAATTCGAACATACAGAGGGCGTTCAAAGTTCAGTTCAAACTGACTTCGAATGGTAAAACCCCCCTTCGATTTCAAATTGCCGTTTGAATGGTAAGTCAAATGACAACATACTCTTCAAACGACAATTTGAATGTACAGAGAACGTTCGAATGGTCCCTAGCATTTTTGTTTTGAAAAAAACTGGGCAGCCGTTCGAATGGCTGTCTTACCTTATGTGCGAACATGCGGCCACACATGCCATGTGTGAACCCCACCACACATGCGGCCCGGCACATGGTTTTGAACTATGATCATATGTATGCATGATGGTTAGCATTTAATTCATATTCTTTTGAGCTAATGTGGAAGCTAACCACCTATAATATCATTAATAACAGGGGAATGCTCATACAGGATGGGAACATCCAGGAATGTGCCAAATTTCCATAGTAAAAGCAAAATATATTTTCATATATCTTGTATTATTGTAGATTGGTAATGGGAGATAAACACACACCAAGATATAGGAACACCCAAGATAGATTACAAAGCCTCTGTTTTCCACTTGAATATCAGTTCTAAGTTCTCGTGGGTCCTCCAAAAGCCAATCATAGACCTTGCATGATGGGGTAATGGCATTTATTTGAATCAGCCTTCATTGACCATACTAGTATTGTCGTAGCCCATGTTGGATTATATACATGGTATGCTTTATTCTGCTACATGCATAAACAGAATGAGATCTTTTCTTGCTCTTTAGTCCCTTCATCATAAGCAAAACCTTACAACAATACAGGCGATTGATTATATATATAGTGTACAAAGTTAGAAGGTCAAATGAAGAATTTTGTTGGTAACAAGTGTGCCATTTTAAAGATTCTTAGTCCCTCAACTGCTTGAGATGTCCAAATCTGTGATAAAGCTAAAAAATAATGTGTGGAGGTGTCCAAGGACTCTATATTATTTGCATGCAATAATTTCTTATTCGGTGGTCCAAAAAGGTTCTGCATTATCCTTGTAATTTGTATTGATGCAAGCCGAAACTACAGCTCAAGTTTATGTAATGGACTTGTAAACTTTCCCTGAACCATGAGTATTGTGCACATGTATATACCCATATGTCTACTCTCCAGTCTGTTCTGCAGGTTTTGTACTGTACCCCATATTCATACATTTGGCAATCTATTATCATGCCATAATATTCATTTGAATGACATACTAATTGAAGCTTACATGGTAGATTAAGTCGACCTAACCTAGATCTCCTCTATTAGATGTTCATATATGTTTCTTGACAGGTATTTGGGCATCGGCATCAGTTCCACACTCACAGTGCCAGCACAATCTAAATCATGCTACCATCTGAAGAAGAAGCTGTGTGACTATATGCGACCAAAATGCCATCCAATATTCTATGACTCAAATATCAACTCTCCAGCTGTTGTCAGATTAAATGCTTATCAATCATTTTTGCTATGCGCTATGAAGTTTCACTGCTACATTTGTGCGATGCCAGATACCTCTGGTATCAGTACCCAGTATTATTTAGAAATTTTACAGTGGTCTTTCAGGTAAACTATCCAAAAACTGTTTTTCAGCAAGCATGAAAAACTGTGTAAGATAACTACTATTAGAAATACTATTGATTCAATGGCTTATGCCTTATAGTATCACATTTCTGCACATTTCAGAACTCAGGGATTCACCATTTTAAGTTGTGGCCCTGTGGTCTGGGGTGTATTTTCTTCTCTTCTTTGTGTACTGTTACTTGATATATTTTTTCCCTGCCTGGTTCCAATTCCTCTGAAGTTTAAGTTAGCTGGGGCCACACTCTTTTTTGTTAATTTATCCCCTAAGCCTTGGTTGTATATCTACTCACTGCCTTTTTTGTATCTTAAGTGACTTTGACTTAACCAAACTTTGTGCTCCCTTTATTCTTCCCTTCCTTCCCCCCTCACAGATTCCAAATTCTTTTCCAATCCAGTAATCCAATCCCATGTACCGAATCCTCCCAATCAAACATCCCATCCTCCCCTCTTTTCAAAAATGTAGATCTCATTGTTATGTTAGCATGACAACTAGAAAACGGTCTTGGCTAAAGTTTCCCATATTTCCTATAGAGAATTAGTTTAAATTTGAAGCTTAGGGAAGCAGAGATAAATTTAGTCAAAACAAGAGCAACAAATGTTTTCTTGATCGCAGATCTTCTATAGTCAAAATTATAACACCAACTAAACAATATGAATCTATGATTGAACAGACACTTGTTGGATAAAGCGAAGAGAAGAACCCAAACTGTTTTATTCGTAGTGATTGTTTGTCACTAGCAATTCGATTGCTGACCCCAAAATCTCTGGAGATCTTCATGTTTTTTTACCATTTTAATGCATTCTTCTGTGCATTAGTAATTTTAAGCTGGAAAAGTTTACTATTTATGTTTTTTCTGTCTTGCCTTGCAATTGGAGAATGAAATGTAATCTTACATTTTGTCACTTGTCAGATACATGTATAAGCTCATCAAGAAGCGGATGTATAGTATGAAGGTTGGCTCCAATATCCATCCCATCCTCCGATTGAAGAGGGAGGAGGTCGAATGGCTTGGACTGTCTGCCTATATTCGCGTGTTAAGGAGAAAGCAGTCACGCCATGCCAAGCTGCTTTTGCTTTTGAGATCCAAATCCGAGACATACGGAAGGGAAATCCATGATTCATCTCACACGAGGTATGCAATTGATGATTCCCACTCATCCATGTTTTGGAAAATGAAGTACTAGGCGATTGAGATACGTAGAGACGTAGATCATACCGTTCGGCGTGCAACTGTTTCTGGTTCCTCTCCCATTTCTTCACCATAGTTCAGCGTTACTATTGTTGCATACTTTAGTTGCTCAATGCAATATCTGAGTATAGCATATGCTGTTAAATCAAATTTTTGAGTGAATATAAAATCATTAACCTTTACCATGTTCCCTTTAAAGATTCAATTGTTGAACTGTAGAGATCTATCTGGATGCCCATATAGATTTTTTTGTTCTTTTAAGGTCTCGTTTAGAACCAATTTTCAAAACTAGTTTTTTCTGTAAAAGTTGCCTTTTTTATATAAAAGTTGATGTTACTCAACCAGCTTTTTTCATCTCAACTAGCTTTAACACATAAAAATCAAAATTTGAAACAAAAATTGAGGTTCATAAAATTCTTTTAACTGATTGTCTGAAAACTGATTTTGAATCAAATAAGTTCGTGTAAAATAATATATATTCTGCTCTGTATTCCTCCACATATTTTGCAAACAGGACCAAAATTGTTCAACCCAGCTTTAATTAAGTGGATTGGAGATGTTGGGTTTGTATAATTAACTTCCTTTAGATACAAGGATTCATTAAATATAAATTACTTTATATGAGAGAATATATGCAATAAAAAATGTACCACAGTATATTTAATGAACTTCATATCCCAATATCCGAGAATTACGCCGAGATCCATCCTTGGAAATAGAGATCCCTATTCCTATTCCTATTCCTATTCCTTGATTTCAGCACTCGTTCTTCATAATTATACTGTTCAAATAATATTAAATATAAATGTTTCTTTCTTGCAAATAAATTCCAATATAATGTTAACATATAATTTGATAACGTTTTTCATAATTTATGTTGTTCAAAGAATATTATTTAAAAAATTTGTTTCTCTTGCCAATAAATTATGATAACTGTGTTTGATTAAACTAGCATAAATCATAATTTATATTGTTCAAAGAATATTAAAAAAATGTTTGTTTCTTGCAAATAAATTCTAATAATGGTGTTTGATTAAACTAGCAGAATTTTTTTAATAATAAACATAAAAAAAGTTATCATTCTTGAAGACCCCAACAAAACACACAAGACAGAAGTGTTTGATCTCATAGTAAAAAAAATGTAACTAAATAGAAAACTATTTAGATAGCTATCTATCTTGAATAAAGCTGTGTAGTGCTAAAACAGGATAAAAGAGCTCTGAATAAGAGAATTAAATTTATTAAAATTGTTAATGACTAGAAGGGGGGCCCTCATATCCCTGTTTAGGGTGTGACCCGGATCCATGAATCCGATTAAAAAAAGCTCAAGTTGATTGATCAAAACAGTGAAAATCAGTTTGTGTTTGGAAGTTGTTATTCTAATAATAAACTATTCTGTATAAAATAAAGAGTGAGAATTAGAGATTGCATCATGAATTAAAAAAAAGCTTTATTAGATTTTGATAGAATCCGAAAGCGACCCACTCGAAGCCGTGACCCGCACGAAGTTTGGAAGATAATTATTAAAAAATCACATTAAAGAAAGAACACACTGAAAGTCAACGTCCCCCAAACAGTGGATATCACTATCCAGGAATATAAATATCTGCACAAACACACAAACAAACCACCGCCAACAGAAAATGATACCCATTTGATTCTTGAATTCACCCATTTTCTGGTCATTATTCATCCATATGCCAATATATTAAAAAAAAAAGTTGTAGAAATATCAATATCTGTTGTAAAACAAGCTCAAAAACTTAGCATGCATGACTTGTAAGAAATCATCTAAAAAAATTGTGTGGTGTAAACTGTACAACATTACCAACCCTACCTCTTTTCGTTAGATAATCCTAAGTTAGAATTTCAAAAGATTTAATAAAAAAAAAAAACTAAACACTTATCTGTTAAAAAAAGAAATATGCGATATGAAAGTGGCAAGTATAGGAGAGCAAGAAGAACCCATGAAACTCAGGATAGATAGCGCTTATAAAGACCTAGCAGAGCGAGACCACAATCTCGCTCGCTGTAAACCCCATACAGGCGCTATCCCTCCTGAGCTTTAGAGATTCTTCTATGCTTGGTTTTTCCTTCATCTTCAACACTGAAACCATGGCTTTTAAAGGGGAGGACTTACAAAAGAAAGCCATCAATGCCAACCTTTCAATACACTTAGCTGGATCAAGCTAAGGTTAGGTTGTGATGTACACGACATTTATATGGGTTGGAGAGAATGGGTGGTTTTTTTATAAAAAAAAAGAGAGAGAAGAGAGTGACATGAGGCATTTGATTGGAGAAAACGACCTGTCATTTCATTTACATGAGTTTTTTTATATATATTGGTTCAGTGACTTTTTCCCATGATAGGTGGTAGATGGTGGGTTTACTTCAATGCCCTTTTCTTTATCAACATCTCTGTTCATCTGGTGATATGTGTATTTACTTGTAGTGAAATTTTGATATAATTTTATGAAAAGTTAGCTAAATCTTAAAAGATTATTACATGTCTTTAAAAAATATATATGATTAACAAATTTAGTCTTGAGTTAATTTACCACCAGTTTACATAGAATTTTCAAGAATATATCATTTACTAAACCAAACTCCAATAAATAACATTAAAATAATTTCACGCAAAATATGAAAATTTGATATAACTCTCTTAAAATTTATAAAAATCAGAAAAAAGTAATGTAAAATGAGTAAATCCCCTCAAAATCAATTAAAAATCTGGTTAGTGTCTTACAGTAATTTATCAAATAAATTTTAAAAGGAATAATACAATAATTTATCATGTATGGTTAGAGTCGATTACAGATCTGATGTGATTAATTTTAGTTACGGTAGGGACTAAAATAATATTGTCTAATAAAATAGGAACCTGAGAAGATTTATCGATTTTAAAAAGAGTTTTTTTATTTTCATAAGTTTCTAGGCAGCTATATCGATTTTTCAAAAATAAGGGGTGATGTCATTTAGGTAATTTTATTGTTTAGTTAGAATTAACTATGTATCTGGTTAGTTGAGGTGATGGTATAGATTGAAACAATAATTTTCTAATAACATAGGGACTTACAACAATTTTTCAATTTTACAGAAATTAAAACTGATTTAGCTACCTTTCCAAATGAGTTATATTGATTTTTCCCTCATTTTTAATGGTATTCATTTCAGGAGGTAATAGATGTGTATTTTAATTTATAATATTATGGTAATTAATTTAATAAGTACTTACCTATAAAGTTATCTTACCAGTAGTCTATTTTCATTTTTTATATATTTGATATTTTGAAGATATTTTTATGGGTTAAAGACATCTAAGTCCCTACAAACATGGAAAAACCCATATAAGTCTCTATTAAAATTGGGACAGACGTACGAGTCCTTAAAAACTCACAAAAACCCAATTATCATCCCTGAGTTAAATTTTCATCCATACTTAACGGAATATTCTTAGAATATTCCATCACATATAATTATGTAGACATTGAAGTCTATAAACACTCATAAAGACAAATTAGTCGCTACAAAAGACAAAATTACCTCTGAAAAACTTTTACATTAAATTGTGTAATCTAATTAAATGTAAAAGTCTTTCAGGGACAATTTTGTCTTTTATAGGGACTAATTTGTATTTATGATTGTTTATAGGGATTGCAATGTGTACACAATTTAATGTAAAAGTTTTTCAGGGGTAATTTTATCTTTTGTAGGGACTAATTTGTCTTTATGACTGTTTATAGGGACTTCAATGTCTACATAATTATATGTGATGTAATATTCTGAGAATATTCCGTCAAGTTTGGATGAAAATTTAACTCAGGGATAATAATTGGGTTTTTGTGAATTTTCAGGGACTCGTACGTCTGTCCCAATTTTAGTATGGACTTATATGAATTTTTTCATGTTTGTAGGGACTTAGATGTCTTTAACTCTATTTTTATATTGGATTTATATGATCCATTGACTCGATGACTCGCTTAAATCAGTAATTTGTCGAGTTTCTGAGCATTTTTAAATTTTATTAAACAATAATGTTGATTTTGGAGGTTCTATTTTAAAAACAAAAACACACACACACACTGTTTTTATAAACTAAATTCAGGAATCTCATATCAAGAAAAATGTAATTCTATAAAATATTTATTTTTAAATTAGTGCCATGAATATTAAAAGAACAGCGATAGGCAATCCATGATGCTCATATATTAAAAAGTGTTTACATTCGAAGATTAGGATACAAACATATGGATTCTAAAAATCTTGTGGTTGAAATATACGATATTTGGTACTTGCTAAAAAGAAAAAAAGTTGTAGAAAACTAAACACTGAAAATTATTTGGCTCAATAATTCTTAGATTTTCTTGCTCTAAATCCTCTCAAACGTGAATTTAAATGGAAAATATCAACAATAAATAAGTTATTATTATTAGGGTCTTGATGAGTTAGCTAGCACGATGGGTGTACTCCCCATTGACGCGTGTTTGAATCCCACCATCGACTTACCCAATGTCCACGAGAAAATTTTTGAGTGGGTCTCTGCAGATTAAGTATGTCAATGGATCGGGTCTAGACTCAGACCTGACTCGACCCTGACCCGATTACACGCGATTACACGTGTAATATACCTGATTCAATTTAAACTCGACCTGGTGGACGTACTCGAACATACAAACGGATCGGGTCCATGTCTAACCCGACCTGATCTTATGGACCCGAGACCCGAGTGTTTTATGTGTAAACCCATATGTTATTAGGTTATTAATATTAGGTGACCCATAATTTTATTTCTTATTTACTAAATGTTGAGTCCTGCTATACAGCCCCATTATTTAAGCCCAATTCAAAAGCACATGAGAATGAGATGTCATTATCTCATTGGTTGCTTATTTGACTTTTAAAAAAGATTAAGAAAGCAAAATACAATATTACACTCATTTAAAACCCACTATTTTCTCCTTGATTAAATCCATCTCCACCTTTTTCGAAAAACATATAAACATATTCAATTTATTTCAAGAAACCTATTTTTTCAAAACCAATAAAAAAAAAGAAATCGTTAATTACATTTATGAAAACAAAACCGAAATTCAAATTCTCTAGGGTTTCTTAAAAAGAAAGTGAAAAACTAAATCATTCAAAAATTCTATTTCATCAAAAACACAAAAAAAGATCAAATTTGTTTGCGGCCTCTCATTCAACCAGAAAATGATAATGATAAGGAATAATCAACAATTTTTTTTAAACACTGTTGTTAATTTGTAATTTTTCGATTCCAATAATCAAACAAAGTATTTGTGATAGATGCAATATTTTTCAATAAATGCAAAAATGAAACACAAATCACAGTATAAAGTTAGAGTTCAGAATAAAATTCAGTTACACTTATGAAATGTAACTTAATTTTAACAATAAATTGCATTAAAAGTTAGTTACATTTGTAAATGTAACTGACTTCATTTATATAAAACAATTAAAAGTTAGTTACATTCCACAATAACTGACTTCCAGATGTAATTGTTAAAAATTTTAAAATCAAATGTCCCAAATTTAAGGCTGTCAAATTTAACATCTAGCACCAAATTCAATAAAAAAATTGTAACAAATACAAAACAAAAAATAAAAAATAAAAGGCATCCAATCATTCAATTACGCTTTCAGATATGATCGGAGGCTGAAAAGTCCTCCAAAAAATAAATCAATGCTTGAAAAACCTCCAAAACAACCCTCTGATCTGGTTCTATGTGTTCTTAAAATACAATGTTGTGAAAGAGTTATTGAATTTAATATTTAACATCAAATTCAATAATAAAAAATTGTAATAAATTCAAAACAAGGAATGCAACTAAAATACAAATTTTATTTTTGGTGGAGAATACAAGGAATAGATAGACAAATAGATCATGTTTTTTTTCTATCTTATAAAACAAAGAGAGAAGACTATTAATTACTAAAAATTATGGGATTTGATCCTCCAAACAAATTTTAAAAATCATGACACATCAGCCATTGTAATCAACTCCTTGATTATGGAGAATAATTATTGAAAATGATAGAAATAATAAAATAAGTATTAAAATTTATGCCACCTCATGGAGCCTGTAAAATAGGGCATGTGAATCATTATTGTTACTGAATTTTAACTTTAACTCTTTATTTTTGTTTCCATAAGTGATAAAGGCCCATTTATCATAGAATACCAAGCTCATTTATCATAGAATGAGTGAAATGTGAATGACCTCTTCTCTTTCTTTTTTTTCTTTTTTCTTTTTTCCCCTCTCTGTATGAGACTTTGCCGCCTCAAGTCCTTCACTCTTCATCAAATCTGGTATCTATGCACATTTAGGCAGATTATTTTAGTCATGAAAATGCTTGAAATCAGTTCAAATACTGCTTATGTTCAAAGACAATGAATAATTGCCTCGAAGGGTATGGGAACCTCCAATAGTAAAATAATGATATTAAGAAAAATAAAACCAAACAAGTAACAATGAAATGGCATTGTCGTAATTAACAACGATCCCCAATGGCAATATTCCGATCACAGTGAAATTCCCCAAACCTCACTGGATCCTTCTCTCTCTGGACTTGCCTCGGAACTTGCGCATGACTCTCTTATCGTACCGCACGTTACGAATCTCGAGGCAACCACCGTTTATATTCACAAAGGACAAAAATACCCCCGCTCGCCAGCTTTTCCCCTGCCCGAAAATGACGGGCGACTTGTACGGCTTCCCTCTCCGAGGACATTTTCGTCATTTCCCGGGCCTTCGGGTTGGTGGGGCGAATTGAATGCGCAGCAAATGGAGGCCCACGAAGGCGTTGCGGTCCACTGTTAGCGCGGTTCAAGGACACCCACTTTGATTTTTTTTTTTTACCGCAAATGACTTGTGTGACTTTTTGTTTACGGTAGGCCATCATCTTTTATAGCAAAAGTGTCGAAGTCCAAGGATACAAAACAAACAAGCAAAGGAGAAAGAAAGAGTAGTCAAAATTACAGTAGAGGAGAGATCTACAGTAAGATCGACTCCCAAAACTTATAAACTACTCCTGGATAGACAGACAGCCATTCGAAATGACAACCACACTCGCACCCGCGCAGGATATGCCCCATTCCTGTATGTATCTGAGAGATGATTCACAAATATTTTCTACGTATGGTGTGCACCCCTTGAACAGCGTAGCGTTTCGTTCCCTCCAAATCGACCAGACCACCGCTGGAACCAAGCATTGAGTCACTTTGGCCCGACAACTCCGATCTCCTCGACGACGCATGTTCTTTCCGGCCCTCCACATATCCTCAATAGACAGGAAGGAGGACACCAAACCCGTCAAGCTCTCCAGCCAGTTCCAGACCTCACGAGCTAGAGGGCAAGAAACAAAAAGGTGCAATGCCAATTCGTCCTCCACACCGCAAAGAACGCACCGAAGATCTTGATTTGCCACCCACCGAGCACGTCTATCTTTTGTAACGAGCCTTCCCAGAAATAGGAGCAAAATGAACATTTTAACTTTTAGCGGGAATTTGCTACCCCAAATCTCCCTATGCTTTGGAGCCGTCAAATTGAGTTTTAGTGTTTGGCCATATACATTTATTTAGACTAAAAAAAATATTTATTTGTTTAGCATGAATGAACGGTAAGAACTAAACTCTGATAAATAATAATAAATTTTAATAGTCATATTTATTTAACATTGTTTATCCATTATAATCATAATATTATAATAAAAAATATAATCATATTATAATAAAAATAAGACATTATACAAAAAACAAAATTAACACCAAAGAAATTTTTTTATCAAATTTTTTTTATCCTATAAAATTATTTTATACAAGAATAAACCATCCAAAAATTGTTTATCAGTGGGTTTTTTTTCTCTGTGTTGTTATTATAGTTTATTCATGCAATATAAATAATATTTTGGATTTATATTTAGCTCTAGAATATGGGGCATTTTTAGATTTATCATTTATAATTAGTAAGGGAGTTAAGCTTAAAAAATTACAGCATAGAGGATGAGTTTGATAGGGTGGCGTTGCCCCGATTAAATAGCTCTTCTAACTGGGCACTTATTACTGAGATAGCTTTTCCCCTGGCCTATCTTTATTTTTACATTTTTACTGCTTTGCTCTATTTTCGCTCATTTATTTCAGAGTTGTACTTTAAAATCTTTAATAAAATCGTGGTAGCAACATTTTTTTTTTATAAAAAAAAACTCAAAATTTTTTTAAAAAAAGGGGGATATATTAATGTTTGTGTGTATAAATGAGTCAAATGGAAATTAGGGCAGCCCGCAGCCCTCTCTCTCCACCTGGTTGTAGACTTTCCACTGCAAATCCCCAGAGGAATTAAAGAATGAGTACCTAATTAGGTACATCATCTCAAGTTCTTAAAAGAGAGGCTCACTGACAGAAAAAAAATGTCTACACACATTTTACATTAAAAAATACTGCAAGTGGATGGAGAAAGCACATCATAATGCACATATTGCTGCTAAGATTTAGTCTATTAACAATACAGAGAACATGCATCTACGAGAAGTTCAAATCGATCAAACCTTATCTTGTTCACTTGTGCTGCTCACTATCGGCTTCGTCGATGAAAGAAAGGAAAATTTGTCTTCGAGCAAGTTCATAGCTCTGTCAAAGGCATTCATATGCTGGGTTTGTTTTATGCACAAAGAAGATATTACTCAAATCAAGTGGTCATCCATTCTAGAATACTTAAAAAACAAAGCAAATCATCATCCTCAAAATCGATGGTGGTACACTACAATGAAACGGTTTACCTTGCATCTTAAGTGATATGTATCAACAAGGTTCCATTAACGTCTGCATTTTTCATAACTCCAACTATTGTCTTCTCTCAAAAAGTCGATCCATTCTGGATGACCAAACTATAGCCAAATATCTGCATTTAATCAATTTGTTCACCAACATCCCAAAACAAGGACAAATAAAGCAACATGACAGATATAAAATGAAAAAAAATGAAATGGTCTAACCATACAAAGAAACCCTTCCATAAGACTGACTTGCAAGACAACCAAGACAACAGCTCAGAATGTCATATTTCCCTCTCTGCCTCTTGGAAACCCTCTCAAATAGGTTCTTCACTGATGTCCCCAAAATCTTGATTTCACTACGAAACACCATCACTTCCTTTGGTCTTTAAATTTTTTTAACATTGCATGCTCAAATCTACTTGCTCGTGTGATCTGATTTCCACAATGATCTCCACAGACAAACTATTCCAATTGGATTCACTGATGATTGGGACTGACTTACAGAGTCATTGATTAGGCCAGCTATGGTGGCAGGTTATCATACATTGCATGGGCTTCATATGCTGCATTATGTACCACACAACCATTTTATATTGCCAAATAAAAATGCTCTGGACATTAACAAGGGTATCAATCATAAACTCACAAACATATATGTGAATTGGCGATTTTTGAATTTGCATCAGAATAGAATGCTTCATCAGACAAGGATATGGTCATCACTCCCTATGCTTCATCAGACAAGGAAATTTCACTCTCACAATCTCCTTATTTTTTAGTCCTCAATAGACCATTTGGTTCCTTAGCATACAATGTTAGTACAAAAAAAAAAAAAAAAACATAGCACATCTTCATACCATTGCCAACTTCGAAACACTCTATTCAGGGCTACAATCACCAATCAAGTCAAAAGGACTAGAGTTCAGAGTCCAGTAAGAGACAATGAGATGATTTTTTTTTTTTGGGGGGGGGGGGGGGGTTGTAGCTCGACGCAATTCAACCAAACCACTATAATTCAACAACATTTTCAATGAGTGCAGAAGTACAAAGAATGGATGAACTCCCTATTTTTTGTTTGCCTTTTCTTAAACTATTTTATATACCTTCTTTATCAAATATAGGCTAATACAAACTAAGTTAGAAATAATATAAAAATTCAATGCAGTAGTTGTTTTGATTAGCATGAGGTTGTAAGTTCAAGTCAAAAGCATTGTAGCGGGTCTCCTTGTAACACACCCTCCCCCCTCTTTTCTTTAAAACTATTTAAAGAACAGATGTTTTCAGGATTATCTAAGCATGTTTTCAAGATCATATGCTAGAACAAATGCCCTAATGAACCTGGTAATCTGAATCTTTTTAAGGATAGTGGGCATTTGTTTGACAATATCAAGACCCTCTTCTTCTTTAAATGTTCCCATATAAACACACAAACTCCTTCTAATGGGCCTTTCTTCAATACCCCAACTAGGAATCACAATAGAAAATATTTAGCAATACCAAACACAAATAAAGACAAATGCAAGCAAATCATTGCATCAAGTCAACCAAGTGCAATGAAATGTTCTTATGGAAATGCATAACAGTAGCTAATACCAATAAAATGAGATAATAGTAGCTAATTACAGAGCACATCAGAATTGAATATAAATTCCATGGGTCATGGTAGATCAATGAATGATGCTTTCGACCGTACATCAATCAATAATATCAACAAAATGAGATAATAGTAGCTAAACACAGAGCACATCAGAATTGAAATATAAATTACAAGGGTCATGGTAGATCAATGAATGGTACATTTAGAGACATTCGATTATGTGTTCTAAAATATTTTGTTGGACTTTCAAGTGTTTATATGATGTAATGTTATGAGCATCACCTTCGGACTTTGTTGGACTTTCAAAGTTGAACAGCATCAACAGGGGATCGGCAAGGCGACGGCGTCCGCGGTGGATCGCAGTTCAACAGAGTCGGTGGGGGATCAGCGATGATGAAGCGATGCTGTCGGTGGAGAATCGCAGTCCAACAGCGTCGGTGGGGGTCGAAGATGGTGAAGCGATGCCGTCGGCGGAGAATCGCAGTCCGACAACGTCGATGGGGGATCAAAGACAGTGAAGCGATGCCATCGACGGAGGATCGCAATCGAACGGCGAACAACTGACGGCGTCGATAGAGGATCGCAATCGAACGGCGGACCACCGACGGCGTTGGGGAAGGATCGGAGTCCGGCAGTGGAGGATCGGAGTCCGACGGCGGAGACGATGAAGCGACGCCGAAGAATCACGAGCAGTCTGAAGCGACGGCATCGGTAGGGCTTTCGGCAGTGTTGAGGGTGAAGTGTTAGTTCTTTTCGGCGTGAGAGGGGCAAAGCTATTCCCACTACCTAAGTTATCATTTCTCACTATCCTAAATTACGAAAATGTCATTATTTTTTTATTTTTTTTGTCACCCTTTCCCACTACCCAGTTCGACAGCGTCCAGTCGAAGTGTTCTTCACCGGGACGACAGAGGTCTGTCGAACTGTCTGAATAAGTGTCGACAGAGGCCCAGTCGAAGTGTGTTTCATTAGGACGACAGAGATCCGTCGATCTGTCTGAGTAAGTGTCAACACGGATGTGTCGAACCCTTCAAAACAACACCTTTTTTTCTAAGAATCAATCACTTATACAATCATTTAAGTCCTTATAAAAAACAAAAAATGTTATTTAAGTTATTTAAGTCTTTTTGAAAATCATATATATATATATATATATATATATATATATATATATATATATTTAAGTATAAGAAACAAAAATATTAAACAAATAGTTATTTGGATCAAATAAACAGTAAACATTTCTTATAGACAAAAAATATTATTTTCTTTTCTAAGCAAGTGGAATCTTTTCTAAATAGACTCCATTTGTTTAGAAAAGAAAATAATGTTTTTTTCTATATAAAATGCCTACTGTTTATTTGGTTCAAATAACTCTTTGTTTGATATTTTTATTTTTTAGACTTAAATAAATATATATATGAATGATTTTCAAAAAGACTTAAATAACTTAAATGACATTTTGTTTTTCATAAGAACTTAAATGATTGTATAAGTGATTGATTCTTAGAAGAAAGTTGTTGTTTTGAAGGGTTCGACACATCCATGTCGACATTTGCTCAGACAGATCGACGGATCTCTGTCGTCCTAGTGAAACACACTTCGACTGGGCCTCTGTCGACACTTATACAGACAATTCGACAGACTTCTGTCGTCCCGGTGAAGAACACTTCGACTGGACGCTGTCGAACTAGGTAGTGGGAAAGGGTGACAAAAAAAAATGACATTTTCGTAATTTAGGGTAGTGGGGAAATTAAGTTGGGTAGTGGGTCTATCGGTGCCCGCGTGAGAGGGTTATGTTTTTTTTTTAATATGAAGATCAGACGGCTTAAATTAAAAAGGAAAAATGAACGGTTAGATGGACAATGAATTAGTTGCGACCCCAAAACACATGTCGCAAATACGTTATATTTGCGACGGACTAAAATTAACCGCTGTAAAAACTTGTTATAACAGCGGCTCAACTCAGTCGTCGCAAAAGCAGATAAATATTTGCGACGGTCAAACATTTCCGTCAAAAAATAGAGCATTTGCGACGGTTTTAGTGATCCGTCGCAAATACATCGTCGCAAATAATGCTTTTTCTAGTGTAAAAATTTATATATATAATAATATATATAAGAATGAGAAAATCAGAGCTCATCGAATACCTAAAAACGTACAAGTAGCTTTCCTTGGACCACTTGCTTTGTATTTTGTTTAAAATTACTTTGTTTATTTTACCAAAAAAAAAAAAAACTTTGTTTATTATATGCTTAGCCTAGCTGTCTGCATGGATTGTACTCCTGGCAAATTATAATAAGCTTACATTTTAACTTTTATTCTTCCATACACAAAGGTCCAGGGCGATACGTTCTCATATATACAGCAGTAAACATACAAACAGTGATTTACTGTAATATCAACATGAGATCATCTCCAATCTTATACTCAAACTTTTATTCAAATTTAAATTTAAATAAAAATTACTCAAAACCATCTCTAATTATTTACCCATACTTATATCAAATCAAATTTTTACTCAAACATTTAATCAAATCAAGGGAGACTCAAATCTTTACTCAAATTTTTAACATTTTTTTTCCTTTATCTCCACATTTTCTTTTAAATGTGACATTTTTTTCCCTTCAACTCCACGTTAAGTTGAATTATATTAGATGTCTTCCTATCTCCCAAAATTTTCACCATCTCTTGAAACCCAAAAAAAAAAGTGGTATTCTTTCTTAGGTTTTCATCATTGTTTTTTAATTTTTTATTTTTACTCCAATAAAAAAATATTATTTTATCTTTTTTTTCAAAAAATTGGATGATAATAATTTTTAAATTTAAATATTTTAAAGGGCAGAAAAATTGAGTAGTAAAAATGTTTGGGGAAAAGACTTTGAAAATGTTTATAGGAAATAATTAGAAGAATATGTGAATTTTTAAAAAGATTTGAGTAAAACACAAAGTGATGGTTGGAGACACATCATATCAAATTAAGCTTTTACTCAAATTTTAAGTAAAATTTAAGTATAAGTTTGAGTAAGGGCTGGAGATGGCCAAACAGACAGTAAAACCCATATCCGATGGTTGTGAATATTTTTTACGCTTGCGTGTAGAGGTCTTAAATCCGGCTTGGTTTGATAAGGGGATAAATGGTGAGATAAATGATAATTATATAAATAAATGAGTGGGAAGATAATTTATTCATGTTTGATATAAAAAATAGTTAGGATAAACTGAGGACAATTTTGTAATAAAAATGATGATATTTTGTTTCATTTAAAAACTGAGACCCGAGATAACATTTATTCTCACTTTTTATTCCAATTTAAACATACGTAAACGTGAATAAAATTGATAAAAATCTAGACAACTTATCTTTAAAATATTAACCTCTTGTCAAATTAACCCCGGGGGGGGGGGGGACCCATACTGGATGAACCGGCAGAGGAGGACAATTATTGTTTTCCCATATCTGCCATCCAGGAGGGGAGGTAACCGCCCTTTGAGGACCGGGAGCTGACTTATCTAAGACAGCGTTGTTGAAGAATAAACCTCTATTATTAAGATTATGACTTCGTATCTCTCTTATTGGAGTGTTTATCTGCCTTATAAAGAACTCATTAACTCAGTATTGATGTAGTCTTGTTTAACTCATTAACTCATTTCTTATCGATAGTTGATCATTAACTCAGTGTTGTCTCTCCGAGGGTTGCCCCTTCGGGGTAGTGGTCTCTGCGAGGCCATTTTCCCTGTCGGGATTAAAGTTGTTACTTTCACCGGGAGCTGACTTATCTAAGACAGTGTTGTTGAATAATAAACCTCTATTATTAAGATTATGACTTTGTATCTCTCTTATTGGAGTGTTTATCTGCCTTATAAAGAACTCATTAACTCAGTATTGATGTAGTCTTGTTTAACTCATTAACTCATTTCTTATCGATAGTTGATCATTAACTCAGTGTTGTCTCTCCGAGGGTTGCCCCTTCGGGGTAGAAATGGTCTCTGCGAGGCTATTTTCCCTGTCGGGATTAAAGTTGTTACTTTCAGTATATTTTTAATTTACTTTTCTTAGTTTATTCATATAGCTCAGTTAAGTTGTCTACCCCCTCCCCCCCTCAAGGGTGAATAGGCCCTACGGGGCTATAGGCAATACTAAACGAAAAAACAGAAAAAACAATAACAAGAATGTCGTAAACAATGTTTCGTTACGGAGATCTCGAGTAAGTTGCAGAATCTGTAGTTCCTTGTTCTTACAAGTAGCCAGTTATAAGGGTGTTTATTCCTGAGCAGAATTCCTACCCTGGTTTGAGCCAATTTGTACAGGATAGGTGGAGGCCGTAACCGAAGCTTTCTGTCAAGTGAGGTGCTGACGATGCATGATGTAGGGATAGTCACCTATGCACGGCATATCGAGAGATAGCTGCGACATCCCAAAAGGGCGCGGTGTCCTTTACAACAGAAAGATCGCCTGAGAGTCGAGTAACTATGAGGGTACCTAAGGTGAAATGGCAACCCGGGGAATGCGGCATATGATGGGACCCATACTGGATGAACCGGCAGAGGAGGACAATTATTGTTTTCCCATATCTGCCATCTGCTTCCCTTCTTTCCATGGGTTAGCTTCGTTCACTCACTCCGTTCCCTCCCTCCCTGTGTCAAACAATTGAAAGAAACAAATGCAGAAACAAACAACGAACATAATACCTCTCGCGAGGAAGGAAATTCTTTTTGTAAAGTAAGAAAAACACCCCCTGGAGAGGGGGCCGGGGGGTGCGATTAACATTCTATCTGTTATCTGTTATCTGTTATCTCTTTTAGTAGTAAAAACCCCTTTGTTTGCTTTTGTTACTAGTCAGCTACATGATCGATAAAGGTCGATAACAAAGGGAAAGAATCCCAATTGTTAAAGTCAACTATCAATCAAGAAGTAGTGGTGCGAAGCACTCAAAAAAAAAATCTTTTGTTTTAAGATTTTTCCTCCTCAGTTGTTTGTTGTTTGTTGGGGGGGGGGGGGGGGGGTTTATATCCCTTTAACCACTCGGTTAAAGCTGTTGGAAATTAATCATTCAATTTTGATGGAATAATATGCATGTGTAACGCAGGATGTGCATGTGCGTAAAAATAAAATAAATAAATAATATAATATATTAATGAATCATTCAGAAAAATTAATGAATCATTCAGAAAAATTTAGTAACAATAAAATAAAATAAGATAATTTGATGATCAAACTCCTTTAATCCCAATGAAATTTTTTATAATAAAATGAATGGACTCCACCCACATCTTGTAACACACTAAATAATATGATATGTTAATAAATATCAAGAATAAGCCACAAACAAAATAATAAAAATAAAATTCAAATGAAATATACCTATAAATTATATTATTTTATTTTAAAAAATCTATATTTTTAAATTAATTTATTAGAGAATTTAGTTATATGTAAAATTTAAAATTTTTAATTATCTATTTAAAATCTTAAAATAAGATTGGGTAAAAGACATCTAAGTCCCTACAAATATGGGAAAACCCATATAAGTCCCTACTAAAATTGGTACAGACGTACGAGTCCCTAAAAACTTATAAAAACCCATTTATCATCCATGAATTAAATTTTCATCCAAACTTAACATAATATTCCTAGAATATTACATCGCATATAATTATGTAGACATTGAAGTCCCTATAAACGGTCATAAAGACAAATTAGTCCCAACAAAAGATAAAATTACTCTTGAAAAACTTTTACATTAAATTGTGTACACATTACACTCTCTATAAATAATCATAAAAACAAATTAGTCCATACAAAAGATAAAATTACCCCTGAAAGAATTTTACATTTAATTGGATAGACATTACAGTCTTTATAAATAATCGTAAATACAAATTGGTCTATGTAAAAGACAAAAATGCCCCTGAATGACTTTTACATTTAATTGTATTTCAGGGATTATATTATTTGTCTTTTTTATTGTTTATAAAGATTGAAGGACTTTTACATTTAATTGTGTTTCAAGGATTATATTATTTGTCTTTATGATTGTTTATAAAGACTGTAATGTCTACACAATTAAATGTAAAAATCTTTCAGGGGCATTTTTATCTTTTACATGGACCAATTTGTCTTTTCGATTTTTACAAGAACTGTAATGTCGATCCAATTAAATGTAAAAGTCTTTTAGGGGCAATTTTGTCTTTTGCAGTGACTAATTTGTCATTATTTTTGTTTATAGGGACTGTAATGTGTACACAATTTAATGTAAAAATTTTTCAGGGGTAATTTTATCTTTTGTATGGACTAATTTGTCTTTATGACTGTTTATAGGGACTTCAATGTCTATATAATTATATGTGATGAAATATTCTGAGAACATTCTGTTAAGTTTTGATGAAAATTTAACTCAGTGATGATAATTGGGTTTTTGTGAGTTTTCAGGGGCTTGTACATCTGTCTCAATTTTAATAGAGACTTATATGGGTTTTTCCATGTTTTTAGGGACTTAGATGTCTTTAACCCAATAAGATTATTAGAAGAAGTATTGGTTTTGGATAATAAGGTATTTTGATAAATTTGTTAGATGGTAAAGACGTAAAATTGTGTTACATTCACTTGAAAACCTTTTTAATTAGTATAATAAATAGTGTTATGGTTTTTTTGGTGTATTTTGTATTGCACTAGTTTGTTTTGCAGTACGTTTTGTAGTATTATATATTGCACTATGATAGCATATGATATTTTACTTTAGTGTATGGAGTAATTTTTTTAAAAAAAATATAATATTATATCTCAATATATATTTTATTTTATATAAATATATGTACTTCAATGGGACAGTAATTTGAAAAGTAAAAAATGGTGTAATCTACACATTGATCTGCAATGGGGGCTGGCCATCACCTCTTATATTGTTAGGTAATTTTTCAGTAGAGCAAGAAAAGATTAAAACATAGTTTTCTACTTGGCATCACCAATTGGATGATACTGGGTTCTAGTTATACCATCAAAATTAGAGACTGCATTGACTTAAATATAAACATATGCATGCAATGCCTTTCCTTGAAAAACTGTGATTATGTTTTAGGGAAAAATGCACGTACTCCTCTGAAAGTTGGCTAATATTCATGAAATATTCTTGAAAATCCATATATCACCTCCTATTTTTTTTGAAAATCCATATAACCCACCCCTAATCGGAAAGTTTCCATGGTTAAACGAACTGACTATCAATTTAAAAAGAATATTCATGAAATATTCCCTTACTTAATGTCACTTTAAAATATATATTCATATAACCCTCTAAAAGATTGTGAATATACATATTGACCTCTCATTTTTTAGAATATCCATATAACTTTTTAAAATTATATTTTTAATTCAAATCACTCCCCACCATTATCCAGTTAAAACTTGTGTGTGGTTAACCTAACAATAATTTTTTTACGGAGGGTATTTGATCATTTAGAAAGATTATATTATTTTTTCTTAAATCTCATGAGATTTTTTAGATAAAAGCATTTACAATACCTTTAGATGAACAGAATATACTCAGAATATTTCTTAAAATTTGATAGAAAATAAAATTACCTAGAATATTCATTAAATTTTAATAGAAAACAAACTAAGGCCTAAATCTTTATCCATGAGAAATATGAGGGGTTACATGGATAATCGCATACTTTTACCCCGTTTGGATACAGAATATGATTTATTCTTGAGTATTTATTTATCCGAGTATAAGTGAGTATAAATAAGGATAAAATGATTTTGTGTTTGGTTGTGTTTTGAATTATTCTCGTTGGGAATCGTAAAAATAAATGTTTTGTTGTTTGGGTAAAATGTGAATAAAGTATGGATAAGAATTTATAAAAAGTAAAAAAAATATTGATAGTTGATTTGACAGGTGATTTATAAGAGGTGGTGACAGTTGATTTGACAGTGGGCCCACTTATTCTTTGGGTGGAATAACCTAGGATAACTTTTATTCTAGGGGTTAATTGGAATCCATATACCACTTTGTACCAGTTTATTCTATCACACTTTATCCGGGGTTATCCGGGCTTTCCAAACGGGGCTCAAATTTTATCCGAGGTTATCCGGGGTTTATCCGGCATCCAAACGGGGGCTTAGGGGGTTATATGCATTTTTTTCAGTAAGTGTGGGTGAAAGTGAAGAGGGTAAACCTTGCATGGTTAAGTTAATCATGCCTTATATTAAAGGTGTTAACGGCAGAGGGTATATCAATATAACCCAAACAATCAGGGTTATATGGATTTAAAAAAAAAAAGAAGTTGATATTGATATAAGCAAACTTTCACGGGGCTATATACATTGTTTCTTATGTTTTAAGGTGGTGTTACATGTAGTCACGGTTTCATCCCCTGTGCAGTCTTCCAACTCGAAATATGCAATTAAATGAAATAAAATATGTAATCTTTAAACCTTTTTTAAGTGGATTGAATTGTATTATATAATTCATGTATATATTTCTTTTACATTTATTTGAATATATATTTTTAAAAAAAAAATTTAAAATACATAGGACTGTTTGTAAAATTATCCTTGGGTCTGTAAGCATGTTAAACTAAAGAAACATTATCTGATACATATTACTTACATTTCATATTGTCTATAAATGATTTTCATTAAGAATGAGCCAGATCAGTTTCATTTGAAATTGTGGGCTTGATCTCAATGACTGGGGAAGGAAACATTTCATGGATGGAAAATGTTGCCATTTTGTAGTTCAAAACACATATTGCATGTGTGTTTTTTTAAAGTCCTTTACATTATCTAACGAGAAATGTAAATTATAAAAAGTGATATATATACTCTAATAAACTGAATGATATTATTTATAAAATATGTAAAAAATAATGAGTATATATTTTGATACTGTGAGTGGAGAGAGTTAATGATGTATATAAGACTGCATTTGAGACTGTGAAAAAGACTGAGTGTAACATAGCTTTTTATGGATACAATCAGTCCCCCATTTGTAACTCTGTCTATAATCTAGAGACAGTCTCTGAATCGACTATACATTCCACTAGTGGATCATATAATGTCTTAATATTATATATAATCTATTAGTGCATTGTATATTTAATTAATTTTTTAATAAAATAAAATAAAAATATGTATTGAATATATCTTAGATATGTATTTCATTTTTCATAATAGTGTTTACTTCATTAAGTGTGTATATACTTAAAAAAACCAAAACAATAGGAGAGTAGAAGACGGCTAACGAGGCTAGACATGTCCGGTGCGCGGCCTTATATAGTCTTATTTATTAGATTACAATAATAAAACAATATGAATGACTGTCTTTACTTTATTCAGATTATTTTTATATCAAATAGAACAAGTTATCTTTTTTGTCCTCACAATTATCATTTATCTCACCACTTATCCTCATGCAAACAAGCTGTTCAACGCCCGCTAATAAAAAAATCTCATCTTGAGAGTGGATAGACTCATGCCCCACCAGGATAGGGTTTGGTCCAATGCAAATTGGACAATCTGATTATCCATTGCATCTGTGATTGTCATATCAATTTAATTAAATTCTAAAATTAAGATATAAAAGTCACAAATGTATTGTACAATCACATAAGCAATATATACCCCTACTAATCATATTTTTAATTCCACCACCTTATTAATACCCATATTTATAAGAATTCTAAGTGAGGTTTTATCACCCAAAAAAAAAACATTTGGGAGGTGGGATAGGAAAAAAATAGAAATGGAGGAAAGGGAGAAAGAGGGAAGAGAGAAAGAGAGGAGAAAGGTAGGGGTGGTAAATGAGCCGAGCTTCCCGTTTAGGTCTGACTCGTTTAGTATCAGGTTCAGCTCTGACTCGGTTCGTTTCGAGACCAAATTTCATTTCGTGTTTAAGCTCGGCTCGTTGGGCTTATGAAAATCTCGGTGAAGCTCGACTCAGCTCGTTTGTTAAACAAGACAAGCCGAAGCTCAAATCAAGACTCTGCTCGGACTCGTTTAACTAAAAAAAATAACTTATTTAACATTTAAGAAATCACATTTCACAAATCACACCACCTTATATATGTGAAAGTAACATAAACTTCAACCGGATTTCTTAACAGAAATATCATCTCCCAGAAAATATCCCTGGTTTTCACTGAAAGGCGACCTGGTGGTGCTGAAATCATTTATGCATCAACGAGATGTAAGTACAAATAGTTAAAAAAATTTATCTTGAGTTGGTCCAACTCACACAAACTCAGAAGCTTCAACCGGTTTGCAAAACAATGACATTCACTTTTAATACATTTTTTTCCCTCTCTGCCTCCCAGGGCTAAGTATGGCATCAACGAGATGTGCAGGGACCTGTGGAACTGGGCCAACAAGAACCATGGGGTTATGGATCGCCCGACTCTGCCAGCTGAAACACTCGGGTCCTTTTGATAGGTCTGTTGAAATAAACTCTGAACATCGAGTATGCAATTATCGTGTATCATGTGGAAATACTTTCTTCTACTATTGTTGATCGTCATGTGAAATCAATCGGTAATAATAATAACAATAATGGATGATGTTTATCATTTATGACCTTGTTTCTCTAATTATCTTTTAGGTGTATAGCATTTATAAAAAAAATTGGTGAATATCTCACCCCCATTTTATTCAGAGGAGAGTGAGAGAGACATATCAATGTTAATGAAAATGTTAGGGACAATCATTTTTTAAATCACTTTTGCAGTACCAATTCGTTTTGATTTTTTGGAAGGTATATATACTGGTCTAATGAAGTACATACCTTCAATTATACCTTCTTGCATTTTCCTTAAATGGAGTGTATGCTCATTTAACTGAATATATACTCTGTTAGAGATTGGTATATTGGGTTAAGACGACAAGAATGACTGAGTGTATCATAGCCACGACCATAAACGACGCCCACAAAGAAAAGAGCAATTAAATGATGGATTTTAAAATGAATAAGTTTAGAGAGCCTTATATTCTCATGTCTGATTAATCTTCATGGATTAATTAATCACCATTAGTTAAAACAGAGAGAATTAAATATTGGTTGGCCTTCAACTATGGTCTATGGTAAAGCCTTTCAAAAATACATAAGAAAGGGAAACATTTACATATATTGTGCATGTCTCTTCTGCAATCCAATCCAGAGTTACACTATATGTCAAAGTTCTATACACACATCACAATAAATGTTTCTGTGATTTCTTAATGATGTACAAGGTGGAAGGTACCTATTAGATTCAACTTTCCTTGAAAGCTTTGTTGAAGTTAGTTGAGAATAGGTGCTGTCTGGTGCACTGTCAGTTTCAATGACTACATTAGGAAGAACAAACATCTCTCTCTCTCTCTCTCTCTCTCTCTCATTGATGCAAAGTTTGCAATTTGTATTACTTTATTTGCTCTGATTGTAAGCTCACCACTTTTTCGATATGTTCAGCTAAGTTTGGTGATTGGATATCTCCATCCAACATTTTTTTTTTCATTATCTTCAGAATATATATCTCTAAATTTGGATGATTTGTCATATTTTTTGAAATTTTAAAAATTAGCTTTAGTCATTTTCACCTCATTCACACCTAACATAGATTATAGAAGTTTATCAGTGTCTTTCTCATGTTAACAATCAAAATACATCTAAAAAATAATTAACTATTTTAGTGTTCTCACTGTACGTTTTTAAATAAACATATGTTTTTGTGGGGTACATTTGAAAAAGAACCCATTCACATTGAAGTCCAATTTTTACAGAGAAAGAACAGATGAGATTATAACTAATCAACAAATCTCTCAAACTAAATTACAATTTGAACACCGAAAGAATCACATTATGATTACTCAGGGGAAGATAAATCAAACCCCTTCTGGAAGACAAAAGATTATATACGAAAACTTATACATATGCTTTCCATTTCTAAGGATAGAAAAGCTTGGCATACAACAACTCATTCCAGGTATCCTGAAGTCCAGGCAAACACCAGTGCACACAATCTGCGTAGCTCTTAGGGTTTGCGAGCTGTTCCGCCGTCGGCTGACTCCACTGCTTCTTGTATATCATTGTGTGCGCGTCCTTCCGGTACTCCGACAGTTGGGTGATATTCAGGGCTATGATGGGCACCCTGGACTCTCTGAACACCTCCCCGATGACACGCATCACCGGTTTGTTCGAAGCGGATCCCCAGTACGTCGGATCTTCGATTGGGGTCGTCTGGTTGTAACAGTTCCCGTCCGGTTCGCCTCCCCATTCAGAGCTCCTGTAGTGCCATACATGCTGAGTAAGTCATGAAAAGCCCTTATATCCCAAAAAAAAGTTCTTTGTTTTATCGTAATAAAGCCTAATAGTTATGATTAGATAAAGAAGTACAGATTTTGATAGTGATTACATTGTAGTAGTGGAATATCCTTCAACATCATATTAAAAAGTTATCACACCTACCACTCTTGTATATGTATTAAAACATTTTATATCTATCATTTTTTTTCCACACATTCTTGAAGTACAAACAACTCATGTAATATTAGAATTGTCATTTAAAGTTATAAATCCTTATCAATCTTTTATTTGTAAGTTATCTTCAATTTATCTTAGATGAATCAAACATAAACATAATTGTCATGTGATTGCCTCTTAACATGAAAGTTTCACTTGTGTTTGAGATGCTATAGATGAATAAGACTACACTCCAATTGACATGTTAGCATAAAAACTTTAGAAACATAGGCAATGTTACTGCAGTGTGACACCCACCTCTGATGTGTAGGTGACATGGTTGTGAAGAAGACCCTGTTCTTCTCAGGGTCTATGTGCTTCTCCACCCATCTCACCATACTCCTCAGTGCCATCCGGTACGCCTCATCAGTCTCTAACTCTATAATGTCTTTCGTGTCATTCCCTTCGAATGGTCCTCGCCTGTGAGTGAGAGAGATTAGAAACCATGAATAGAACTGAACCATGAAAATATAAAACACTCATTTAAAGTTGTACAAGTTGGGAATTACAGGATCCTCATCTTTTTTCCAGTCATCCACCAAAGGTAAGTATTGAAGACCAAGATGTCTCTCCCTTCCCAATTTTGGCCGTGCGTGTCTATGGAGTCGGTGCGGATCGTTCTCTCTTTGATTCTGTGTACGACAGCGTTGTCAGAGTTGGATTCCAGGAGGAATGGAGCCCAGTAGAACTCAATCGTCGCATTGTAATCCTATATGTATCATCATATAAAGCAATTATTAAGAGATGGATTCCAGTCATACTGAACAACTCGTGAATCGAAACTGAACATTCATTGGTGAGCTTCCCCTCAGAATGTCGAATCCAGTAGGGATTGATCAACCCTAATGGATCCAATTCAGACTTGATCCAAATCCAGAATAATAATGGAATCATGCAATTGGTACAGAACTTTTTAAGGGGACCATGTTTGACTTTATTATATTATAATAGTTTTGTATTTCATAATGTGGTATAGAAGATCGATTGATTACTGATCAGATAACATGATCCCATTTTCATGCGTTTTTATTCCTGTATAGTTTTTTTGTTTTCTTTATTGTTTCATTAATATTGATAAAAATCTTGTAATTGTCTTCATGTGATGTTTTAGTACCTTGGCTGTGAAGATGGTGAGGGCGTCATTGTTGAACGTCTCGAAAGACTTAGCACCATCAGGGATGACGGATTGAAGGAGACAGACCATCGATGAGAATTGGCCTCGGTTTAAAGAGTCACCTACATACATCACCCTCTTCCCCCGGAGCCTCTCGAGCATGAAAGTAGCATTAAAGCTGCATTTCACAAGAATATTGTCAATTTCACAAGCGTATGAAGATTTGCCATATTATGATAGAATCATGTTTCAAGGAGATTGCTTATTGACCAAAAACAAGGTCATTTATTGAATGAATGAATGCAGCCTTTTGAGATGAAATCAAATGTACATATAAGATGTGAAGAAGATATCAAAGATGCAAAATGTGAGCTGGTGATGGTTGATGAATTATTTATTGATTGAACTTGGGTTGAATTCTACTTACTTTTTGATGGATGATTCACTAGATTATTATTGCTCTAGGCATGTCATATTTAATTATCAAAGAGTTCTAATTTCCCAAGCTATTATGCTTAAATCAAGCTTAACTATTTAAATTTCAAATCATTTAGTGCATACATGAAACTGAAGGTAGATGGGGGCAGGGGGTGTACACTTCATGCAATAAAGCATATATTTTCATAAAATGAAAATTACATTTTAATTTAGTTGTATACTCACTTATTGAAAAAGTGAAAAATTACATATTTAACAAAATATATATCTCATTTGATATATGTGAGACTGTATGCGAGGATAAAAACAAAACTTTGTGTAATAATAATAAATCTTAAATACACTTTTCCCATGTGAATAATGACCAAATCAACCCCAATTTTGTTTCTCTACTATTCACCAAATACTAGATCCATCTTGGAATTTTAGACTGTTTTATTCCCATTTTGCCCCCATTGGTTGCAATATGTTTGATTGAATAGGAGAAAATAATGATATTGCAAAGTCAAGTCACTTTTATTTTTTATAAGAAGTCAAGTCACTCAACCAACATATGCTACCAAGAAAAAAAAATCACTTACACATGATAAATATGCTCTATGATTTATCTAATTTAATTATGTTTTGCAACATATTCCACCACGCCTAACCAAATGACACCTACCATTGAATTAAAAACAAAATGCCAGCCAAACAGACCTAAATATTCTATCCAATTCAATTTTCCACTATTCCAGGGGAAGGAGTAGAAAAAATAAGGATATTTCGGGAATACGTTATTCGGGATAAAAGATCGAATATAATAAAATTTTAAAAAACTTTCCCTTCATGTCGGAAAACATTCATCGCCGGCGATTCAATGAATCCTCGCCGATTTCCGACGCGACCCACTAAAAATTGCACGATTTCCGATGTGATCCACTTAAAAATTCCCGAAAGAACCAGAAACGAAAGACTTTTAAGATCAAATCACGCGCGATTTCCGAGGCGGAGAGGGCGTACCTCGGCAGGTCGCACCGGTTTGGCTGCCACCGCCAGTGGCGTACCCCCGATCCGGCCTCCCGTACTTCTCGCACGTCAGCTGAGGCTGTATGTACGGGCAGGACGATTCGGCGTACAGAGGCCGAGACGACTCGTCGTAGACCCACCTCCCGTCGAACAAATCACAGCCGTCCGTGCCATCTCCAACGGCGAACGGAAGCCTCTTGTGCTCCTCCTCTGATGCGAAACAGATTTGGGTCTCAAAAAAATTTCAACCTTCGTGCCACCTTTTGAGTTGGGCATAAAAAAAATGGATCAAAAACCGCATCTTTGTATCAAAATTGAGTTTTTGTACCTCGTTTTGAATTGGGTATCACTCGTTGTTGTTGTTGTTTCGTATCATCTACAACGGCGAATGGCAGCCTCTTGTGCTCCTCCTCTGATGCGAAACAGATTTGGGTCACAAAAAAATCTCAAATTTTGTGCCTCCTCTTGAGTTGGGCATCATAAAAATCGATTACAAATCGCATATTTGTATCAAAATTCGAGTTTTGGTACCTCGTTTTGGATTGGGTATCACTGGTTGTTGTTGTTTTGTATCATCTCCAACGGCGAATGGCAGCCTCGTGTGCTCCTCTTCTGATGCGAAATAGATTTTGGTCACAAAAAATATCCAACTTTTGTGCCTCCTCTTGAGTTGGGCATAAAAATAAAAATAAAAACCCATTAAAAATTACATCTCTGTATCAAAATCAGAGTTTTCGTACCTCGTTTTGGTTTGGGTATCTCTTCTTGTTGTTGTTGTTGGTATCGCCCAAAGAGGCAGCCGAGGTCCTCAAAGTAGAGGAGGCCGAGGAGGCTGATGAAGGCCAAGACAAGGAGGCGAGTAGAGAAGAAGGGACTCTTTTTAATTGAGAAAGGGTTTGGCTTCATTGTTGCTATTACTCTTTTTGATGGACTAACTCCCAAGAATTGAATTATAAGGTGTGTGTGTATGTGCATGAAAGGGAGGGCTCAACAACCGCTAATAGACATACCATTTATGTTTTTAACATCGGAGAGTATTTTTTGGATTAGGTGACTGGGGGAGGTTGGTGTTTAATGACACTTTGTCATCCATGATTTGAAAGATTCGGCTTTTATTAGGTAAAAAATACGGCTTGTGAGTTGTGAGTCACTTCAGTTATGTCACTTTTTTTTCTTTAATAGAGCAGGATATGATATTCACTTGTATTAAGGTTAACTGGTTAAGCTAAATTGACATTTGTTTAATTATGATATTCACTTATCAATGTGGTTGGAGATAAAGAAAAAACACTTCCAAAAATTTTCATTAAACTTTAACACTTCCCGTTTGGATAGCGGAATTGAGTTATTTTGGATAGATAACTATGCCAGTATAGATAACAAATCTAGATGAATAAGAGATTTTCAGTTTGGTTGTGTTTTTTTTATTCTCATTGAAAAACGTAAGAATAAAATTTGAGTTGTTTGATTGATAAATAATAAAATATAAATAAAGTGTAAAAAAATTGATTTGACATGTGGGTCCTTTGATGTATAAGAGATGTTGATAGATGATTTGATGTGATAAGATGTAAAAAATTGATTTGACATGTGGGCCCATGAGAATAAATAAACTGAGTATAGCTTATCCTAGGGGTTTCTTAGAATTGTTATATTCTCTTATACTCGTTTAAACTGGTCTGCAAACAAACAACCATTTTCCTATCCATTCTTATACCACCCTTATACTACCTTATACTCGCTTATTCCGTTTCTCAAACACATACAAATCATTATGTGTATGCGATTAAATGTTACATTTATGAATGTAACAGTGATGCATAAATGTAACAATTTATGATATTCATGTTAAAAAATGTTATATAAACAAAAAAAAGAGGAGAAGAAATGTAATAGACTCCCCTGCAAACCAAATAATCATGAATAATAATATGATTGATCCTTGAAATATCCATGTTAAATAACATTACGTCGTTACAAGACTGTTATATTTCAAATGTAACAAAAACAACACTATGAAAAAAATGACTACTTATGTTGTAAAAAATGTAGCAGTATCATCAATTCAAACAACCACATATAAAATGTAACAGTATTCAGTATTACATTTAGATATTGATACAAACAAAATAAAAAATGTGAAAAATGACATTTAATCTATGAAAATTATTCTTCTTTAAGCATTTATAACAAAAAAAAAAAACACAATTCGATTATAAATCCAATAATGTCCAACTTGATCGAATAGACATCGAGGTGAGATCCAAATCGAGTGCACAATTCTATTAAGGATATAAGAATACTCAGAATAGATAGTCAACGGAAAATCATAAATAGAAGCTCAGAAGAGATACCCGTTAGTCAAATGGGAAAAGCATTTGATAAACAGATAAATATAAACAGATGAATAAACATACAAGTGTAGGGGCAGAGAAGCTCCGAAGGAGATACCCATTAGTTAAACATGCAAAGAATTGGATAAACAGTTGATATACATACAAGAGCAGATAAAGCTACAACCCCCTTCCACAGCATAAATTGAATAACAGAATACTCATTTAATTAGAGGATGTTAGAGCATACGAGTTAATAAAAAAATTGTTCATCTCCAAAGGACAGCTTATGATAAAGTATAAAAATAAAGTATAAGAAAACCCAAAAAAAAAATGCGTCTGAAAAAGCAAAAAAATAAGATGGAGCACATTAGATAAATACAAAACCTAAACAGAATCAAACGAAATCATAATGAGCATAGATTAGATACATAGCGTTGTGAGCGCTGCGACTGTGTCATTGGCAAAGGGTGATTACGAGATTGAATTGTCATATTTGCATTACGAGTTTGAATTGTCATATTTACATACGAATTTGAATTATAGTTATTTTAAAATTAAATTAAAAGTGAAAAAACAAACAGGATTTCACAATTGATTTCATCCCACAATCATAGGGGATCAAAACCGTCCAACACATTTTTATGTAGTTTTTATTAAAGGACATAATGGGTAGAGATTTATTGGCACATCATGGAGCATGTGATGAGAGGCCTATAAGTTGGGGCATAAATAACATTATTGATGTAGAGCCTCTGTTTCCAAAATAATTATCTGAGAAGTTTATCTTTTCTATTTTTTAACTCTGATCTATTTAATTCAATCTTATTTTGTTGGTATTTTATTTTATTATTTATTAATTTAATTTTTTAAAAAGAACTTTTCTTTAATAAACCCCAAAATGTAATGATATTTTATTTTTATTCCTTATTTAAAGAAAAGAATTGATAAATTTTTCTTTTCTAATTTGAATTTTTGATAAGAGTGATCCCTTATTGGGACCCTATTTTGGAGTTTCTTTTTCATGGCTTGCAACTCAGAGTGAGTTGTAATAAATATTTAAATAGGAACGATATTTTTTTTTAAAAAAAGGTAAAATCATGACACTATTGTTTTCATTAAATGAAGTATAGTTATATATCTAAATTAGGGATGAGAGAGAATAAAAAAATCAAAGCAGCAAAATAAGAAAAAAAAAGAAGCGGGGCACACCCAACATTTTAACATATCAAAAAAAGGGGGCATGATAATAGGTACGATATTATTAGTAAATAAATTTTAATTTATAAATAGTTTGATTAATTTAAGTTATAATAATATTTTTAAGTAGTCATAATAAAATTCTCCGTCTTATAAACTTTAAAAGATGATCTATTTTATATCATGTATTACCATTCAATTATTTTTTATATATAAATAATTTAACTTGCAACTTATTTTGGGTAGATTACTCTCAATTTATGTTTAATTATACATATAGTTCTATGTAATATCATCAATTTTGTTATTAAATTTTTTTTATTGTGTTACAAGTACTCACTTTTATAATATAATTGTGATATAGATAAACATTTAAATTTAAAAAATAAGTATATGCATTGCTGCTAGTAAGAGTATTTATGTTATTTAAGTCAATTTCCTTTTATTTTTCATGTGAGAACCAGAAACCAAAAATTAAATCTAGATAAAAATCCATTGATTGAACAAAACATTATAATATAATGGATTTATAATAAAATGATTTTTAATATATAAAAAATCCATCTAAAATAACAACACTAACTAAATGGTCCAAGAAATGTACGAGATTAGATTCAGAGTTACAATACGATAATTGATTAGGAACCGTTGATTCGATGAGTTGAACCACTTGATCAACGGTTCCCTTGCACCCAATCAACGAAAACCCACGGTCCCTAACTCCGGCAATGGCGCCATTGAAACCTCCGCGAGACCTCCCAAAAAGCCTTCTTGAGCTCACCCGCACCACCCGTTAAACTCACTCGGCAATGGCTTCCGCCTCTCTCATCCCCTCCGTCTCCCTCCACAAGCTCTCGTTCGTGGCCTTCGCACGTCCCTTTGTCGGCGCCTCGAAGGATCTAGGGTTTCCATGAGCGTCGCCTCCGTTGGATCCACGGTGGCTTCGGCGGTCGACGACGCGGTTTTCTTGGATTACAAGGCGAGCTCCGCCTTCTTTTTCCCTGGTCAGGTAATTCTGGGGTTGGAAATCTGTCTCCAATTGTGCGCCGAAAATGGATCCCCTATTTGGAGATCCATTTGTGGGTTCCAACTTTGGAGACTTTTGAAAGATTCACTTTTTGTTTTATTTTTTTGATAATTTTTAGAATCACTGAATTTTTTTATGATATAAATCCAATTTACTAATGTTGAATTTACTTTAATATGGCAACTCTTAAATATTATTAAGGGGTACGTTTGTATATTTTTTGTTAATATTTTCCTCATTAAGTTAGTATTTATTTGTATTTGCTAAATTAATAATGTTTATGTTGATTAAAATGAGAGATTTTATAAATGAGGGTGTACACACAATCTTATTTACAACCCCTCCGTAGTACCATATATCTTAATCGTTGTCCATAGTTATATACATTATTAGAAATTTTTCACATTTGTTGGAGAATACGTTTTATAGGTATGTATACAATTTGTTGGAGAATACGTTTTTTTTTTTTTTTATAGAAATATATACCTCAATAGACGAGGTGTACTATTTTTTAGAAAATTATAACACATGCAAACTGCAAGCAGGGCTATAAACAGGGTTGTCTGACATTTTCCTATCGTGTTTCAGGATTTTTTTAAAATTTTAGAATAGAATAGAGATGGAGATAGAGATGTTTGGTTGGAGTTGGTATATTGATGTGGTACTCTAAAAAACACTTTTTATTTTTTTAATGTAATTAGGGTCTCCAAAATAGAGACTTGGAGATGCTCGTATTGGGTTGTTGGGTTTCTTGATTTGATGTGAATTTTAGGGTGCACAAGCTGTGGGGATGGGAAAGGATGCACAGGGCGTGGAGGCGGCAGCAGAATTGTTTCGGAAAGCAAAATGGATTCTTGGGTAATTGTGTGTTTAGTGTTGTGAATGTTCTTTGTTTTTGTGATAATATTGTATTTTGGTGTTTGGAATGTTGTTTATTTGATAAAAAAAAAATATTTAATTTTTTAAAATGTTGTGAAGATTTGATCTTCTGGATGTGTGCGCCAACGGGCCAAAAGAGAAGCTTGATTCGACGACTATTAGTCAGGTTTGTGTCTCTAGAGACCATGAAGCCTAAAATTTCATGCATACTTGATTGATTATTATCAGTGTTGGAAAATGTTGTCTGTTGATTATGGAGGGAGGCCTTTTTTGGTGAATTTTAGAGAGTAGTGGATGTGATGGAGGTTAAAAGACTTTTATTGGACCCAATTTTTTGGACCTCATGTATGACTGGATAATCACATTTTTGGTTGTGGATTAAAATGTTGTAAGTGAAATGATTTAGACAATAGGGGTATGGACATAATTGAATTTCCTGAGCAAAGAAGCTATTGATCATCAGTTACTTAGAAGAATGAGTGATGGTCTTGAAAAAATGTATTGAAACAATACCATGTTTTGGAGGTTTGTTATAATTAACATACTTCTGATAATATAGTTTGTAAATATGTTACAACTTACAACAAGATATAAAATAGATAAAATGTTGCTGCTGCTGATGATGAGGATGACTAACAGCTGATTACTCTAGATCTACTTGCCTATTGAATTGGATATTGGAATAGTGGAAAGATTAGAGAATTCATCTTGTAATGTTTTTTAATGTTTACTATCTCATAACCATCCACCCATCCACGGAATAACAACTCATTCATCTGTTTTCCTGAAATTACATTTTGAACATGTAATAACATACTCTATATCATCACAAAATAGTGAACTGCTACTATGCGTGATTCTATGCTACATTACAATATAGTCTTCTACATTCCTGAAAGGCATATCCGTGCAGCCAGCTATATATGTTACAAGCCTAGCGGCAGTTGAAGTGCTGCGTTCTCGAGATGGAGGTCAAAACATAATAGACTCCATAGACGTCACTTGTGGTCTGAGCTTGGGAGAATAGACGGCTCTTGCATTTGCTGGAGCATTCAGGTATACCTGATGCCCCTAAGAAGCCACTAAACAATGTTATGTTTCATGCTTATATGTATAGTTTTCATGTTGGAGAAGACTACACTATCATCGAACCAATACAAACACATGATGTGTGAATAAGCCTCGAATATGGCCATGGAAGACATATGAAAGGAGTTTCCAGATGATGGCTAAATTTTCTAGTGCTCACACACACAGATTTTGTCCCCAAGCAGTATACATCCCATTCCCTAATGAACCTACAGACAGAATCCTAAGTATTATCCCAGTATAGGTTGGATGCCCTGAAGATCACATCATTCATGGTCAATGAGATGGCCCAATATATAGTGGGGACTAAAATCTGAGATTTCTTGGCTGTCCTGCTTCTATCAAAGTTGTTCCAAAGAGGAGAACCTTCCATCCCAACCAGAGGCTTCAGTCAATCCATCCCAAATTAAACTTGCAAAGGCACAACTAACAAGAGACAGGTTGTCTCAATTTTCATACCACAGAGAACATAAGTTTTATATGCACCCTCAGTCCACCTTTCCCTTTAAGCCCTTGTGAACAGTCATTCTTGGTAAAGAAGCGAGATGAAGAACTGCAAGTTGTGAGGCATCTTCACATCCTAGATCACCAGGTGTCCGTAGCATGATCTTTCAGAGAATCCAAACTTGGGCACCCATTCCAAACAGTCCAGGGTTCCCCTTTCAATTTTGGGGTGCAGTCTAATTGCAAAACCAGATTTTGTTTTGTTTTTTGTTTTTTTTTTTTTTGAAATGTGTTAGGCATATGTTTGTATTAATATCAAGGCAAATGCCTGGATTTTGTTAATGTTGCCTTTTTAAATTTTTAATATAGAAAATGAAAGCAAACTTTTTTTTGGCATGGCTCTGTGTCTTGTTCCATCGGCCTATGTTATTGCATTGGAGGAATACTTGGATGTTTTTTTTTTGCTTGATCAATAATGGAATATATATTACAATAAAACTCGGATGTTATGGACTTTAAATCATCTGATTTTGAGGTTGAACTTATCAACTGTTTAAGGATGATGTTTTCTTTGTCATATCCTTTAAAACACTTATTTTTCATTTTTTATTCATTAATTAACGTCTATGAATCATGTTAACTTGTCATGTATGAATATGTTCTATTAGCTTTGAGGATGGACTCAAGCTTGTCAAGCTTAGAGGAGAAGCCATGCAGGTATAGTCTAAATTGGCTAATAAGCATGCATACTTCTTTACTTCTGAAAGTAATATATTCATCAAACAATAAGTAGTTTAACTTTTAACTTAATATTGGGCTCTTCAGGATGCTGCAGATGCTGCTAATAGTTCAATGGTCAGTGTTATTGGGTTGGATTCAGAAAATGTCCAACTGTTATGTGATGCAGCTAATGAGGAAGTTGATGAAAAAGATAAAGTCCAGATTGCAAACTTTTTATGTCCTGTAAGATGGTCCATAATACTTCTCCCATTTTTGCAAATTCGAGTTTCTTCCTCTGATGATTAAATTTTTAAGGTCAGGGAAATTATGCTGTGTCTGGAGGTGTGAAAGGAGTGGAGGCAGTGGAAGCGAAGGAAAAATCATTCAAGGCTCGAATGACGGTTGGTCTTAAAAATGCAATCCACAGTTTTAATTGTTTTGCTCTCTATTTCAAACTTGGCTTGGTTGCTTCAAAATATATATTAAAAGGAATAACAAAGTTGTCTATTTCTGTTAATGCTTAAATGAGAAAAAAAATGCATCAAATTTCAAGACCATTTGAATGTACTTTTTGGGAGTAAATAATATGATTTTCCTTTGAACACTTTCAACCGTCTCATATGTATCAACACCTTCTGTAAAAAAAAAAACAAAACACACACACACACACACACACACACACACACTATAAGCCAAAGTACCTCCTTCTATATAATTTATTTATCCATCAGATGATGCTTCTGATGAATTTAATGCCAATTATATATGTTCAATACTCGACCTCGAATTGTATATAGAAATTCACAAGATTTTTGCTGCGAGTGTGCAACGTAAGATTTTGAACTCAACAGATTATATGACAATGTCTCAGGTGCGCCTTGCTGTTGCCGGTGCTTTCCATACCAAGTTCATGGAACCAGCTGTCTCAAGATTAGAAGCAGCTCTAGCCACAACAGAAATTAGATCCCCGAGGATACCTGTCATATCCAATGTGGATGCAAAACCACATGCCAATCCTGATGTGATTAAGAAAATTTTGGCAAGTCAGGTAGATTCTCCAACATCTAAATTATCTTCCCATTTCGATCCAATCATTTTATTGACCACTCTGCATCCTAACCGCAGGTGACTTCTCCCCCGTGCAATGGGAATTGACTGTGAAGACGCTTTTAGGTAAAGGGCTTAAGAAAGGCTATGAGTTGGTTGGGGCCAGGAAAGGTAAAGGACTACAAAAACAAACAAGGATGTAAGAATTTAATTTTGAATGCTTCAATCTTGATAAAATCCCAATCATGCATCAGGTTATTGCTGGAATTGTGAAGAGGGTGGACAAGGCCGCTGACATTGAGAACATAAATGCTTGATAACGGTCACTACTGCTCCTTTGAGAGAACGGAATACCAATAGAGTTCCACCCTCCATTTCTGATTTACTCATCTGTTTGTTAATAAAAATGTAAAAGAAATTTTTTGTGGGACTGAGACAAACAGATGAAGGTAACTTTTCTAGCTTGACAATCAAGTCAATCATGGAAAGTCCCGAAAAAGGTGTTCCACTGACAGTGCTAATATACAATTTTGGAATGAACTTTAAAAAAATAATTTTGATTTGATTTTTCACGCGTACTTGAAGGATAATTATGCAAATCCCCAATTTCAGTCCACTAGTTTTGAAAGCTTTCTTGAAGGATAATTATGGGGCGTGTCTATCCCCACCGAGCATTTTTCTTATTCCACCAATAAAAAAAAACCGGTGTTTTGTTGTTTCCACCAATCCAGTTCGACCGAAATCGGTCGCCATTTCAGGTTTTGGGCGACCGGAATTGGTCGTCATTTCAGGTTTTGGGCAACCGTTATTGGTCGAAAAGAATTCAGAACTATATCTACTTATTTTTTGTAAACAAATAAATTTTTGGGTTTATCCATCATATTCTACATTTATTCTTTTATCCAAATAACAGCTAAGGGATTGAAAAAAATGTAAGTATATATACTTTCAATTCATTCAAATTTTTATAGAAAAATATCTTATTAGACAATATACATCATCTTTAAGCTTCATTTGAATTCGTAGTTAAGATGATTCTTTGTTTGAAAATAAAAAAAACTTACCAGTTGATCCAAACACATTTTACATTTGGTTTTTGAAATTTGTGTGTAACTTATGTAAAAAAAATTGTTCTTATATTCTTCATTTAAGAATAATGATTTATTCTCCCTACATTACCATGTATACTTGGAGTGATATGAAGGATTCAAGGAGGATACACGTCCTGAGATTATGTTTTCAAGAAAAAAAAATTATAAACTTTATTACAAATCTTATTCGATCAGGTTCGATCGCCCAAAACTTGAAATGACGTTCAAATCCAATCGCCCAAAACCTAAAATGACGACCAAGTCCGATCACCCAAAACCCGAAATGGCGACCAAATCCGATCGAACTGATCGGATCGATGAGATAGCAAAACACCGGTTTTTTTTTTTTAATTGATTGATGAGGTAAGAAATATGGTGGGTGGGACTAGACGGGCCCATAATTATGCAAAGCCCCAATTTCAGTCCACTGGTTTTAAATTTTTTTAAAATAATAATAGTATACTTCATCTGATATGATAAGATAAATGCTTTTATAAAAAAATAAAATATATATTTTGAAGAATTGCATTTATGCATTTATAGAAAATGTAAAAAAAAATTTTCAAAACACACACCTCATTAATGTCAGTATACACGCTCCGATAATTTTTTTATCGATACATATAAGACTAGAATAGTAAAAAACAACTGAATCATAAATATTCGTGCAATGGCCCTTGATTTTTAAAAGACAGATTTCTCATTATAAATGGTTGGGAAAACAATTTGAGTTAGTGAATCATAATACAGCATGAATTGAAACAAATCGGAGACAGTTTTTCCATAAATAGAGAAAAGCTTCAGACACATCAAAATCAGGGCTTTAGCTTAAAATGCTTTCTTCTGAATCATCCCACCAGTTGTGAAGATTTCCGTGATGTTTTTATATGGAAACAGAAATGCAGCAATAATACTAAAGTTTATGTTTGTATATCATCAACAACGCTGCGTTACTGTTTTCAGAATCCATTGTCTGAACTGCTCGAAAAAACAGAGCAAAGCCATCCCTCTCGTAGAATGTATGACAGTCTGGTGATGATTGTGATACCATAAAACTGCAGATTGTGCTCAAACAGTAACTTCACCACCCATCATCTGCACCACAGATAACAGGAGTTAGTTTCACGCTGGACACGAGGAGTAATTTACCATTTTGGGCAACAGCAATAACATTTCTGTAATATATTTGTTACATTCAACATACTGAAGTCCAAAATATACGAGTCTTCAGGTGTGATGACAACTGAAATGATGTTCAAATTGTTATATGGCACGGACTGGAGAGTCACCATCAGGAGCATTTGGTTTACAAGTGTATGAAATACTGCTGCAGTGCTTCATGTACAAAATGTATATTATTCCAAAAATTTGGCTTGCTTAGTTTTAAACCAAAGCCTTTTCAAAGTAATGATGAAAAAAAATCTTATTTTTGATAGAGAGTACGAAAGTTCAAAATATCTAATATACATTTTCCAATGTTAGAAAATAAAGGATTTTCACCTTGAACATCACAGGCACAAACATAAATGTACGCCTACCTTAAAAAAATCCCCAAACATGCCTTGTAAGCCAGTTCGACGGCGTACTCCATAAAATATCTCCCCTACTAAATCCAATAACTATACAATTATGGAAATACAAGGTGTTAGTATTAGAATGTGGTATGCATATAGGAGTATATAATGTTAACGCTCCAATTAAACTTGTACAAAAAAAGTCTTGGAAAAATGCCAAAGTCAACTGCACAAGCAGACTACAAAATCTCTTCCAAACAAAGTCATATCTAAAAGACTAGAAAGAATACCACCTCATCAAATGACGGATCACGATCAATGCTTGATTGATATTTCTGTCTCAATATCCTGAACAAGGGCAAAGCATCTCTTTCCAACCTGAATTGTCATGAGGCAAATCTTTAGAGTTTTCATAAGTATCTATAATAGGTTCAATCTTTATGAAAACAAACTTAGGAGGATAGTTCATGAAGATATAATAAGATTAGTCAGCAAGAGACACAATTAGGAGGAGTTTTATTTTCTGATCTTTCTTGTACAACTTGTTAAATTGATTTCTAACAGATGCTGTCATCTCAATGTTCACTGTCAAGTTCCAGGCCATCAATTAGAATCCAAGTTTGAACCCATCCATTGTGATTATACAAAAGGAGGGAAGGGGAAGCAATAAACTTTCCTAAATTAGAGAAGGTATATGCAGCTAAATAACCCTCGATTTTCCTAAAGCACAGATGACAATATTACATTTATATACACACACATACACATATTAACCCAGATTAAAAAAAAAAAAACCCAGAACAATGGTAAGAAGTTTCCACATATCTGCATGAACATACTCCAACATGGTATCAGAAAGAAATGGTAGATGATAGTCAGCAAGATATCAAAGATTAACCTTTTCAAACAGAGGCCTATATGGGATTTGCATCACATCTTCACCACATGCATGATAAAACCCATACTAAAAAACAAACAAAGAACCAATGCAGGATGTCAACTGATAGAGGAAAAGCTCCAAATTGTGCCTTGCTAAAGAAATGGTTCCCCACTAAAACTCATACCACCACATGTTCCTTCTAATTTTTCTATCATCAGTCTATCTTACTATTATAACTGAAATTCTTGGCCCGTGTGAACAGTGAAACGGAGTGAAGTGAAGACACGTAACATCACCCATACATATGAAAGATCTCTCTTGTATATGGAAATTATGATTAGCCCCTACACATGGAAATTATGATTAGCCCCTACACAGATGATAAATTACAAACTGTCCCTAAAATTACAAACAAGCCCATGGTGAACTACTAATATGTGGGGTGCATCAAATATGCGGCCCCCCTCAGCTAAAAGAAAACATTAACCTGTGGCACTAAAAATTCCTTAACCACCCAGTTTTTTAACTAATGTAATCCCAAATTCTTATTCATTTATAAAGCAACAAAAGTCCATGCTAGACATAAAACAGCCATAAAGAATCCAGAAAATTAAACCTAACATAGAATCTGTAATTGTGGGGAGACAAGCTGCTATCCTATATTAGAGTACTGAATCTAATGATTATAGAACCTTTAACTAGAATAATTTGGTGCGGGATAAATAAACTGAAGGATTGGGCATAATTAAGGGAGAGTACAAAAAAAATCCTTTTACTGGTGGTGAAAAAGAATAAAAAAAGCTTGTGAATTGTGATGTGAGAAAGAATGAATTTGCAGATATGTAAATTTGGCATCCACTTTCTGGAACAATAGCTCTACAAAAACTCGATTTATTTTAATTGAGCATTATTTTTTTTACTTTACTTTATTTTCCCGAGTATTTATAAGGCTATTCTATCTTGCATTCTCCAAGTTAGAATGGCTTTATGAAAAATTTCCAACCCCAATATTAATCTGGCATCCACTCCATATGAGTAGGTTCAACTTACAACCACTTATTAGCATATATATGAACACCCTTCATGAGCACACACTCAAAAATAAAGTAAAATAGCATAAATTAAATAAGAATGCAAAGATAGAAACCGAATAAATCTTACGTCTGGAGGAGATAAACTGTGAACTGGGTCAAATCTGTTCGAGGGAAGTCAAGTTGTGTAAGCTTCAATTGCTTCTTTATCTCATCTATTAGACAATTCGCATCTCTGAGATTCCCTTGTGACAGATACCTGTTTAAGTGGATATTAGCATATTTTCATGTAGCGTTTGAAAGTTCAAATTATCATAAAAGAATTTTTTTTTTTTTGCTTGGTGTAACAGGCTTCACTGAATCCTTATCTTCATAAATGTAAACATATCATTTACTTTAGCAACTTATCCATCAATTTTTCAAAACATATTGGCTTAATGAATAATAGAGTATATCAGTTGCATAGATTTATTTCCATCAGGTTATTACTTAATACACCATTTCTGAAACACCCATTCATATGCACCATTTCAAATTACAGGGGTACTGGCAATGTAATAAAGAGTGAACTTACAGCAAAACTCCCCGGGTAATTGCTAAATCATCTTCACCTGGATAACACTAGATTAAAAAAAAATGAAGTCATGAGATTATTTAAAATATAAACAGTAAAAAAAACTAAGCAGATGCTTCCACAGATATTTTACTGCCACTCATATTTGAAACCATATAAGCATAAATGGAAAAAAAATTACAAAAAAAGGAAGCATCAAAGATACTGTTGAAGAGGAGAAAAGAAACAGCCTAAACTTCCCATGACCTTCAGTTGTTCCATTTCATTTCTTTTTCTTTTGGCTAATTGAAAAAATAAGCAAATGGTTACATCATTTTATATATAATATTATTATATACATAATTACTATATATTCTGAAGGGCAGTTTACATGATGGACAGCAGCACAGTTAATTTACCAGAGTTTACACATTTTAACTATTTTGCTGAACATAGAATTACTCTGAAACGAGGCCCAGTCTCAGACCAACTTTTGTAATTAAAACCACCAGAAAAGATATCTTTTATTAATTGTTACAAAAAAAGCCACATCTATTGATTGTATCCAATACCAGGATTTTCCTGATCAATCACTGCTACCAACTTAGGTGATCCAAACTGAAGATTGCAAATGTGATTTTCCCATACATAATGAATATGCTAAGTTTTTCTTCTAACAGACCAGAAATCAAGATTCAATGTTATCAAGGACCCCATTTCAAATAATTAAATATGAATCCTATTGAATAGATCGTTTGTGCAGTCTCACTTGTCACATTTTCATATCTTCGCTGATTGGAAGAGAAAAGAAATCTGAATATACTCCCCCATAAAACAAATCAAACCATACATTTGATAGCACTAGATTACCAAACATCGAGAACGAAGGCCCAGCATCCATTTGAAAATTAATTAAAGGAGGTATAGATATACCTTTCCCATAAAATTTATTAATCTGGAAGCAAATTTCTCTGGATGGTTTCCTCGAACAAAGTACTTTGAGACTTTAGTCATATCCTGCAAATAGCATAGTAAATTAAGTTTGAAGCACCACGAAACTAATCAACACAAATAAGTCGAGATCAAAAATGCATCTTCAATTCCTCTGTGGTAGAACTAAGAATGCAAAGAAATCGAGGAACTACCTACAGTTTTTAAAGCAAACATTTCTGATCAATCACTCTTAGGCTAATATTAAAAAGGACACAGGACTGGGCAATAGGTCAAATTGCTCCAAAGTGAATTATATGAAGGGTAAAAAAGAGACTTCCGAGATCCTTGTGGCCAGACACGAATGGAATATCAAGCAGAACAAAAACTATTGCAATTAGATAGAAATACACAACACATATGTAAGTCAACATGTAGGACTTAAAAGAGAACCATAATGTATACATGTAGAAACTGGAAAGTGGAAACTATATATTTTTGTTGATAACCACATGAGAAGTAACAGATTCAAATGCAGGGATCTGGGACTCTGTTTAATCAAATCTTTATACTATCCTTGTTTGGAAATAAGTAAACCATAAACTATGATTGGCATACCAATTCAGGAGATTGTGAATATAAATATTCAGCCAACATCTCATGCAACTCAGAAGATCCAGTCTTAGAAGACCCAAACTCTGTGGACCACCTAACCAATAATAAGAGAGGGTAAACAATCAGAAGAGTAGATGAACACATTACATAAACGACAAGTCCTACAAGAATGTAGAACATGGGTAGTTTTGATGGAAGTTCTTAGAGGTATGGAAACAAAAAATAAAAAATATTCCACAATCTCAGCTGATCGCCAGAGCCGCAAAAAACTACATAAAAAATGCATTAACAAACTGTCAGCAAATCAAACATGTTCAAAAACATGCAGCACCTCGTCCATCCAATTAAACCGTTCAAAGAAGAAAGTTACAGAAAGCAGCCTCTTCTATTTACCCAAAAAACATTAGATTAAACAGAACTTCAACTTCAAAACAGATAACACCCAAAATCAAGGAAACCAAACAGAAACCAAGAACCACAAGCACCTCTCCAATATGAATACTATTGCTAAAAACAAGAATGTGATCAGCTTTATTAAAGGAAAATGGACTGGTTCTCACTTGATTGCAGCTTTCAAGAATGATGAGCAACACTCAACACGCGTTTTGGCTGCCACCAAAGCCTCAGAAAGCTTTTGCATGTCATCATCATCCACAAAACTTTGTGGCAAAGGAATCTGTGGAAACCCCTCATAGATCATCTTGATACGATCTAATTCCAAACAATGACAAATTTCCATTTTTATTATTATTAAATAAGAAGCATAGTAATTGATGCGGGATATGGCAATCAATTGGCAGGGAAGAAAATGCAAGATTGAGAAAATTAAAAAGAAATACGGCAGAAGTTCAGGAAAAAAAATCGTAAATTTTAAAAAAGAATAAATATTGGAATAATGAAAAAAACATAAGAAAGCCAATGCTATAAAGACTCTAAGTTCATGTATTCTATGGTACAACTTCACTGTGTAGAAACTGCATATTCACTTGTGACTTGTGGCTGACTTTCTGTAAATAGATAAATGCCTATATAATTTTGAGGCAAGTGAATAAGTTGCTTAGAAAATCCTTACAATACCATTTTCCATCTCTAATAATGACGCATTTAGCCATTTACAAAAGAAGAGCATTGAATAACATATATCAAAACAAGAGAACCACTAAAATACATGGCTAACAAGGCTGATAAGCCATTCAAAGGATTGAAACAAGCAAACTATAAATACTGAAATGATAAGCTATGATCAATATGAATGTCATTGGATGTAACAGTGAAGGATTATGTTGACATCAATTTAGCAGGTGTTCACTAGGAAATCCATGTTGTTTGGGACAGAAATGGGTGTTTGACAACCATATGGAGTCACTAGGAAATCCATGTTGTTTGGGACAGAAATGGGTGTTTGACAACCATATGGAGGAAAATTCCATATCTACTCGTGGGAAATAATAAATCCAAGCTCTGAGTCTTTTATATACAATTCTTAATGTTTACTTTTCTTAATCTTTTAGGAAACCGCATTCCAAAAAGCTGACAGTAAGAGAATTTCCACACAAACATAACTGTAGTAAAGGATAGAACCTGACCAAGGGTTTCTTGGCAGCAAGGAAATTTTCCCTTGACAAGCGTATCAACAAATAACTGTGCAAGTTCAGCTCCACAAGTAACCTGAACCACCGTAAAGAAAACCATCAAGAAACCACATCTAGAGAAACCGTAAAAGAAACCATTCAAAGAAAATTAAATATCACTGAAACAAAAGAAAATGAAAAAATAAATTACACAAAAAAACATTCACAATAAATGATCGAACAAAAAGGGAGAGCCGGGGTTGGGAAAATTTTGCATCTTAAGACTCATGGCTTTAAGTGGTTGTTATCCCTTGATAAAATTCTCCCAAGCACAATCGAGCTAAATGGACAGTCAATGGCAACTCTCCTTGCAAGCTTTGTGGCATGGAAGAGGAAACAAGCGACCACATTTTCATTTTCTTTGGTTGTGTCTTTAGTAAAAAGATTTGGGAGAAAGTGTGCGACGCTCTTAAGTCTCATTGCTCTTCAATGATATTGAGAGCATGTGCAGGTGGTTCTAGAAAAGATGCATACATGGCGATAGCAACTCCGCCAAGTTTCAATGGCAAGTTCCGCATGTCGGAGCATTTGGGTCACGTGTAGTGAAAGCATCTTCCAACAAGAGAGTATATTAAGAATATACTTGGGTGTTGATTTCCTCTATTCTTAGAGATTGGGTGGCTACTATTTTGGGAGAAGGTTCTCTTTTTACAATTACGGGGTCTTTATGGCTCGGGAGGTAATGTTTTCAGTGGTTATTGTGGGTTCTCCACCTTCTCCCCCCTTTTCCTATTTTCTTCTTTTTTCTCTTCTTAGGCCTATTGTATGGAGATCCCTCGTATGTCGTATCCTCTCCAGGGGTTTCTTTTAAATAATATTTTCCTATCATTTTTCACACAAAAAAGTACAATGCCAAATATCACTTTTGTACTCCTCTCATTTCCTTTTGGTCAGGATGAGGTTCATCTTGTAGGAAGAAAACTTTCTGACAATCACCCCAAGAGAAAATACGTATGTAAAAAAATCAACATGGGGTTGGCTCGTTGGCCAGAGCCATGGGTTTGCCCCCATATGTCTCAAGTTGGGATACCCGCCGGCTTAGTGTTTGTGGGTAATTTTGTGCATGCCATCTAGGATTATCCAAATAATGTCAGAATTCCTCGTCACCTTAAAAAACAGATGCATATATTACATTTCCCCATCTATAAAGCATCCCAAATTTCTTCACCTGGAAACAGATGTAAATGCTAAACACATGTATTTAATGTAATCCCAAATTACATTAAATACACATGTTTAAGCATGAAAATCTCATCCTTGCATGTTAAAGACTCAACTTTGACTGACAAAAATCATTGAATGAAAATAACCTGCCCATGCTTCAACTGGACTAAAGCACCTGACTGGAGGATATCCAGGGCTTCCGAGTATTTTTGAGCAGTAATATATCTGTGATGAAACACCATCAAAATGAAAACCTTAGTTTCTCAACATGCAAACATCAACAAAGTTGTGTTGAAAAAACAATTGTCCCAATTCAACCGAACTCAAAAATAAGATTTTTCATAACATGTTTTCTTCTCAACCCTTTATAACCATTAACCAGGTACTAACAGAGCAAGGCATCTCTGTCAAATTCTTAAGAAAAGAAAAAAAATGCTCCCTCAGTAAGATTTTGTTCCAAAACTTCAAAATGCAAACAATTATTCATATATCCGCGCACATATACATTTGCAACATTCAATGTTAGAAAGAAAGAAAAAAAGCCCCAAACCTTGCGACTGTAGACTTGTACATCTGTTGGGCTCCATAATAATTCCCCGAATTCACGATACTCTCTAACTTCCCAATAACCTACATCAAACAATAGACATAAAGAATCAAAAGTGTTTTTTTTTTTTTCAACATGAAAGGAAGAAAACCCATGATGCCTTGTAACCAAATGAGAAAAGAATTGTGATCAAACAACCGTCTTTTTGTAAAAAAAATCAATTTTTTTATTAATTATATGGACACTTAGATCGTCCAATGAATCTTGTTAAGTCGTTGGAAATCGTGAAACACATGGAAACCCTAATTTGAGATCTTCGACTCGTTTTTACTGGTTCCATGGATTGTTCGTACCTCTTGTGGAGGGGACAACGCGCCTCTTTTGCTTCTCTCCCTCGACATCTCTGTCTCTCTCTCTCTCTCTCTCTCTCTCTCACACGCTCGCTGTGGAAAATGGAAGTCGTGTGTAATCGGGTCGGCCTGGTAAACCGAATCCCATTTATAGGACGGCCATGAAAGGTGATTGACTAGTTAACACCTATTGAATCTGTTTGTAATCGAGCGAATGACATGCTCTGGATTATCAACGTAGAGAAACACTACATTGCCAAACCAACTGAGTGAGACGTAGATGATAAAAAAAAAAAATTAAATTAAATTTTACATGTACTGATTTTATTATAAATAACATTACAAATGATGATATTTTTATAATATTATTTTTTTAATATTTACTTGACATATTTTATTGGATAACAGAGTTTGTGTGATTGTCACACACAGAAAATTTGAACTCATACTCTAGAGAACCAGATATTCATTTTACAGAGAACCAGATATTCATTTTACACACCCCTAGCACACCATCGACCGACTACGAGAAGAGATTCGAAAGCAATGTCATGGGTGTGCAAACAAAATTAATAGGGTTTTAAAATTATATTGGGGTTGGACATCTAATCTAAAACAAGTTAAGTGTGCAAACATGGGTGAGCAAACATATTCAATGAATGCAAATAAAAACACCTTTATACCGGGGTATACAATTATACCATATTCAAACGTAGAATGAGCAAAAATATTCAATGAATGCAAATAATAAGAAAAGGGAGTTGATATACTCAATCATTTTTATTGTCCAAAATATAGTATTATATGTCTATTTAGAAATCCTTATATATCTCGTTTGAAATCTAACAAAGCAATGTACCTCAATAAATAAAAAATTGCACTTACTAAAACTGTTTCATTAACTTGAAATGGAGTTAAATACAAATTTTATCAAAGTATATATCTCATTAGACAATATTTTCTATTTTTAAAAACTGAAAAACATGTATAGTATGCGCAGGGGCGAAGTCAAGAATTAGAACAAGGTGGGGCCGGAAGGTCAAGAGATAGAGAAAAATAAAATGAATAATTATATATATATAATAAGTTAAGACAAAATTATGACAATTGAATATATAATGATCGAGTTCTTGAAGTAATGATGATTTAGATTGAAAGTTTTTTATTTACTTTTTTCATGTATTTGGTGATCTCGAATAATTTATAGAAGATTTAGAAAAAATATATTGAAATATCATTATTCTCATCACAACAAATAGAACAAAAAATGGAGCTTCAAAAATTTTAAAAATGTATATGAAAAAGAAAATTGATCACAAAAACATATAAGGATATCCTTTAAACTTATATTTTGGAAAGAGAATTTTCAACCTCACTTCAAAAAATTTGAGGGACTTAAAATTTAAAATAAATAAATAATCACTAAAATATCTAAATGAGTGATATTTCAACTCCTCAAAATCATATACCAATATTTCTATGAAAACAAAACTTTTCATAATTTTTTAAAAAAAACTTGTGACTAAAAATCTTAATGAGTGCTAATCCTCTCTTTTTTTTTTGTAACCCAATTTGCATTTGTCAAGTCTAATGTAATATATAAAATCAATTAACGCAATACATGTTACACTATTACAGAAATTATAAATAAAATATATGCATTTATTTCATATGAGTATATACCTCATTTCTATAAAAGATGAATATATTTTATTATATAAGCATATATTTTAAAAATAATCAAATGTCTACATGTTAACTGGATGCAAATGGGAGTATGGGACTACATGTAACATTTTTGAATTTTAAACACACTCCTTGAATTAGGGTTTTTACATGTGTAACCCTCAAAACTCAAAAGGATTTAAATTGTGCACAAATGTCATTTTGAAAGGTATTCTTTATAAAACTTTTATAAAAAAAAAATGTGCAAAATACTCTCAAAAGGTCATTCATGCAAAATTTAAACATTTTTGTGGGTGGCAATAGAATTTTAAAAAGGATGTATGAACAATAATATTTTTTTGATGGGCTCATATGCAGACTTACCTCATTTTTAGCCCCAAATGCAATTTCACACACTTTTTAAAATAGTATACCTCCATCTAAAAGGATATGTAACTTTTTTTTTAAAATAAAATATATACTTCAATGGATTATAAAGAATATAAGAAATCTTCGTATAAATACTTATCTTGACCTCAAACAAAGAGCAAAGACGTTTAGGGCACGTCTATCCCTACCAAGGATTTTTCTTATCCCACCGATAAAAAAAAAACGGTGTTTGGTTGTTCCCACCAATTTCGTTCGACCGAATTCGGTCGTCATTTCAGATTTTGGGCGACCGGACTTAGTCGCCATATCAGGTTTTGGATGACCGTAATTGGTTGATCAGGGTTTAGAACTATATTTACTTATTCTTTGTAAACAAATAAATTTTTGGATTTATCCATCATATTCTACATTTATTCTTTTATCCAAACAACAACTAAGGGACTGAAAAAAAATGTAAGTAGATATACTTTCAATTAATTTAATTTTTTTATAGAAAAACATCTTATTAGACAAATATATATCATTTTTAAGATTCGTTTGAATTAGTAGTTAAGATGATTATTTGTTTGAAAACAAAAAACGTACCAGTTGATCCTAACACATTTTATATTTGGCTTTTGAAATTTGTTTGTAACTTATGTAAAAAAAATTATTTTTATATTCTACATTTAAGAATAATGATTTATTCTCCATACATTACAACTCAGACTTGGAGTGATATGAAATATTCAAGGAGGATACACGTCGTAGGATTATGTTTTTAAGAAAAAAAATTTATAAACTTTATTAAAAATCCTGTTCGACCAGGTTCGGTCGCGCGAAACCTGAAATGACGATCAAATCCAGTCGCCTAAAACCTAAAATGACGACCAAGTCCGGTCGCCCAAAATCTGAAATGGCGACTAAATTTGATTGGACTGGCCGGATTGTTGGGATAGCAAAACACTGTTTTTTTTTTTTAAGTTGATCGGTGGGGTAAGAAAAAAAGGTGGGTGATATTAGACGTGCCCAAGACTTTATCACTTTATATTGAGCTAAAATAGGGATGGATATAACCATTTTTTCTTACCAACTGCCTCAAACATTTATGAGAATAATATTAAAATATGCTAAAATAAAGGTAAATAACTCAAAACATTGTTTATATGAAATAAAATAATATAATTACATCAGAATAGTTGAAAATAACTCAAAACATGTATTCTATCATCTTTTTAGGAACAAATTATTCTATTGGTATTAAAGTGACCCCATATAATTTGTCATCACATCTTATAAACTATAATAAGTATTCACATGTTAAAATATTTTTATTTTTTGTAAATTATTAATCACATCTTATCCATGATCAATCAATATAACAAAAACTTGATCATTATAAAAACATGAGTAAAAACAAGGGTTAAAAGACATTCACGTCCCTACAAACATGAATAATATCATATAAGTTTTTGTCAAAGTTGGACCAAACGTACTGTTACGCCCCGAGGCGGCCGTCCCCGAAGCGTTACTAATCCTACAATAATCAACATGGATCAAATAAGATAACAAGGCTACAGGGAAGTGGTAGCCAATAAAAAGAAATGATGCGGAAGTATAATATACAAATTAGTCTGTAAATCAAAAACATTATTACAGACCCAAATACACGATCACTGTCCTGTGAGAGTCCAAGTCTAGTCTAAATAAAATCATATGTGCAACACGCACGATTACTGGTACATACACAAAGAAGATAGGATTGCTGACAACCTCGTACTCACCAACCGAAAGGTGAGACGCTCCACGCATGAGCCATGCTCTAGCACCACGCCAACCCAATCCCTAGTAAAAAAAATAACACACGAGGGGTGAGCTACAAGCTCAGTGAGTGGCAAGAATCCAAAATTCTACAAATAATAATATAATATCAGGACATTTTCCCTTCCAAGGAAAAGAGATATGGGAGAAATCCAACAGAGATAAATGTCATGCGAAGACATGACATCACATAATCCTCACCCTCGACCCGGAGGGAAACCCGTAGGACTCTTGAAAAGCAATTAATTCATTAATAGTAATGTGTAGTATCTCAAACTAGTACAACACTTCAAAGATTATCTACATCGATGTATAATACGTTACGATGCCTTGCATCATCCGGTAGCCCTCTCCCTGGCGGCCTTCCAAGATAGGTACGAAGCCACAAGGTATTGAAATACACATTGAGCCTCCTATGATGTGGTGGCACTATCCAGGGTAGCTTCAACACTCAGAAGCTTCGATTTACGACGATACGGGAGGAAGCACTCCAATGTCATCCTCACCTTCACCCCTAGGGTGACATGGGACTATTAGAAAGGAAAATCAACTCGCTAACTCCCTTAACCTTCCGGTAGCCCTCTCCCGGGTAGCCCTCTTCCTGACAGCCTTCCAAGATAGGTACGAAGCGACAATGGTATTGAAATACACATTGGACCTCCTATAATGTAACGGCAGAATCCAGGATAGCTTCAACGCCGGGTAGCTTCAACGCGGATACGAGGTAAGGGAGAAGCATTCCACGCTCACAATACGATCCTCAAGAATCAACTATAACCATTTAGCAAATAACAATGCTAATGAATTCTCTTGAATTGCTATACAGATGCATCACTCGGACGTGAGGAAAAACAGTTAAGTTCTCGCACTTAACAATACGAAGGCATGACCCTAAAGATGAGTCATCCACATGCCTATTACAGATAGACCAAACATACCATCATAGCTATCGGTTAATGAACACCGATATAATAAATGAATTCTTCTGAATTCTCATATGAGATCATCGCATGGATGCAGGGTAGATAAACTGCTACATAACCATCGTACTCAATAATATTACATAAATCAAATGTATCATGAGGAATTCTATCTCAAAAGAGGTACATAAATCATATAAAAACATAACAAGCAACATAAGATAACACATGTGCACCCCAATAAATGATCTCAACGAAGAAGAATTTCATTACAAATCTCTTCATATTAAGTCCTTTTCGAGTATAAAATCCTCTTTCAATTGGAATATATCAAGTCCTAGAGATGACAAAATTAGCTCATATAGCCATACATGTAGTAGAAGACATTGAATAAAATAAAAACACCTCAAATGCCGAACTCCCTAAAATGGCTCAACTAATATAAATCCAATTGCACTCCAAAACTACATGTGTTCAAGCAATAGAAAAGTCATTCGACATAAGACTTTCCAACAAGTGAACAATTGATATCGCATTAAAAGTTTACACCACAATATTAGCACTTTTGGAATATATGGAAGTCAAGAGTAAATAACATGCATATTGCTACATAAGTGTGATAGTCAAACAAGTAAATACACGCACAATTATCACAAGAGAGGTATATGGACCACATGTCCAAATAACCTATGAATAAACCATGTATATAAACACTTTATACAATTCAACCTAGGCCTACTAGAAGCTATCATAAATGTCATACCAAGGCTAACTATAACACAATCATAGTAAACATTTACTAATATGAAGGCAATACTACTAAAGGACACATATAGCATACATACCCAACATTCCATGCTATATATATAAAAGCTACAAAGTGATAATAGCAATATTATTTGAAAATTAATAATGAGTATAGTTATAGAACCCCATGGGTACGCGATGCACAATCACATGCATCGATCGCTTCCCAAAAGGGGGTGGATCGAACCACTCACAGATACTTGGATCGCCGCGCGTCTGGTCTACGAAATCTGCAAGAACAACCAATGATGCTCAATTAAATATAAAATATCTTGATACATATACAAGCCTTCTTCATGAAGACAGCAACTCCTTATATTGCCCACACCATGCATAATAACTCTTTGTCACACATTTATACAAGATTAGTCCATCTACTGCAATCAGCCCCAAACATTGGTATCCACAGCACAAAATACATATCCAAATATTCTAAAATAAATCACACACATTCTATGATGTGTTGGGATCATATTCCGTGAAGACATACTAACTTGATAAAATCTCTAAATGCCCGAAATAAATTATTTTCAGAAACCGATCAATTTCTGCGCGAATCCGGACAGACCATGAACATTAGGCTATATCTTTCAATACAGGTAACCAAATGACACCAAATTTGATATATAGCATCTAGACACATAGATGATCATATGAAATGAAGACACAAGCCTCAAAATATGCCTCCAAATACCTCAAACACAAGGATCTTAAAGAGACAGAAAATCTGCCTTACAACACAAAACCACCCCATTCATGCATTAATGCAACCATCTCATGTGCAGTAGCAATTACACATTACACTCTTCCAACAGCACCAAAATTCAATAATACACTCTCATACAAGCATAAACACAAACACATACAAGGCACAAAGGGGAAGTGAATATACCTTGGGAAGAAGAGGAGATGGTGCACATAAGGAGTTCCACCACCATCACCACAAACAACCACCATCACACATGCCACATAGCACAGCCACAACCACCACCAAATCAGCCATCACATACACACATTAGCACAACACACTCACAAAGAGGGAAGGGAATACCTTGAGAGGGTGGAGAAGAGGGAAGCCAAGCTCAAACACACAAACCTTGCTTGATCTCCCTTTACATGCACCCAATCCAAGCACACCTTCTCTTTGGCATTTCATCAAACATGTGGGGGGCTGAACACATACAAAGGGCTGAACCATGTGAGGGAGCTTGAGGGAGAGGAGGAGATGAGAAACAACAACATAACATACACACACAAACCTTGATTCCTTCACTTCTAACACTTCCTCTTCTTGCTCCATCTCCTTCTCCTTCCACCACCCAACACACACAACACCAAGGGCTGGACCAGATCCAAAAAGGGGGAAAAATTATGCCAAGGTCGTGCACATGGGGGTGGTTAAATAGGCAAAAGAGAAGTGAAAGACCGAGCTGTCCTCGGAGTTAAAACTCTGCGCAGCCTTCACTTAAACGGCCATAACTTCCTCGATACAGCTCCGAATTGTACGATTCCAATGGCATTGGAAAGATAAGAAGATTATCTACAACTTTCATGTTTACATCTAGATCAAATAACCTCTCCAGCTATTCCGAAATCTAGGCTAAACATCATACAGGGCTGCTGCCTGGATTTCATATCCCCAGGGTATAACTGGAAAAACACCAATAACTTTTGATACATGAATCCAGTTGATCTAATTCCACTTTTGTATGAAAGCTAACTTAACACTGAACATCTCATGATAAAACTAGATTTTTACTACTTCATCTTGGTCATTAACAAAATTAAATCCAAATACCAATCGAAACTGCATAATTTCTAAAAGACCTCAAAATGCTACAAAAACTTCCATTTAAGCCCAAGTGAACACCAGAACCACAAATGCAATTTGATTTTGAAACTGAATGCCCGAACTATTAAAATAAATAAAACGCGATATTTGACCTTTAAAAGTGACACAGTCTTAACATCATTTCCTCCTTCGAAAAAAATTTCGTCCTCGAAATTTAAGAATCTTAGTAGGGAAAGATATGGTTATGCATCACGCATGGTATCCTCTTTATTCCCAAGTGGCCTAGGCATCAGACTAGTGCTACCAACGCACTTTAACCAAATGAACGGTCTTGGTGTGGAGTCTATTTTGATGTTGGTCCATGATCTTGATCTACTGCTCCACGAACGACCGATCCAGCTTGGGGATAAGTCGCTCGAACGAAGTGACATGAGCAGTATCGTGGACATAACATCTCAAATATGAGACAAGAACGACGTTATGGGCATGAGCCAGCTGTGGGGGCAAGGCTACATGACAAGCCGCCTCCAAATGGATGATGCCTCTCCAACTGTGGGGGCTACACGACAAGCCGCCTCCAAATGGGCATGAGCCAGCTGTGGGGGCAAGGCTACACGACAAGCCGCCTCCAAATGGATGATGCCTCTCCAACTGCCCCACAGTCAAACACGCAGACACTTAGCATGTCCTCCAAGGTCTAAATCGTTCTCATCGCCTGGCCGTCCGTTGGTGATGAACACTATACTTAACTGGATGCTTGTGCCAAAGCCTACTGAAGGCTACGCAAACCTCGTGTCTCAGCCTGAATGATTATTCGACCGGAGTGCCATAAAGACTAATAATCACGGAGGCGAATATCCGCGTCAAATCGTCCAGAGACTCAGTCAGTCGGATAGGGAGGGAAGTGCGGACTTAATCAATTGATCAATGATCACCTAGTCGGCATCGCGACCCTAACACGACTTTAGCAAGCCCGCAATGAAATCCATGATAACACACTTCCACTTCCACTGAGGAATCCCGATGGACTGACGCTTCCCAATGCGATGATGATTCTCAAACTTTGCTTAAGGCATGCCACATGGAGAAACAAAATCACCCATGTCGCCTTTACATCACGCCATTAGCAACCTCGATGAAGACTACCTTAAATTAGTCCACGGAGATCCAATAAAACTTATGAGATCCCTAAAGGCATTCGACACATTCGTTAACCTTGACGACAGTACTTAAGACTCATAATGCCCAAAACGGTCACGAAATGCCATCTATAGGACGTTCAACTCCCGGATCTCCAATTGGTGGTACCCTGCGAGGATCGATCTAAGAGAAGACACTCGCTCCCAGAGCTGGTCAAACAGATCTTCAATTCGCGATAAGGGGTACTTTATAATAAATATTCTGGTTTGAATTAGAGAGATTAGAGAGAGTCTAGGATATAGGTATGGAAAAATATATAAAAAGATTTATATCTCATAAATCAGATTTGATATCCCAGAAATAGGAGTTTTTATAACTAAAAACATTTTTTCAAGAATTTGTTAAAATTAAAACTAAAATATCATTTACTTAAGAATTTTTTTAACTAAAAATCAAAATTCAAAAATCCAAAAATATGTTTAATGTAAATTTAACGCATCAAATGTATCTCGGAATAACACAAAATAATTATAGGAAATCTAAATATCTCATATATACTAATTTGATCCCACTTTAAAATTTAAATTCAAATTTAAAATTTAATTTTGAAATTTGGGTTTACAATAGTACTTGATCTTTTTTTATGTTAGACATTGAATTTTTTTTATATTAGACATTTTTCATGAGTAAGGTAAAATAGTTTAGGTATCTTTATTATGAATAAATGTAATGCAGGAACAATTCTTATAATAAAATTTATTAATGATTTTGATCTGTTTATGATTATTATATTTTTTATATTCATAATTTGACATAAATGCATATATATAAAAATAATATTTTCTAAATTGATAGAACCAAAGACTAAAAAACAATTTTATGTTAACATTTTATGGAAAAACAAACGATAAAAATCATTTTTTGAAAAATAATTTTATTACAACCAAACGCCGGAAATGGTTTTCATTTTCTGAAAAATATTTTCCACGTAAAAAGAATCCTAAGAAATCAAATTACATGAAACACCCTAATTGAAAATCCCGTAACTCGCGGTATATATAATAGTTAAAGATCACCACTAATCTCAACCATCCATCACAGGGTGCTAATGTGAAAAGAAAAAAAAAGAAGGAAAATCAGAGTTGAACCATAGAATCAAAGACAAAAGTCCGAAACTCTCTTTCTCTCTCTATATCCAGAGCTTTTAGAGAGAGAGAGAGATCCATAGAAAGAGATGGATCAGATACTGAACAAGGTGGGCGGGTATTGGATCAACAAGAGGGCTAACAAGGAAATCTCCTCTGTCGGTGATGACATCAACGTGAGACTCTCTCTCTCTCTCAATTTTTCATTTCATGATTTTTTTGAATTTTTTATATGTAAGCATGTAGAATTTTGAACCCAATTGAGAAAACCTAAAAAGATCTAAACTTGTTTTCTGCATTATAAATGCATAATTGGGTTGTTGAGTGATTCATATGATATAAAGAAAAAGAAAAGAAAAGAGAGAATTGAAAAGGGGACATTTTGGATGCGCACATAGAATTGGAGACGCAATTGTCAACATGTGGTACTGTTTGATTGCCTAGATTTGTGATTAGGGGTGCAATTTGGGTGGATTTAATCTGACCCAACCTGACTATTGGCAGATTCAGGTTGGGGTTTTTTAGTGGTCGGATTCAACCTGAACTTGAACCTGAGCTAACATGAACACAATTCGGGTTGGGTTTGGGTTTGGGTTGAGGGATGGGGAACCAGGGGCCAACCTGAACCAGATGGGATGGATGATAAATTTAAATGTTCAGTTTTATGGTCGGTTTGGGTTGAGGGGTGGGGTATTGGAGGAGATCCACATGCCCTTCTTTGTGCATTTTGTGAGTTATTATGGTCACAGTTTCATTTGTTAAAACCATTTAGACAAAGCTTCTTATGCTTCTCTAGCTGGTGATTTATGGTATTGTTGGAGATATGCATGATAATTTGTGATATATGAAAAAAAAATCCAGAATTGGAGTTAGATGAGTGCGCTTTTTAACCAATCTCCATTCATGGCCTGTTTCATTGCAACCCGTTGCGCATTAGGGGTCATGAGATGGAGAAAACCAAACAATTAATTGTCATATTAACAACCATACAGAATTTTAGTAGATCAGATTGAAATATTTCAAACACTACTTGTATGTGGGGAGGAAATGGTATGTGAGGGGTTCTGTAATTTGTGCCATTGCAGTAACTTCTGGATATGGACATATTTGTGGTTGAGTGTGGGCTTTGAACCATTAGATAAATATATATTTTGGAAGAGACAATTTTAATTAGACCATCTTTGGTACTATATTGATTAACTTTTGCATGTTATTATGATATTAAAGATCCTAATCACATGGTTTAATTAAAAAAAAGAGAAACCTTTATGAATGGGCATATCGGCGAATAGACCTGCTCATATGTACATTTCTATATATGGAACTTTTTTTTTTTAATAGATAGACAAGACCCCTAGATGCATGTTATTGTTGTTATTTATAGGATAAAAATAACATTTTTGATGTTTCTTCTTGTATACAATATATCTCATCGATGTATATGCATGCTAGTTTGAAGTTCCTTTTCTTGATACTTATATAATAGTCTTGATGTGAATCAGTCATTATCCAGCAGCATTGAAGGTGGAGCAAAATGGTTGGTCAATAAACTTAAAGGTTAGAAGTGCATTGTTTTCACAAATATGATTATTTTCTTAACAAGCAACATTGCTTCTCTGAACTTTCAATAGCCAGAGCTTCTGACTCTTCGAGTTAATGAATTTCCTGCTTTTCTCAATGAAGAACTAATAATAGATATATATTTTCGAGTTGATTTTCTATTCATATTACTGATTGTGTTATATTTGTTGTCAAAGCTCGGCTACATGTTTCCATCTTGCATTGTTTTCACAAATATGATTATTTTCTTAACAAGCAACATTGCTTCTCTGAACTTTCAATAGCCAGAGCTTCTGACTCTTCGAGTTAATGAATTTCCTGCTTTTCTCAATGAAGAACTAATAATAGATATATATTTTCGAGTTGATTTTCTATTCATATTACTGATTGTGTTATATTTGTTGTCAAAGCTCGGCTACATGTTTCCATCTTGCGAGTCAGGAAGGAAGCTATCAATTTTAATTTTATGTAGCTGTTCTATCAATTTAAACCTTCAGAAAATCATAACTCATGCGGTCATGCCATCCTTTGAAGTTTATGCTAGATTTATTCTACTTTTCAATTTTCACAGACCCTAGTGGAATTCCTATCAGTTTCTATTTTATATTCTTTTTTTTTGCTTTCTAAAGGCTTGGTATTTATGTCTAGTGATCTTTTTTCCCATGCCCCGAGCCTCATTTCTTAAAACTAAAGATGGGGGTGTTCCGAATTTTATCAAAGTTGGAAAGCTTACCTCCTAAAAGATACAAGAAAAGAAGATTTGAAAAACAACCAAAACATAAAAATAGCGACCAGAGCCAACTCCAAAGAACTTAAACCACCACGGTGTGACCATTGCTCCGTTCCAGCTCAGAACATTCCCCAGTCTCTAATGAAACTGGGTATTTTATCCCAAAAACATATTTACAATATGGCCTCTCTCCTTTGAAAATCACCACAGTCCGCGCAAACCATATCGACCAAAGTACAACAACATTAGTAACTGGCAAATTTTTTCCTTATCTATCTCCTTTCCCCAGGAGATTTTGCAAGTGAACCTAGGATTAAATGCATTCAATAGGTGTTTGAAGGAATAATTTTGACACACACCCCTTCATGAAGGCTTTGAATTGATTTCTGTTTTTTATGGGTATCAATAGTTTGATGTTGACATGGGGACAAAGTTTGTTTGTCTCACTCTGGGGTATAATTTTATAACAACCATTCTTAACTGGGAATTTCTTTGAATTTTATTATCTTTCCTTAACTATTCTCAACTAAATAATTGAGCTTACTATTCAGCCTCTAGTAGTCCTTCGTTTAGGTAATTTTTACATGGAGCATCTTCAGGCAGTTCCCTTAACACAACTTCCTTTTGTGTTAAATTTTGTTGAAATTTGATCTGACTGAACTTCATCTAATACTGTATGGAAACGAATTTGAAAAACATCTTCACTTAAAGCACTTTTTGAAAATAGATCTCCAGGAAGCATGTTTTGTTAGATTCCTGAAAAGTAGTTTTATACAACTAAAAGGTGCATTTCACTTTCTTCAAAAGCTGGGATGGCTGGGACGTTTAAAAATGAGTTTGATTAAATATAATTCTTGTAAAAGCTGTATCTCCAAAAGCTGCCTAAACTCATTTCCAAAAATATTTTGTATTTGCGGCCCACATAAATTGAAGATGAATGAAACACAACTATATATCAAAAATCAATCTTCTTTCATTTCCTTTCAACACTATTCGTATTTTGCAGGAAAGATGCAGAAACCATTGCCCGATCTACTCCGGGAGTATGACCTCCCGGCAGGCATATTCCCGCGAGATGCCACCAACTACGAATTCAATGAGGAGACTAGGAAACTGACCGTCTTCATACCTTCCGTGTGTGAAGTTGGTTACAGGGACTCGTCTGTCGTCCGCTTCTTCACAAGCGTGACGGGATATCTCGAGAAAGGGAAGCTCGCGGACATCGAGGGGATGAAGACGAAGGTGCTGGTCTGGACCAAGGTGAACAGCATCTCCACCGAGGGATCGAAGGTCCACTTCGCCACTGGTGTGAAGAAGACGAGAAGCAGGGTCGCTTACGAGGTCTTGCGAGATGGGGTGAGCATAGACAGGTTCTGAGACTCTGGAGAGCTATTTATGACGAAGCGTGTGTAAATTCGGTAATGTTATGGGATAAGTATAGTAAAAATGCGTAATTGAACTGTTCCTTTTAGTTGTATTCTGATTATCTGTATGAGAAATAAAATATAAAAAAACTTCTATGTTAGGGTGTGACTCCAGCTTGATAGTCTGAATGATATGTTCAAGATGATTGATTGATGGGTTTGTACATAATGCAATTTTTTTTTATAGCAAAGATGGACCAATTTATAGCCATATAAAAAGAGAGTTACATTGGTCTGAAATGGAAAAACAAAGAGAAAAGGAGACAGGTGAGAGATCACTAGAGGTTTGCAATCAGAGTTACATAATGCAAAGTTGGAATTGTGTTTTTAGTCTTGATGTGCTTTCATTCAGCTAAATCTTCAGAGGTTATTCTTTATTCCAAATTTGTTCGAGGTACATGTCGAATAAGGAATATGAATAGGGATACATCCCCCCCTCTATTCCTTTTCCCCCCGTTTGGGGTGGAGAATAAAGGGTGGATAAGGGAGAATACAGTAGAATAAGCCCTAAACAGCTGTTTGTTTGACAAGAATAAACCTTGATAGTTGTGTCTGGATAAGCTAGGATAAGGCCTGATAACTATTCTAAGAAAATGGTGGAATTACTTATCAGGGCTTATCTATGTCAATGGATAAAAAAACCCTTCTCTGTCATTTTAAATATTTATCTCACCTAGCACTCTCTGCACACATTCCAAAAACTGTCACATCTATCATATCACACTCATATCTCTTATACTTATTCCCAAACACAAATAATTTATGCAGGGGTATAATTGTCATTTAAAAAGTCATAAACTTTTATTCATCTCTTATCTATCACTTATTCTTATTTTATTCAAGGTGAACCAAACAACAAAAAGATCAATTTTACGTTTCCCAATGAGAATAACAGAAAAGACAACCAAACAAAAATTTACTTATTCAACATGGATTGTTATCTATCCCGGTATAGCTATCAAGGGCAAATAATCTTATGTCACACCCCAAACGGGCCCTTTGGGTAGCACAAAAACTCATGTTCTATTCGCATAAACTCGGATAGTTCTAGTTCTAGAGGGAGAAGTTTGATTATCCTGGTCCATGGTTCTAAGATTCTCTGTTTATTCTGATTTTTTTTATCCGTATTAAATCTGTTAATTATCCAATATGAGAAATCGATTTCTCCATTTCAACTCCTCAATTTATTAAAGTCATTTGATCATTTAAATTAGTGTTCACAGTCAAATTTTTTTAGAATTTCTTTATAAAGTCTTTCTTTATAGAATAACTTTTAAGTATTTATTCTTGTATGATTATATGAGAAATCATATTTAATCAATTAAAAATGTGTTTCATATGAATAATTGAGTGATGCGTAGTTAGTCCATATATAAGAATTATATATAAATGATTATATCAAACTTTACAATTACTCCAACCAAATTTGTTTCTCTGTCCATATAATTTTTCAAAAACAAAATTTGTATAAGTTTTTACAAAATAACACAAACTTAAATTTTATTTTAATAAAAAATTAAATAGCTTTTTATAGTACCTCATTTATTTTAATTGGTTTATTTTTTATGATATGTGATTACAAAGTTGGAGACATGTGATGTATATATATATTCGGATATATATATTCCAATAAATTATTTGAATCTATTTATAAAAAAATCAAAAAAATTCTTACTGAAGTAGCAAGTTAGCAACCCTTCTGATACCTATATCAACCTATCATTATGTAGTTTTGAGTTCTACGTAAAGGTGTCAACCTATCATTAGTTTTATATGTGCCAAGTGTGAAAGATGGATAACAACTTATCATGTAATATAAAATAATCAATATTTAAACTGAAAATGAACACTATCGTTCTAAATGTTAAAATATTTATCCCATATTTTTTTTTTATTTTGACCACTGTAAATATGAACAAAATCGAAAGATTTTTTATTCCTTAAAATTAGAAGAATATATTCTTTGTATCTTATTTCCTTAGCAAACTAACCCATCGTTGTCTTGTAACATTTATGTATTTAAAAAAAAAAACATATCAAGTAACTTTAATAAACTTTTTATAAAGTCACATGTTTTCAAAAGATTCCTTCCTGCATTTATTTCATCACATAATTTTATTAAATTTTATCTTATTTAATTTTTTAATGTGGGATTATAGGATTAATTTTGTAGAGAGACTTTTATATAAACGGTTTATTTGATGTTTGTAAATGAGTGGTATAATTGTTATTACTTGTAAATTTTTTGCCTTATTGGTCTTTTCACCAAAAACTAGTAATCTATGTAATGGGGGTAGTAATCGATTGAGATTTTCATGGACAATTTGTTCATATACATGAATTTGTAAATTTTGTGTTATTCAATCAGAACATTGGTTCGTGGACAAAAAGTTGAACGTTATTCGATTGAGGCATTATTTCAAGACAAAAAAACCTAGTGCTATTCGATTGAGACATTATTTTGTGGATAAAAAGTCCAGTGTTATTTGATTGAAACTCTTCATAGTGAACATTTTGTAACATGTTATTTAATTTAAACAGGATTTGTGCAGATTTTCATAAGTGATGATTTTTTATAGACTTTAGAGAAAGAAATATAAAGTAAAAAATCATTTCAAAATCCTACCCAAAAGGGTGGGATTTTCATAGACTTGTATTCTAGCATTACGAATATCTTCTTCCTTTTTTTCTTTTCTTCCATGGATGATGATTATCTCATGTTTTTATATTTTTTATTCAGAGTTTTATTTTTCTATTTATCATTTTTTTAATGAATATGTAGATGTATGAAATATTGATATCATCTCATGTGTTTGATGAATATATGAGAATAGTGAATTTGGTTGTGTTGCAATCAATCATTTCATTATTATATATTATATATTATATGCTTAGATCGTCCATCATTATTTTCTAAAATATAGATTTACTTTATTATATATTTGATTATATATACAATAACTCTATAATGTTTAATTTGATTTATCTTGAAGATGTTGCTATTAATGTATATATGTGTGTGTGTGTGTGTGTGTGTGTGTGTGTGTGTTTTTTTTTATAATGCTCAGCATATATAAAAATAAAAATACATATTTAGGCATATGCACATATATGCTTAAATATAATGATTGCTTTTATTTCATTTTTATTTTAAGTAATATAATGACTATTTTTATTTTATTTTATTTTAAGTAATATAATTTATTGTTTTATTTCATTATATTTGAAGTGATGTAATATATGATTTTTATATTATATATATATTTCCTTATTTTATTGTCTTCCTAATTAAACTCATCCCTCCCATTTATAAAAGTTTATGAATTTCTCTCTCTATAACAAAAAAATGTTAGCTCATTGTGGATTTTTCTCAATAGAATGTATTTTTTTCCCTTTTTTATTTTATATTGATTGTTTATCATGAAGAAGAATTTTTTTATGAATGTGCATATGTATAAAATATTGTTATTGCGTTGATATATATTATATTACATTACATTTTATGTTGTGTATGAATAATTCGTGTTGAATTTGAATAATTGAGTTCTTTATTTGTTATTTTAAAAATTCAAAAACAACTATATAAAAATATACGATAATCAATAGAAATCCACTTGTGAAAGTTACAAAAATACATTAAATTTCATAAGAATCAATATGTGAAAGTTTGCAAAAGTCTGTAAAAATCTATGAAAGTATGAGAGTCAATCTGTGAAAGTTATATGAAAATCCATAAAAGTCAATCAATGAAAGTCTATAAAAGTTTGTGAAAGTCCATAAAGTCAGTTTGTGAAAGTCTACAAAAGTCCGTCACTTAAATTATGTCTACAAAAATCCATCAAAGTCTGCATCAATTGCCCCCCCCCCCCCCCAAATATAAAAGCCTTTAATTTCATTTAGAGTTTTTCAATAAATCATAATTGACTCCACCTTTTCATTCTACTTTATTGGGTAAATCTTCTCTCCTTCTTTGATTTCTCTCCCATTAATGTTTTCTCCTCCTCTTTATTGTTCAATATTAGAGAGCGTTCCAAATTTTATTGAGCGTCCTTTTTATCAATATGTAATATTTCACATAATATTTGACAAATAGATTCGTATATAAATATTGATGATATGTACTTTGTGTTGAAATCTATGTTTCTCTTCGTTGTTAGGGTTTTCAAATCCTCTACATGATTCATGTTCTGAAGTACATATTTAATGGCAAGTAACATGTGTGGATACACTAGTAGATATTTTTATTTAAAAAAAATTAAATAGAAATATGTACTCACCATTATTGCGTATTCGATTAGGGATATCTCCGGAATATGGATGGGGTTGTAAATGAGACTATCCATTTACAACTTCAACTACATATTCATCTCTCTCAATCTCTATATATACCCATTATTGTAAATTTTCATGCTTTTTATAAATAGGTTCATATTTTTTTTTTTGGAGTATGTATTTCATTTCATTTCATATCATATACACACACATAAAATGAAATATATTATTTTTAAAAAATTAATCGTGTACGGGCTTTTTATGCTCATCATGTAAGTAGATCGATTGTTTATCTTACTTATATTTTAAATTATTTTTACCGTTTACATTACATGATTTTGATGAGTCCGGATTCAGTTAGGATTGAATTCGGTCAATCCGGTGAACTGTCCAGCCTATGAAACAAATTATATAGTTTATTAATCGAATTGCACAGTCAATTGTTGGAAACATGTGTCATTTTTTATAGTATTGATCACCAAACTCAGGTTGTATAATTCAATTGATAGATTGTGTAGTTTGATACTAACCGGACTAGCTAACTCGATCCTAACTGGATTTGGATCGAGTTTGACATGCCAACCATTCTATGGATGGATATTTTTTTGTTCCAGGTGGAAATGGCAGATTGTGGGGCGTATTAAGAGTTTCTTTTGCCGAGGTGCTATTTGTGGTGTCCTTCACTTTATTTATTTATTTATGGTGTCCTTTTCTTTCTCATTTATCTGATCAGAGATCTTGATGTGTAGACTTAAAAGAATGCATGAGATGTGTGGAAGGAAACACACGCTCTTTGATGATCAAGTGATAATATCTGACAATCAAGTAGTTATTAGTTACTAAAGAATAAAAAATAACAACATATCATTGTCTTTTTTTAAACATCTTCTTTATCTCTATCTTGTAGTAGTTTTTATCATTTTAATGTGAAGCAGAAGTTGTTTGCTTGCCTCTATATATAAATACAGAGCTGAAGCAGAAGATTGCCAAGATGAGACCTTCGAATTTGCATTCAACAACCCCCAATTCTCCGATCGCATTCTACAAATTGAGATCATGAGGGACTACATGATGACAAATCTAATAGTGAGGAACATGAAGTAATTCCAAAGTGGAAGCAACATCTAATAAAAATCAGAGGAGGAGGAGGAGGAACTATCGAGGAAGAAGAAGAGGAGGTAATTCAACGAGTCGAAAAAATACACATTAGCTCCGTAATATTGGCCGGAAAGAGCCAATTCTTCCATAAGATCTTCTCCAACGGAATGTGAGAATCAGACCCCCAATGCGTGGCTACTGTAAGAATTCATTCTTCTGAGGAAGCCAACTTTATGGAGCTACTGCGTTTCATGTACGGGGGAAAGCTGTCTTTGGAGACGACCAAAAGTTCCGATGCATTGTTAGATATGATGTTCCTCACGGACAAGTTTGACGTCGTTTCTTGCCAGCGTTTGTAGTGAATATTTGTGTTGCTTTCCCATGACGATGGAGTCCGCATCGCTATACCTGGATATCCCAATGGGGGGAGGCATTCAACCATTGATCGAGAAGGCCAAGGAGTTCCTAGTGGCTCACCACAAGGATTTGATTGAGTCTGATGAAATTATGTATCTATCCTTTGCTGCTTTGGAAGCCATCCTGAGCAGAGATGACATTCAAGTGGCATCAGAAAACAGGGTGTACAAAATCGCACTCAGATGGGCTCGCGCGCAGTATCCACAAAAAGAGGATAGGCGTGTGGCCTTGGGTGAATGGATCACCCGCCTCGTGTGTTTCCCTTACATGTCCTCCCAGATGCTGGAGGAAGTCCTCGCCTGCGAAGACTTAGACCACGACTTCGCCAAAGACATCGTCAACGGTGCTCTCTTGTTCAAGGCTGAGCCTCTCTGCCGCAAGAGCGCCCTTGCCTTGTTACCATCCTCTAATAGCGGTACATTGAGCGAGCTTACACACACAAGCCAGTGAAGGTTGTTGAATTCGACCACCCTTGGCCAAGCTGCATTGTCTACCTATGCCTCACACGCCAAGAGTGCAAAGAACTCCCTGAGACGGGCCAGATATGCTCAGAGGAATTTCACTTGCAGGAACAGCGTTCTTCCTCGTCGCCACACAAAGAGGCACACGAGTCGAGATGTTCTTGAGAATATATAACACTCTCTTGGCAAGAATGACAGTGGAAATGGAGTTTGCATACCGGCGTCTAGACAGGAGGTTTGTGGTTGATAGTACAAAACACACCTTCACGGATGGTGGTGCTTCTGTTTCAGTCTTGAATTTCAGTCCCACAGGGGGTTTATATCTGGACAGCTACTTCGTCGATGACATGTTTCACTTGAGAGTTGAGTTGACACTGGTTAAAAGTAGTTAGAATGTATGAAGAATCAACTATACAGATATGTTAGGATGCTCATCATATGATTTTAAGCCCCTCTTATTCTACATCTTGAACTACTTACCATCTTCTAAATGCAGGTTTTGGGTTGCTTTAAGGTAATACAGGACTATTCATTCTTATGTAAAAACAGATTTTTTTTATTCATAGTTATGTTTTTAAATTTCATCTTAATAACATAAGACCAAAACCTAAGACTCAGTGAAGAATGTGTACCAGACGCTTTATTTTGATTGCCATCAGCTTATTCATCTTCTTTTGGTTAGGAGATTCCTAATATTGATCACCCAATGCATTCTCTAGTCTTGTACTCCCAAGCCTTCTGTTATCCTCTTTATTTTTGGGTCCTTTTCTTTCTGGATTTTCATGTGTTTATAACTGAGATATACTTACACTACTGCTCTAAACGGTCTGTTCAATGTTGATGTATGGGTGTATTTTTTCTTTGAATGAAAACGATTTGTTTTTAAAGAATTGAAATCATGTCTTTAGAGACTTTCTGTCTCTTTTAAATACCATTAAAAAGATAATGCGATGATTATTCAAATTTTAAAAAGTAACCCCCGTTTGGAGTGTGACAGAGAGTTATTCACCCCTAAAATTTATAGTGGGATAGATAGCAATTCATGTAGAATTAAACAAAATTTTGTTTGGTTGTTATTTCTACTATTCTTGTTGGGGAAACATAAAGCGACATTTATGTTGTTTGATTCACCTTGGATAAAGGAGGATAAATTGTTAATAAAATATAGAAAAAATTATATTTTTTAAATAATTATACCCCTGTATAAATTGTTTGTGTTTGAGAATAAGTTTGAGAGAGATGTTTAGGAATAAGTGTAAGAGAAGTGTGTGTGATACGATAGACGTGTGTGGAAGTGTTAGGTGAGATAAATAGATAATTTTTAAAAAATGACACAAAATGATTTTTTTTATCCATTGGCACAGAAAAATCCTAATAAGCAATTCTAGGACCCTTTAGAATAGTTATCGGGCCTATTCCTCGCTTATCCAAGCATAATTATCAATGTTTATTATTTCAAAACACACTGTTTTTTTTCTTTATTCCCCTCTATCCCCTCTTATTCTCCGGTTATGCCTCACCCCAAACAGAGTAAATATATAACACAAAACATATACAAGATTGCAACGGATACCATTATATCCATATCCATTTTTAAATCAATCTATACCGGATCATAATTCCTATTAATTAGATGTAGCAATAATTTATGGGAATTACGAAATCATCTGTGTTGGGATCTGTCTATCATCAAAGTATGACATTAGACAAGTCCTTTTCAGGCCATACAGTTTTATCAACTCTTCAAAATGATCTGCATTAATAAAAAGAAGAAATCGACCTTACTTGATCCAACAGACAAGAGCACAAGTAATTTTATTACTGGAAGGATAGAGTTTAATCCTTAAAATTTAATAATAAAAGACATACTAAAGAAATTTCAGGATTTGTATAACATCGAACAAAAACAGAGCCATTTTCAAACACACTGAACAATAAAACATACCAAAACACTGGTCATTATCATATGATGAAAGAGAGAGAGGACAGTGGGACCTTCTTGAAGCTGCTCGCATGCACTTCTTCTTCAACTGCTTCCCACAGCGCAAAATGCTTGATTAGCTGAAGCCAAAATGAAGGGGTGTCTATGCTCTGCTGTTTTGTTCTGCAAGACAAATTTGTCTAGATTACGTTTTCATTGGGAAGCATTCACAATTACAAAGAATGCGAATAAAGACCAAAATTCAAATAATAGAAGATATGAAAACAAAGCAACTTTTTGTGTTGTGAGATGATTTGCATTGCAACGAAAGCGGACCTAAGGGAAGGTGGTGAGGAAAGAGACTAGGAGATTTTGTATTCTGATTACTTGATACATTGAATTGACAAATTGACAAACCATGTAGATCTGCATTTTGTTGTGTGGATCTGTTTTCTGCATTAATCTCCAGCTTCTAAGATTGAACTCTAGGTAGCATCGCTGCATGAACAGTTTGCTATATCACTGATAGATCATTGATGGCTTTCAGTGATTTGATTGAAGAGTTTGCATTCATACCAAAAGCAGTTAAACAATGGGCAGCAAGATGTCCTAAAGAAATCAAAACTCTTGTATTATGATCATTAAGAGCACCCAAGTGACAGAGGTTCTCCAACAAACAGTAGAGGAACCATCTTAGTTCATAGTATAAATAAAGAAAGTAAACAAACAAAAAACTTGCATCAAAATTCACAGTAGAGAAACAATCTGAAAGAGTGAACATGAAGGAACAAAACCTTACATATACTCAATACGCGATAGAAATATTATCTGAGAAGTCATCATTTCTCATCCAACTTATGCACATATAATTATATTTAAGCACTCACATTTTTTATTTTTTTTGAAAAATTATATACTTCACGTAACGAAGCATGTATCTTCATAAGATAAGTCATATATTCCAATAAATTATATACACATGCAGAAAAAAAAATTACACACCTCATTAACGTGCCATGTATATACACGGTTTTTTATGTATACAGCCATACATATTTTTGGGCAATCATTAGAGGACATGTCATCTCATATTCATATAACGCTTTCTTATCATTCTAGAAAAATCAATGGAAGCGAGCATGCAAAAGATGATGGGGATGATCAGATCCTACTCACCCAATTCAAGGAACCCTAACTAAAACAGATTGAATTCATGGAATTTCATGGAAGACAATAATTAGAAATTGAACCCAAACTTGAAGGCTTGAACAGAAATTTGATTCCAAACAGATTCGATACCGAATTGATGGCATACCCATTTAAAAGCGAATCCTGGCTGTTTTTATATTTTGAGTTTGATGTTAAATTAGACCTTGAAAATAAGCAGAAAATTTGAAAAAACAAAAACCATCAAAAGCTCACACAGAACCACAGATCCAAACCTCCAAAAAAAACCAATTTTTTTTTTTGCACTTACACTGTTACACCCAAATCTCGCTCAGCCAGATCCCCTCAGCCTCCTCACCTGGTCGATCAACCGGTCCTCCGGCATCCGATCAACCCAGTCCGGCGCGATCCCGCCGAAGGACACCCTCTCATGGCGTCCACGATCCTCGAAGCGTTCTCCGCCGTCAACGGCGCGTTCCGTCGGCTCTCGTCCTCCCTGAACGCCCTATCCACCTCCTCCTCCCTCCACCTCGCCATCTCCTCCTCCTCGTCGTCCAAGTCTTCGCCTCCATCGTCTCCCCCGAAGGGATGACCGTTCTCGACCGGCGGGAGACTAGGGTTATGGTTCTCGACGGGATGACGGCGGTAGACGGGCTCGATCGGGGCGTCGTTGGGTTCCGATTCGGCGTCGGAGTCGTCGGAGGGCGAGATCGGACGGTAGTCGTCGAGAAAGGCGGCGTCGTCGGAGTCGCTCGGAGAGTCATCTGAAGAAGAAGAAGAAGAGAGTGTGAGACATGATTGAGGGGCATTTTTGGAACAAAAAAACATGTTTTGACATATCTATGCGAATACCATTGTCGACATCGTTTACAGGAATTGACATTTTTAGAGAGAGAGAGAGAAGCGGAGAAGAAGATGTTTGGGTCTTCTGGGGCAAGTTTTGGTATTTAAAATGCTATTCTTGTTTAAAATGGGAATAGAATAGAATACCGAAAATAAAAGTAAGATCGGCAAGGAAAAAAAAATCAAAAGTATTTATAAGAAATATATAATAACACGCTAATACGAAAAAAAATAAATAGAACAACGATAGTTTTTTAATCCAAAATTGTGATTTTTTAATTCCTCAAAACTAAACATAAAATTTTTTTTATAAAACAAAGCTTTCTCAAAAATTTTCATAAAAAAAAACATAAATACACAACTCCAAGATCTTAAAATTTTATGGACATTGATAAACTAGGTTGATTTTGTAACTCCGTTTGCAATTATCATAACTAACACAGTATATGAAATTGATTAACATAGTGCATACTTCTCTATTTCGATATACACTCGATTATATAAAAAGTATAAATATATTTATTTGATTCATATGATTATGTATTTCGTTTTTTATAAATGAATGTAGTTGGGTATATACTTTATAAAAATCAAAACACGTGCGAACTTTATTGTGTTTGGAAACCCCGAATGTTTGGAATGAGAATAAACCTCGGATAACCCCAGATAGAAATTTTGTTGTATTTGGAAAGCTCGGATAACCCCAGATAAAGTATGTCAGAATAAACTAGTATAAAGTGGTATATAGATTCCAATCAACCCGTAGAATAAAAATTATCCTAGATTATTCCACCCAAAGAATATGTGGGCTCACTGTCAAATCAACTATCACCACCTTTTATAAATCACATGTCAAATCAACTATCATTATTTTTTTACCTTTTATAAATCATTATCCATACTTTATTCACATTTTACTCAAACAACAAAACATTTATTCTTATGTTTACCAATGAGAATAATTCAAAACATAACCAAACACAAAATTAATTTATTCTTATTTATACTCACTTATGCCGGAATAACTGTATACCTAATAATAAGTCATATTCTGTATCCAAACAGAGCTTAAAAGAAGCCAAAACAACATTTTCAAAATTCAAGACTAATTAACTTCAATACATTATCAACCAAATTATGTTTGAATCATATAACAAAAAAAAGGAAATTATACTGAGTTCCGTGTGCAACCATGTCTGTAGTCTACACTGTTTTTCTTTTTTTATAAATAAAATAAAATTATGCACTCGTCCTATTGAAGTACATACTGGTTATATGAAATGAAATATACTAAAATTTTAATTGTATATTTTTTTATTTTGAATAAAAGTAAAAAATTTGACCTTCATAAAACACGATAGAGCTCATACACTACTATACCATAACATATCATAGTATGAGATCTATCATAACATATTGCCCTATTGTAGTATACGAAACTGTAAATGGAGCTACAAAATGGACTAAGTGTATCAGCGCTCCTTTTTAATTGAAAAAAGAAATTATATATTCAGCCTCTTGTGCAGTCCCATTTGTAGTTTATACCATTTTTTTAAAAAAAAATTGCCTATTGAAGTATATGTTATTATATGAAATAAAGTATATACTAAGATACACTAGAAAAAATGAAAAAAAATTCCATACCAATTATGATGCACTATATATATATCAGACTATGACAGTGTATAGGACTACAAAATGAACTTAGAGTGTATTTTTAATATAAGATATAACCCATCTTGTTAAACACACCCAATTTCTTTATACCCTCTCATCTTAAGTTTGTACATTATACAAAGGGACAAACAGAGATAGTCTATACTGTTCATAAGGGATAAAGGAGTATGGCGTGAGAAATAAGCCCATAATAGAGAAGAATACAAGAGAATAGTATAAAAAAGCTGTTTATTTTGGCAGAATAAAAGCTATGTAAAGCTGTTTATTTTGGCAGAATAAAAGCTATGTCTGGATAAGTTAGGATAAGGCTTGATAACAATTCTAAGGAAAAGTTAGAATTGTTTATCATGACTTATCTATGCCAGAGAATTAAAATACCCTTACTGTCATTTTTAAAAATATCTCTCACATCCTTTTACATAACCCAATGATACACCCATCTTTAATAAGGACCGTTTGATCAATGGATCAACTGTTGAAGATTAAATCTCGACCACACAAAATAAACTCATCAGTATTCAATCCACACCGTTCATTCTCACCGTTCGTTCAGCATTCAAGCTGGATCATCTACAACAATGGAAAAGGATTCCCTCTCCTCCTAATAATTGAATTGCAATTTTTTCTTTTTCCGGTGAAAATAGGCTAGCAATGCTGATGGGTGCATTTCCTCTACACTACCTCTCCTCCCAATAAATAATATGGTCAGGGTTGTGCATCAATGACTAAATATGGGTAATATGGGCAAGTACTGTGCATGAAAAACTATTTAATTTCATTAATAAATAATATGGATAAGTACTGAGCATCAAAGACTAATATTTTTCATTAATACATAATATGGGTAAGTACTGTGCATCAAAGACTAATAAATTCATCATTAATAAATAATATGGGTAAGTAATATGTATCAAAGTCGTTCTATCTTCAGCAATCAATAATATGGGTAGGCACTAGGCATCATGACTAATATTTTCATTAATACAAATGATCATTTTTACATCTATATTACTATATAAAAGTCCCTTAACACAAAAAACCGTCAAATGACCAATTTATCCTTATCAATCAATTTAATCCCATCACAATCCATTTCATCATTACACCCCTTTATTTAATGACAACCATTTTGCTATTTTACCCCTTCAATTCTATTAAATCTCATGAGAATCCATTCATATCATTATAATGTCATCTATAATTTATTCACATTTTCATCGTATCATACATGGCATATATAAATATATCATTAAATTATATTAATATGATAAACTTATATTAATATACCGACTAAAATTATATTAATCAATTTATTATTTTATAATTATATATGAATATCATATTATTATGAGAATACAAATGGATGCTCAGTGTTATAATATCTATATCTATCTATACTACATATAAAAATATCAATCTTGAAAAAACATTCAGTAGACAGATTTATCCCTATCAAATTCTGAAATTTTATCCCTATCCCAAATAAAATTAGTTCACTAATTTATCCCATCAAATGATGACACCTTTTCATCTCCCGTTGCTTCTTCCTCTTCGTCTCTCTTTCAATAGCCGTTTTCCCAAACCACCTCATCTTCTTCTGTTGTTTCTTCTTCTGCTCTTATTTTTTCTTCTCCCTCATTCACAACATTAACAACACATGTACCATGGGCCTTGACGCGAGGAGCAGAGTTCTACGGCCTCGACTACCCTCCGACCCCTCCGACCTCGTGTCCTAAAGGCCATGGTCGCCGCCATCGCCCCCGATGACGACCCCTTCAGCCCCACCATCTTCGCATCCTTCAAATGACCCCACCGTGAGAACAGCACCTCCATCATCAATCGCTCAACCCTCACTGATACCTCTTGGTACAACAAAATAGTTTGTCAAATTGGATGTTTCCAAATGAATTTTTTTTATTGGTCATGCTTCCAAATATTGTGATATCAAATATGCCATATTTTAGCATGTGGTTGCATTTTATGTTGTGTGAGGATTGATTGTTTAGACATAAGTTGTACGAAGAGATTTAAATTATTTTTAGGTTGATTATTATTCCTTTCTTTGTTTGGATAAATAAAGTTTTTTTTTCCTGGTATTTGTGATAGGCAATTTTGTACAGAAAATTGGGGCATGAATCATCAGTGCTCCAAATATTGGCCCTGTAAGTGTCAATTAACAATTTTTAAATTTTTTATCTATTGCATCAAATTCATAGATGGGTTTTCACATGTTATTGGATTTTTCCATATTAATATTCAAACTTTTGTTGGTCTTGAAGGAAGCTGGAGGATAGTGAAGCCACAGAGCAAAACTGTACAGAGATTGGTAGATGCGATGCTTATATGTAGTAAGTTTTTGTTGGATTGGTGACTTCTTTGGCTTCTTTATATTTTATTAGCGACACGGTATAGTTATTCCCTTGTATTCAAGCCACTAGATATGTATTTGGATCACAAAATAGGAAGGGGCCCATGTTTAATGTTGCATTTCATCTTCTCCACAATCATGGGGAGTCTTTGGGTCCCCTCCAAGTATTAGAGGTATGCTATTTATTATATATATAGTTTAGAATTTCATATCAAGAAAATATGCTTATTGATCCAGGTTTAGGGAGGTTTTATGTTGTTGGCATTCCATTATACCATGTTGCATTACATCAACATGACAAGAGGGAGTGATAGAGGAATATTCATTTCATGAAAGATTGGCTGATCAAGATATATGGAAAGATATTTTTTCATAACCCACATGAATGTTTTCTCTATGTCATATCAGCATATTTGCATGCCAAAAAAAAAAGTTGTGAGACTTGATAAATCCTCCAGCCGAAATGATGGAAATCAATTTCTGCTTATAATGCTATTCAGGGCATTCCATAATATAATATAGGTGACCTGGAATTTCTTTTGCAAAATTTGTCACCTGAGATACATCTTAAACTTGCCTCTGATATTATATTAAGAATGATGAGAGTTCGAGTTCACCATCTTCGTTAAGGACATGCAAATATGTGGAGTAAATACTGTTGTAATTTTCATTATCCCATTTTTTCAATGTAGTTATAATTTTGGATATATATCAACATTCTTCAAGTATATTTCATCATAGAATATTTTAATTTATTAGGATTAGGACACATTATTCTAATTCTCTGAGCTTAACTATTACAGTAGTGTTTTCACTGTTTAATGCTTAGAGTTCTTTTGTGATGAATTGGGTCATTCTGAATCGTATTAAGTATAGCAGATTCAGTGGAGCAGGATCAATGTAAAGATGGAATTGTTGGAGAAACTTATCACGAATTCGAACAAGGCACGGTGATGTCCATTACAATGAAAATTGGATTTTGAAGAGATTCTTTTATTTGTTGGATATATTCTTCTTCGTGTTCGTATTGATTTTTTTTTCTGACCCAACAAGAGGACTCCCTGGCCCCTTCCCCCTCTCTTATATATATATATATATTGGTAAAACTTATACTTCTTTGGAGTCGTTGTGTTTATGGCTTGAGTGATTTGTAGGGGTAAATTCTTGGTTTTGAATGAATTGATGAGTTTTGATCAAAACTTAATAGAAATGAATTGTAAAATTTTGATATAAAGGTAATGAGTTTTTGTTGAAAGACAGGAATTAGGCATTGATTTTGCCCGTATTAATTTGAATTTCATATCAATAATTAAATTCCCTCAGTTTATTGTATGTGTGCTTGATGCATCTGGTATAAATGTTCTAGATAAGATGAGTTTGTTTATCTGAAAACCTAAAGTCAATGTTGAAGAGGAGTACCCAAAAAAAAATTTGCTTCTAATTAGTAGTACCTTTTGATTCATTATTTGGGAAATTTTGTAGAAGCGAGTACCTTTTGGTTGTTCATCCAAAGATGGAAGCATCATTCTTTGGGAATTTGGATCATAGGAGCTATGTAATGAATGGAGGACATCCAAGGACACCTTTCTACCAAACCTTTCTCAAATTGGCCATAGCGATTTGGCTTCTCCACATAGTCATTCTCATTTGATCCCAAGGTCAAAGTATTCCAAGTGAGTAAGGGGACTGAGTTTTTGGAGGTTTACATGGAAAGTGTAGTAAAACACGTGGTTATGGGTGAGGGCGGTGAGAGGCCAAAAATGGGTGTAATGGTTATGCCTGGTTTTATGATTGGAGCGACTGTGATCCAGAGTCAGGTTTACCTTTCAGGTGTTAAATGTGTTGTTTGAGGATTCATTTGGTGAGAATTTCTATTGAAAATGTGCAGTATGTTCATCATAGAGTGATGTTTCCTTTCTTGTAATTAATTTTTCCAAATGGGTGTTTTCTGCTTATCATAATGTAGAAAAATATGGCCTTCGTTTATTATATATTATATATTATATTATTATATTTTGAATGATTTGTTTCTTTTTCATTTTTATGCCCATAGGTATTGGAACCTTTATTTATGTAGCGCAATGCCAAATAAGACCTGATAAGCGGGGTGGTTCAAAAAAGTAGTATGTTTCAGTGTTTTGTCATGCACTATTATTGTTGTATTCTGAATACTGATTATCAGTTCTTATTTTCACTCTAAAAAAGTTGTTAAATTTTAATGAGAGTGATTAACAATTTAACATGTGTGCTGATGACTTCTTTTCTATGGGAAGATTGATTATTTTGTTGCTCTTTTATTACCGGGTACTCTCTTAGTCCTTCAGGTCTCATAGTTACATATCTGAAGATAATGCAACCTGAGGGAGAGCTCTATTTCCATACATTAATTTTGTGTCCAATGTCAGTTTTTTTTTTTTTTTGTTCCCTATCTTCCCTTGCTTATTTATCTATAATTTATCTTAGGCTGTGGTGACAGACATTGCTATGTTTGATTCTCAAAAAAAAAAAAAAAAAAAATTTAGACATTGATGTGGTGACAGACTGCAAATGTTCATATTCTTTATTTAGGTTTATTCATATGTTTATATTGGGTTTCATGATTATATTCCAGTCCCTGTTTAAATTTTTTGTTGGCAGGACCATTTTTTTCAACAAATAAAAAATAGTTGTCCCTATGTCTCAGATCATTGTGTTCTCTAAAACATAATATAAAGTTTTACAAGTTTAGACCCATATCGGTTATATGTATTGTTGTAAAGTGGTATATGAAGTAAAATATGGAACATGAGTTGGAGATATAAGCTCCAGTTTGGATGGGAGAATAGGAGAGGAATAGAGAGAAACAAGACTAAAGAACTTTTTTGGGAAGGTCGATTCTTGGTTTTGAATGAATTGATGATTTTTTATCAAAACTTAATAGAAATGAATTGCAAAATTTTGATATAAAGGTAATGAGTTTTTGTTGAAAGACATGAATTGGGCATTGGTTTTGCCGTATTAATTTAAATTTCATATCAATAATTAAATTTCCTCAGTTTATTGTACGTGTGCTTGATGCATCTGGTATAAATGTTCTAGATAAGATGAGTTTGTGTATCTGAAAACCTAAAGTCAATGTTGAAGAGGAGTATCCAAAAAAAAGAGCATTTGCTTCTAATTAGTAGTGACATTGTGAAACATTTATTTTCATATTTTCTATACTTGATGCTTGCCCTCTTTTGTTTCTTGTAATTCAAACACTTTCGGCCTCTGATATGCGTGACCCATAAATATCTGCTCTTGTCGCAACAAAGTTGAGAGAGTTCTGTGATCTTGACATATTTGGTCTACATAGTGTATTCCTATGAGAGATATTGAGGTATATATTTGAAAGGATGAGTTATATTTTTTGTCGCCCCCTGATTTATGTATATTGAACTATACTTTTTGGTTTTTTGGTGTATCTAGACACTGGTTGTGCTACGGCTAAGATGTTCCATAACTCCATGGGCATATATTAAACTTCTATTCTGATCTAAGCACCATTGGAGAATAGCTCATAAGATAGTGGATCTACTACAAAGTTATGTTGAATACCTTTTATCATTTCTTTAACCGTTCTAAAGTTGTAGGAAGATCAGACATTGTGTTTAATAATCTTATTTCTCTCTTGCATTCCAATAGTTTAACATCTTATGAACTTGTCGGTGTTGGTGAATAGATCTTGTCAATGTTGGTGAAAGGAAAACTCTATCTTTGAGCAGTGCTCATTTTGGATGGCTTCATTTGTTTGTTTGGAGGGACTAAGAAAATGCAATAAATCAAATTTGCTTATATCTTCCTTTTTTTCCAGGACTACGAGTATGCAAATTATAATCATGTTCCTTATGACCTTGGTAATCATTTTCAACCATCTTCGTATAGGTGGGAGACTCTTCCATCGTTTCAATGACTAATTGGATTGATCCATATTTTAGCTTTTCAGATTCCATAAATGTTAAGATTTGTTTTCCTTTGTGTATGTCAAACATGTACTTTTGATACTTATGGTAGTAAAGATGATCTTTGTCCACTGGATAAGTTTATAGATGTATGCAAGAAATTTATGCCCTATAATGAATTAAATATTATTGAAATTGGACAATGTTCCTTCAAGATAGGAAAGAAATGTCTATAATTCATTGCCTTAGACCAGGGTGAAGCTAAAAAAAACTGTATACGCAATTATAGAATATGTCACTAAAGCAATCAAAGAAATTAATGTGTTGATGAATAACTAAGGTTAGCTAAAGTGAGATCTTTGTTTCTAATGGGGGCATTTTTTCTGCCATTTAAATTACTCTGGCACATAGATGGCAGGAAATATTTACATTTTCTTCATCTATCAAGATATAAATTAAATATTCTTAATAAGTTGTTATATTTTTTAGCACTATCTTATTTTTTATAAAATTTAAGTGTAACACTATTTAATTTTTTTAATTAATATCATAAAATAAAATTATGTAGTACTATACATCAAAGACTAATAAATGTTTTTTTATCTTTAATAAATCAATATGGGTAAGTAACTATGTATCAATAATCTTGATTAACGTTTAATCATTATATTTCAACAAACTAATTCATGTGCAACGCATATGTACGTTGACTAGTTCATGTAAAAGTCAACAAAGTAGAGTTACTTTCTGTGTCTGACTGGGGGCATCGCCGGGGCAAGGGGGATCGCATTCTCTCGAAACGGAATAGTTATCATAGATTAAGCAGAGGGTCGGGGGGTGAGTGGCCACTAGGATGACATTAGACGACCCGTTTAATGCATCGCTACCTCTTCACCCTACATTCATTATCGACACCTTTTATCTTTGTATTTTTGTTTTCTTTTTTCTTTAATTACTTTTCTCTTCTTCTCACCACCTTTTGGATTTGTAACCCACTTTTAATATAAGTGTTGGTAGCAAGATTTACCTTTCTCTCAAAAAAAAAAAAAAACAAAGTAGAGTTACACAAGAATCAACGGCATGATTTAATCATACAACTCATTTTTTTATTTAAATCCATCAATCATACCAAACATAGATTTATATACTAGGGGCAAAGTTATCATTTTAAAAGTTATAACTCCTTATTCACACATTATCTACTACTTATCCTTAATTTATCCAGGGTGAACCAAACAACAAAATTTTTTTACGTTTCTCAATGAGAATAACAGAAAAGTAAACAAAACAGAAAATTGTTTATTCAGCATGTATTGTTATATATCTCAGTATAGCTATCAGGACCGAATAAACCAATGTCTCACTCCATACGGAGGGATAAGATATAATAAGTATATAAACTTCACTGCTGTGAGGCTTGGGGGGCATGGGCCCCAGCCCGCCCCGCCTTGTCTCCGGCCCTGTCTTCAAGTGGTAGCATTTTAAATATATATTGTATTTTTATATAGTTCACCAATTCATTAAAATTATATATTTTATGTTTTATAGTGACATGTACAACTAATAGACAAATATATATTCATCACCCGCTACATAATTTTTGGATTTTAATCTATAGAATAAATCGATGTTTTAAAAAATGGATTGTTCGTTCAAATGATACAATTAGAAACCATTAGTTCGATCGTTAAGTTAACTAGAATTGAACCGCTATCAAAATAGAATATGTTTTTACTTAAAAATGGATCAATTCATAAGTAAGTCGAAGCATATGTTTTCATTGATAAACACAAAATAAATAAATAATAATATTTTTTACCATACCATTCAGTTATATAAAAATGAAAATTGATGCAACGAAGCACCAGTGGTCTAGTGGTAGAATAGTACCCTGCCACGGTACAGACCCGGGTTCGATTCCCGGCTGGTGCAGTTTCTCATTTTTGGAGCCACGCGTGGCGGCGAAATCAAGGGTGATTGTGAATAGGTTTTTTTTTTTTGTTATTTATTTATTTATCAATAATGATTCTCAGGCCCCAATTTCACAAGCCCCAAATAGGCCCCATGAGGTGGCAAGTATGTATTGTCTATTATACCCTTTAATTGATAACCACCTCCAATAAAAAAAAGTTTGTTTTGATTTAATCTGAAATCATGGATTTTATTAATCACTGTATTTTTTCTTCTTTGCATCTTATAAAATCATGAATCCCCAATACTATTCACTTGTTATTTACATTAATTCCAGTACCACCTCTATAAATACACCTTCTCAGTCGGTCCTCTCACTTCTTCTCTGTGCTTCTTCTCTTCATTTTTTCTGTTAGGAATTTCAGAGCTTCTTTTTCTTTCTTTACTCTCGCTTTTTGCGGCAAGTGATGTTGAGCGGTTGAGAGCGGAGTCGCTGCGGCGGCGAAGTTGCTGTGGTGTCGGTGAAACTCGGCTGATGGTGGTGGAAGGGAAGGCTGACGAGACGGTGAAGTTCTACAAGGCAGCGTTCGGGGCGGAGGAGCTGAACAAGATCTCCTACCCGAAGAAGGAAGGCGGACCAGGAGCTCCCTCTCATATCTGCGCTGACTTCAAATAGGTTCCTCTGTGTTTTGAATTTTTACTTATTGAAAATCAAGACTGTTACATTCATTATTTATAACATAACTGTTTCATAAGTCAAAAACTGTTACATTTCGTAAACTGTTACATTCATAATATCAGTGAGTTAAATTTGAATTTCTTTTGGATGTGTTACATTAACATTGACATAAGTGTTACATTTGTTGATGTTGAGTTAATTAATGTGTCATTGAAGTGTTAATTTGTGGAATTGAGTTAAAAATGTGTATTGATGGTGTTAATTTGTGGATGTCTTTTGAATTTTAACAGTAATGTTCTCTTAAATGTAGTATTTTTAGTTCTGTTACATTTATAGATTAAACAGAAAACTGAATACATTACCAATTTGTTATGTAAGAAAATTGTTAATTCTGAGCTGTTCATTTTCTAAAATTGTTTTACTAATTTGATTTCTTTAAATGTGCTCACATGTATAAGCATTGCATTTACTAAAATTAAGTCCAGCATATATATAGCATTACACAACAACTAACAAATGTAACAGTTTTGGTAATCTTAAAACCATCTAACAACCATAAAGTAAAGTTTTGTTTAGTCTCAAAACATAAATGTAACAGTTCAGTGTGTCTCATAAATATAACATTCTGTGTAATCTCAAAAACCATAAATGTAACAGTTCTGTGTAGTCTTAAAACATAAATGTAACAGTTCTGTGTAGTTTCAAAACCTTAAATGTAACAGTTCTTCTATGAGTTTCAAAACCATGAATGTAACAGTTTTGTGTGTTTAAAAACCATAAATGTAACGGTTCTAATTTAGGAAATTTTAATGTAACTGAAATAAAAAATTCAATTTCTAAATAAGGATTTCAAATTTTAAATTTTAAAAGAGGTAAATTTTAGCGTAACAGTAATTCATATGAAAAATTAATAACTGAATAGAGAAAAAAAAGAGATTTGGATTAATGAGATATATTTTTAATGAAGGGCATATCGTATTTTGCATTTTGTATTTTTTCAAATCAACAAACCAACCAATAAGGGTGACACCTCATGGGGCTTATGAATGGGGCTTGTAATTTGGGGCTTGTGTATCACCACTGTTTATTTATATATATGATGCAAATGAGAGGAATTGACATTTGCAAATGGAGAGGTTGAGGGTGCGTTTGGTTGCGCGATTGCGCTGCGATTGCGATTACAGGAAGCTGCGTTTGCAATCGCGCAACCAAATAGTTTTGTAATCGCAGTTTTAAATCCAGCGATGAGACAAATAGGCCCAAAATTGCGATTTCAAAAACTGAGAAAGTGAGCTTCCTGCAGAATCAGGTTTGCAATCGCAGATTCCTGCAGAATCAGTTTTGCAATCGCGCAACCAAACGCACCCTGAGTGTGTTTCCATCAAGTTTCCTCACGTGATCTCCCCGCCACGGGTTGTCCACTCATACGCCAAAACAGATGTTATCTGTTACGTAAGAACATAGGTTCCCATCCTCCTCTGGTGGTCTCCTCCTCCTCTGATGCCCAATTTTCGTGCAGTCATATTAAAATCTTTTTATCTATTTTTGTTGTTTCAAACTTCATGCAATTTCTCAAACATGAATATTGAAGAAGACAATGATATAAATGAACTAGTATAAGCTTCATGATAGAAACTCATGTTTGCTCCATGTAGGATTCGAATTCAAATCCTCTAAGCTTATCTTGCATGGTACACAAACATTATGGATAATTATGTATATCAATGATTTTACGGAACATGTGAGGGTCAACTTTTCACTTCATAGGTGAGTAGGGATGTGCATTGGCTGGGGCTAAACAAATCTTCTTTCAAGGTTGCACTCTTCGTATCACAGGTTGGTCGGTTTGTAGCACTCGCACTCCCTCTCTTTCTTTCCTTTCCCCTTGCTCTTTCCCTACTCACTATTTTTTGTGTTTTGCCCTCATTTTTTCCTTTGATTTATGAATATCTGAAATTGGTGTCACTGAAAAAAAAAACTAATCTAACTAAATTGAAAGTGTTATTGATGTGGTGAACCTTGATAGACCTTTGGTACCCTGCATTTAAGAGTACTATAGATGCTAACAAAATTAAGTACTATTAAAATTATCTGATATTGCTGTAACTGAAAAAACCAATCTAACTGAATTAATAGTGTTATTGATGTATTGAACCCTTCTAGACCTACCAAATGTTGGATAGCAGGTATTCTGCAGATGAGAGTACAAATCTTGGAAGAGTTGTTAGAAGAGAAGAAATTATAGATGCTAAAAAAATTGAAAACTATTAAAAAAAATTTCTATAGCATTCCTTGATTAAAAACTATAGATATGAACTTTGTGCATTGCTTTTTTCATTTTTTGAACTCAGGTTACTTAGTTTATATGTCATTGCCTGTGAAAAATCTTTGCTGTTGTCCAATGTTAAACATCTTCAGGGTAACTTTTTGTGATACACTGGGCCTTTAAGATCATCTTTGTATTATTTGTCTATTTTTTTTAAATGAACATTTTCGGTGAACTTTAAATTGATAATTGAATTCTTTTTTCTTTCAAAGAAAAGCTTTGTATTCTTTTTGTCCATAGTCTGTCATATCTTCTCTGAAATGAGTCTGTCTGTTTTATATAAATAAACTAAATAGTTCCACCTTCTTTCTTTTCATAATGTTTATGAGTTGCACATAGGGTGTGTGTAATATATTAAACATCTTGTCATTGTATTAAAGTGATGCAAGTTAGAGACATTTTTTGAATCATTTACATGGACCAAATTCTCATTCCATTTAACTGATTGTTTAGCTTCTATGATAATACATTAAACTCATACTTTTTTTTTTGGTGGGTTAAACTCTTACTTTAGTTGGATCAAATCAATTGAAATGGAGGATGAAATTAAAGTTGTTGAAGGGCATGGGTTGCCACGCGATGAAGAACACAACAATGAAAACGTAAGAACAATACCAGAAAGAAGAATACTGGAAAAAAGGGACTTCGTGCTGCCAGTACATCATTTACACCCCCTTCATATACCTGCGATGAATCCAATGGTTGATGGTATGTACTTTACAGCCAATACTTACACAACCACTGGATTAGTTGATATCTATTCAACCAGAATCGATTCCAAAGTATTTATCATACTCCATATCACCTTTGGGGCTCTGGTGAATACTTGAATGCCGGAGTGGATCGACAACCATTTGGCCAGCGCAAAGCACAAATATGATGTATTTTCTTCCTCGTTTTATGGTGATTGTGGTGGACCCTGATCTTCGATAGATTCGTCCTGGAGGGAAAACTATTCTTGCTTCTTTGCGGAGTCCTCGTGGTCCATTATTTTGAGAGCATTGGATGGGGGATGCCATATACTTTGCCATTGTGACGATGTCGACCGTAGGCTTCAGCGAACTCTTACATTAGTTCAAAGGCACGCTGATATCTATCCAAACAACACAGACACCAAAGTATCTACGATATTTGACATCGCTTTCGGGAGCCTAGTAAATACTTGGATGTCTATTTAGATAGGCTTTTACAGAGCATTTTTTCTATTAGTTGAAATTGCTCATCATACTGTTTTGGAGCATAACACACACCCTTTTCAGAGGGCGTGGTAGGAGACTTAGTAAAAAAAAAAAGAACAAGTAAAAAAAATGTTGTAATAACTTGTATGGATTAATTGGACACCCCACACCCTCTAAGAGGGTATGGTATTGAATAATGGGAGACCTAGAAAAAATAAAGAATAAGAAAAAAAACAACGGCAGCAACAATAATTAGATACGAGGAATAAAAAAAATAAAATGAGAGAGTGAGATGGGTTGTCAAAGTGAGAGAGAGCAGTATATATAGAGATAAAATAGAAGGAGACAATCAGAAGAAAAAAAAGAACAAGGAAGAAAAAAAAGCGATTACAAGAAAAAGATAATACGAGAGAAAGTAAGATGGATTATCAAAGTGAGAGAGAGCAATATATATAGAGATAAAATAGATAAGATAATGAAAACCATTATCCAACCCACTCACAGGAGAACCAATCCCCATCAACGATAATGTACCTTTCATTACACCGTACAAAATTATCAACAAGAAAAACCACGATCCAATACTTATATCGAAGATCAATCCCATCACTCAGTTTGATGCACCCTTTCTGACTATCCGTACAAAATCAAACGGTCACTAAAACAAAGAAGAAAAACTAAACCATCACAACCGCCCAACAAATACAACTCCCTTGGTGCAATTGTTGGATCCCCACACCCCCATTGAAAAGCGTGTGGGATGGAAATCATGGAATCGTGGGGAGAACCAGAGAAAAAAAAAAAAAAAGAAAGAAAGAAAGAACAAGCCAGGTGATAGGCTTGGGTCTAATGGGATGAAACCGTGGGGAGACCCAGAGAAAAAAATAGAAAAAAAGGAAGAACAAGTCAGGTGATTGACTTGGGTCTAATGGGCCATGGGTCCATGTTGTGTATGTGACCTATGAGCCTAGGAGTTAGGGCTGTAACTTGGGTTGGGTCCAACCGACATCTGACGGGGTAAACTCGAATTTGTGCTTGGGTTCGAATTGATAAATTCGGGTTGTCTATAAAATCAGGTTGGGTACGGGTTATCATTATAGACAACCCGACCCAATCCGAATCCGTATTAGACATTCATATAATATTCTACATGAGTCATGGGTCATTGATACTTGATTATTTACTCAAAATCTATACTTTTGAATCACAATTTGTGAAATTTGTGTTCCTTTTTTTTGTTAGAAATATATGTCATTTGTTTTGTGATTTATTTTTGTGAGTTATTTTTAAAAATCAGGTTTTGCGGGTTGATTTGAGTTGCGATGGGTTGGATTTGGATTAGAGTCATCGGATTGATATTCAAGTTGGCAGGTTAAGGTGGAGCACTTTAAACTTTAGGTTGGACCCATCTGAGTTGCAGCCTCAGGTTGGGGCTAATTTCCTACTTCCTGGAAAAGAAAGTACAAAAAATAGCCCTGTGGGCAGAGTGTGTTCCAATGAGCTATGTCTACGTCGTTTGTAATTACTCATTCTTTAAAATGGTTTTTAACAGTTTGGGCGTTTCAAGAGGTCCCACACTGTCTTCAAAGACAATTTCTCCCTACTCTCAAGTCTCACCAAATTGCTTTTATGTATAAACAATTGTGTGACCTATAGAAAAAATATAGGTATCTAAAGGTGTGTTTGTGCACAATCTCAAAGGAAAAATGAATGAAAGTGAAGAAATTTGGGTCAAAGGGAAACTAACAAAAAAATTGATGTTTGTGTTTGTAATAAAAATGATAGAAAAAAAATTTGTTGTTTGTGTCTATGATAGAAAATAACGAAAAATAAAAACGGTTATTTGTTCTGGTAATGGAAAATGGAAAAAATAAAAATATATTAATTGTATTATAACATAAAGTGATAGAAAATGATAAAATATAAAAATATTATTTAACAAGCAATTTAAATATAATATAAAAGTAATATAAAATCCCAGGCATACATATTTTTTTATTGTATTATAAAATAGAAAAAAAGAACAGACATACGTCAACCCTAAGCTTACATCGGCTTCAAATTAAAAAACAAAAACCCTTTGCTGTATATGTTCCACCGTCCATATAAACCCATCTTCACTTTTTTTTAAGGGTTTTTTTTATTTTTAAGTTTCCATAAACTATTATATTTAGTGATCTATCATTCACTTCTTCATATTTGAGTTTTAGTCCCCGGATTTAAATAATAATAGGGACTAAAAAGAAAACTAAATAGTTTAAAGATAGGTCTCTCAGAGATTAAAAATGATTTATCCTTTAAATCTGGGGACTAAAACCCAAATATGAAGAAATGAGGGATCGATCACTAAATATGATGATTCATGGAGACTTAAAAATAAAAAAACCCTTTTTTTAATACTTTCAATAGGTTTCAATTCATGACAATCCTAAACACACAGGTGCAAGTGTCAATTGGCCTACCAACAAAAAAATTTAAAAAAAAAATCAAACCACAACTTCGGTTAGGAAAAAAACCCTAGACTATTCAACAAATAAAAAAGTAAATCACAAAAAATAGATATAAGATCTCAATCTAGATAGGTTAAGCAGAAAAACCTATATTATTCAACAAACAAAAAAAAATCTAGATCCATTTAACACAATTTCTTTTAGCTCCAATTCCAGTCTCATATGCATAGATAGAAAATTAATGGCGCGTATACTCACATTAATGTGGTATATGCTTTGATAAGTTTTTTTTACATTTTCTATAAATTTATCTATATAATTCATTAGAATATATGCTACATTTTTTTTTATAAAAACATGTATATATTAAATTAAGTATATTATTTAAAAAAAAATCAAAATACATGTAGATTAGAATTAAGACTGAAAATAGAGTTATATGTAACATTACCCTAATTAAAATCTACCTATCACCAAAAAAATAACTAAAAAAAAAAGAAAAAAGGGGGGGGGGGGGGGGATGGACCCCCTGGGCTCAAGGTGGCTCACCAATTAGTGGAATTGTTAAGATCAAAATCCAGCCTAATGCGTTGAACCATTCACTAAAATACTGCCTTCATCACTAACTAAGAAACAATGTCCCGGTCACACATTCCGTCAAATAAAATATGGACATATATTATTCCTTTGAACCTCAAATACATGCCGATCAGTTTTTTATTTTTTACAAGGCTATGTTGAAACCAACAAAGCAAAAAGTGTTATCTCCTCAGCTAACTTGGAGATAATCATCAGTGGTTAGCAGCCACTCATCTACTAACATTCTAAAAGAGTCTTGTTGAGTAGAAAAATATTTTCTCATGAATGAATCCTGTAACGATATAGAACGTTGAGTAACGTGAGATATTCTATGTTGTTGCCATTGATCCTTCAAATTGTGCAAATGTGGAGGCCTAGGCCCAGGGTCAGTGAAGAGAGTGATCGCTGTTGTGGAATCTGTGCACACCATTACTTCTTTGTATCCCAACTGTGTAGTCACAATAAGACCATCCACAATGGCTTGCGCTTCCGCTTGTACTAGAGAGGAATAACACCACCAGTCGCAATCTGCCACAATGATACGAAAAGGAGATTGTTGTAGGAGTATATACGCCCATCCTGCTGCCCGAGTAGTTGGTGAGACGCTCCCATTCATTAACAATACTAGTGGCTGAGTATAAGTTTGATGCATTAGAAGCAGAGAAGAATGATGTTCAGTGGGAAGGAAAAATATAGGATGAGATTGTTGTCCAAAATAACACACAACTTAAATATTTTTAATTTACATCTGCTTGAATGCCTATTCCCCATTAAATAAACATTGAATTTTTATTCATACATTCATTATGTTAGTTCATTGTCTTCTTCAATATTCATGTTTAAGAAATTACATAAAACTCAACATAGATAAAAAAAAAGCTTCCAATACCACTGCACGACAATCGAAATTCTATGCTGGGATCAGGGAAGGAGGAGACCACCAGAGGGGGATGGGATGGGAACCTATATTTTTATGTAAAAGATAACCTCTGTTTTGAGGTATGAGTGGACGACGCGTGGCAAAGAAATCACGTGAGAGCACGTGAGGAAACTTGATGGAAGACACTCTCAACCCATCCGCTTACACAGAAAGCAATTGTTCACTTTGCCTTTAAATGGACTCACAGGTTTAAAACGCATCTTGGTATGTAAGAGTTGTGTTTACATATAAGCACATATTATCTCCTCCTATTAAACGATGTAAGACTAAACACCCTCATCCAATCCACGGGACCTCTTGAGACTGGGCCAGACATCAAAGAAAAACCATAATAAAAAAAAACTTGTGCACAAACACCCATGATTTCGCTGCCATGGAGAGGATGTAAAATCTGGGTGGGTGGGTTTCAAGGTGTAATCCGATATATATTAAATTAAACGGGATTAAAATAACCACCCCAAGAAAGAAAAACTGCACCAGCCGGGAATCGAACCCGGGTCTGTACCGTGGCAGGGTACTATTCTACCACTAGACCACTGGTGCTTCGTTGTATGGATTTATTTATAAACTAATGTATTTTGATAGCTGTTCAATTCTAGTTAACTTGACGATCGAACTAATGGTTTCTAATTGTATCGTTCCGATTTGAATGAACAGTCTATTTTTTAAAACATCGATTTATTCTATAGATTAATATCCAAAAAATATGTATTTTTTTAGCGGGTGATGAATATATATGTGTCTATTTGTTGTACATGTCATTATAAAACATAAAATATATATTTAAATAAAGTAAATACATCTTTTATATATATATTTTTAATATGGCTATGAGAAAATGAAGACCACATGAATGTACACACCATGCATGTACCAATTTTCAATGAATTGGTGAACTGTATATATATATACATTTAAAATGCTACCACTTGAAGATGAATAGACCCCTTTAGGAACTTATAGCTACATTTGAAAGATGATGTTAGATACAGTCTTATGTGCAATCTCTACATGTTTTATTATTTTTAATCTAAACTTCATGCAATCAACATGTATCTCTATAAAATAATGAAATATATACTCCATTATCTTAAATATATCACCTAAGTAATTTTTTTAAATTATCAATTTACACAAAAAAAAAAACTTATATGCTTCATCTAAGAAAACATATATTTCATTCACCAAACCAAATGGGACATGGCACACAAGGAATACTTTTTAATTATAAAACGCATGATATTTCATGAGTTTATTATTTAAGGGGAAAATAGTGAAAGAAAAGGTATGTAAAAAACAAAATGGATAATAGAAGGCCTGGGAATACAAAACTAGAGAATGCACATATGATCTATACTTATGAAGAATGAAAAACCAAAAGACAATAGCAAACCGATTTTAGATACCCCCTCTTCGCTAAGGGATCCTGGGTTCAAGTAATCGAACTCCTCTTTATATGATAAGATTTAATATAAAAAAAACCAAAAACACTGATCCATCAAAAAGCAAAAGAAAATTTTCACATTACTTGCAACAAAATAGCCACTTTGAACAGTCACTTGCATTTAGAAGTTTCATATTCATATCAAAAGTAGAGCTGTTCAGAAGTTCAAAATGACTTACATTCCTCATCAACAACATCTGGCAAACAAAACTAAAGCCCTCCAATTACCTACATGTAGTGTAAGAGAGGCTCAAAACCAGATGAAACTAAAAGGATGAACATGCTAACTTATGTGCACAGTTGAGGCTTCATAGATTCAAACTACTCAAGCACTGTCAGCTCAGCCCTCAAGTGAAGCATGTTATCAATGAAGTAAAGGCTGTTCTGCGATATGAACGATTCCCATGACGTGTTAAACAGGTCAAAGAAGCCCCATTCACCCTTATTCGTGACGGTGTGTTTCATCTTTGTGATGAACACAAATCCCCCCGCAGGCTTCTTCCTGCATGCAATCTCCATTTCGACAATGATTCTTGAAAGCAGTCTCCTCCATCTTCAAGAAGACCCCAAATCGAACGGATGAGTCTTGTGTGCCTGTATTCGCGACGACAATGAAGAATGGCTGTTGCTTCAATTGTTTGCATAAGCTCGCTCAATGAACCGCCGATCAGATGTCGGGTTGGATAACATGGAAAGTTCACGCTTGCGATACAGAGGCTCAGCCTTGAACAAGAGGGCATCGTTGACGATATCTTTGGCGATGTCGTGGTCTAGATCTTCACAAGAAAGGACATCTCTCAGCTTCTGGGAGGACATGTAAGGGAAACGCATGAGATGGGTGATCCATTCACCCAAAGCCGCACGCCGATCCTCTTGTTTGGATACCGTACACGGGCCCATTTGAGTACAATTTCATACACCTTGTTATCTGATGTCACTTGAATGTCGTCTCTGCTCAAAATGGCTTCCAAGGCAACAATAGGTAGATTCATAAGATCATCCTCATACTTCATCAAATCCTTGTAGTGAGACACTAGGAATTCCCTGGCCTTTTAACCAATGATTGAATACCTCTCCTCATCAAAATGTGGGGAGGGATCTCCAGGTATCGCAATGCAGATTCCATCGTCATGGGGAAGTAACACAGAAAATGACCACAGACGCCCACGCATGAGATGACATCAAACTTGTCTGCGAGAAACATAAAATCTAACAACGCAACAAAATTTTTGGTCGTTGCAGAAGACAGCTTCCCACCATACATGAAACACAAGAGCTCCATGAAGTTGGCTTCCCCCGAACTATCAATTCTCACAGTAGCAGCGTAGAGGGGATCTGATTCACGCATTCCATTGGAGAAGAGTTTATGGAAGAACTGGCTTTTTCCTGCTAATATCGCTGAGCTAACGTGGATTTTTTGACTCGCAGAGCTACATCCTTGTCTTCATCACTGGTTCCTCCTCTTCCTTTGATCATTGGATTTTTCATCCGCCTCGCAATTCCGTTATGTTCCTCACCATCGGATGCATCGTCCTGCAATCCCCTCATGATCTCGATTTGCAGCACACGATCAGAGAACTGGGGGTCATTGAATGCGAATTCAAAGGTCTCATTTTGGTTGAAGTGGGTCATGGCTTGTTAGTCTTCTAATCCAGCTCTGCATTTAAGTAGAGAGAGAGAAATAACATTTCCTGAGAGATTTCTAATGGCAGCCTCAAAGATAGAGTGAATGGCTTACTAAATATGAAGTGCTAATGATGAAAAATGTCTAATAGACATTGATGACTCCCTGAAGTTGAGATGCTGAATTAAGATATAACCATTCTCTAAAAAAAATTTGCTGATTAAAATAAAAAAACTTGACATCCAAAATCCACTCATGGAGACTAGAAAAAATGGATCCTTTTAATTATGTGCTCTCTCATGTAGTTGTATTTTACTCAATCCAAACAAATCCATGCAACATGCATCCAACAAAAACAGTAGAGGCAAAATAGTGGGTCTTAAATGTGAGATACTACAAAATAAAATTGTGAAATTCATCCGCCCAACAATATGTTCCACAATCATCAAAATTCCATGTCAAAAACAACACAGGTTTGGTTCTTTGGTTAGAGCCAAGGGTTGCTCTGAAAAATGTCATGGCCAAAGGACAGTCCCAAGCAGCCCAGCGTGCAATCTCCACATGTTTTTAAAAGTTTATCAGAAACAACACACATTTACAAAATGATCATCAAACACTTGTAAAGTGGTTGAAAAAGAAGAAATTATTGATTGATAAATTGATCATTTGGCCAAAATGCGTCTTTTTAGAAGAAGAAAAATTTGGAGCTATCTTATTAGTAGAAGAAGCCCCCAAGCTATCTTATTGGCCCAAATGCAATTTGAGATGCAATTGTTTATATGCTGCAACAGAAAATAAAACCTGACCACTTTTCCATGGAAGCATATTCACGAAAATGGACAGGGACCAAGGTCCAGTAACCCATGCCTCCTGCACTCCCAAGTAGTCTAGATGATTAACTGCACCCAAATAGCAAAACTATAACAATTTATACATATGAGTGTAAAAGCAAACAGAAGAACTCCTGAATAATTAAATTTTTATGCACACCTCTTAGGAGATGTAATATTAGTGATCGAATCCCGAAGAGTAGAAGTAAAATAATTACACAATAGAAATAATGATACTATTGCATTTTGTTTGTATTTGCATGCATACATACACACACAGACATATATATGTATATGTATATACATACATATATGTACACACACACAATGAAACGAAAAGAGGTTGAAACTTTAGATCAATATTCATCATCTATTTCAGAAACAGCAACTCCAGGATTTCCTGAAAAACTGTTCAATCAAGAATTCAGAAGTGCCTAGAATATCACTCAGTTAAAATGTTGGAAACCCATTCGAACAAATATTACCAAACAATGGAAAACTGAAGCCTTTGGAGACTCTTCCACATTTATGAAAAACAAAAATACGGTGATCTTATCAGACTTAAAGATATCGCCTGGCTATTATGGCTATCCATTGCCATTAGAAGATTTGGAAATCATCATTGCAGAGTGAAGTAGAGATATGACTTCATTTCAATAACAAGATGTGCACCCAATCTAACCTTCAAATAAATAAGATACGAACCTAATTTGGGGAATCTCTGGCGCACCAGCTCCTCAAAAACAAGTTGGTCCACCTGTGGAAACATGCCAACATGTCAGATAACATTGTCAAAAAATAGCAATTAGAAATCTGCACACCCTTGTTTCATCTGTCTCCTGAATAGAATGCCTCCTCAATATGATATGAACCTCACCTGAAATTCATGGGGATACATTATATGAAAATGCAACAAAAATTCACCTGAGACTCAATCATTTCCTCTTAATAATAGCCATCAAAGTAGTCATCAATGATAGCCATCAAAGTCCTGGAGCAATAAAGACATTTAAATGATTGTCTATGCAGTAGCTACTACGAACAAAATGTTTTAAACTACCATCACATCCTGTTGGACATAACGTTCATCCTTCAAATGATTCAAAGCAAATGCCTATATTTGACCAATGTGGACCTACCAAAATACATTTTCCTCAGGCATCAACAATAGCAATAAGCCTGCGAAGAAATTCATTGCCTGCATGAACACAAAATTTGATTGCCACACTGAAAAACTTGTACAAGTTCCTTTACACGTATACCATGTATAACATATTTGATGTACTTAAAAGGTGATCCTATATCATCAAAAACCTAAGGCACATCAAAATTAAATCTTTATACAAAACATTGAACAGCAATAGAATGAATTCTCCCTAATCATGAATTGAAAACTTTAACAACCAACTACAAAAAACCCTAAATCAACAAAGCTACAACAATGAAATCCACTAAAATAAATACACAGAAGATAAATTATTGCAATTGAAATTAAATGATCCAAACTCAAGATTTCACCCAAAACAAACATACCCACCCTCTGTTTCTACCTTAAGAACATTAACCACATTTTAATCCTTCCCATTATTGTTACAACTCCTTGCCCATTTCTATCTCGACCACAGCAAGCCAAAACAAACACACCAACATGGAGATTCCATTAAAAAAAAAAAACAAAATCCACACCAACCAAGTTTTTTTCACCGAATGAAACTATGAAAGATTGAGACAAACTCAAGTCATTACTCATTAAAAATAATCAGACCTACTTCATAAATAGATACAAATATCCACAGAGAGAGAGAGAGAGAGAGGAGATGATAGAGAGATCTCAGAGAGGGAACCAAAGAAACTCGAAAAATCGATCGACAGTACATAAAAACGAAGAAAGCGAGAGAAATTGAGGTTGCCTGAAATGAGTGCGAGGGAGAGAGATCTGAAACTGTCGCCTTCTAGATCCAACGAATCTCCTCTTCGCGCTCTAACAGTAAGTGTGGGTCAGTGAGAGACAGCGAAGAAGGTGGTGTTTTCGATTTCGGATCAAAAGGGTTTTTATAAACTAGACAGGCTTCCGAGAGAGAGAGATCGCCGAGAGAGGGAGACGGTGTCGCCGAGCCTGAGAGACAGCTAGGGTTTCATTGCAGATTGAAAGGTGAGAGTAGAGAGAGAGAGAGAGTCGGGTAGGGTTTCATTGCAAAAAGTGAAAGATGGTAGTCGGGTAGTTGGGCTGGACAGTCGGGTAGTTGGGCTGGGCTAAATGGGTTAATGGGCTGGTAAACGAGCTCGCTAAAGCTCGGGTTCCGCTCGGGCTCGACTCGTTTACAAACCGAGCTTTAAAATTTGTTTAAGCTCGGCTCGTTTATCTAATCGAACGAGCCTGAACGAGGTTTTATCGAGCCGAGCCCGTGCCGAGTTCGAGCTGCTCAGCTCGTTTACCAGCTCTAGAGGAGGGAGGAGTCCATGGAGAAGTAGATGGGGTGGGTTCCTCCTATAACAAAAATCTCAATTCTAAAAGGGTGGGTTGAGGGGTGGAAATAAAGGAAACCCCTCAAAAAAAATCATGCACTTCATGGGGCGTTTAGCGTGCGATTGCAAAATTGATTACATAGGAATCTTAGTTTTAAAATTGATTATGCTGGAAGCTCAGCCCTAGCTTTTGAAAATAACTGCTTTTAAACACTATTTATCACATGAAGCTGCTACAGTAAAATTATTTGACTACTAGATTGTAAAAATAGCTTTCTGCAAATGCAAAAGCTACCCAGTCCAATCGTGCAACAATTTCCAGCTGGGATCAACGTCCCTCTGACGTGGCACTCCTTTTGAACACCAACTCCAAATCCCTAACATCTACACCCAGAGAGAGAGAGAGAGAGAGAGAGAGAGAGAGAGGCGACCTCCATTTTGAGGTGCCCCGCCTCCCTCAACCACCACCGGCTCTTCTCCTCTCCATCACGGAATCCCCTCCTCTTCGATCCCACGGACAAGAGGGTTCCTCCGCGGGCCCCTCCGCCGCTCTTCTCCGCCGTCCCCTCCGCCGCGTCTCGTCCCATCCGGTAATTCCCACAATCCAAGATTCCATTTTTGTTCACTCAGTCTTCTCGATTTGGGAGAACCTTAAATGGGTTGTCTTTGTTTTTTGCATTCTGTTTTTAACTGTTGTAGTGGGTGCTATTGTGATTGTGTGTCAGTGGCGGCTCTATGAATTTTTATAAATGGGTTCAATTAAAAAAATAAATTCCACAATTTTTAAAAAATCTACTCTTATCATATATTTATCAAGAACATAAACTTTTCTTTTGAAAACAGAGAAAGAGAGATAATTTAGATTTAATGTTTATTAGTGTAACATCGTAACATGGTAATTTGAGGTTTTGAGTTTAAAATTTGGGCCTTGAAGGGTCAACTCATGCGCTGATAGGCTGGGTTGTCATTGTTTGAAAGGGTGACAATAGTAATTTGGTTTTTTCCTTTTTAAATGTGATGGGGTCAATTGACCCCACCACATATAATGTGGTGCCACCCCTGTGTGTATGTGCTGGTTTGTGTGAATATGGGCTTTGTAGGTGCTGAAAAATAGAATTTTTGATCTTTATGTCGCGTTTGTGGTAAGAAATTTGACATTTTCGATTGGTTGATTCATTTGATGCTAATGACAAATGGTGTTTTTCTAGAACTATTTCACATGGAATGCCAATGGTAATTTGTGGTTTTGAGTTTAAAATTTGGGCCTTGAAGGGTCAACTCATGCACTGATAGGCTGGGTTGCCATTGTTTGAAAGTGTGACAATAGTAATTTGGTTTTTTCTTTTTTAAATGTGATGGGGTCAATTGACCCCACCACATATAATGTGGTGCCACCCCTGTGTGTATGTGCTTGTTTGTGTGAATATGGGCTTTGTAGGTGCTGAAAAATAGAATTTTTTATCTTTATGTCGCGTTTGTGGTAAGAAATTTGACATTTTCGATTGGTTGATTCATTTGATGCTAATGACAAATGGTGTTTTTCTAGAACTATTTCACATGGAATGCCAATGGTAATTTGTGGTTTTGAGTTTAAAATTTGGGCCTTGAAGGGTCAACTCATGCGCTGATAGGCTGGGTTGCCATTGTTTGAAAGGGTGACAATAGTAATTTGGTTTTTTCTTTTTTAAATGTGATGGGGTCAATTGACCCCACCACATATAATGTGGTGCCACCCCTGTGTGTATGTGCTGGTTTGTGTGAATATGGGCTTTGTAGGTGCTGAAAAATAGAATTTTTTTATCTTTATGTCGCGTTTGTGGTAAGAAATTTGACATTTTCGATTGGTTGATTCATTTGATGCTAATGACAAATGGTGTTTTTCTAGAACTATTTCACATGGAATGCCAAGATAATAGATCCTTGTGAACCCTTCTTGCATGATGAGAATATGATAAGTATTATAAACATAAGCTGAAGCTAGTGTTCGTTCATGCAGTGGATGACAATGGGAAATACAAAATTGAATATATAGGTCAGAAGAAAGAGTACTGTTTCACATGGGATGCCAAGAGAATGGATTTCACCTTTTGTACACATTAATGATTTCTAACTTTCTATTATATGTATCATGTCATATTTTTCATGGGAAAAGTAAGGATGCCTAATGAGGAGGATTACAATCCCAATTCCAACAGAGTGTTCTTAATTGTGTAACTACTTTTTATCATTGGATTCCATATTTGTCTTTTTGGCTACCTGTATAATACAGTCAACAACGGAGTTAACATAAGTGTCAAAATTAGCGATGTCTTTTTTTAGGATCACCAGTCTGGTTATCCCAGTGAGCGCTTGACATTTATCATCGTGTTACCATGAAATCAACTGACCAAAAATTGAGATTAAGGTCAACACTTTGCCATTGTTTATATTTTAGTAATTTATGTTGAATCAGATTAGTTCTTTGACTCATTAAACTCTAGAGTCATAGAATGCTCTTGGTGACATCTTTGCCTAAGGACAGCTTATTCAGTTAGATAAATTGGTTGCTTCTGAGAGTGGGAAATAAACGAATCATATACCATGCAACGTAAAAGGCTGACTAACATGACTAAATTATAGAAAGCTATATGTAGTCCAGTAACTGCGGTTCTATAAGAGTACAATCAGATAATTTTTTTCCACTTGGTTGGCATTTTCGTTTGCATATACATCAATTATCCAAATTTGTAACCTCGAAATCTCTGTAGCAGCTTCGGTAAGGATCTAACCAACCAGTGTCACTAATGTAGCTCTTCTGTTATTGTGGAGCTTAAAGTGTTTAGTTTTGTTTGTTACTCCAAAAGACAAACTTTTTGAACAACTCAGTTGACTGCTCATTTTTCTTCATAGGTCAGAATCATCTTTCTATTTTGGAACTCACCTCATACCTCATCCAAAGAAGGTGGTTAAAGTGTTGTTTCTAGTTTTCTGCCTCAGTTTTGATATACAATTGTTATCTGTTCATTAGAGATCTTTTTTACATGTCAATGTTTTACTTTGATATATATAATTCTTCTTCTTTGAAGATTGATAAAGGTGGTGAAGATGCTTTTTTTGTTAGCAATTATAACGGGGGAGTTCTTGCAATTGCTGATGGTGTTTCTGGGTGAGAAGCTTTTGTTGTTAAGGATGTACTTTGACTCTTTTTTTTTTTGTAATAAATAGTAATATAGATTTTCCATCTTCCCAAATTATTGAATGACAGGTGGGCAGAACGGAATGTAGATCCTGCACTCTTTTCTCAAGAACTAATCATGAATGCATCACATCTAGTTGAGGATGAAGAGGTACAGCTCTTTGAATTACTATTATAGCAACTACGAGCTATTATCATGATAAAGTTGCCGCTAACAAATGAATCTTCTAAAATATTTTTACAAGTTGTGTGCAAGAAAAAAAAAAGGATTTCTTTGGGTTACATTTTACTTGGTGCATTTGTACAGATCCAGAATATTAAAGGGCTGAATGGTAGGCTTAATTGGGAATTTGCAATTAAGATGCATAACTGCTTATGTCATTTGACAGGTGAATTATGATCCTCAAATTCTTTTGAGAAAAGCCCATGCTGCTACCTCCTCTATTGGCTCAGCTGCCATGTAAGTTCTATTTTTGTAAGATTTGATTATATTGCATAATTGAGACTTTCAATTCCCCATTGTTGACTTAAAATTCTAGCATGCTTCGCTCTCCCATTTCTGCTTTTCTATATGCTTCAACATTGGCCTTCCTTTTTTTATTCAGAAAGACTTGCAATATCACTTGTCATTATATGAATCACATCATAAGTTTTATAGAGTTTCATGGTTTTTACCAGCATATGTACCTGATCTATTGGCTCTGGTCCCGTCAAACAATATTTATGTATGAAACAGTGTTGATTGATGTTTGTATTGATTTTTTGGATGATGTTGTTCTCATCTTTCTTAGAATTGTTGCTATGCTGGAAAAGAGTGGGATTCTGAAAGTTGCAAGTGTTGGAGATTGTGGACTTAGAGTTGTTCGGGAAGGTGTCAATATCATTTATGTTTTTGTAAGTGTTCAATAATCTGTTCAAATAAAAATGGACTAATTTTCTTTTGCTCTCACAGGGCAAGAAATTTTTTCTATGCCTCCTCAAGAACACTATTTTGACTGTCCTTACCAGCTGAGCTCTGAGATTATTACTCAAACCTATAGAGATGCCATGGTATGATTTTTCTTTTATTCTAAGTGGCTACTCGCTTTTTCTTTCTTCCTGCCCTTCTAGCTACCTGTCTCAGTCACCTTGTTCATGATAGATATTTCAAATGATGTTTACTGTCATCTAATGTCAATTAAGTTTAATGGGATCTGTGTCAAGGGGCCGATGCTGCTTGCTCTTTGGGGAAGTGTGGTAGTGTGCGAGATGTATTTCAAAAACTTGTGCGATTGAGGAGTGTTGTCTCCCATTTTCTTTTCTTTTCCGAAATATATGTAGTCATGAACACAACTAACTCTTATCTCCATGTTATGCAAATCACTGTTGGATTGTGTTTGTTTCATATAATACATTTGACTTCATAGTCATGAATAAATTGGATAGATGGGAGACAAATATCATGTTTTCTTGTCCCAACAACAAAACATTGCATTGCCTCTTGAGCCATTTGTTTATTCTTTCTTTCATGTAGGTTTGCAATTTGGAGTTATTGGAAGGAGACACGATCGTAATGGGCTCAGATGGACTTTTTGATAATGTTTATGATCATGAAATCGTCTCAACAATCTCCAGATATAAAGATGTTGCTGAGGCTGGTAGATTTTGTAACTCACGTGTGATGAATTTAATTTCAATCACAAAATTTTCCTCTAATAGCAATTACATGTTTTGCAGCAAAAGTGTTGGGGAATCTAGCCAGCTATCATTCGAAGGATAGCAGTTTTGATTCTCCCTACTCCATGGAAGCTAGAAGTAGGGTATGTCTTAAAATCCTTTCTCCATTATCATATATGACAATGTTTTACCTCTAGAAAACACAAAAATAGCAATTGCTTTCAGTTATTTATACAAGGGTAGGGAAACATAACATGAAAATTTGCTCTATTATTTTAGTTAAATATTTGGATGTCCTGCACTCAATTCTTTGTTGAATACAAGCACCAATACTGGACATGAACATGAGATGATATGGACACGGTGACATGACAAATCTTGAAATACTATGACATGGACATGGCAAAGACATGTTAATAAATATGTAAATAAATAAGGGTAAAATGCGTTTGGACCCCTTTAAGTTTTCTAAACCTGCAGAAACACCCCTGTAGTTTAAAAATATGCAATTACACCCCTTGCAATTTGATTTTCTATTAAGATAAGATAAAAGTACGATTTTACCCTTTTAATTAAACATTTATCATGTTTTCACTTTTTTTGTGGGTTATTTTTACCTTTTAATTAACTATTATATAACTTAATTATCACAAAAATGCATTCAGATGTGTACTTTAAGAATTAATTATTGTATAAGTTAATATTCATAAAGTATGTCTAGAATTAATTAATTAATTTTTTCTATGGATATTTAGATAGTTAAGGGTAAAAAAATAATTTTAAATTACTTTTGTCACATCTTAAAGAAAAAATATAATAACAGGGGGTGTAAATGCATGTTTTTAAACTTTAGGGAGTGTTTCTGTAGGTTTCGAAAACTTCAAGGGATCCAATGCATTTTACCCAATAAATAAATGTTATATTATCATAATTTGGAAATTGAGCACACTCCGTAAATCATAAAAAATGATATAATTAGATTGATGTGTCAACTATCCACTCCTACCAAGCAAAAAAACACACACTATCCACTCCAGATTTTTACATCATTTGGTTCACATGAGATCTTAGTGTGGTTATTAAGAAAAAATAAATAAATTGTTGCGCCGCATAATTGTCGTGGCTTCACAACCTATGCATTCAACATGCATCCAAATGTTCAAAAAAATATTTTGAAATTTTGATACGCATGGGGTCTGTTTGACGTGTGTCCAATATGTGTCATGCCCAATATCCAATACGGGTAGGGGACAGATACAATATGTTCATTGGAGCGTACATGCTTCCTAGGATCAGAGCTGTTCATCAGCACTCTGAAGTCTAAACTTCCATTCATTAAAGTAGGATTCTGAGTAATGCACAAAAGTCAAGCCTGTAGAAGGATCATTATGTTTATCCTGATAATAACATGCCATTATCATACACATCTTTTGCAGGGGTTTGATGTTCCATTGTGGAAGAAACTTCTTGGCATGAAACTGACAGGCATGGTTTCAGCAAATTAGTTGGTTGATGTTGTGGCCACACGCATTTCCTCGCATTATTATTTCCATCGCTTGGATTTTAGTACTGACTATAGTTTGTGGGTTTGAACAGGTGGTAAGCTAGATGACATTACAGTGATAGTGGGGAAAGTTGTGAACTCATGAAATGGAGACAATTCATCATCGACATTTGGAAAGAATATGTGGGCTTATACAGTTACACTAACTCATCTATAAGGTCTTCTCTTAAATCTTTCAAGTTATCATTTCTGTCATTGCCACTGATAGTACATAAACTGGTGAGTCTTGAATAACTGTTCTATCAGCAAAATTTAGGACATTGTTTTATCAGCAAAATTTAAATCACTGGATTATCGTTATTTTCAGGAAAAACGATCTGGTGTTCTTCTGTAGCTAGTTATTCTCAAGGATCCAATACTAGAAGTGTGAAAAATTGTTTTGACTGATGGGAATTATTTTCAGTGTGATGGCTCTGATCAGCTGGATTCATTTTAAATTTTGGATTCCAGAACATAAGATTGAAAAAGCTCTCCATGAAACGGCACAGAAAGAAGGGAAATGTTATACTTGATCATTCCTGCTGTCATTTTTGCGGAATGCACAATGTTTGTATTTTTTAAAAATATATATTTATTTAATGAAATGCATACTTTTACAAAAAAAAAAAATGTAACATATAATCTAATGACTTGAATACATACATTTTTATGTTTTTAAGTAATAGCGTAAATCTTGTTTTCTCTACTATTGCATTCCCATTGCAGGGCCGGCCATGTGAATAATTTTTTTGAATGGACCCTAGGTGAAATTTTAAAGCATGGGTTCATATAGAAAAAAATCTAAGATTATTTTAATCTTATACACTACCAGTATTGATATTTTAATAAATAGATGCAAAATATTATATAACCATTTAAATTAAGATATTATAAAATGTCACATGCACTTAATAAAATAAATCACATTTTAAAAATTGAAATGTCATTATGGTCAGAGAGATTTAGGAGAAAAGAGAAATTTTAGGCTTGATTTGGAAAATATCAAATAGATTGAGAAAGTTTGTTGAAATGGATTAATTAAAATAACACATGTCACCATATATGATTTTTTAGTTATTAGTCCCTGTAGACATGCATATTTAGGGATTGATCCCTCACTTCCTCATATTTTGGTTTTAGTTCTAAAATTTAAAGCATATATTTATTTTTAGTCCCTCGTAGGGACTAAAAGAAAAATAAATAATTTAGAGGTAGATCTATCCCAGGAACTAAAAAGTAACATATCTTTTAAATCTTATGACTAAAATTAAAATATGAAAAAGTGAGAGATTGATCACTAAATCCTATGGTTTATGTTTATGAGACTTAAAAATAAAAAAAACCATGTATTAAATATATTAAATAAATGGTTTTTAAAGTCCATTGTTGGGTGTGGGCCATAATCAATTGCAGATCCAACCAGTATTGAGATCTAATAAGCTCCGAATCCTTAAATCCACAAAAAAGAAAACCTCAAAAACAGAGAAAATTCGAATATTATTGATAATAAACTGAAAACCTTAGGTTCCAAGTCTGCTATTTATACTAATAACATACGATTTAAAAAATGATTAAAAATAGTAAAATTCCTAAACAAAATTTTCTGATTTTATGAGATCCTAAATGATAATAAGAATTGATAGAAATCAATTCCGATCTGTTATGATTGAGATATCACAAATTTAAAAATTACTAAAAATAGAAAAATCGCTAATTTAAAGGCCTAAACGAATGAATTTTTAAAAAATAAGAATGGTTAGTTGTATAAAAACTAATCTAGAAAAATATATTTCATGTCAAATTCGTGCGGTTCCGAGATCGTGACAATTTATTTGAATTTATTTGATGGACCACTTTGATGGTCCCATCAACTCAAATATATATAACTCCCAAGAAAAATTATAATTTCAAGATAAATAACTCCTTGAATACATGTGACAGTACACGTGAGACCGTAAACTATGAACTACAAAGTGTATCAAATTCTTTAATAAAAAATGCACGTGAGTTCTTGTTTTCACACGTGAAAATCAAACTCAACCTATAAAATCGACTGAGAATCTGGTCATGGTTTCTGTACTTTTTGAATGGGGTATGTTCTCCTTCCTGTGTTGGAACGAAATCTGAAAAGCAAACCGATTCTCTCTTTTGTGGATTCATTTTGAGATTCAATCATGTATGTTCATTAGAAAAACCAAAACTTTTTTTGATGTAGGTTTTTTTTTTCCTTTTTTTGTGGATCCGTTGGGAATTGAATCAAATGTGAAGTTGATTCTGTTTTTGTTGATTTTCAGATAGTAGCTTATATGAAAAAAACAGGTTGAGAGGTTTTAAACATTTGTTCTGATGACCAAGCAAAAAAAAAAAAAAATGTTTCTGATAAACCTAAAAAAATCACCCAATGATTAAAAGAAGATTTTGATTCAGTGTTTCAACAAACAAGAACAGAAAACAAGAATTTTTTGATCTAATGAAATAATGACAAGTTTATCTGTTAAATGTCAAGGTTGAATCTAAATTCAAACTCAGAATATAACCAAGCCAAGATTTGTTTATAAATGGGTATCTCATCTATTCGTTGCCAAATCTGATGGGAGTGAATTTCTGTTCAAGGTGTCAATCCCTAATGAGTGTTGTCCATGAAATTCCATGAATTGTAGGAGAAGCAAAAGAGGCCTTTTATTTCATCAGGGCCACTTTGGTAACTCTGGTTCAGAAGGAGAAATTCTTTTTATCAGAATCCAGTTTTGATAAATTCCATAGAAGAAAATTTTTGCTTAAGATATTCAAGAATGAGCATATGAATGAAGGATTCTAAACAGAATTTTGGAGAATGAGAATTGACGCCAAATTGACTTGATTACTTGATTTGGTAAGTGGGATCTGATCATCCCCATCATCCCTTGAAAATAGGGCTCATTTGGCAACCAATGTCAAATGGATTTTGGTTTTACAAAGTTAGTTTTTAGATAATTGATTCCAAATAGATATTTTTGAACTTGAGCCTTTTCTTTTTTGGGGTTTAAAACTAAACAAAACAATTTTTATGAAAATGTTGGTTGAGAATAATTTTTCAGAATCGATTAGTTTAATCAGTCTATAACATAAGCTGTTTATGAACATTGATTCCAAATGAGATATAATGAAGAGTTGCACGGGATGAATAAAAAATGTGATTGCATAGAACTGTATATATGTATTTTGAATGAGAAATGAATGATTTTTTTTGGGTTGGCTTTATAAATGATCATTTTATCTTTGCAAGGATCCTAAATGTTATTTGGGAAAATCTCGGTTTCGAAGAATTGGTCACTTTTTTTTTTTTGATAGGAAGAGTTGATGAAGAAGACCACCATGATATCCTTGGATACATGGACAAACGCCTTCGTAGGAGCCCACGACTAGTGGAGCGTCAACAACTGTGAGTTTTTTTGTTTTAGTGTTTTTAATATTGTTGAGCTCCTTTTCTCTTATTGAAGGAATGGAAAGGATGAAGAATGGAATCTATGCTGAATTGAAATTTAGGATTTTCCTTTATCTTGTGTGTCTCAGGACTGACCTTCCCTTCTTCTCCCTTCTCGTGGACCATATTCTCTGTGAGGTTTTTTTGATAATCCTTTACCAATCTATCTTCAAGGCCTTGAATCAAGAGCCTCATTGTTATTTGAAAAAAAATCTGAATCACAGAATTAGGCATGCTCACTCTTTCGGAATTCATATTTATTGTGATTTGATGCATGTTTTTTGTTTGTTTTATTTCATGTTTATGCTTTGAGGTAATTAATGTGGTTCCTCTGTTGTGTAAGAACATTTTGTTTTCTTTAAGACATCATTGTTGCTAACGTTTGCTGATTTTGTTAATCAATGCAAACTTGCAATTAATTTATGAAAGTCATTAATCAGGGATAATTATTGATAATGTAAATTGTTCAGCCAGCTAGACCTTCTATAGATTAATGATGAAAACAAATCCACGTAATTGATTCACTATATCAAGCAATTAGTATCCTCTTTTCTCATCTCCTATTATAATCTTTTCATTAGTCTTTTTTGTTAGCATTTCAATAGATTGCTTGATTTGGTAAGTAGGATGTGATCATCCCTGTCATCCTTTGAATTCTACAGATTTTTAAATGGTTAAGGCCCCTTTGGCAACCATGTGAAATGGATTTTGCTTTTACAAAATTAGTTTTTAGATAATCGGTACCAAACTGGAATTTCTGAATTTTAGCTTCTAGTTTTTTGAGTTTAAAAACTAAAAAAAAAGTTTTTATGAAAATGTTGGTTGAAAATGATTTTTCCAGAGTTGATTATTTTAATCAATTTATAACATAAGCTGTTTTTGAAAATTGATTCCAAATTGTATATGTATAATGCACATTGACTATAATCAATTTATACATGCTTACACAACAATGTATTCATATACCTACTAAGGTCTTAGTGAGTTGGCTAACATCATGAGTTTACTCTGTATTGGCGCATGCTCACCTCGACTTACCCAGGTGTCCGTAGAAAAACTTCCGAGTGATCAGTGTGGACATCCGGAGGATTAGTCCTTGCCTAAGGGTTTGGGATACCTCTGATAGCAAAAAAATAAAATAAAATAAAAAAAATAAAAGAAGTATTGATATAATTTTCTGCGTAGATGTACTTTGGATGAGAAATGAATGATTATTTTTTTGGGTTGGCCTTATAAATACTCGTACTTTTTTTTTGTGATGAAGAGTTGATGTAAAGAAGACCACCATGATATGCTTGGATACTTCCAACAAGCGCCTTCGTAGGAGCCCACGACTACTGGAACGTCAACAACTATCACAACTGTATGTACTGGGTGTTCGAACCCCCCGATCTCCGAGGCAAATGTGATTTTTTTGTTTTAGTTTTTTTTTAATGTCAACAAATGTGAATTTTTTTGTTTTAGTTTTTTTTTAATGTCAACAATAATCTCTCTCAACCCTACCAAGAAAGGGACTAAAGTAATAGAGGTAAAAAAAGACTTGGGCTCACAACACAAACATATATTTTTTTGGTGTTGTTACACTCATCATTTATATAGTCTAAAATATAACACTATATGCCTCGTTAGCCCCTTCACTCATTATAACGAGGTTTATAACTCGTTGGAACTGCTCTGAATATTGTAAAAAGTTGAGTGTAACATTTTTATATTTTTTTTATTTGAATCTAATCCATTAGTTGCATTCTGCATATATGAAACCTCGCATCTTCCATATACAAAGATTTTCCTTTGTCTATATATTCTTATTCATTATTCTGAATCCAAATTGCCTTGTAGAGCAAAACAACAGAGCATAGATTCATCAACATCTGCAACGGATCCTTCTACTGAAGAAGACAACCTTCATCTTGGATCGAAAAACCTTCCTTACTCCAATCGATTGCTCCGCATCGAGGTTGTCAAAGAGCTGCTACACAACGACAAATCAAGCGTCTTGCCCCCAGAAAAGCCCTCAAAGAAGCGCAAGCGAGCAGGCGCATCGGTGAGAGTCAAGTACAGACATGTCAATCCTCTCACACTGTCCCGAAAAAGCAATTTCTTCCATAAGCTCTTCTCGAACGGCATGCGAGAATCAGACCCCCAATCCACAATCCTCTTGAAAATCGACTCCTCCGAAGAGGAGTCATTTTTCCAACTCTTGAATCACATGTATGGAAAGAGGAAGTCATTGTCAAAAAAGGTCGTGACCCGAACATCCTTGTTTAGTCTGTTGTTTCAAGCAGACAAGTTCGAGGTCTCCTCATTCATCCGTCGCTGTGTTAAGATGTTGATGGGTATGAAAATGACGGAGAATTTCGCGAACGCGTATTGGAAATCCCTTCGTGTCTTCAGACGGGGCAGGATATCAGGCCATTGATTGATAAGGCAGAGAAATTCTTGGCGCATAAGTTTGCGCATATGTCAAAGAATGTGGACAAGCTAAAAAACATTGATATGGTAGTCTTGGAATCCATGTTGTCGAGGGACGATTTGAAAGCTGGTTCAGAAGATGAGGTTTTCGACATGGTTCTTGAACTCGTGCGCTCTCGCTTCCAAAAGAGGAACTACGAGTGGCTCTGACTCCACTCATAGGCCGAATCGTGCGTTTCACTTACATGTCGTGCGAGAAGCTTAACGAAGCTCTCACATGCGATGATCTAGACCAAGATGTTATCAAAAACACAGTGCTCGAGGCGCACTTCAAGGAAAAACCTTTTATTTGCAGGCACGCACTCATTACCAACCTCAAGGAATGAGAGTCACTAGATTGAAAAAGCTGGATGCATTTCAAATTTTGGATTCCAGAACATAAGATTGAAAAGGCTTAAAGCTCTCTATGGACACAGAAAGAAGTGAAATGTTATAAGTGGTCATTTTTACGGTCACTTTTGCATAATGCACAATGTATGAATTTTTTTGAAGTACATAATTATTTAATAACGTGCATACATTTATCAAAAAAATGTAACATATAGTCTAATGACCTGAATGCATACAATTTTATGTTCTACTATTGCATTCCCGTCATAACTTGAAATTATGTTCAAACTTCAACATTTGTTGGAAAATAGATAACATCTACATGCAACATATTTAAAGACTATATTTTTAGACTGCTTTTTGTATTCTTTAGCTGTTGTTAGGACTATACGTTTGATGGGAACAAAATTTTCACTGAAAATTTTTAATATTTATTTGAAAACTCTTTAAAACATTTTTTTTTGTGAAATTGACAAATTTTGAAAAGAGAGTTCTTAAATTGTCCATGTTTGAATAACTAAGAATAACTCAGAAATATATAACTCCAATAAAAAAATTATATGATTTCAAAATATATATCTCGAGTCCGGATCTAGTTAGGCCTGACTTCGACCAATTCATCAGTATTAACTACACAGCTTATGAATATATATCGCTCTCTTATTAGATACTGATAGTATTACTTGTTAAACTCAGGGTCATGTAGTTCTATTCATGGGGTTGTGTACTTATCATATAACTCTTTGAACTACAAATTGAAAGTACAAAGTGTAACACTCCTGCGGAGGGCATCTCACATTCATCGAGAGGGTAACACTCCTGCAGACCTACTAGCTGCCTATCAGTCCATAAAAGGAGAGACCATAGTGAGACCGGTGACATTATGGAGTGAAGTTCAAGAAGCAATCGCACAAGACAAGCTGATGCTTGGTTACATTCGCAATAGGTAACCCATTTTAAACAGAGCAAACTATAAATAGGGAATGATCCTGTTTTGTGAGAGCAGGTGAGGCTTACATGTGATGAGTTCCCCTGGTACTTAGTCTAACTTTTTGTAATAATTGTGTATTTGTAAAGCATTTGATCTTACAGCAATATAACTTTTGATTACCCATAAAAAAAAAAAAAAACAAAGTGTTAAAGAAAAAAAAATGCACGTGAGTTGTTGTTTTCACACGTGAAAATCAAATTCAACCTATAAAATCGACTGAGAATTTGGTCATGGTTTCTATACTTGAATGGGGTATGTTCTCCTTCCTGTGTTTATTAGATTCGATCACTTATATATATATTTTTTTGGGGAATGCAATCCGAAAAACCAACGGACTCTCTCTTTTCTGGATTCAATTTTGAAAAACCCAATCAGGTATCTTCATTAGAAAACCCCAAACTTTTTTTTTTTTGGGATTTTTTTTCATCTGTGGATCCGCCGTTGGAAATTGAATCAAATGTGAAGTCGATTCTGTTTTTGCAAAATTAATATTCAGATAATATCTATGAAAAAACAGGTTGAGAGGTTTTGAATATTTGTTTTGTAAACCTAAAAAGGTCACCCAATGATTAAAAGAAGATTTTGATTCTGTGTTTCAACAAGCAAGAACAGAAAACAAAATGACAAGATTATGTGTTAAAGGTCAAGGTCGAATCTAAATTCAAACTCATAATATAATCAAGCCAAGATTTGTTTTTTAATGGGTATCTCATCTATTCTTTACCAAATCTGATTGGAAAGAATTTCTGTTCAAGGTGTCAATCTCTAATGGGTGTCGTCCATAAAATTCCACGAATTATAGGAGAGGCAAAATAGGTTCAGAGGGAGAAATTCTCCTACCTAAGAATCCATTTCTGGTAAATTCCGTGATTTTAAATACTTTGCCTAGGATATTCAGGAATGAGCACATAAATGAATGATTATAAACAAAATTTGAAGAATGAGAATTAACGCCAAACTGACCTTTAGTCCTTTTTTGTTAGGGTTTTCATCGATTGTTTGATTTGGTAAATATGATATGATTATCCCTATGATCCTTTGAATTCTACGGAATGATTAATGCCCCTTTAGCAACCAATGTCAAATGGATTATGTTTTTACAAAATTAGTTTTAAATAATCGATTCCAAATAGATATTTTTGAACTTGGGCTTTTAGTTTTTGAGTTTTATAACTCAACAAAATAATTTTTATGAAAATGTTGGTTGAGGATATTTTTTTCAGAATCGAATATTTTAATCAATCTATAACATAAGCTGTTGATGAAAATTGATTCCAAATGGGATTTAAAGAAGAGTTACATAGGATGAATAAAACTATATATATGCATATGTATCTTAGATGAGAGATGAATTGATTTTTTTGGGTTGGCTTTATAAATGCTCACTTTTTTTTGTGAGGATCTCCACTGTTATTTGGGAAAATCTTGATTTCAAAGATTGCTCACTTTTTTTGTTTTTTTTGCTATGTAGAGTTGATGAAGAAGACTGCCATGATATCATTGGATACTCGAGACAAACACCTTCGTAGGAGCCCACGATTAATGGAGCGTCAACAATTGTATGTATCATGGGTTCGAGCCCCCTCCCCACGATTAGTGTTTCTTATTTTGGGGTCTCTTAATATTGTTGAGCTCTCTTTTTAACATAAATCACAAAAATAAATTTTATTGATTCATAAAGCTTTTTTTTGAGATAAGTGTGGGCATCTTCATTTCAATTCAAAATCGAAATAATACATGTCCAAATTATTGTTGAGCTCTCTTTCTCTTACAAAAGATATGAAGGAATGGAATCTATGCTGAATTGAAATTTAGGATTTTCCTTTATCTTGTGTGTGTCTCAGGACCGACCACCCCTTCTTCTCCCTTCTCATGGACCACATTCTCTGTGGGGGTTTTTGATGATCCTTCTCATGGACCATATTTTGGTTTTACAAAATTAGTTTTTAGACAATCGATCCCAAACCAGTATTTTTAAATTGTGCTTTTAGTATTTTGAGTTTTAAAACTCAACAAAACAACTTTTATGAAACTACTTGTTTTGAGAATAATTTTCCAGAGAATCAATAACATAAACTGTTTTTGAGTAATTGATTCCAAACAGGACCTAAAGAAGAGTTACATAGGATGAATAGAAAATATGATTGCATACAACCATATATATGTATAATGCGCATTGACTATACATGTTTTTTTCTGCATATATGTATTTTGGATGAGAAATGAATGATTTTTTTTTTGTTGTCTTTATAAATGCTCACACTTTTTTTTTTGTGACGAAGAGTTGATGAGAAGAAGACCACCATGATATACTTGGATACTTCCAACAAGTGTCGTAGGAGCCCACGACTATCAGGGGTTCAAACCCCCCGGCCTCCTAGGCAAATGTGAGTTTTTTTGTTTGTTTTAGTGTTTCTTGTTTTTGTTTTAATGTCAACAATAATCTCTCTCAACCCTATCAATGAAGGGACTAAAGTAATAGAGGTAAAAAAAAGACTTTTGGCTCACAACACAAACAAATTTTCTTTGAGTGTTCAGTGTTGTTACATTCAAGTCATTTTTATAGTCTAAAATTAATCCGATATACATCGTTAGCCCTCCACTCATTAGAACAAGGTTTATACCTCGTTGGAACCGCGTTGAAAACTGTAAAAAGGTCCAGTGTAACATTTTTATATTTTTTTACATTTGAATCCAATTCATTAGTTGCATTTTGTTATATGTATTCCTATTTATTATTCTGAATCCAAATTGACTTGTAGAGCACAACAGGAGAACATAGATTCGTCCACATCTGCAACAGATCCTTCCATTGAAGATGACACCCTTCATCTTGGTTTGAACAACCCTCCCTACTCTAATCGATTGCTACGCATTGAGATCGTGAAGGGCCTACTGCGAAACGACAAATCAAGCGTCTCGCCCAGTGAAAAGCCCTCGAAGAAGCGCAAGCGAGCAGGCGCATCACTGAGAGTTAAGCACAGACATGTCAATTCTCTCATACTGTCCCAGAAGAGCAAATTCTTCCATAAGCTCTTCTCCAACGGCATGCGAGAATCAGACCCCCAATCTACAGTCCTCTTGAAAATCGACTCCTCCGAAGAGGAGTCATTTTTCCAACTCTTGAATCACATGTTCAGGAAGAAGAAGAAGTCATCATCGAAAAAGATCATGACCCGAACATCCTTGTTGAGGCTGTTGTTTCAAGCAGACAAGTTTGAGGTCCCCTCATGCATCAGTCATTGTGTTCAGATGTTGGTGGGTATGAAAATGACTGAGAATTTCGCGATACGCGTATTGGAAATCCCTTCGTGTCTTCGGATGAGACCGGATATCAGGCAATTGATTGATGAGGCCGAGAAATTCTTGGCACATAAGTTCGCGGATGTGGCCGAGAATGTGGACAAGCTCAAAAACATTGATATGGTCGTGTTGGAATCCATGTTGTCGAGGGACAACTTGAAAGCGGGCTCAGAAGATGAGGTTTTTGACATGGTTGTTGAACTCGCCCGCTCTCGCTTCCCAAAAGAGGAACTACGAGAGGCTCTGACTCCACTCATAGGCCGAATCGTGCGTTTCACTTACATCTCGTGCAAGAAGCTAAACGAAGCTCTCACATGCGATGATCTAGACCAAGAATTTATAAAAAACGCCATGCTCGAGGCACACTTCTTCAAGGAAAAATCTCTCTATTGCAAGCGCGCACTCATTGCCAACCTCAAGGAATCTGTCGCTAGACTATTCGTGAGGCGGGCATACACTCATACCGATAAAATGTGGAGTTAGAGCATCCAAACACGCAATGCATTGTTTATCTAGACATTAAACTAGAAGAATTCGTGAATCTCTCGCCTGGGGATCACATGCGGTCGGAGTCATTTCACTTCTCGAGCAAAAGTTCCATATTGAAATCCGAAAGAAGAACGCTTTTCCGGGTAAATTTAGGGTCTATTTATCGATAACCGACGGGTTGGTACGTAAAATCAAAGCGAATGTCCGGTTTGTGGCTAGGACTAATCTTTGTGAGGAGTTTTACCCATGGAAGATAAGTCATATGAGCCATATATTTGATGAAGATGTCACATTTTCTATAAATAATATTATTCAATTAATTGAAGTATATATATATTCATTTATATTTTATAAAAGTATATATGAGGTTGATGATATCTTTGATTTCTTTGTTAGGGGACTTTGTTGTTATTTTCATGCCATATTGTTGTTAACATTAGCCTAGTTTGGAAAATAATGTTCAGTGAGGGATTCATATTTGGGATGTTTACAAATGAAATATAATCTATAATTTGTTCAGCATATACTTTTAGATTTTCTAACCTAAGTCCCTGTTTGGATAGCGGAATTGAATTATTCTGGATAGATAACTATGTCAGTATAGATAACAAATCTACATGAATAAGAGATTTTCTGTTTGGTTGTGTTTTTTTTTATTCTCATTAGAAAACGTAAGAATAAAAGTTGAGTTGTTTGGTTGATAAAAAATAAAATATAAATAAAGTGTAAAAAAGTTCATTTGACATGTGAGTCATTTGATGTATAAGAGATGTTGATAAGTGATTTGATGTGATAAGATGTAAAAAGTTGATTTGATATATGGGTCCATGAGAATAGATAAAGTGAGTATTGTTATACTCTCTTATATTCATTTAAACTGGTTTAGTAATACCAAGTTATATTCTGCAAACAAACAACTATTTTCTTTATCCATTCTTATATCACCCTTATATTACCCTTATACCCGCCTATTCCGCTTCCCAAACGGGGCATAAGTGTATACTAGATTAGAGAAAAATGGCAAAAGTGAAACAGTTGATCTCTTGAACAAAATGAGTTTACATATGTACCCACAGTTGATGCTCTCCACTAGGTCAACTCCACTAGGTGCTTGTACACTGTGGCAGGCAGTGTATACTGCATTAACATAACACAATGTATGAAAATTAATTTTTTTTATTTTAAAAAAACACCATATTTTAATTACAAATAAAAAAATACATGATGTTTCTTGAGTTCCATTGTGTAAGAAAGAATAGTGAAACAAGAGGACCTATAAAACAAAGGGGTAACAGAATGTCTAGCAGTCTAGGAATTCAAATCGGAGAAAATATTAGCCCCCGTTTGGATACAGAATATGATTTATTCTTGGATATATATTTATCCGAGCATAAGTGAGTATAAATAAGGATAAAACGATTTTGTGTTTAGTTGTGTTTTGAATTATTTTGTTGGGAATCGTAAGAATAAATGTTTTGTTATTTAGGTAAAATGTGAATAAAGTATGGATAAAGATTTATAAAATGTTAAAAAGTAATGATAGTTGATTTGACAGGTGATTTATAAGAGGCGATGACAGTTGATTTGACAGTGGGCCCACCTATTCTTTGGGTGGAATAACCTAGGATAACTTTTATTCTAGGGGTTGATTGTAATCCATATACCACTTTATATCAGTTTATTCTAGCATACTTTATCTGGGTTTATCCAGGCTTTTCAAACACAAAATTTTTTTTATTTGGGGTTATCCGGGGTTTATCCTGCATCCAAACATGTGCTTAAAGATCTCAGAACTAACTCATAATAGGTTAAAACTCAACAATAATAAAACAAAACAAAACGCTCACCTGACGGAAAAAAGGAAAAAAAAAAAAAGAAAAGAAAGAAAGGGTGAGGTTGCATAATTTTTTTCCAGCCCTAATTCCACCATATGTATCGATAAAAAATTATCGGAGCATATATTTACATTAACGAGGTATATTCTTCAATAAAAATAAAACAAGAGGTATATTTTTTTATTTCATGTTTTTTTTTCTTTCTTTTGTATAATTTCATTTTCTACTTTTTATTTATTTTTATCATAATGAGATTTGTTGGGTTGTCTAAAATGTTAACAATAAATACGAGTTAACAAGTGTCCCAAGAGCATTCGTTAACAAAACCCTTTATTTTTATGTAAAAATTGTCCAAATTTTTTATATGCATCAAACAAAATACATTAGGATAGGTAGGGACCGTTCACGCATGAAAACCAAACTCAAAAAAATAGTCGAGATGAATCCGGTTTGGATTCTATATTGAAAGGATATATTTTTGGTAATATATTTATAGATGCACAAGGCATTAAATTATGTGCTAATTTTCATGGTCAAATATAGAATAAAATTCAGAATATAATACATCCAGGATTTATTTTTAAATGGGTATTTCAACTAATCTTTACAAAATCTTTTGGAGTCATATTCTCTTTTAAGGTTGGTTGAATCTCTAATGAATTTCCATTAAATTCTTTAAGGCATGAATTACATAAGAAGCTGGTATAGTTTGGCAACTTGTTTAAAAGTACTTCTATAAAAAGTTCCTTCTAGAAGAAGTTACTTATAAAGAAGGAACTTCTTGTATTTGTAGTAGAACCTGTTTGGGAGCATATATTGATAAATGCTTTCAAAAAGTACTTTTAAAATAGAAATAACATGAATTGTCTAAAATACCCTTGCACACATGTTATAATATTATCTTAATAGATCAATATAAATAAAATAATATAATCAACTACTATATATATCTCAAATACTAACAAACTTTTTATAACCACACAATTGGTTACAAAATCAAACTAACAAATCCTAACAATTAAAATACTAACAATTTTTTTTTTAATAAAAGGTAGATATTACTAGCAAATTTATTTTAAAAACTAAAAGATACTAACAAACTTATTTATTTTTAAAATAGAAAAGAACCTAAACTAACAAATCTAAAATAGATCCTAGATTTGTCATATATCTCCTAATGAGATAGGTGAGAGAAAATCTATTTTATATAGCACCTAAAACCTATGTTTGGTTCGAGAATAGAGCTAGAATAAATGAGAATAAATAAGAATAATTTTAAAATTGGTGTTTGAAAGGCTGGAATAAATGAAAATCAGTATGTCAGAATTAACTGATATAAAATGGTATATGGATTCCAGCCAATCCTTAGAATTAAGTTATTCTAGCCAAATAAAAAATTATTTTATTTTTATATATATTAAAATAGTAATAAATCTTAGAATAACTTAATTCAACCCAAACATGGGCAAAAGATTTTTTGAGAGTTTGTAAAATTTCATAAGGGTATTTTTGTCAAAATATTAAAAAAATTTTAACTTCTACAGAAGTGAAAAAACTCCTTCTATAGAAGGAGTTATTTTCTCCTTCTGGAAAAAGGAGTTTTTCTTCTTCTACAGAAGGAGAAGTGACAGTTATCAGGTTCCCAAACGCGATCACTTCTCCTTCTATAGAAGGAGAAGTAGTTCAGAAGTACTTCTGAGCAGTTGCCAAACATTACCTGAGGAGGTTGAGGTTCTCCCCTTTTCGTTAAGTTAAATTCCTAAGGTTATTTTTGATATTTCAATTCACTATTTATATGTTAATTTTAGTTAAGTTTGGTTTGATCATAATAACTGATCAAATGACACAATTTAGCATTAAATAAAATTGCAAAGGTATACAAATAAATGTGTGATTTGAGAATAGCCGTCTTTTATTTATTTATTATTGAATGAATAGATACTTTTTCCATATAAAGTATATAAGATTCTTTAATCTTCGAAGAAATCCAATGGAACAGAAAACAATCTTCTCCTTCTCTTCCATCTATTTCTACGTTGGCTCTGGTGAGTTGCCCTATCATTACTTTGCAATACTTTCTGTTGATCTGTGATTCTGTTTTTGTAAAATCAATTTAGATAACCTGTTTTAAATATGTTTTTATTAAATTAGATTAGATTTTGGGTGACAGAATAGTATGTTGGTTCTGTTTGAAATATTGTGAAATAATGTGTACATGGTAGAATCTAAAATCAAACTCAAATTATAAATATATCCAGGATTTGTTATTGAATGTGTATCTCATCTATAATGATTTGTCTTCAATGGAAAGCTCCATGAATTATAGAAGAAGCAAAGTAGGTCTTCCCCTTTTCATGAGTTTGTTTTTTGTTAGGGGTTACCATCAATCGCTTGATTGTTGTAAGGTTTGATCATCCCCATCATCCTTTGAATTCCATATATTTTCTGGAATGACTAATTAAGATAGTGTTACATGGGATGAATAAAAAATATGTATGCATAAAAAACTGTACATGTGTATAGTGTACATGGAATGTATTTGTTTATTCTGTGCATATATTTTTCCGATGAGAAACAAGTGATTTTTTTACCTTAATGTTATTTGGAAAATTCCCAAGATGCACAGTATTTCTTACTTTTTTGTGACAATGAGCTCCAATGTTATTTATAAAAATTCCCGGATGCACATAATTATCCATAATCCTTCTTGATGGGAATGTCTTTTCTACATGATACTTCTGCACATGCATTTTGTTCATAGTAATACAATTTATTTTAGAGTATTTGAATCTAGCTCTTTAATTACATTCATATAACTGTATATGTTTTCCAAGTTAAAACCTCTTATACTCTGTCTATAATGATTTTTCTCTGTCTATGTGCATTCTCATTCTTTATTTTGAAGCCAAATTAACTTGCAGAACAAAATAGGCATAGCATAACGTCTTCAAGATCTATAATGGATGATTCTTCTGCTGATAATGACACCCTTAAGATTGCCTTCAACAACCCTCTCTACTCTGATCGATTGCTCCGCATCGAGATCTTGGAAGGACTACTACATGATGATGAATTTAGCGTCTCGCCCCATGAAAATCCCTCGAAGAAGCGCAAGCATGAATCAGACCCCAAGTGAGAGTTGAGATCAGGCATATCAATTCTCTCATTCTGTCCCAAAAGAGCAACTTCTTCCAAAGCTCTTCTCCAGTGGCATGCGAGAATCAGACCCCCAATCCAAAATCGTTGTGAGAATCGATTGCTCCGAAGAGGAGCCCTTCTTTCAACTCTTGCATCACATGCATGGGATGAAGTCATCATCAAAAAGGATCAAGAGCCAAGCATCCTTGATGCATCTCTTGTTTCAAGCTGACAAGTTTGAGGTCCCCTCATGCATCAGTCACTGTGTTCAGTTGTTGTTGGGCTTGCAAATGACTGTCGATTCGGCGATAAGCGTATTGGAAATGCCTATGTGTTCGAATGAGACCAGATATCAAGCTTTTGATTGATAAAGCCGAAGAAATCCTGGCTCATAACTTCACGGATGTGGCGAGACAAATGGATAAGCTTGAAAACATCGATATGGTAGTATTGGAATCGATGTTGTCGAGGGACGATTTGAGAGTGAGTTCGGAACATGAGGTCTTCGACATGGTCCTTGAATTGGCCCACTCTCGCTTTCCAAAAGAGGAGTTGAAGGAGGTTTTGACTTCACTCGTAGGCCGCATCGTGAGCCTCTCTTACATGACTTGTGCGAAGTTGAGGGAAGTGCTCGCGCGCGAGGATCTAGACCGAGATGTTGTGGAGAATGTGGTGCTTGAGGCGCTTTTCTTCAAGGATGAGCCTCTCTATCGAAAGCGTGCACTCATAGCCCACCACGAGGAATCGATTGATAGGAGACTTGTGAGGCGGGCTTATTACATGGAACGATCGATAAAGTTTGTGGAGTTTGAGCGCCCAAATGCACAATGCATCGTTTATCTTGACCTGACAAGGGAGGAATGTGTGAAACTCTCACCTGGGGATTGCATACGCTGAGAGTCGTTTCACTTGCTTGAGCAGAAGTTCTACATTTCGGTCGAAAACACGAATTCGAAGAAGTTGTCACATTATTTCGAGGTCTATTTATCGTTGATGGACGGTTTGGTATCTAAAATCAAAATGAAGGTGGATATTGCATTGAGGAGGTTACCTTGTGGGGAGTTTCTGACTATGAAGAAGAATATATTCCATGTTAATACAAACACATTGAACTGTTACCTATTTAGGTCCAAGGACATTTTTGATGAGTCATGCATGAGGTATGTAGCAGGTGATAGTCCATACTTTATAAATGGAATGCTTCATCTAAGAGCAGATCTGACCATCATTGATTGACTGAACTGACTTTTGGTTCAATATGAGTGTGTGCTTATATATGCTAGGGGACTCTTGTGTTGTTATTTCCATTAGTCCAATTTTCAAATTTTCTTTATTATCATCTTTCTCTATGTTTTCTTTATAATATTTTATTTCATATTCACACAATCTTCATTTTTTTATATCCTCTGTGTTATATATTATAGAGACTGTTTTAAGATATTTTTCATTTATTTTCGGTGTGATCATTGTAAAACTTCTAGTTGATAGTTATTGATTTCAAGTGTGTTACATGAATCTAAATAAAGTTTTTGTGTCTTTCCTTTGATTTATTTAACTTTCTCTTAGAACGATTATATATATATATATATATATATATATATATATATATATATATATATGTGCTGACGATTAGGTGCGGTGTGCGGTCGGTGCGGTGCGCGACGTGGGTCGTCCGATCGCGGATCCATCGCATCCAACGGTCGACGTGAATCGCACCCGACCGTCCGATGCGATGGACCCGTGATCAACGGCCCGTGATCGCGCACCGCACCGACCGCACACCGCACGTAATCGGCTCCCATATATACCGACCGCACACCGCACGTAATCGGCTCCCATATATATATATAATTTAATTTATTCAGTGTTATTGAACTTATTATTCCTTTTTGTTCTATTGTATATCACATGTTTTAACACTTGCATAAAACGACTGTATATAGTCCCAATAGCAACTCCGGCTGTAGTCTTCATATCCTATGAGTTTTCTCATACCATGTACTACCGCAAACAAAACAAAAAAAATATTAGTTTCATCTTATTCCATCTACAGGATCTACCAGAAAGAAAGAGATGGAAGGAAAAAATAGGCGCTCTATCCTGAAAACAAGAATCTCCTAACTCAATGGAGGTACCACAAATTCCTCTAAATGCAATGGGAGCTTGATTGATAAATCTGTTATCGACATCGACGATGAGATGTTTGAGTTTGCCTTCAACAACCCCCGATTCTCCAATCGCATTTTGCAAATTAGAGTCTTTGATGTTGATCAGAATTTAGAAGCTCTGAAACAAATTCATGTCAACTCTCTTGCATTGGCTGCCAAGAGCCCATTCTTCTGCAATCTCTTCTCCGATAGCAAGAAAGAATACCCGGTGACCATCGTAATCGACACCTCCCCTTCATGGAGCTCTTGCATTTCATGTATGGCATGAAGTTGACAGAAAGTTCTTCCATGTTATTGAATGTGATGGCACTTTGCGGACAAGTTTCAGGTTTGCTCTTGCATTCGGCGATGCGTTCGATTGCTAGCAGATTTGCCCATGACAAAAGAATATGCATTTCGATGTTTGGACATTTGTTCTCGCTTTCCAACGATGAGCGAATGCGCGCAACAATCAATCAACAAGGTGAAGGAATTCTTGGCCTCTTCATACAAGGATCTCAAGGAATCTGAAGATGAGATATGCATATGACATTCACAGCGATCGAGGGGTCTTCAGCGGGGAGAAGTTATGGGCATCAGAGATGAAGTTTTCGAAATAGTACTCAAGTGGGCACGCAAGCAGTTTCCAGTACTTCAGGAAAGGCAACAAAGACTAGGGTCCTACATCACTCGAATCGTGCGTTTCCCATTCATGACCCTTAGGAAGCTAAGGGAGGTGCTTATGTACGAAGACTTGAATCGTGAATTTGCTAAACGTGTAGTCAATGAAGCTCTCTTCTTCAAAGCTGATCCTTTACACTGTGATGGAGCACTCAACAATGAACGACAGTTTATCGCGCGCACTTATATGAAACGCATTGCTTTCTATGACTTACAACTGGAAAAGTGCAAGAAACTGAAGGGTGGGGAAACATTATACTCTGTGATAGGGGCGGACCCAGAACTTAATTTTGGAGTGGGCTTACCTAAATTTTCTTAGGAAAAATTTATTCTATAATAAAAAAAAATTAATAAAATTTTATAGAAGAAAATAAGTTCATATTCAAAATAAATAGAAGAAATAAATTTCAAATTTCTTTTAATTAATACCTATTTTTTTTCAAATCTCTTAATTATTTTGTCATAATAAATTAAAACACCTTTATGGTGGTGGCGATTATATATTTTTTTCTAGGTTTTTCCATCCAATGTCATTTGTATGTGCATATTAGTTATTTCATAGGTGAACAACAAAAAAAGATACAATAATTTTTAAAAAAATGTAACCACTTAAGGGTGTTTTGGTATGTTAAAAAGTCAAGGGATCTAAAAAATAAGTGGTTAAAAAATGTTTGGAATTAGTTTTCTCAAATAAATAAAAGTTAAATATTAGATTAAAAAAATAACAAAAATGGCATATATATGTATATTAATAGTCATTGTGGAATCATAGGATAGTATACACGACCAAGTTACTAACAATGTAAAAAAAAATTAACAAACCATGTTCATTTAAAATAGAATATTTTATACAAATCAAATATTTATGTTTTTATGTATATAAATTTATCACGTTTTTTATTTTTTCCTAAAGACTTTCTTTCTTTGGATTCTTTAGGGGCTAAGTTAATTAATGAGTTGATTTTCTATTTATACCATTCATTGATTACTATACATGTAAAGTCATTATTGTAAAATTTAGGCCGGACTATAGCCCAGCCTAGTCCACCTATAAATCCGCCCGTGCTCTGCGACATTTTTATTGGGAAAACAAACATGTTCACTCAGAATGGAACACCACAATGAAAGTAATTCATTTGCTTTGTACTTAGACATGCGAGACACTTCTTTAGCACCAATGAAGGTTGTCTTTGAAATCGCAGCCAAACTGAAGCCTCAGATGTTGTTCACAACACAATTCAAATTTGAAGGGCCATACAATGAGAATCACATTGGTTGGGGCACTCATAAAATGACTGACATTCTGTGGGAAACATTTACATCAGACCACAGCCGCTACTTTATTGATGGAATACTTCATCCAAGAGCTGAGTTATATATTGTGGAATAGTAGTAGAATTTTGCGACTATGTAATGTATCCTATGACTTTGTTTGGAATTAATTGTCAAACTTATTCAGCTTTTGTTAGTGGTTAATTTTAACTTTTGATTTCATATTTTAGTTTTTGTGTGATTTGACAATAAAAACAATTTTATGAGAGAGCTATTTGAGAGTAATTTTTATGGAGATCGGATTTGAAAATTAATTCTAAACAAGACTTGAATGTGTGTCTCAGGTTTTGATTTTCACCATTAGACACTCATCTCTCTTGGTCGTATTGTGTATTAAAGTTCAAGTTCTAGTCTAAATATTTCCTTATGTAAGTTGAAAGGGTTCTTCAGTATTTATTATGAAAGCTGAAAGCTTTTCTTGGACATTTAATAATGTGAACGTTGAAGGGGTTTTCTTTATTAGAAGGGTGTCTTTGAGCATTTACTTTTGAGAGTTGGAAGGGTTCTTCCATTCAATTTTAGGGGTTCTAAGCATTTGTTTTTCTTATTGACCATTTGACACCAAAATGCATGAGTTCACAATTTATCTCGTTTTTACCTTAAAATTATTAAGTTCGAATCCAAAAATAGTGTATCTTATGGGGTTTTGTATAAAGTAAAATGATACGTTGTACAGTTTCATTTGTAGCATGATTTAATTTTTTTTTAATTTTAAAACACTTAGTCCATGAAATACATATCATTTAAATTTAAAAAAAAAAACTCTCATTCATAAAATATATACTATTATATAAATTAAAGTACATAATGAGATAGTTGAAAAAAATATATATCTACACACTCTGTCATAATTCATACACTACAATAACTACAGTCAGATCTATAAAATTGATCGAGTATATCAACGTTATGCTTTTGTATAAAATATTTCTTGTAAATCTTACCCCCCGTTTGGAACGAGTATAACCCCCGGATAACCCCGGATAAGTATTTAAGGGTGTTTGTTTACCCTGGATAACCCCAGATAAATTATGCCAGAATAAACCTTGATAAAGTGGTATAAGAATTTCAATCAACCCCTAGAATAAAAGTTATCATAAGTTATTCCACCTAAAGAATATGTGGGCCCACTGTCAAATCAACTGTCATCACCTCTTATAAATCACCTGTCAAATCAACTATCATTACTTTTTACCTTTTATAAATCCTTATCCATACTTTATTCACATTTTATCCAAACAACAAAACATTTATTCTTCCGTTTACCAATGAGAATAATTCAAAATACAACCAAACACAAAATCACTTTATCCTTATTTATACTCATTTATGCTTGGATAAATCTATACCCTAGAATAAAAACTATCCCCGTTCCAAATGGGGGCTTAATGTTTTAAAAGTCATTGGACTCATATAGAGGCTGATTAGATATACTAGATTGCAATTTAATATTGTAAAAAAAATATTGAGTGTTGTGATTATTACAGAGACTAAGTATATAAGACTGTATTTTGATACATTAAAAAAAGTATTGAGTGTAGAGTCTGGAGTAGACTGATTTTAATCAGTTCAATCAATATCGAACTTCACAGCACGACAACCTTTAAATTAAACTACATAGAATTGTTCGATAATTATTGAATATATGTTTTACTCTCACTTGTATTCGGATACAGCTCTATTCAAAGAATCTGAGATACTGTGATCCTAACACCCTCTCAAAAACCAAAAAAAAAAAACCAGCTCGACCGACCGAACCCCCTCAAAAATCAATGGCAGGGTCTCAGCCCCGGTCGGTCCTGCTCCTCTGCCTCACAATGCTCCGCCTTTACTCCGCCTCCGCGATTGGGGTCAACTGGGGCACCTCCTTCTCGTCTCAGCCCCTCCCACCGCCGAAGGTGGTGGAGCTGCTCCGGTCGAACAACGTGACCTCGGTGAGGCTCTCCGAGCCCGACCCGTCCGTGATGGAGGCCCTGATCGGGTCGGGAATCCGGGTCGCATTGGGCGTGCCCGATTCGGCCCTCCAGGGGCTCAACTCATCCAGGAAGGCCGCCGAGGGTTGGGTCCACGACAATGTCACCCGTTACTTCTCCGATGGCTCTTCCCCTGGTTTTCGAATCGAGTCAGTGCTTCTTTGTTTCTCTTCCGTTCGATTTCTTGGTGTATGGGTTTTGTTGGGCATGTTGGATTTTGTGTTAATTTTTTACATACATTTTCATATGATGGGTTATGAATGCATATTGGGTATGTGGGATTTTGTGTTAAAATTGGGTTTTTTTTTAATGCACATTGATTTGTTTCTGCATTGGTTTTCAGATTTTATATAATGGGTATAAGGTGAGCATGTTGAATATTGAATTAAAGTGTTTTCTTTTGAGTTTTTTTTAAGCACATTCAGTTGTTTCTATTATTTTATTTTATATAATGGGTTTGATATCTGGGTTCAGTTGGGTATGTTGGATTTTTTTAATAAAATAAATTGGGTTTTGTTGTTTCACAGGGTTTTGATTTCAAATTTTTTTGGTGATTGGTTTGACTTTGATTGTTGCTAATTGTGGTTTTGTAATTTTCGTTGCCTTGGAATGTAGGATGTTATTTTTTAGGCGTTTCAGTGGGTTGTTTCTATTGTTTTAAGGTGTAGAATAGAATATTTGATCTTTAATGTAAAATATATTTGATGTTTATGAATTTTATGTAAAATGTAGAATATTTGATCTTTAGTGTAACATATACTTGGAGGATGACTAAGATGGTTAAATTGTTAATTATCTTCTACTGGATTTACTATGTATGCTCTTGTTTTTTTTATGTCCATTTCCGTGTCTTATATTTCAATTGAAAAGATTTGTTGCATGCACATGGTCGTGGTTGTGATAGTTCTTAAATGGGGGAGATGACTAAGATGGCTCTAATGTTGGTTATGTTCTACTGGTTTTACTATGAATGCTCTTGTTTTTATGTCTGTTTCTGTGTCTCCTGTAGTTCAATTTAAAGGTTTATTTTGAAAACTAGATTTTCTTTAACTCATTAATTCTACAGTGCAACATTTTCTCTGTGTTCATAAAACAAGCTTAAAGTTATATCAGGGCGAGATATGTAACGTTCATTATTATCTGTAAAAGAATCATTTTAGTTACTGTGCAAAATGAAGTCTCTTTCTTTCTTCTAAAACTGGATATGTTGTTAGTTTAGTTGAGAGAATAATTAAGTTGCAAAAATATATTTATAAAAGAAACAGCAGGGATCAGAGTCAAATTAAAAAGTATCACCAGATCCTCAATTGAAGAGCCTCCAATTGTACAATGATGTCCTCACAAACAAACTGGTCAATCACTATTTCTACTGCATAAAATATTAGCACACATTTCTTTTTGAAATATACCTAATAGTGCTTAATTATAAATCCCTCTGCAAAATCATGGTTCCTAACATACTCCATGTCTGTTTGAATATTTAAAGCTGAATTCCCCTGCAAAGTGGAGGTTTTCAGTGTCCTTAATATTACTTAATGAAATATGTGTATTCCATTCTGGTATTCCCTAGTCATGTACTCTCTTTATCAGAAGTTTGCTGATGTAATTGATCTCCGCTAAAGTGAAATTGGGCTGATAATTGATCTTCACAGGAAAGGTTGAATTGTTGGCTACCAAAACATGTCTCTTGACATTTCCAGACCTTGTGCAATGCTTCACATCTTTTTCTCATCTGTGCTATACTGCTATTCATCTGACAGCATCCCTTTCTCGATACATTCGATTCAGCCAAATTTTACAACATTCAAGGTCCCCTTTATTTTTTTAATCATACAAACAAAAGAGTCATCTACCTTTTATTTTTATTTTTTTAAAGTAAAGGTAGGAGCACCCCACATGAAGGTCTATTAATCAGATGATAGGCTCCAACATTCCAAACCTCCAAAACAATGACCAGAAAACAAGAAAAGAAAAACTTTGGGAATGAGTAATCTCCAAAAAGATTCAATCTATATGTTTTCTCCAAGCACCCGAGCAGCCCTGCACACTTTCCCAGGTATCCTCAATGTATGTCTGCTTCCATTGGAATGTTTCTTTTTGGATTATGGTCTGCCCCGGGTTCCAACATATAGCGTGAGGGATGGTTTTCTAAATTTAACCAAAGCTGAACTCTCTTTTTTTTTATTAAATTTGTGAAAGAGACCCAGTAGATATGGACTGGTCTTTATTCAAGGTTAGTTGCTATACTTGATAATAGCAACTCTACTCATTCTTCGTATCTTTAGTTCCTCTTGAGTGTTTCTGAAATGTATGAACAATGTCTGTAATCCACCTTTTTATCCTTCTAGATGGCACCTTAAACATCCTCCAGTCTTTCCTATGCTATAAATTTGGATTGAGTTTCTCTTACAAGACATAGTTTGGATGATGGGCTAGGCACTTGTAAAGTGACATGGTGAGATGATTGCATATGAAACATGGAACCTGAGCCTTCATTGTGATAACCTGGTATTGAAGACAAGTACAAAATCCCAAAGATATTAAAATAAGAGAGACTTTATAGGATCTAAAAAGTTTTTATCACACTATTCTTTGTAATCAACCTCAAAAGTAGCTGGTGCCACACTTCTTGTTGGAGAATGCAACATGTAAATGAATCGGTTAATATGTTGCTTCTCTTTAGCTCCCATTTGGGAACCTCTATAATGTTAATATTCATCATAAATGGCTATATTGGGGTATATAATCTGGGCAATATAAGAGATTTTATGTTTGATTTTTTTTTTTTGTTATTCTCAATGTTTAATGTAAAATATATCTTGCTTGGTTAATCTTGGGATAACTGACAAAACATATTTTTTTTAAGGCGATCGGACCTATCAAACCTTATTTGTCATCTAGGACAGCACAAACAGGGGCTTGATGAATTTCTGGATGGATTTCTTTTTAAGTTTATCAAGCAAGAGATATTTGTTTCAAGTCATGATTACAGTTATTGCTTGATGATGTCTCCATTTTTTTTGGCAATTAAAAATGGCAACCTACCTCAGCAAATATAGTGAATAGTGTTCCTCAAAACGTATGAGTTATCATGTTGTTCTCTTAGATCACCATTCATAAAATATCTGCATCTATGTGCTTCTTGATGATATGAATCGATGCAAGACTTTATGAGCTTATAGTTTTTTAATTGTGGTTCTTATTTGGAAAATTGCAATATTATGCTGTGATTATCAGGTGAAGAATCTGAATGATATTTTTTTTCCCCTTTCATATCGCCCACATCTGTTCATTAAAAAAACTAAACATTTTGAACTAGATTACATGGAGGTGAAATTTATTGCCTGGTATCATCTTTACAATCCTGAAACAAAACGTGGAAACTCATATGGAATTGGAAGTTTTTAATACCCTTATCAGCTTTTCTTAGAACTACATCTCAGATTCTACATTTTCCTTGAGTATTTCATGTTTCTACCCCATTCACGCAGGTACATTGTTGTTGGGGACGAGCCATTCCTTCAAACCAACAACCAACAGTTCCAACCTTTTGTCATCGGAGCTGCAACCAACATCCACCAAGCTCTGGTAGGCGCAAAGCTCTCCACCCGAATCAAAGTCATTGTCCCGTGCAGCCACGACGCCTTCAACACCACCTCCCCCCTCCCCTCAAAAGCCCGCTTCCGCCCCGACCTCAACAAAACCATGACCCAACTCCTCACCTTCCTCACCAAACAAAACTCCCCCTTCCTTGTCGACCTCAATCCATACGCAACCTTCCGCCAAAGAAAAAACTCGTCCCTCGACTTCACCCTCTTCCACCCCACCGCCCGTCCGCTCGCTGATGGTCACAACACGTACAAGAACGGCTTCGATGCCAGCATTGACGCGCTCGTGGCATCATTATCCGCCCTTGGCTTCCCGGACATTGACATCGTGGTGGGGAAGATCGGGTGGCCAACGGATGGGACAGTCGATGCAACCAAGCGCGTCGCGGAGACGTTCATGAAGGGTTTGGTGGAGCATTTGAAAAGTAACAGCAAGACCCCACTTCGGCCGCGAAAGCCAGTGCTCGACGTGTATGTATTCAGCTTATTAGACGAGGATCGGAGAAGCGTGGCCTCCGGCGACTACGAGAGGCACTGGGGGATCTTCACCTTCGATGGGCAGGCGAAGTACGAGCTCGACCTGGGCCAGGGTCCACAGAAGAAGCTCTCGAACGCGCACGACGTCGAGTACCTCATGCAGAGGTGGTGCGTGGCAAACAACAACAATGGGGACCCCTCAAACGCCTCGCAGAACATGAACACTGCGTGTGCGGCGTCCGATTGCACTGCGCTCTCCCCGGGTGGGTCGTGCGCGGGAGTCGGGTGGCCCGGGAATGCGTCGTACGCGTTCAATAGTTACTACCAGGGGCACGGGCAAGGTGTGGGCGCGTGCGATTTTGGTGGGCTTGGTATGATCACGACCGTCGATCCTTCAGTCGATGAGTGTAGGTTCACGATCGGGCTCCGCACGTCCCAGTCGGCCGGGCGGTTGCGCGGGACGGCGACGGTTTTGTTGGTGCTAACTGTGGTGGTGGTGGTTTTGCTGTAATGAGTTGTAGTTTCTCTTCTTTTTTATTTTTTTGCTTGCTTGCAGTGAGGGGTTTCTACGGTTAGGATTGTTTGATTTTGGGCGCTTTTCATTTTTGGCTGTCCTAATTTTTTAAATTTTAAGACTAACCCGGGTCAGTTTTAATTGTCCTAATTTTCAAAATTTTAAGACTGCCTAATTTTTAAAATTTTAAGACTGATCCTGGATCAGTTTTAATTATCCTAATTTTTTAAATTTTAATTCTGACCTTAGATCAGTTTTAATTGTAAAACTGTCTTTAGTGTCAGTTTGATCAGGTTAGCTAGGGGTGCAACTTGAACAATTTTGAATTAAGACTTGTTAGCATTTTAAGTTCAACTGGAGCCTGAACCGGGTTTGGGTTGAAGGTAATTAATAAAAAATATGAATTTTTTTTAATTTTATGTGCGAGAGGACGAACGGGATAATGTGATTATTGTTAAAACAATTGCCCTTAAAAAATATATATATAAATATATTAAAAAAAGTTTTAGGTCATGAAATATTGAAAGGTGGTATATAAATAAAGAATAATGTTTTCTAGACTTCAATTTCACATGCCCCATGAGGTGTCTAATATCTGACATACCCTTATTGATTATTTTATGTCTTGATAATTGAATCCTACAAAATAAGGAGACAATCATGATTAATAAAATAAAAACAAAAACATATCTTTGAACAAATAAAAGTGAAGGTGAGTATGGATGGATGCAACATAAACCATTTTTAATCAAATCCTTCTTTTGAGATGGTCTCTTCTCTTTTAACTTAAACTTTTCAAAGATCTCTCCAAAAAAACCCAACTACATAGAGTATTATAATATGCAAAAGAAGTCAATTATAGGCTGTGATCAGATCAACATAGAAAGGAGGAGATGATGACAATGGTGGAGGATGCTGCAAAATCTTTTGTTTCTTTGTTCTATTGTAGTCTAGTTACATTTAATTTATATATGATTTGTATGATGCTAATGTTACATTTCTGACATCGAACATACTCGTATTCTAATTTTTGTTAATTCATAAATGTAATAGTCTGAAATGTAACATTTATTCATATATTGCATTTGTTTCAATGAAAATGGTAATTTATTTTTGTTACATTTATTAATGTAACAGTTAAATACATAAATTTGTTAAATGTATCACACAACAAAAAAAGTGTTTTAACACTTTTTATAAAATATAACTGACTATTGAAAATGGAATCTGTTTCTAAATTATTTAAACATTGCATGGAACCTAAAATATTTAGGTAAATGTAACAGTTTTTATGTAAATGTAACAAATCATTGTAAGAAATATAAATATTTAAGAAATGTAATTGATGTAATTGTTTCATAAAATAACTATATATGTTTTTTTATTTAAATTTGAATACAATAAATACTTAAATTTTTTAATGTTCAGTTAATAACATTCTTAAAAAAAATTAATGTGTATAATAAGAATATAAGTTTGAAGAAGAATTTTGACTAAAACAATTTAGATAACTTTTGATGTAAATTAGGTTTAATTGTAATTTAGGTAAGGATTTCAAAATTTAAATTTTGAAATGAATAAATGGATTTCAAAATTCACTTGGAAGAGTAATCGAATAGAGAAAATGAGGGGATTTGGGTTAATGGGATAGAGTTTTAATGAAGGGCAAATTTGTATTTTGACATTTTATCTTTTTTGAAAAGTCAACCAACCAATTAATAAGAACCAATAAAGTGATGACACTTCATGGACCTTATGAGTGAGGTTTATTTTTTAGGGCCTGGGTATCACCACTGATAAATAACACCACTGATAAATAAACACTTACCGTTTGAGATACGTGATGGGCGAGGAAGTCAAATAACGACATTAATCAGAGACATCGACGGGCACTCTATATAAACCCGCCAGTTCATCAGTTCATCAATTCCCTTCCATTTCAAAAAATGTCCGAAGAAATCAAAAACCAAATTTCTCTCTTTCTTTCCCTAATCAAAGACCGGCGGTCTCTCTCTCTCTCTCTCTCTCTTTCAAACGCTCTTCATCATTTCTTTTGTTTCGATTCGAATCCGATTTTTAGGGTTTCTTCGGATCCTGTAGGTTCGGCGATGGAGCTCTCCGCATCCTCGAATCCGTACTCTCGTTGAGGGACGTGCGTTCCTTGTCCGAGATCCGGTCGGCCCTGCGAGCGTTCATGAGGTCTGAATCTGTATCGTCTTTTCAAGAGGTCTCGGGGAGGTCGGCCGATCAGAGGCTCATTATCGTCGAGTTTTTTGTCCGTGCGTTTGCTTTACTTGGCGATGTGGAGGTGAGAAGAGTCTGGATTCAGAGAGACAGATGGTTTTGGATTCAATTTGTCTGATTCCGTCATACTTCTTCATTTATTTAGGTCATTAAAGGGAGATACATGTTGAGTTGAGGACGAATTCCATGTCGACTATTATTTAAAATATTTAAAAATAGAAGTTATTTTTGTTTGATGTATCCTGCTCTTTTCTTATTGGTTCATGAGTTTCGTGTTTTATGTCTGTGCATTGTAGGTTTGCTTGGCATTAAAATACGAGGCCTTGGTTTTACGGGAGCAAAAGTATATCAACAACCACGTGTTGCAAGTGTCTTGTGATGAGTGGCTAACCTTTGCGGAGGATTCGTTGAACCATGGATTCCATTCCATTGCGATCAGGGTCAGTGTTTATGATATGATGGTGTCCTTTGTAGCAGCAGTATTGAATTTTCACTCTCAGTTCTTCCAATTCATCTTATGTATTGTTCTCGTGAATTTGAAAAATATGTTAAGGATGCCTCATTTTACCAAGAAATCCAATGGATAATCTTTATACACTATGTTACTATTGTACTGTCCATTCATGTTGCAAAGGGTTCAGAAACTTGAATTTCACTATTTCTCTTGTTATTTTCTTTTGGATTCTTGTATTTTCTTTGTCTCCAATATTTTTTTAATCATTTATCTACAAGTATACCATAATCATAACTTTGGCTTGAAGTAAGGTTCGAGCAAAACTGGCTAGTAGCCTGACATCAACAACTTTCAAAATTTTAACCACACAACAAGTATGAGAAGAATGATCCATGCATAGTAGTGTAAAAGAATGATTATTAGTCTTTTTGCCCTTCATGATTTATGTTTGCTCAACACGATTTTTATGGCCCAAAGTTGATGTCAAATAGGATTTGTGTTTATCACTCACGTCGAACTCTGCGTGCACCAAAATTTCTGGTTTGTAGGGTTATGAAAATGCGCTTTTGTTCAATCAACGAACTCATACAGAGGATTCCATGCATGTTACCTCAACTTTAGAGCCTGGTACTTCCTCTTCAATGCTTTGTGAAAAAATAAAGAAAACCAGAGACATGGCCGTTGCATCAGTATCTTCAAATTCTGGTACGTACTATTTTCAGCTTGATATTCAACTATACAGCTATAGCATATGCTGGTCAGCTTGTCAATCGGACAGATACGGATCGGATAGGCCCATATCCGTATCCGTATCCGAATTGGATATCCGAAAAAAATATCCGTATCCGATATCTGATGGATATTCCAAAACACATATCTGTATCTGATCTGAAAATCCGGATACGGATTCAGATAATATCCGAAATATCCGAACCAGATTAAAATATAAAGAATTTATAAAATCTTAAGTCCTAACATGGTTAAATAGGTATCCACCAATGACATAAAAACATAAATCCTAATATAGTTAAACAAGTATCCAACATGGTTAAATAAGTTTGTGTTTTGCTCTAGATCATGAGCCATTGGATTTTCATCTAAGAGTTGAAACTAATTCTAACATATATAAATCAAATAACAGTTCGGATACGGATGTTGTTCGGATTGGATATAGGCTATATTCAATCTGATCCGAAAATTTTCGGATACGAATAATTTGATTCGAATACGGATACAGATTGTCGGATATCGAATATTTTCTGCATTTTCGGATACGGATTCGGATCGGATATGGATATTTTTTCGGATAATTGACATGCTTATATGCTAGTAGTCATTCTCCTCATGTTAGCATCACAGAGAGTGTAGGTCTTCTGCAGAAAACTGAAAAATAAGTTGAGGGAAAAATATGTTTCTCTAGCCCTTTTGTCTGTTGGAACTCTTAAGATGGAGGCTAAGAATCTCAGTAATAGATAGTTGGCAATTTCTATTGTGATTCTGGGTTTCCTACCCATGGAATGAAAAGTCTGCGTGGGCAGAAAAAAAATTATTGATAGTCCACAATATTTCAACATTTTCTTCAAGATGTTATAGTTCATGTCATCCATTTTGGTGTGTTGAGAAATGTTTTATCTAAAATAATCTAAACCATCCATGTGGTTGCCATGTTTACGAGCAGGGGCGGGTAGTTTAGGTGCGATTGATGTTCCTATAGGATTCTCTTTATATTCAATTTTTTTTCTTAATCCTGTCCATGCAGTAACATATTAAATTATTTTGGCCTGTGATTTGGTTCACAGTTTCAACATGACTCATAAGTTACTAGAAAGGATCTTTAACACAAACTTTTGGAAGACTTATGCTCCATAGAATTTTCTTGCATAGTAGTTGATTAGCTATATCCATCCCTATATGTTGTAGCAGATGATTCATCATATTTATGGTTCCCTTTACATTAGTTAATTTTCAAATGCAATAGTTCCATATGCGCGTGTGAGAAAAACTGTTTTCTGATGTCACTATGAAATGAAGTAGAAGTACAGTTAGCAGCTGAATGTATGGGCTTTAGGTCATATAATTTTTTTCCAGCATTGTTGCGTAGTTTACATCCCATTATTTGATTTTTATTTTTCTGATCTTCCGAATGAAAAAGAATCTGGTTGTATCTTTCGCCTATGCATTTTGTTATGGCATCGGGCATTTTGTCATGCTTTCCAATATACTTTTGTTATGAAGAGGAACATTCATACATCACTAAAGGAGTCTGGTGAATGTGTGCCTTTGTAGCACTTAGTCATTCAATGAGAAGTACCAGAACAAGTCAATAAGAATTGTAATGACCTTTCACTGCTTTCATAAAATTTAGCAGATGGAAATTACTTGGATAATAAAAGTTAATGCAGGTTTTCAGGCTGTTGCTTGACTAATGTTGGGATGCACTTCTATCTATTTTCTAGGATGGAAATGTGACTCATGTTTTCTTAATAATAGATCTCATTAATATTTTGTCTTATGAGTTATTTTCTTTAATATGGGCAAATGCGATTTTTTGGATGTCTAAACATTACATATATTGTCATGTGTTGCAATTTTCTCTTAGGAGAAACTTGTTGCAAATTATGTATTCCATCTGTTGCTTGTTTGCGTGATTTCTATTTGGTCTTCATCAGTTCAGGCTCAAACTGCTGAATATTTGAAAACGAAAGCTATTCAGCAAAACAGAAGCTGCAACTCTTATATGGTTGGTACACAATACCCAGCAAGCTCTGTATTCAGAGATGGCATAAAAAAACGAAGCATAAAAGGACTCCGAGAATGGCAGGGCCTGCCCCAGGACATAAGTGAACCATGAGCTTCTTTGCTTACATCAGAGAATCCTGAACGGATTTATTCTCTGTTCCTGAAATTGAGGAAGGTGATGGAATTGGCTTAAATGCACTAGAACATTTTTCATTTTTGGGTAATTGCATATCCTTTCCATCCTGCTCTGTCATCTTTCTTTCTAATTGAGATGCTTTACAAATCAACAAGTAGGATACTATTAGAAAATTGTAAGAGAATATGCTTAAGGTGTTACTGCCTAAAAGATGAAATAATATTCGAGTCTAAATGCATCTCTCCTATCATCAGTAGCATGCATAATACATCTTGGGTAGGTGATACAATCCGCATGACTAATTACTGTCATGTGGTTCCTTATGTTCATAAAAATATTACAATCAAGTTTCTGTGTTCTCAATCAAATAACATTGGCAGAGGCATATTTCATGAGTTACTTTCTTGAGGCAACTTGATATATAATTGTCCCAGAAAGTTCAATGTGACTACATTGTCTTTGAAACACTGCAAGTAATGGAGAAAATTTATTAGATTTTTTGCATTGATTTTTTTATGGATATATCTTTACCCATATCCTTTCAGAAATAATGTCGTGAACGCTAAAGTGTAACATATTAATCAATTGAATTGTAGCATGACACAGTCAAAACTTGAAACAGTCTTCATAATGACACTTTGGTGTCCGGTCTTCATGAGTTTTAAATGTTTAATTCATTTACTATGTTTGTATTTCTTCTGACCTATTAGATCATTGCCAATATTCTCCTGAAATTGTATCTTGAAGGCTAACACAAGTTAATTTTTTATTTATATTATTATCAACAAAAAACTTTTCACAAATTATAGTTGATATTTAAGAACTTTTTTATCCCCATCTCAAACCTACATGTTAAGGGCCTCTTATGTTGGAAAGTAGGGGTCATGCATGCACTTCTATTATTAATGATCGACATTTGTAAACTTAATTTGTTAATGGTTGGATAGACAACTAACTGAACAAAGTGTGATTAAAAATCAGTAAGTAAAACATATGAACCAATGTGCTTCCCATTATCCAAGGTCTTACTACACTGCAGAATATGCTTATGAGAATTTTTATATGAGAGTTAACTTCCATTGATGCAATGCATGATCGGTGGTTTAGCCCTGGAAAACTCAGACCACGAGGATGACTCTTAACATCATTCCACAACTTTTGGACTATATTTGCTCAGCTACAACACTCCATTCAGGTAAACTAGAAATTGAGATATAGTGGAGGGCTGATACTAGGTTTGAGTTTGCCAGTGCAGTAGAATCCTCTTCTTCATCATTTATTTTTCCTTCTATCTCTTTAGTTTTCTGTTTAAGGCATCGTAACCCAAGTTTTATATTTGATGAAAACATAACAAATAGTATGTGGTGGTTACAGAAATGGCCATGTAAAAGAGTTCTTAATTTCTCTGCATTGTTAGATCTGACATGCCTCTCTAGGTTCCTCCTATTCCTAATGTATATTCTGGAAATAAGGAAGGGAATCATTAGATACCACATATTTATGTGGGCGTATGCATACACACACACTTTTATCTTCTAATTTTAACATTGAGACTCACAGGAAGAGAATGTGTTGCATGAATTAAACAGTTCTTGATAATTCCTTATATTGAAATTTCCATGCATCAATAGTTGGTTGTCTTTTTACTTATAATCTTAATTTTCTGTTACCTCTTGGTTGTTCCATCTACTGAAGGTCTGAAGTCTCTATTGAACGAAATGCACAAGGAAACAATCAACGGAAAATGCAGGAAAATATAATTTTCTATCTATAAAGTATAAAATTCAAACATACCAAAATGATAACCACTAGTCTTGGTGTCATGAAATTTTGAGACCTTAGTCTCAACCATTCTTTTGTCCGAATGCCATTCTTTTGCTGAAAATTCAGGTGAATCAAACCTCAAATTTAGGTAAAACAATACCAGCAAAATCCCTCTGTTTTATAACATGTACAACCCAGATAGGGTCAAATAATAAACGTAGGTATTTTATGGTATTCCAAACAACTCCACACATTGAAAGTGTGTTTTTCATGTAGGAGCTGAGCTCACTGACTTGAATCGATCGTTGTCCCAGCTTGACTTTGGTCATTCTTCTCATTGGGAAAGAGATCTTGATGATCAGACAAGACTGTCGCAAAACAAATCGCTGTTACTGTAAGAATTGATATCCCAGACAAAACAATGGCGAATATCTGCGTGAATGCATTTGTAACTTCTGTGTAGTATCTTATTGATGCAATGGCAACTGCTGTCATGGGGAAGGTATAACCCCACCATGTTAGGGAGAACTTGAAACTCGTGAAGAAATTAATCCTAACTACCTGAAAAAGAAAAAAAAAAGAAAAAAGAATTTATTAGAAATCCAAACAGATAGAGAATCCATTGGGGTGATGCAGATTTTGAATGCGAAAAACATCAACAGCACAACTTCAATGTAACTAATGAACATGAGAATATCCACAAAGTCAGAAGTGCTTACTAGGGAAAAGTAGATGTACAATGCGACGAAGTATGCCATCCGTGCCCCATAATCAAAATGGCCATTGATATGGGTCCAAGCAATGGACGCAACACTAGGTACCGAGACGAACGTGAAGTACGATTGGACGAAAATTCTCTGGCACTTGATGGTTGGTAGTGAGCCTCTGATACAGCGTGACAAACACCACCATGTAATGTACCATGCCAATAGCAAAGAAGAAGATTGGTAGTTCTCTTAGACCCATTGATGAACCTAGCACAACACCAACAAAATTTCCCACGATCGCCATGTGATTTGATGGTGTGGCAACTGTTGAGAGACTACGTTTGCCTCTGATCATCCACTGCCCATATATCTTTAGCTCGAGGCCAAAAATCATGGTCATGACTAGGTACCAAAATATGGTATGTATTTTGAAGCAAACTAATTCCTAAGAGAAGTAGTGTGACCCAAGGAGTGAAGAAAAAGTTTACTTTGATTGAGTCATTGAATTCTCTCTTGATTGCTCCACACTGAAATATGAATTTTAGGATGTAGAGGAAGGCGACGGCGACTGTAACTGTAATGGCAATGCACCAAACTATTAGATTGATAATCTCAAATAGATGGGCAGATTTGGTGGGTGGGAACTTTGACAATGTGTTCCAGAGAACCGCCTGGCTACTGATGCCGAGGCAAACTCCGAATGCTGAAATGGGAAAGCGACGGAGAAATGGCTGCTGGTCTTCTGTTGTCTGCAGAAACAGAGACGAATCAAACAGACAACCAAAAAAAAGAGGTTTATATCAGTTTATTGGTTGACTGGTTCAGCTGGGTTGGTTTTTCTGATTCTTTTACTTGGGATGCTTTTACATTTCCTAACCAATATGTTGTTGAAAAATAAAGCTTCCAAGTTCTTTTACTATTATATCCCACCACCTCCATTTCCCTCTTCTTTTCTTTTTCTTTCTCTCTTCTCTCCCTACCCATCTCCCTCCTCCGTCATCGCTGCACACCACCACCACCACCACCTTCACTTCTCCCTCCTTTGTCGTTGCTGTGAACCCCACCACCTCGTCCACCTCTCTCTCTTTTCCGGTGTCGCTACACACTTCCACCACCACCACCCCTCCACCTCTCGCTACTCCCATCGCTGCACATGCACCAATGGTCATAGTGAACTAATGTACTAGCTATGTGGTTAAAAATGATGTTTTTAATGTCGACATTGTAGTAGTAAGCATTTTAGATATGTAGAGACATCTATTAGGTAGATTAAGTACAGTATTGGATGTGAATAAACATTTGTTGAATTTGAATATTTGAGTTCTATTTTTATTTTTTTTGTTTGAATGACATTTTCATATAGTGATTTTATTATTATAGATCTTGGATAAACTATAGGCATATCACTCTAAATAAATACATATATTTGTGACATTAATCATATATATATATGTTTGTGCAAGAAATTACGATTGCCTTTTTTTTTTAAAAAAAAAGGAAGATAGACCATTCTACCTGCACTTATATTCTAATAAAATACATGAAAGATAAAATAAAAGGAAGGCGCAATAAAACGGGAGAGGTGCTGTAGATGGGGTTTCTACCATATAACTAGGTCATATTTTAGAACTTTAACAACCTGAGACTATTAAAGTATATTAAGAATAGAATCCGTTTGTAACAATCAATAAAACCATCTAAACTAAATCAGGACATTTTATTATGATAAAAAAATCATTCTTTCATAAAAAAAATTAAAGCAGAACATTTTTTTTAAGAGTCTTGCTACCTAGGCCCCATTATTTAGACCTCATTCACAAGTCTCGTGAGATGTCATTATCTCATTGGTTTTTTGTTTGACTTTTAAAAAAGATTAAAAAGACAAAATACAATATTACCCTCATTTAAAACCCATCATTTTCTCTCTCATTAAATTCATCTCAATCTTTTTCTAAAAACATCAAACATATTCAATTCATTTTAAAAACTTATTTTTTTCAAAACCAATAAAAAACCATTAATTACATTTATAAAAATAGAACCGAAATTCAATCATCTAGGGTTTCTTAAAAAGAAACTGAAAAACAAAATCATTCAAAAAACTCATTTCATCAAAAGCACAAAAAAAAAGATCAAATTTTTGTTTGCGGCCTCTCATTCAACCAGAAAATGACGGTGATAAGGAATGATTAACGTTTTTTTAAACACTACTGTTAATTTGTAATTTTTTTATTCTAATAATCAAACAAAGTATTTTTAATGGATGCAATTTTTTTTCAATAAATGCATAAATGAAACACTAATCATAGTATAAAATTAAACTTCGGAATAAAATTCAGTTACATTTATAAAATGTAACTTAATTTTAACAATAAATTGCATTAGAAGTCAGTTACATTTGTAAGTGTAACTATCTTTGTTTATATAAAACAATTGAAAGTTAGTTACATTCACAATGTAACTGACTTTCAGATATAATTGTTAGATAATTTAACGGTCAAATGTCTGAGATTTAAGGTTGTTAGATTTAACATCTAACACCAAATTCAATAAAAAAAAATTATAACAAATGCAAAACAAACAAAAAATAAAAGGCCGCACCTGAATTGACAAACATTAGAAACGACATCCAATCGTTCAATTATGATTTTTTATTTGATCGGAGGCTGAAAAGTCCTCCGAAAAACAAATCAATGCTTGAAAAACCTCCAAAACAACCTTCTGATATGGTTCTATGTGTTCTTAAAAAAAATGTTGTAAAAGAGTTATCGAATTTAACATTTAACATCAAATTCAATAATAAAAAATTGTAACATAGCAAAACAAGGAATGTAACCCTACAAATTTTATTTTAGGTGGAGAAGAAAAAGAAATCGTAGATGGATAGACAGGCATATCATGTTTTTTTTTCCATCTTATAAAGCATAAGAGAGAAGACTATTAATTACTAAAAATCATTGGATTTGATCATCCAAACAAATTCAAAAAATCATGACACATCAGTCATTGTAACTAACTCCTTGATTATGGGGAGTAATTATTGAAAAATACAAAAAAAGGTAAAATAACTATTAACACTTGTGTCACCTCATGGAGCTTATTTGAGGCTTGTAAAATAGGGCATGTGAATCATTATTATTTTTTAAAATTGAAAATCAAATTCTAAAAATAGTATAGTTAAGGATGATCTCCTCTACTGAGTTGGTTGCCCGGGTTGTAGGCTTTTTTTGTTTAACTTTCCTTTCCTTCCGACGTATGCTTTGGGCTGGATGTAACATTATCCTATTATAAAATTATGGAAAAAGATATACACGGCCACAATTGTAGCCCGTTTTGCTGCCCATGATTTTTTAAAAATCATACACTCATCTTTTGAAGTGTATATTATTATATGAAATGAAGTATATACTAAGATACATTAGTATAATTTTTTTCAGAATGAAAAAATGAAAAAAAAAAATTGAGTTATATACTATGATAAGACTTATATGCTATGATAACGTAGTATATACTAACTTATCATAGTATAATAGGCTGCAAAACGGACTGCGTGTATCAACGCTCTAAAATTATTGTATGCTTTGGGCTGGATATAACAATATCCTTTTATAAAATGATTGAATGCCGTTGTCTACTATTTCAGTTAAAAAAAAAAAAGAGGAGGTTGATCATGAAAAAAACCAAACCTGTGGCACTGTCGGCGGCTGGACCATGTAGCCTGTGCGGCCGCTCCTCTCCGCCACCGCGGTTTCCACCCTCGCCACCTCGCCACTGGTGGTCATGGCTTGGGCTTCTAAGTTCATTTTCTGAAAAAAAATAAAAAGTGACGATATGTTTTGAATTTTTTAAAAAATAGTATACATAATCTAATAAAGTATATTATTATAATAAAAGGAAGCATATGCTCCAATTAATTGTATGGATGCATTTATAAAAAATATGAAAAATTTTCATCGAAATATATACTTCACTAATGTGAGCACTAATTTTCTATAGCACTAAAAAAAATATTCATTATTTGTTACATTAATCACCAAAAAAGATTATGTAAGGTTTATGGACTGTCCCGGGCCAGTCTAGTGGCATGTTGACCGTTTTCGACACGGCACGTTAATGAGCACTGCACGATAGGCACGACACGCGGCACGACAATTCACACTAGACGAAGCATATAATATGTTGAATAATGTCTCATCTCATTGTTTTATCAAGTATATATATAAGGTTTGTATGTATACATGTATATATAATACATTTATATAATTTTTGTGTGTATAATATTAAGAAAAGTAAAATTTACAATTTAAAAAATTAAAAAATCTTTTTTTTTAAATCATGGGCTGCCCCGCTTGGCCCATGGGCAGTCCGTTGGCGGGCCAGGCATGGCACAACCCGTCAAAATTAACGGACCGACACGGCATAGCCCACTAGCCCATTAGCCCGCTTCCTAAATGAGCCGGGCAGGCACGGTACGACCCGTTTTACACCTCTAGATAAAGAGAGATACCTCTTCTAATCAAGGAGGCCATCCCCTCTTTCTTTCTTTTTAGGGAAAAATCCAAAATAACCTTATAAATTGCATGAAATCTATATAACCCTTGAATTTTCTTGAAGTCCATATAATCCTCTAAAAACATCTATGTTTATCCAAATAATACTCTCAGTTAAATTTTCGTTGACAGATGATGAATATTATCTGAATATTCTATTTGTTTAACCCTTACTAAAACACATGATTAAGCCAAAAATCTCATATAATTTGTTTAAAATGCTGAAAACCCGATGTAAATGACAATTTTAGCCATTTGAATAAATTATAAAATCCTATGCGAAGAGTAAAATTGTCATTCACCAAGGATTTTTTGTATTTTTAATACATTCGGTTTTTTAGTATACTGTGTTTTCAGCTAAGGTTAACCAAACAGAATTTTCTCATAATATTCTTCATCTATCAACGAAAATTTAACTCAAGAGACTATTTAGATTTATATAAGTGTTTTTAAGAGGTTATATGGATTTTAAGAAAAATTAAGGGGTTGGATAGATTTTGGATAATTTACAGGGCGTTATATGAATTTTTCCTTCTTTTTTATGTTATTTTTCAATTTATTTTTTATCCTCACACCTTTTTAAAATTGTACTACTATTAATGAAATCGCGATAGTAATATCTATTTAAAAAAACAAAAACAAAAAACCCTCGGAGTCTGTCTGCCTTCCGTCTCCATCGAAGTTTTCATTTACTTTGCAAGGCCCCCTCTCGCTATCGCGCTCTCGCTCCGACTAAGTTCATCATATATTACTAACCGCAAATGTTTTCAACTTTATTCTTTCCTTCATAACACTAAATACTATAATATTTTTTTAAAATTACATGTAATGAATGATATTAATAATGCCACCTATCACTTTTATTGCATTTATTTTTTATTTGTTATGTATTGAAATAAGAATGTAACAGAAAAATCTATCTATCCACCTATAGATTTATATTTGTTTTATTTTGTATTGAAATAAGGGTCCATAGCTCAGTGGTCACTGGTTTGAATCCGGTTGGGCCTTTTTTTACTAATAATTAATTTAAAATTTTATTTTCAGTGATCATAGCACAACAGTTCATAATTTATCTGTGTTAAGAGTAAATCTTAAGCTCGAAATGAAAAATGCAAAGATCGTCTTATTGAAAACCCCAATTATGACATCTCTCTATCACTTCTTCACACCTTGGAAGCTGTAAACTTTGCGTTTGTGGATAGAATCCCCCGAGAAAAGTTAGAATGACAGTTCCCGCTCTTTGGGAGGTATCGAATAAATGACTATTGGAATCGAGGTTTTGGGCATAAAGATATATCTCATGCCATGTTTATTCTTCTTTTTGTCCTTTGAATATAGGGACGTGATTACGTGCGGTAAACGGCAGGTGCGACAGCGATCACGGGCCGTCGATCACGGGTCCATCGCATCGGACGGTCGGGTGCGATTCACGTCGACCGTTGGATGCGATGGACCCGCGATCGAACGGCCCACGTCGCGGCCGCACCTGCCGTTCGCCGCACCCGATCGCCGGCATTGAATATAAGTATATTTAAAGGGGTATGGACTATGTTAAAAGATTAGAAGAACTACAAGATTAGTATCGATTCAAGCCCAGTCGTCCTTTAATGCATATTGTTAGCCTACCGAAGAAAGGAACGAAGAAAGTTAATGAACACTAGTACCTTTTTATAAGATGTCAATCGTCCTATACAAAGAACACATTTTTGCTTTATTTTTGAACAATTTTAACCAAGTTTTATTTTATTTTTTGATACCCAAATCCAGTCTATACATGTTTTGAATTTTTTAAAAATAGTATACATTATTAAATGAGGTATATGTTTTTATAAAAAATGAATCGTATACTCCAATAAATTGTATAAATGCATTTATAGAAAATATGAAAAATTTATATCGAAATATATATTTCGTTAGTGTGAGCATATATTCTGCTAATTTTCTATAGCACTAAAAAAAATATTCATTATTTGTACATTAATCACCCAAAAAAAAAGATAACATTATCTTGTTTTTACTTGTTCTCCACAGTTTACATTACTTAACTTATCAAAATTACTAAACTAACATTATCTTGTTTTTATTTGTTCCTGTACTATTTAGTAAGACTATGTCGAGACTTTGAAGCACTCTAAAAGTCTTTGTACTATAAAAAAAAATGAAAATTATCCGAAATTTTTTTCCTTATTTTATTAGTCATTTGTCACTTTATCTTTGTATTATATATTATGGTTTGAGGCCCTAATGAGATGTTTAGTCCATTCTCTTAAACCTTAAACCATAACTGATAGAATATTCTCTCAATATTATATCTTTAACCTGTGAGACAAAACAAATTCATGGATTTAATTTCTTAATAGTGATAAATTACGAGGGGTTATGTGAATTTTCACACTTTTCAAGGGTTAGTATATACGCCAGGGGACATAGGCATATCACTCTAAATAAATACATACATTTGTGACATTGATCATATATAATTTTATATGTTTGTGCCAGAAATTAAAATTGTTTGGTTCGATTTAGTGATTTGGGTAATTTGTAAATTATGACAACCATACAACTAAATCATTTTTGAAAACTTTAACAACCTGACTATTAATATAGAGGGTTAAAGACATTTGAATAAGTTGTATCAACTATTAATAAAACCATCTAAACTAAACTGAAATCAGGATTTTTTTATTATGATCACAAATCATTCTTTCATCAAAAAATTAAAGCAGAACACTATATATTTAATAAAAACAATGAAAATCAACATATCATGATTTCAAAAAATAGTATAGTTAAGGATGATCATGAAAAGAAAAAAAGAAAAAAAAACCTGTAACACTGTCTGCTGCTGGACCCCGTCGCCTCTGCGGCCGCTCCTCTCCGCCACCGCGGTTTCCACCCCCGCCACCTTGCCACCACATCCTGCACCAGAAAAAATAAAAATAATATAATAATAATAATAAATCCTCATTTGTCACATTAAATCAAATCATAATGTAAACAAGAACATGTCTCATATTATCAAGAAAGCTTTTGTCAATCCATTTTTTTATCAAGAAAAAACAAAACAAATTTGATATTCGAAAAAACAGAGAAAACCCCATTAAAAAAAAGAGTAACATGTATAATTAAATGTTTCACTATTGTTAAAATACGTAGATTAATAAAACAACAAACTTCCATCATGAAAAGCTAGAAAAGCTGGACACACCTTTGAAAGTCATATTTTAAGAGAGAGTGAGAGTCTCATACATGACCTACCTTTGTGTTTCTTCTCTTACATCGTAGCCTTCCCCTCCTACGCCATAGCTGTCCCTTTTTTCTTTTTATATTATTTTTATTTTATGGTTGATCCTAACACATTTTTAAAATTTTACTACGATAATAAAATCAATATAGCAATATCTATTAAAAAAAAAAACAAATCTTTGGGTCTCTTTCCCATTTTCTCTCTCTTTTCAACCCCCTCTCAGTGTCTTTATCTCGCTCCAAAGAAGTCTATCATTGTCTATATTTGTAACGCCTCACATTTACCTAACCGTTTATCGGACGGTAAATGGGTCGCTACTAAATTTAATCCAATTACAAGACCAAAATTTGCAGCTCTTTTTTTTTCTTATATGATATCAATATAATAAAACCGATAATAATAAAATAAATAATATCGACGGTTTTAAATCATCAATGACTTTACAATATATCAGAGTTTTTGCGGAGACAAGATACAAAAAAGAAAATACATAACAAACTACCCATGTGGGAGCCATCTAAACTAAACAAACATAAATAGTCAGTCGTAACTATAATTTACTCTCGAACCGCTACCTCGAAGCAATTTCTGAAAGACGCGAAAAGTTCAAACTTTATCTTAATCCTCAGAATATGCAATACCTGATTATGAAACAATCAGCCCATATCGAATAGGGTGAGTGATTAACTCAGTGAATAAGTCCACTGACAAATTACCTTACGTGACAGTATATATAAAAATAAAGTTTTATGAAAATTAGAATTTTATTTAATAAATCTTTTATTTTATTAAATCAATTTAAAATCATGAATTTTTTTTAAAAAAAATATTTTAATGCGCACGTGACCCAATCCTTGGCTCACATCAGAGAAATCATGAGAGTTAAAAAAATATCATATATATATATATATATATATATATATATATATATATATATATAAGAATTTTCTTTTAAAAGTCAAATTAAATTCATGAGCTTAATAAAATATAATTTTAATGCAATCACGTGGCCCAATCCTTGGTCCACGTCTTAGAAATCATGCAGCTTAAATGATATGACCTGGTAGGGTTCTTAATCGGAAGAACTGTTCCCCAAAACAAGTGTGCCAAGCCCCAAGCGATTAAATCGCTCAAAAAGCTCCCTCGAGGAGACGTCGGATCTAGAAGACGCTGATGGGTCGCCGCTGCCATCACTACGAGAACATCAACACAGGATGCCCCAGTTGCTGCAGACTCCAAACAAAGGAATCCGCCGCTGTAAGGAATGTTTTACCACACCCCTCACCGATCTTGGGACTCTTCGAGTCCTAGACCTTCCTCCCCAAAGGCGAAATACTACAGGGGAATTTATTCCAGAAAATGTCATGATATGCATCTTGATAAAATCTCCTAGGACTAGGTTGTCTCCACTAGTCCTAAATTTTTTCAAAAGTCTCAAAATAAAAATCTATAATCCAAATGTTATTTCGAAAACATAAGCATAAAAAATATATTATGTTAATTCTTGAAACATGAATAGCATAATTCATGCTATTTTAAATGACAAGACGAATGAATTAAATCATGCAACTTTATTCAGTAAGAAATGTAATTTGATCAATATGTAAAATATCAAAATCATGCAAAATAATCATAATATAAATGCATGGATATCACATAATATCATGCAAATATATTGAACACGTGAAATTCAACAATGTAGAGAAAAAGTCACATAAAATAAATCAATCGGCATACTCACCTCGAATGGACCCTAGGTCCGGAGAATGAAGCCCGCAACAAAAATTACAACCTAGATGAATCAAATAGATTATTAATTAAGACCCCATAATTCAACCATAGGCCCAAGACCTAATTACCTATCCATAATTATTAGGCATAAATTTTTATACCCAATAATCTAAATCCATCTCCATATGTACTACAACCTATGAATATGATCTAAACCTATTTACCATATAATCAGATACTAAATGACAAAAACCAGAAAAGACAAAGCAGAAAAGACAAAACAGAAAAGATAAAAATCCAGAAATTCAAAATAATAATAAAATAACAAAAATTCATAAAATAATATGAAAATACATATTTATTTATATTTTCAATAAAAATAAACTATTAGTCAATAGAAATTGAAAATAAATAAAACTTATTAAGTATAGGTATAAATCATAACCCTAGTATTATTAAAAACTTATATTTTAGAAATCTAAACATAGATCTAATTTTTAAAATAAATGATAAATCGAAACCCTAAGTTTATGAAGACTCGAAAATTCAAAAAATCTAACATAGATCCAACAATAATAAATAATATATCAAAACCCTAGTTTTTTTTTAAAAAAAAAAACTTAGAAATCCAATAACATGAACATATATATCTATCAAAACTCTAATTTTATTAAAAACTCAAAATCCAAAACATAAACATATATCCAATAAATCAAAACCTTAGTTTTTTATAAAATCATAAGAATCTAACAACATGAACATAGTTATATAAAAAAAACTCAAAATATCATAACATAAAAATATATTTAATCATTAAAATAAATAATAAATCAAAACTCTATTTTTATTAAAATCTTAAAAATCAAAATAGTTAAACTTTGATATAATAAATAATAGGAAATTCAAATGATAAAAAGAATAAATACCTTCTCTCTCTCTCTCGCTCGGTTTCTGCCAAAAAAACATATATAGTTAGATTCCTAAAACCTACAAAAATTACAAAACGACCCCCATACTGTTTCATATTTACAAATAGGTCCCTATCCGAATTACAGATAGGTCCCTGACTCATATTACGATAAATTCACGATTCAAAACTGGGTCACTTAAAATCAATAACAATGAAATCTCAAAATTTAATCTTTTGACCTACAATATTAATGAGATTGTAACAATTTAAGATCTTAAAGATCTTAAATATATATATATATAAAACTTTCAAAATAACAATTAATATTTAAAATTACAAACTGAAATGGGCCTATAAGGATACACTAAATGGGCCAAAACTTAAAAACACACAAAACACAGTAATTTTAATTCAAATATCCTATTTATATATTTAAATCAAATATATAAATACGAAAAAATGCACAGGTGTTACAATATTACTAAGTATTTTAACTTTTTCTCTTCATAATACTAAAAAAATAACAATTTTTTAAAAAAATACATGGAGTGAATGATATGGCAGGTTATATACCCACCCCATCAAATGAGAACCCCAGCCCATTTGAAAAGGGAATAACCGATATATATATCCCTGAAAAGTGATATTGATTTTAATCCTCGTAAAATTCAAAATTGTCACGTGTCCTCAAAAAGTATGTATAGTTAATAATTTTATCTCTAAATTAAATTGATTCAATAAATACATTCAAATAATTACTTAAAAATATGAAAAATCCGATTTAATCCTTTGATAACAAAAATGTTTGTCTTTTTCTGAAAATTCTTCTATTATCTCATACTTACCAACGATAAAAAAAAGGTGGGGAATATAATCGATATAACTCTCTAAAAACTTATGAAATTAGTAAATCCCCTTAAAGTCAATAACAAATCTGATTAGTGTATTACAGTAATTTATCATGTATGATTATAGTCAACCACAGTTCTGATTAGTTTCGGTTACAGTATGGATTAAAATAAATATTTTTTAATAAAATAGGAACCTTTTTCAATCTTCTTTGTTCTCCTATGTGAATAGGGTGGGTTTGCAATCCACAAATTTTGGATGGGCCGATCATCTAATGGGGTAGATTTTGTAAAAAAAATGGGGTTCATATAACCATCCCCGAATGATATTGATCATGCCACCTATCACTTCGTATTGCTTGTATTTTTATTTGTTTTATAACAAAATATGGATGTAACAAAAAAAAATTGTTTACCTACATACTAATATCATATCCATGACCACTAGATCTCATTGATTTTAAAAAATAATAATAGATTTTTCATATATACATCAAAAATCACATTTCATCAAAATACACAATGACTTTATATTTTTAGTAATACTCACAAAAAGATTTAAATTATACATGAATATTATTTTGAGAGTTTTTCTGTAAAATTTAAAATATATTTATATTGTGTATTCTTTTCATTTATGTGGATGCATTTAGAAACACAGTTTGAAAAATCCAACATTTTTGCTCACCAACCCTTGGTTTTGGTGCTCATGGTCATCTTATTTGTTCCCCTATGTGATGAGTTTGCAATCTATAAATTTTGGATGGGTGGATCATCTAACGGGGTGGATTTGGTAAAAAAAATATGGGGTTCATATAACCATTCCCGAATCATTCCACCTATCACTTTTTATTGCTTTTATTTTTTATTTGTTTTATAACGAAATAAGGATGCAACAAAAATAAATTGTTTACCTACATATTAATATCATATTCATAACCATCAAATCTCAATAATTTTAATAAATAATTATATATATATATTTTTTCATATACCCCCAAAAATCACATTTCATCATAATACACCTGATGACTTGTTAATTTTTTGTTAATTTTAGTAATACTCACAAAAAGGTTTTATTTTGAGAGTATTTTTGTAAAGCTTAAAATATTTATGTAGTGTATTATTTTCATTTATGTGTGTTTGGTCATAGTTTGAAAAACAGTTTTTAACTTTTAGTTGTTTTATACACGTTTTTTTATGATATAATTATGATGGCTGTTTTACACGGTCCTTTGACAAAATCTAGTAATGATGATGCTTATTAGCTAATCTGTTTAGTAACAGCTTTTAACTTTTTAAAAAGTTAAAATTCCTATAAAAATAAAATTTGTGAAAGAAGAAATGAAAGAAGAAAGTGAAAGAACATTAGTGGGCAGTATAATGGATGGATATGCAGGCTTTGCATGCTGTTCAAACTAAATGTGACTAATAAATCAGTTACGTGCCCCCAATGTAATGGATGAATGGTTCTTTGATAATGAAATGATATAATGGAAGCATTGAACACAGACAAAGCCTTTTGAAAATTCTTCCTCTCCACTACTTCAAAAGTTTTGATTTTTTAAAAGCTTTCAAAAATAATTTAATTGTTGGTCAAATATAAGATCTAAACCGAATTTGTTATGAATAAGTAACTGGGAAAATTCAAATAACCCCTGTAAACTACTAGAAATCTATATAACCTTTTAACTTTTCCTGAAATCCATATTACCCTCTGAAAACACCTATATAAATCTAAATATCTTATTCAGTTAAACTTACATTGATAGAGGAGGAATATTCTACAAAAATTCTGTTTGGTTAACCTTAGTTGGAAACATAGTATACCAAATACCTCTATAATGTGTTAAAAATATAAAAAATCATCTATAAATGATAATTTTATCCCCTCGAATAGATTATAAAACTTTGTCCAAATGAGTAAAATTGTCATTTAAAGAAGATTTTTTTTATTTTAACACATTGTAGGGGTTTTTGATAAACTGTGTTTCCAGCTAGAGTTAACAAAACAGAATAGTCTTCATCTGTCAACAAAAATTTAATTCAGATGGTTATTTGGATTTACCTAAGTGTTTTCAAGGGGTTAAATGAACTTCAGAAAATGTCAGGGGTTCCATGGATTTTGGGCAGTATACAAGGGGTTATATGGATTTTTTTCCTTAATAATATAATTGGAATTGCACGTGTATCATATTACATGCTTATAAATAACCTAGGATCCCCCCAATCTTTCATAAAAACTCTACTATCTAAAATTGAAAATAGAAGAATTTCTTTTTTGGTGTTAAAATTTTAAATTAAGATATTTTATTATTTACTTATTTATTTATTATAGACAAATATTTCAGCTCCATAACAATTGAAATAATTATACTACGTGTCATTTATTGGAGAAGACAATTAAAGTATAAATTCTCAATGGTTTGGCTCTAGAATTCTGCAACCATAAATCTTTAATTGTGGCATCAAAGCATGCCATGAATCTTAATATACCAAGCATTACATTTTGCACCTTTCATATTGTTGCCATTCATATAAGTGGAATATACATGCAAGTTTTATTGGAATAATCAATCACTTTCTGTTACTTCGACCTCCTACATGTGATCATATATTAGATTTCCATAAGCCAATGCATAATGAATTCCTTCTATTTATTTACATTCTCATTCGTAATAGGAATATCGTCAGCTGAACAGTTTTTCATATTGAATCTCATGAGAACTTTTTCGATAATTTAATTATTTAAGCCACCCATTTATTTATTTAGTTAGACCAATTTATAACCCGATAGTTGTTCCAGTGACCTCTGACTCAGTCATTTTTATGGTTCGGTAAATAATTCGATTTTTACAACAAGGGTCATTTACATTGCAGCTGGATGTTCTCTACCAAGTCTTATAACCACATTTATTTTTGTTGTTGGCAGGGATGAAGGCATGCATGGAAGCCATGCAACCTGTCCCCCCGAAGAGCCTTAAGACGTCACCCATGACGTTCATGGCCGTTTTGATGGGCCCAAAAATGGAGAATGCCAATAACTTATAAGACAGCATTTGGTTGCGCTATCGCGCAGTTTTTGTGATTGCAAGAAATTAGTTCTGCTATTGTACAACCAAACAGTTTTGCAATCACAGCTTCCTGTAAACAGATTTCAGACAAATAGTGTTCAAAAGCTGCGATTTGAGAAAACTCAGGGGAGGCAGCTTCCTACAGAATTAGTTTTAAACCCAGTAATTGCAGAAAATTAGTTTTGCAATCGCGTTTTCAAACGCTACCTAAAGAAGGTCTACCTATCACCAGTGTTGTTACACTCATTTCCGTTTCCAACCCCAATTCCAATCCTATATGTTGTAGATATTCCAATTTTGACGCTCCAAAGAAAAGAAAATTATCTCAAATAACACTTAAAATAAACCACATTTAGACCTTAAACAAAACTACTTAGGGAAATAAGAGGAAGAAAAGGAAAGAAAACATGGACTAACATTTAAAAAAATTAAAGGGCCAGAAACCAATAAATAAATAAATGGGAATAAATAAATAAATGTCATTAAATAAATCAATAAATTGGCCAAAATAAATAAAGGGATTTTTAATTTTAAGTCCCCGTAAACTATAGGATTTAACTATCGATCTCTCACTTCTTCATATTTAGGTTTTAGTCCCTATATTTAAATGATATGTTCATTTTTAGTCCCTGGGAGGGATCTATTCCTAAATTATTTAGTTTTCTTTTTAGTCCCTGGGAGAGACCTATTCCTAAATTATCATTTAAATGTAGTTTCTAAAACCTAAATATGAAGAAGTGAGAGATCGATCGCTAAATCATATAGTTTACATAGACTTAAAACTAACTAAAAATCCCATAAATAAATGGGGGCGACATGGGCCTAATAAATAAATAAAAGGAAAAAGATACATGTAGTCCCAATTATAGTCCATCCCGTTTTTCTTTTTTTATAAAATTATATACTCACCTTTTGAAATGTACGCTATTACATGAAATAAAGTATATACTGAGATATATTAGTGTATTTTTTTCATAGTGAAAAAATGAAAAAAAAAGGACTGTAGTATATAATATAATAGTACAATATATACTACGTTATTATAGCTATCGGGCTACAAAATATACTGTAAAACGGACTGTGTGTATCAACACTCTAAATAAAATGCCCCAAAATAAATAAATAAATGGGCCTAGGCCCATTTGTTTATTCATTTAGGCCCATATAAACCCACTTATTTATTTATTTAGTTGGGCCAATGCGACTCCCATCACTCTTTCTGTTAACCCATTTTTTCTGTTTTCAGAAATCAGATGTTCGAAAGGGTCGGCAACGGGCCGGTCCGGCCGTGGCAAAAAAACAAGCTCAGACACTACCCACGGCCCCGGCTTGAATGGGTCTGGGCTTCAAGCCAACGGGTTCAAATTTTAAACATCTTATTTCATTTATTTTTTTAATTTTAAGTTGTTCATTTGTATATAAATGTTAAAATAACAGAAAATTGAAGTATAATGTTGAAAAAAAAATTACATATATTGAATTTTCAAAAATAAAAATATTAAAAGAACTAATTACTTCAAAACTAAATAACTACATGTATCTAACTAGATTGGCACCTACATAAATTTCAATGATTTTTATAATTTAACCACAATTTAAATAAAATTACATGTGACACATTTATTGTAGTACCCCCCGGGTCTACTGGCCAAGCCCGTGGGCGGGCCAACTGGTTAGCCCAACAGGTCCAGTTCGGGTGGGCCTATGGGCCAGGCCCATGACCCTAAATCAGGCTCAAACCCGGCCCAGGGCTTTCGGACCTTGGGCTTTTTGTGATAGACATTTCCCACATTTATAAGGCCCTTACCATATTCATTCTTATATTTATTTATTTTTAATAAACTCTTACCCCTAAGAGTCTTCTTAAATTGCCACATGTACAATAGACTCTTAGCGATAAAAATATTTCTTTTAACAATAATGATTCATAGGCCCCAATTTCACAGGCCCCAAATAGGCCCCATGAGGTGGCATCAAGACATTACCCAATATACTCTTATTTTTATTTCTCTCCTTAAAATATGGTATTTCGGTTACAATTACCTATTTTGTTTTGTGATCACATTGATCTTCTTCATTAAATGTTAAAATTAGCGTCAATTTCATCACTCTTCATCCTCCCGTTTTATTTTCTTCATCAATCCCATCATTCTTCATCAACACCTACCGATTTTGTTTACGAAGAACAAATAAAAACAGATCGTTGTTGTAGGGTACGGAAGGATCAGAAGTTTGTTGTTATTTGAATCCCACACAAATGTCTTTTCTATCAGGTCTGACAATTAAGGATCAATAATTGAATTATTTTTTGTTTGATTTATGTTTTTGTTGTTGTTTTCTTAATTTTTAAATGTTTTCTTTTTTTGAATGCTGTTACATTGTCTGGTAATCTCAGATCTCATTAGTTAAGGCTGTTACATTGAACGTCATATTATTTGTTGATTTCACACTGTTTAATTGTTTTTGTTTTTAATACTGTTAGATTGTTTGATAATTTCAGATTTCATTATATAGACTATTACAATGAATATCATATTGTTGTGATTCCACGTTGTTTAACTTTTTTTTAATCCTGTTACATTGTCTGATAATTCAGATCTCATTGTTTGATTCTGCATTGTTTAATTTTTTTTAATCCTGTTACATTGTCTGATAATCTCAGATTTCACTATATAAGCTGTTACATTGTACATCATATTCAATATGGAACGTTTATATATGTGTATGTGTGTCATTAAATAATCTTGTTAAAAATTTATTTTGTTGTTACATTCGTAAATGTAACAGTTTTTGGCACAGTCATTTGCATACTAGGTTAAATAGTTTTTTGCAATAGTTATTTTGAAAGTAATTCTTTTGTTTCATTTGAAATATAACAACCTCTTGCAAAGTCATTTGCATTATAAATGTAACACTCTTTTATAGTAGTCATTTTTTATAATTTAACAGCCATTTGCATAGTCATTTGCATATTAAATGTAACAGTCTTTTTGCAACAGTCATTTGGATAATCTGTTTTCTATTTTTGTTATATTTGTAAATATAACAGACATTTCCATAGTCATTTGCTTAATAATGTAACAGTCTTTTGCAATAGTCATTTTGATAATTGTTTTTTGTTATATTTATAAATGTAACAAACATGTGGATAGTCATTTGCATACTACATGTAACAGTCTTTTGCATGACTAATTCACTTCATACAATTGTCATTTTGCTTCTCTGTTGCAGATGAGTCTGATACATTTTCCTTATATGAGATTCCACAAGGAATTGAAATTGACGATTTCGAAGAGCAAACTGCAGAAGTTATTTGTCCCAATGTTGGAATGTCTTTTCAATCGGAAGATGATGTTAGGAAGTTTTACAAAAAATTTGCCTACAGTGAAGGTTTTGGCATATCGAAAATACACGAGAAAAAGGATGAAAACGGGAGGCAGAGATTTTTTAGTTTGTCGAAATGGGAAACACATTCCAACTGGAAAGAATGCGTTTAATGGCAGGTCTTCAATCAAGTCTGGTTGTGATGCAAGGATCAATGTTAGTATCAAGGATGGAGTGTACAGATTTGTTCTCAATACATGGATTTTTTTGCATGAAGAGTTGATGAACTGTACAGCTGAGAATGCTAATTGCAACTTTGCACGTGAATGAACATTTCGAGATGTAAGTGTTCACTCCCCTAAAAAGATTCGAAGTAAGGGGCGTCCACCGTAAAAAAGAGAAGGCAGCTAAGGTTTACAAACCAAAGTCCAAGCATGGAAAGATTTCTGCAAGTAAAATGCAGAACGTTGCGGAAGTAATTTAGATCTGGTACCAAAGAATTAGATACATTCATGTATTTTTGTTTCAATTTGTGTAATAAAGTCATTATAATGTGATGAATACACATTGTTTTAGTGTGTTATGTTTTAGCCTTTGATGTAATTTTTTTTTATGAAATGTAAAGTCATTGACAGATTATTTATTGATTAATGTGTTTAGTATTACATTATAGATGTGTGTATTGTGTTACATTATAGTTGCGTATTTTGTGATCTGTTTTTATGCAATGTAACAGTACATTGTAATGATTAAAGTGTTTAGTGTTACATTTGTGTATTATGTTACATTACAGATGCGTGTTTTGTGTTAAAACTAACACTGATATATGTATTGTGTTTACATTTTAAGTTGGATGAAAAGAAATGTAACAATTTTGAGTGGTTGATATTTTTAGGCAGACTTTGATGTGATATGTTTTTATGAAATGTAACAGTGTTTGTCAGATTTTTAATGATCAATGTGTTTTGTGTTACATTACAGATGTGTGTATTGTGTTACATCACAGATGTGTGTTTTGTGTTACTTATAACATTTATATGTGTATTGTGTTTACATTCAAGTTGGATGGATTAGTGAGTGATTTTATGTAAATGTAACAATTCCGAGTGGTTGTTAATGTAACAACAGCAAAAGATAATGTTACGTAGATGATTTTACACTTATATAGCAAGATATGAACAGTTAGCATAGCAAATCAATTCTGGTCTCAATATCTGCATTTCATTCATCAAAAAATCATATATAACAATTGTTTCATTTAGTATACATAATTGAGAAAAAATTTCTCTTTGGTTCTTCAAACAGAACTGAAAAAAAACATAAAAAGATCAATCATCAAGTTGCATTGTGAATAATCTGTGGTCCTCTTCTGTGTAAGTCCGTCTCTTATCGGAGATGAATTTCTTTATGAGATCTGCTCTTATAGATATGCATATCTATAGAGTCATCTATTTCAGTATTTGTCATTGATATATGTGTTGAGCCATAATATGTAAGATAACTGCACCGCATTCAATACTGTATTAAAACATATAAATCCACATTGTTAAAAGACTGTTATATTCACTAATTATTAAGACAAATGACCATAGTCAAGATACTGTTACATTCATATAAACTGTTACATTTATAATAAGAGAGAGCTAAATTTGATTTCTTTGGATGTACTTACATCTAACATGTGACATTAATGTGTCATTGTTGCTGTTACATTTGTGGATGTCTTTTGAATATATTTACATGTATTGCAATGTGAGATAATCAAGATTGTTACATTCACTAATTGTTAAGATAACTGTTTCATTGATAGTCAAGATACTGTTACATTCATGTAAACTGTTACATTCATAATAACAATGAGTTAAATTTGAATTTCTTTAGGATGTGCTTACATGTAACATGTGACATTGATAGTGTTACATTTGTGGATGTGGAGTTAAATAATATGGCATTGATAGTGTTACATTTGTGGATGTCTTTTGAATGTATTAACATGTAATATGTACTTTTAAATGTAGTATTTTTAATTCTGCTACATTTATACATCTAAACAGAAATATGAATACATGTACCAATTTGTCATGTTATAAACACTGTTACATTCTGAGCTGTTCATTTTCTAATAGTTAGTTTTACTGATTTGAATTTCTTTTGAATGTTCTTACTTGTATACAACTGTTATAATTTTTATGAAAAAAAAAACCTAAAAAATCTAATTTAAAGATACATTTGTGAAAACATCCGAAACCTAATTCAAATATTCATTTCGAAAAGATAAACAGTGTTACATCTTAACTTTTACATGCATATCATCAAAAAATAATTTGCACATTTCAATCTATGATTATTTTTGAATCCCTAGATCGAAAAAATCAAGTCATCCTATAAAAAATTAAATAAACACAAAATCTGAAAAGAAAAGAAACAAGGGTTCTTACTGTTCGTCGTCATTTGTTTGATCTGATGTTCCAATCTGTTTGAAACGAAGAAATGAATTGAAACGCAGGATCTCGAAGAAACGATTTATGGTTTTTTTGCCCTTTTTTTGATCGAATGTGATTATTTTGGGGAGGAGGAATTTGAAAATTCGTTTTGGCTCACCGAAAGAGACGGGGATATTTAATTTTGGATTTCAAATCGAGATTTCTTTGATTCGTGCGTGTATTTTCGATGAGTTTTTATGGGAGGGTATTTTTGGTTTTTGCTTTGTTACCCTTTTTGAAAAGTGAAAAAACAAACCAATGAGAGGTTGACAACTCATGGAGCTTGTGAGTGGGGCTTATATTTTGGGGCCTGGGTATCACCACTGTTCTTTTAAATATCCATCCAGTGACATTTACGAAATTAGAAACAAAAAAAACAATCTTCATTTCGTTTCTCTCACCGGAAGACAAAACATGGCATTTGAAGTTTCTAACTCCTAAACTCTTAGCCCTCGTTTGAAACGGGGATAGATTTTATTTTAGGGTATAGATTTATCCAAGCATAAGTGAGTATAAATAAAGATAAAGTGATTTTGTGTTTGGTTATATTTTGAATTATTCTCGTTGGTAAACGTAAGAATAAATGTTTTGTTGTTTGAGTAAAATGTGAATAAAGTATGGACAAGGATTTATAAAAGGTAAAAAAGTAATGATAGTTGATTTGACATGTGATTTATAAGAGGTCATGACAGTTGATTTGACAGTGGGTCCACATATTCTTTCGATGGAATAACATAGGATAACTTTTATTCTATGAGTTGATTGGAATCTCTATACTATTTTATCAAGGTTTATTCTGACATAATTTATCTGGGGTTATCCGGGGTAAACAAACAACCCAAAATACTTATCCGGGATTATCCGAGGAATTATACTTATTCCAAACGGGGGCTTAGTTCCCTTCTTCATCATTCTTATTTATGTTTTTTATATAAAACTATATCTTATATGCCATCACCGACCGTCTTGCACAAACACCAACGATATCAAACATGGTATAATCAAATTTGAAAGAAAAGATTAAGGTGGATCGTGTGGAAGTTGATGATGATAACTATTAAATTGTTATTTTTTGTGCCTCTTAAGTGAATATTATTGTTTAAATAGGCTTGTATTCTAAAATATAAAAAACTTTGTAAGGGATAAATTATTTATGGAAGAATAGTTTTTTTTGTCTCATGTTATATAATCAAAAGATAGAGTAGATATCTCTTCTACTTCTATCTCCTTAGTAGGTGTTTTTATAAGTGTTTATACTTTGAACAACTTTTTTTTTTAATAAAATTAAAGGCTAATGTCATCGTTTCTTCGGGAAAAAAAATATTATTTTTCATAAACTCTTAGCTTTAAGAGTCTGTTTGATTTTTTTTTTTTAGTAAATAAAGGCCCATGAAGGACTACAAGTCTCACTTTACAATACTACTACAAACTATTGTTGGGGTCAACGACTCAACATGGACCCACACACTTGAACCTGAACAAAAACCCATATAACAAGCCCATTGGGTTTTTCCACTATTTTATCTGTGGCTGACGGAATGGAAACCTTGTCAGGTTCTGGGGGGGCGATGTCCAGGTCCACCATGCCAAGTCGAGCGGGACAATAGACATGATAGTGATTACTCAACGTGAAAATATTACCTGTATGAAAAGTTACCTGTATTAAATATATCTAAATTAAAATTAAAGAGAAAATTAAGATTTGCTTTCCTGCTACTATGAATTGGTCATAGCTTGGGTTAATCAATATGTGTTTGTTAGTCTCTACAGATAAAAGTTTCTTCTATGAAGCTTGCCAAGACATACATGAAGAGAGTGTCAACAGAGATCGCATCGATTAGGCCTTATGAGAGGGAAACAATGTTAGAGATATTTCGCTTATCGGGCACATCAGGTAAACACACAACCTCCTACAAATCAATGTTTAGTAATATTTTCATCTCATACATGTACTGATGATGTAAAGCCCAAACAAAAAAGTCTTACACGCGGAGGGCACATGGAAGCTCGCAGAGGGCGCGAAGAAGAAGAAGAAGAAGAAGACCAGATAAATGCAGCCCCAGACAACAAAAAGACCTACCAAGATTCAACCATCATCACCAACTCCGGCATCTAAATCCATAGAAACACCACATAAGTTTGCGAAGTCCCCACCACCACCACCTCCACACCACATAAGATTGCGAAGTCCCCACCAGTACATTGGACTGACAAATGCAGCTTCATATGACAAAAGACCTACCAAGATACAACCATCATCACTAGCTCCAGCATCTAAATCCATAAAAACACCACACAAGATTGCGAAGTCCCCACCACCACCTCCACCACCACCACGAAGTACGTCTAGCAAGACATCTGAAGTTCAAAAATCTACAGCCCTTGTGGAACTCTATCACTCGCTAACGAAACGCGACTTCATGAGGGACTCAGCGTAGTTGGGGAGTTTCAGAATTGATCATCGCATTTGCTGGCTGTAAGAATTACTATATTAGGAATTAATTTTTTGTTTTTAAGGTGGCAAACATCTTTTGTTTTTAAGGTGGCAAACGATTGATTGTATGGAGGGACATGTATTTTGAATTTTAACTTTTAACTATATTAGGAATTAATTTTTTGTTTATAGTTCATACATTCCAATGACCGGAGCTTTTAAGCTTAAAACCCAAACCCAACCCATATATTACATAGGTCGGGGCGAGCTTGGAAAACATGAAAATCAAACTCATCCCAATTGGGGCGGATGAGATCGGGTTATCAATAAAATCCACTCCATTGTCATCTCTACGTGGTGACAAAGAATTTGACCTGAATTGTCCCGTGATAATTAGGACATTCATGGAGCTCCTGCATTTCATGCATGGCATGAAGTTGACAGAATGTTCATCTATGTTGTTGAATGTGAGATGACACTTGCGGACAAAACTTGGATCGATACTTTGCTAAAGATGTCGTCAATGAGGCTCTCTTTTTCAAAGCTGAATCTCTACGCGGTAGTAAAATGAACCCTTTATCTGCTGAGTCTGTGGACAGACAATTTGTCACACGTATTTAGACGAAATGCATCTTCTTCTATGATCTAAAATTATAGGACTGCAAGAAACTCTTAAGAAAGATCGATGTTTGCTAACCGATATTCCTGAATTCGAATTTCAAACTCTAAAAGGAGAGCAAATAGAAAGTGAAAATACAAGGAAAGACAGAAAAAAGGAGCAACTCGCGTCGACGTCCTCCTAGTTAGAAGAGGCTTCTAACGAAGGAGGGATCAACCGCTCACGTTACCCAATGATTCGCATCACCCCATCACTGAAGGTAACTGCTTCCGCCTTCGCAGGAAACTCAAGTTAAGTGGCAAAAGATTATTCTGAGGAGTTTTTCTTGGGAAAACGGCCATTTTCACTCCAAATGCAATACTTTCGGTTTACCCTTATGCATTCTGAGCACATATTCAGTAGCCATAGAGGTGGTGGCAAAGCTAAAAAACCTGAGATGGTGTCTGTGAGAATGTTGATATCACAGAGGTGTCCATACAATAAGTACGATGCTTACGGTACTTCTGACTTGGTTCAGATGCCGTGGGAATCATTTATATCAGATGACAGCCCCCACTTTATTGATGGAGTGCTTCATTAAGAGCAGTCATCTGTCATTGAATAGCATAAGAAATTGAATCCATGTGATCCTCCCAAAGCCTTGAATCTCTATAGAACTTGAATATCAATCTATCAATCATGTTTCGGATTTTAATAATAAATGTATTTCCTGTGAATTCTACTCTTTTAGATGTTACTGGATTGTTAGGTGCACTTACTTTGTGGGACAGGGACTGAAAGCCCATCTCTGATGTAGCATGCTGTGTGAGGAAATGGTCTAAACTTTAAAAGATTGGAACTTTTGATCCAGACATTGAAATGACTTATTTTATACATCAAAATTCACATAGTTTTCAAATTTTTTTAATGATCATTCAAAATTCACATACCCTTGAGTGGTGAACCTTTTCAGGATTCTCCTATGTAGGCGAGGAAGCTCATGGTTCACTTATGTTATGGGGCAGGCCCTGCCATTCTCGGAGTCCTTTTATGCTTCGTTTTTTTATGCCATCTCTGAATACTGAGCTTGCTGGATAACGTGTACCAACGATACAAGAATTGCAGCTTCTGTTTTGCTGAATAGCTTTCATTTTCAAATATTCAGCAGTTTGCGCCTGAACTGATGAAGACCAAATAGAAATCATGCAAACAAGCAATATATGGACTAAAGAATTTGCAACAAGTTCTCCTAAGAGAAAATTGCAACACATGAAAATGTATGTAATGTACTTGTACTTTATTTCATTGTGACATCAGAAAACAGTTTTTCTCACATGCCCATTGGGAACTATTGCATATGAAAAATAACTAATGTATAGGGGGATGTTTACCGTCTTAAAAAATTCATCCATAAATATGAATAATCATGTCCTGCAACGTATATGGATGGGTATAGCTAATCAACTGTTATACAAGAGAATTCTATGGAACATGAATATTCCAAAATTTAGTGTTAAAGATCCTTTCTAGTAACTTAAAAGTCATGTTGAGATTAAGAACAAATCACAGGCCAAAATAATTTAACATGTTACTGCATGGACAGGATTATAAAAACAACTGATTACTTGTGAGATGAGTTGGGCTACTTAATATCAACAAAGTGACCAACATTTAACTTAATTGATGGAATCATGGAAGGAACTTTTTATTTTGACAGGATGGAAAACACAATGATTCGACTATTATAAGATACAAAGGAAATCCTATAGGAACATCAATTGTGCCTAAACCACTCCTTAACATGGCAATTAAATAATGGTTTAAATTATGTTAGATAAACAATTCTCAACACTTCAAAATAGATGTCAATTTCATACAGTAATCTTAGGGTGTGTTTATGCACAATCTCAAAGGAAAATAAAAGAAAGTAAAGGATTTTTGGTCAAATGGAAAATGATGGAAAGTAAAAAAAAAAATCCTTTTAACCAATTATCACGGTGTTTGTGCATATAGTGGAAAATTTTATTTCACTTTCCCTCAAATTCTCATCTATGGAAAAGGAAAAAAATTTCCCACATTAACTAATATGAAAAATGAGGGAGAGAAAGTGATGGAAAGTTTTTTTCATTCCTTGTTTGGCACAAACACCAGATTTTTTATTGTCAAAGGGAAAATTTTTCTTTTATTTTCCATCATGCACAAACGCACCCTTAGACATAAACTATAACATCTTGAACAAAGCATAAAAGAAAAAAGTTGAGATATCTGAAGTCTGGACTGGCCAGAAAATGAATGTTTTTTTCTGCTCCTACAGACTTTTAGCCTCAATAGATATTGTCTCAATTATCTGTTACTGAGAGTTTTTAGCCTCCATCATAAGAGTTTCAACAGACTAAAGGGGTTAAATAATTTTTTTCCTCAACTTATTTTTTTCAGATCCTGCAGAAGACCCATACTCTCTGTGCTGCTAACACGAGGAAAATGAGTACTAGCAAATGGTATAGGTGAATATGAAGCTGAAAATAGCACATACCAGAATTTGAAGATAATGATGCAATGGCCATGTCCCTGGTTTTCTTTATTTTTTCACAAAGTTCTGAAGAGGAAGTATCAGGCTCTAAAGTCAAGGTACCATGTATGGAATCCTCTGTATGGGTCCGTTGAATGAACAAAAGCGCATTTTCATATCCCTGAAAACAGGAAAATTTGGTGAATACAGAGTTCGACACGAGTGATAATTCCAAACCCCATTTGACATCAACTTTGTGACATAAAAGTCATGTTGAGGAAACATAAATGATGAAGGGGAAAAAGAGTAATAATCATTCTTTTACACTACTCCGCATGGATCATTCTTCTCATACTGATATTGCTAAACTTTTGAAAGTTATTGACATCAGGCTGATAGCCAGTTTCGCCCAAACCTTACTTCAAGCCAAAGTTATGACTATGGTATACATGTAGAGAAATGATTAAAAAAATGAATAGTAGAGACAAAAAAAAAATCCAAAAGGGATTTACAAGAGAAAATAGTGAAATTCAAGCTTCTGAGCCATTTGTAACATGAATGACAGTATATAAAGATTATCCATTGGATTTCTTGGTATTAACTATTAAGTCGATTCATTTGGAACGAATGAGTATCCTAAACATATTTTTTCATATTCAAGAGATCAATACATAAGATAAAATTAGTAGAACTGAGACTGAAAATTCAATATTGCTGCTACAAAGGACACCATAATATCATAAACACTGACCCTGATCGCAATGGAATGGAATCCATGGTTCAACGAATCCTCCGCAAAGGTTAGCCACTCGTCACAAGACACTTGCAACACGTGGTTGTTGATATACTTCTGCTCCCGTAAAACCAAGGCCTCATATTTTAATGCCAAGCAATTCTACAATGCACAGACATAAAACACGCAATTCATGAAAAAAAATTATATTATTTAAATATTCAAAATAATAACTGAGACTGAATCAAACAACTTGAACGTGAGACCTCACACACTGATATAGCATCAAATACACAATCCAATTCGAGAATCTAAATTGAATCACATTAAAATAAATAAAAAAATCTCTGAACCCAGACTCTTCTCACCTTCACATCGCCAATTAAAGCAAATGCACGGACAAAGAACTCGACGACAATGAGCCTCTGCTCGGCGGACCTCCCTGAGACCTCTTGGAACGCCGAAACAGATTCAGACCTCGTGAACGCTCGCAGGACCGACCGGATCTCGGACAAGGAACGCACGTCCCTCGACGAGAGGACGGATTCGAGGATGCGGAGAGCTCCGTCGCCGAACCTACAGAGGGTCCGAAGAAACCCTAAAAATCGGATTCGAATCGAAACAAAAGAAATGATGAAAAGCGTTTGAAAGAGAGAGAGAGAGACCGACGGTCTTTGATTAGGGAACAAAAGAGAGAGATTTGGTCTTTGATTTCTTTGGACATTTTTTATTTTCCGAGATGGACGGGGAGTGATGACTTGGCGGGTTATAAAGAGCACATCTAACCCCACCATTCAATTTCATGATCCCACCCCAAAAAAAGAGTTTTGAGAGACTTGTAGGTCTTTCCAATTTTAGTATGGACTTATATGGATTTTTCAATGTTTGTAGGGACTTAGATATCTTTAACATTTTCTTTTAACTAAATATAAATATGTATGGCCAAAGAAAAGAACACTTGAGTTCACCCTCAAATTAATTAAATAGTTCTATACACCCATGATCCAAGAACCACTGAGGGGCATCTCTCCTTTTTTTCTCTAATGTTTTTCATAAAACAATATTTTATAAATTCCCAAGCTACATTTAATTAATCTACACTAATTTAATTACACTGTATTATAAAATTTTATATCAATGTTTCTTGATTCCTTATCGTAATCATTTAATATGCAATAATTTATCTTTTTGTAATATTTTTTGTTTGTTAAAAAAGATGAGATTCTCATCTCTTTAATGGGTTACAAGGGGATAAAGGTTTTTTTTTCATATATACCCCTCTTAGAGCTTTTTATTGTGAAACTACCCCTCTAATTTCCTTCGTTGCAAAAATGCCCCAGTTATAGCTACAAGTCATGCAATCGTACCCTTCTATTAGTCACCGTTAATCCTTCTTGAACCATGATCAGTTTCTTAATTCTATAAGCTGAAATTACTTTTCTACCCCCACTTAAACATCTAGCCCTAACTACCCCTAAAATCTCTCTCTCACACACACATCCTCTCTCTTCTTCCCCCTAAAAACCCTAGCTCACCCATCTTCCTTGTTGAAAACCCTATCTCACCCAAGCAAACAAAATCAACCAAGATTCGCACCCATCTACACCCTAATCAGTCAACCAAAAAAAAAAAAACTTTGAAAACCCAAAAAAGCTTTCACACTTAGGGAATGGGTTGGGATGGTTGCTCATGGAACTACTCAAATCCACGAAAGTTTTTTACAAAAATGATAAACAAACAAGAGTGTTTAGGCGCACAAGGAGAAGTATAAACAGAGAAGAATGAAAGAGGGAGGAAGAGATATCAGCCATATTTTTGGCCTGAGGAGGGTATTTCGGACATTTTACGAACCCCAAACAGTGTCTAATGGATCTTCTCTAACCAAACCGCACGGCAACTAACCTTAGGGGCATCGTTGCACGACTTATATCTATAACAAGGGTATTTTTGCAATGAAAGAAATTAAAGAGATATTTTCACAATAACAGGTTTTAAGAGGAGTATATATGAAAAAAATACAAGAGATAAAGATTTCATCTCTTTTTAATTTCTTTTATTGGTTACAAAGGGATTCTCGTCTCTTTGTAATCTTTTAAGATAAGATTTATCTCTTCGTAATTTCTTTTTATATTACATATGTTTAACAAAAAAAAGGATATATAAATAAGATAATGGGGGATATGAACAAAGCTCATAAACATAAAACATGAGTAGCTATGGATATTCACATTTTTTAGGAGGTTATGTGCTTAAATCCCCTCAATTTCTGAAAACAAACAGTCTTTTCTTTAGAGTTTTTTAGAGTTTTATTATTTCCTTGTTCCAAGTATACCTCGGCATAAATAGTCATGTTATTCTTTGGAGAACTCTATACGTGGTCCACCAAATTTGTCTTCAAGTCCAATTTTTCATTTAGCTACTTGGTGCATCTCCATTGTAGTGATTATGAAAATTTAATATGTAAACCATCAAGATTTGTCATGCGTCAACAAACTTCACAATACTTTTCAATTACAACCTCCTTAACAGTCGGTTATGGAGATATCTTCACGAATAACATAGTCAGCAAGATTTGCAGAATCATTCTTATCATACTGATCTATGTCTTCAGTCCATTGATCTCAATTTGGTTGCATGATTATCTACTTCAACTGAAAAAAAAGTTGCTGGGAAAAGCTTTCTTCATCATGCCATCGACTCTGTAAGCAAAGATGTTAAATTGAAATGGGTAATCTGCACATCACTCTCCCTGATGTTTCTCATCCTCTTAATAGAAGTATTTTATTCATTTTGTTGAGTGAGAATGATGTGTTGATTCTATTTATTTTACTATCGTCACTGCAGCGACGGTTGGCTCTGGGGAGTTTAATTTCCAAACGGTGGGAGATATGTTTTTTCAATCCTTTGGATTTCGATCTGCAAAATGGTGGTGACTATAGAAGTGACAAGTAACTCGATTATTACATTTGTTCATTAGAGCTTAGAGTAAAGTTTGTTCATTGCGTAAAGTACTGGAGTTTGATTCCATTGTTTTCATTACAAGAGGGGGAATCATGGTTTACATTTTTGTTTTTCCATTGATGCTTGATCCACAGTGTACTAGACTATTGTATAAGCAACATCAACGTGGCTAATGATATACATTTCTTTGACTTTGTATCTTTTATTTTTATTTACAAGCATTTATCTATGATTATCTTGATTAACTACCATAAGATAAATCTTAACAAACAATTTAAATGATGTACTTTTGTAGACTTTGTAAACTTTCACAAACTTTAATAGACTTTCACAGATTGACTCTCACAGACTTTGTACATTAAATAATTAAAATGTGAGAGATTTACTTACAAAAAGAGATTACTTATAATTTAGAGATGCTCAAATATAATCACCCAACTCAATAACACGAATAAGTGTTAATTTAACACCACTGCTCATTTCATGAATGAGAATGAATAGAGAAAAAAAAACACATTTAATCATGAAAATTACATGTTTTTAAATATGAATAAACTATAAATAGTAATATTATCGATCGGATGCACATCGGATGCAGGACAGCATCGATCGCATGCAAGTCGTACTCATAAAAACCACGGTCAGATACAGGTACATCACATTATTGTTTACACACTCAAAACAATAATGGGATTTTTAGTTTTAAGTCTTCAAAAACTATCGAATTTAGCAATCGATCTCTCATTTCTTCATATTTTAGTTTTAGTCCCTGCATTTAAATGATAATTTAGGAATATGTCCCTAGGAGGGACTTATTCTTAAATTATTAAGTTTTTTTTTAGTCTTTAGGAGGGACTTATTCTTAAATTATCATTTAAATGCAGAGACTAAAACTAAAATATGAAGAAGTGAGGGATCGATCGCTAAATTCAATAGTTTTCGGGGACTTAAAACTAAAAATCCTAACAATAAATCATTGGCAGGCAAGAGAACAAATATGTTAAAAAGTTATTTATCGCAATTTAAAGGAACAATTATCTACATATTTTGTGTTTCATTTTTTTCCTTCTCAAAATCAAGGACAAGATCAATTTTATTATATTGTTTTATGCGGAAGAAAAAAATCCTCCTTTTCAAAATCAATATAATTATAAATTTTTATCTTCAAATTTTTATTCTTGAACCCAAAATTCATCAATTATCCTAAATTATTATTTTATATTAATAATCATGATAAAATAAATCTATATTTTAGAAAATGATGGTGGATGATCCAGGCATATATTATGTAATATACAATAATGAAAATGACTGATTGTAACACAAACAAATCCTCTAATTTCATATATTCATCATATATATGCATAGTTAAAAAAAATTTAAAAATATATGATAAATAGAGAAATTATAAAAAACTGAGATAAATATGAAAGACAAATATGAAAGACATGGGATAACCAACATTCATAAAAAAACATAAAAATAAAAAAGTAGAAAAAGGTGTTTTGTAGAAAAAAAATATATTCACACTGCTACAATAAAAGTTCATGCGAGTTCTACTCATTTGAGTGGGATTTGAAATGATTTTTCATTTAAGTTTCTCTATCTAAAGTCTATAAAGTTTCATCACTTATAAAAACATTCACAAATCATATTTAAATTGAATAACACATGACAATATGTCTACAATGAGGAGTTTTAATCGAATAAAACTTGACTTCTTGTCAAATTGATGTCTAATCAAATAACACTTATTTTTTTGTTTATGAAATAATGTTTCAATCGAATAATGCTTGATTTTTTGTTCACGAATTAATGTTTCAATCGAATAATGCTTAATTTTTTTGTTAATGAATTGATGTCTCAATCAAATAATATTTAACTTTTTATCCATAAACTATTATCCTGATTAAACAATAGAGGATTTACAAATCCATAAACATAGACATGAACTTTTGTCCATAAAAGTTCTAATGGACTGGTCATTTTTTATGGGGTTTTTCTACTGGATTTCTATTGAAACGGTATCAGATTGTTTTCGTACCTAAGGAGCAAGCATGACAGTTGCATTGACTTTTGTTGGAAAATATATATAATGGTTATACTTGGTCAAAACCAAGTTTCTAACAGCTTATTTGAGAAAATATTCAATATACCAATTATCACAAGGCACCATTATGATTTACAAAAGATTATATAGGTTAGTTCAGTTTATTTATATAGCAATAGCATATGGAAATATCCATATGCAATTTATCTCTCTTATTTGATTGATCTCTATAATCATTAGGAATTCTTAAATTTTTTTCAACAAAGATTATGTTTATTAATTTTTTTTTCTTTTAATGAAAGATAAATGTTTGCTACTTGATTTCATAAATGAATTCGAATTATAAACTATGGATGGGAAGATCAGAATTTAAAAAAACTAAACAAAGTTCGAAACGAAAGAAAAGTACGAGACACCCAAGGAACCGCTCGCCACCGCCGATCCCCTCCTGTTAGAAGAGATTTTCTAACCACCAAGGGACCACGCACGCGCTCTCACCCCGCCATTCGCAAACGCCCCTCGGAAGCCGATGACCTCCACCTTTACGATGTATCGTCCCCAATCCCACACACTCTTGAAACATTTTCCACATATTTTCTTGATACACCCACTCCCCTCTCCCCTCTAAAAACTGCTGCATTCCGTGTTTTTCATATTGTCCACGCTCCCGCCGGGACAATGGACTGCGAGATCACGGCAATGAGGTAACCGCACGCGATCGAGTTCTTCATTTCCTTTCCTACTGCCCAGAGCTCCGCAACGGAGTGAAATTCAGTCGCCAGCACTGAAACAGTCCCTATCTTGGACCATAATCACCGAGCCACCAGACATTCGCAAAACAAATGTTGGACATTCTCCAGGGCCGACGCACACAGCAGGCAGTCCGTCACCTCAAAAGGTGCCCACCTGGCCCTGTATTCCTTTGTAAGCAAGCGCTCTAAATAGAGAAGCCACAAGAGTACTTTAATCTTCAAGGGATCTTCGGTCTCCGTATTTGGTTGAACTTTGTGCTCGTCGCAGGACTTCCTTCCACATCTGACCTCCACCATGAATGGGTGATTTTTGGTGTTGGATACTTGAATGTATCAAAGTTTAAGCTTAAAACTTTATAATTCATAAATTTTAAGCGAATCTTACAAGCAACACAATGGCATCCAATGTCTGCATTTGATCGTGCACGCATTTTTTTCTCCATCGCTTCCTACTCTATGATCGATATTGAAAGATCACTACAAGAAAACAAAGTTTTCGCGACTTGTTTTTCACGGAAAAGGTCTTTAAAGACGGTTTCAGTAGTTTTGGTGACGATATCCTGTGCCTCTGCAAGAAGTTTTTTTTACTATAAATTGGATCATTGCCAATAGATTTATTTATTTTTAATTTTAAAAATTTGGGTGGACAAGATGGAGAGCTTACTTCAAATTAAAAATTAAGGACATGATAGAAGAAGACAACCAATGATGACAGGATCGCAAAGCGAATGTAAGGGTGGCAAAGCAGAATGCTGAGCTTTAGAGGAAAGATGACTATTGCTGGAAGTCCTCTCTAACCTCCCCTTATTCTACCTCTATCTATATTCCGCATCCCGCGGATGATATTGAAGAAAATTGGAGCGATTCAAAGACAGTTCCAGTGGAACGGGTTAAACGGGGATGGGAGCAATCCGCACTTGGAAAAATGAGACCTCATTTGCCTCCCAAAGAATGAGGGGCGCTAGAGCATGCCGGATTTGGACGCAATCAATAAGGCTCTCCTTGTCTGGTGGCTGTTGGGGTGAGTTGCAAACCCGACGCAGATGTGGGTCAAAATTTTTAAGGAATGATATGGTAATGGTCATTAAATTTCGGTTTTTCCTTAAGCATCCCGCAAAATGTCTTTCTTATGCAAAGATTGGTCTGGGCTTGGGGAGGAGTTTGAACAGACTATCAAGTGGGGATATTGAGAGTAGTGATCATGTGGCTCTGCATGGATAGGTGGTGCTGCGATTCACCTCCATGGGTGGAATTCCCTCATATTTTTCAACTTTCTAAGCACAGTAAGGGCTCCAACTGTTCTGGAAAACTGAGGGGGAATCAGGGAACTGGCATCTGCACCTCAGGCATGTCTCTATGAACATTGAACTGGAGGAGATTGCTCAATAATGGAGCTCATAAAGGACCTTCCATTAACCCCTGGCTGAAGATAGTATTGTGTGGAGCTCCAAGAGACGGGTGACGTGCGTAGTCAAGGAAGGATATAGATGGTGGAAACACAAACCCCCGGAGGTTCCCGAGATCACCATTCAGATGAAGCGCATGTGGAAATGAAAATTGCCATTCAAGATCAAGGTGTTCATGTGGTTGGTACTGCAAGGCAGAATCCTATCCAAAGAATACATGGCCAAATGGCATCCTGGCGCTCCCACAGACTGAATTTTGCGATGCGATGCAACGGATGATTTTTTTAAGGCAAAAGATAGGAATCTCCGGGTAGAATAAAAACCAGAGTTGTCAAACTGACCCTAAATCTTGTTTATGAGCCTGTCGGGATCTACTATGACAAACAGAGGTCTGCATTGCTCTGGTCCATGGTTCTTCCCCATTTTGCTACAATGTTAAATTTAGGTACTGGGTGAAATGATTGTTTATGGTTAATAAATTTATTAGATGGTTAAGCAACCCACTGTAAGATTGTTTTTTATATATTTTTTGAATAGATGTTTACATCAATTCATTGGAATATACATTTCATTTTTTTTCATAGAAATATATATTTAAATTAAGAGTTTTGTTATGCCCCACTGGGGGAAAAAATGCAATTTCATTTCACCACCAAGATATATTCTTCTTTCAGATGAATAATGTTTTTTCTTTCTTCTTTTTTCTTTTTTTTTTTACAAGAGTATATGCTTCATTACATTTACCTAAATATACACTACTTTAAAAAAAAATCATGTACAAAAAGGGAAAACTGTATGGTCCCTAAAGTATACAAGCGTACATACCTTTAAAAAAGACAAAGGGGCTGAAAAAATGAGTGCACATAAGACTGTGTGCAACACTGTTCAATAAACATCAATTCTAAAAGATTTCATCCCATAAGATATTTCAAAGATTCAATTAACTTCACTTCTTTAAATCGACAAATTGTCTGAGTGAACAAATAAGGGAGGAAAGAGAGAAAAGAATAGGTGATCAAGCAAAATTTTCTATGAATTGAACGACTAGAATCTGACAAATGCCTTTTTTTTAACAATACAATACCCAAAGGCCAAAAAAGGCGATTCAATGAGGACAATTATGCCAAACATCGATAATTCATCGCCTATCATGTATGATCAATAACTTGATTAGTGTGAGTGCTGCCATCCACAAATCATCTTCGTTTATTTTTCTCAACCAAAATGACTATTTAACCATCCAACGAGCCTTTGATAGCCTGGTAGTGCACACCACTTCCTTAGGGAAGGCTGCACGTTTCGAGCATTGCCATGGGCTAAGGCTGAAAAAAAAGGTGGAAAAGTACTGACCCAAGTGTTATAGTTTTCCTGTTAGTGGGATAAGTTTATGTCTGGAACTTTGTAGCCCCTCGGGAACCCTTGTACCCAAAAATAAATAAAAAATGATGCTGATCTAACTCACATGACAATTCAAACTGATTATTCATATAAAGCGTGGATCAGTAACCTCCAATTCTGACTCTAAAAATCATATATGGTTATTATGTTGAACCCTGTGAACATACAAGGAGTATGGAGACTCGAATAATACCTGGCAGACAAGGATATGTTCAAATCAGACTTGAGTTTCAATGTTTCGAGAAGAGAGTTTGTCACCATACAATGTGATCTTCCAACTGCCAGCCGGAAATATAAAGACTGACCCTTTTTTGGGAACAACTGAAATATCCAGAACATAGTGGTTTACATTTAATGTTGCATTCATGGCAAGGTAAAGCAATTCAATAAAAACTAATGATGTGAGATAGACATGTCAACATATAATTTATGTTACCTTGGAATTTGTTATCCTGTGTTACTATCCCAAATGTTTCCGAAGTTTCTCGAACCATGATACCCGTTATCCCTTTATAGGCAACTGTTTTACATTCAACAACTGCAAAAGCCAGGAAGTGATAGAAACTTAGATACAATAAATGCAAGAGATTTCATTCCAATATAGCATGTACAAAGTTCCAAATACACAATATTTCACAGTGTAACATGGAAAAATCCTGTGCACAATGGATTACCTGAAAGAATTGCACCATGCATGTCTGCAGTGAGAAGAAATGGGTTTAATTGTCCTTTCCTGAAACAAAGGACATCAACACACTTAAATACACTTAAAACTGGCATCAACACACTTAAAACAGAGGACATCAACACACTTAAAACTGGCATAGATCGAGAAGAAAACCATGCAACAAACAATGAAATGTTTTTTTAACATTTATTTTCAATGTTTGGATTTTAAAATAAGATAGACATTGTACAGAAACCATGCTGGAAAAAGTCAAGGTCTGTCGCAAGAGATCTCACCCACTATCCTTGAGCAGATTGGTTATATAGTCTTTCCACATTTCATGCATCGGTTTGAATAGTTCAAAACTGCAATATATATCCATGGAAATGTTAACAAAGAAAATATGACATGTTAAACAAATAGCTGAATTAGGATGCTGGTTATTCTGGGAAAAAAGTAATCTGATAGTATGTGACATGTCATGTATTGTTTTGAATATTTCATGCAAGTGTGACTGGCCTGAGAGCAATTTTTTCTTTTCAATCCCAGGCAAAATGGAATAAAATCATTGCTTACTAATTTTCACTTTCTATTGATGACACATAATGTTCGCTTGTTGAAAAAGGGTTATTTGAAATAACAAAGAAAAAGAAAAGTGAAATCTTAGAAGAACTATTTGCTCACTTTTTTTTAAAGACAATTAGACTAGCTACCATGATTCATTAAATCTAGAATGAGTCGATTACTACAAAAACTATTTGCTCTTAATGTAAACATTTTCCTCTTGATGATGAAAATTTTAGACAAACTATTATTTTTCCATAAATATACAACTTACTTGCAGAACTCTTTAGGAAAATCAAAAGATCCACATTTTCGGTGCTCTTTCATGGACATATGCCTCCAAGAGCGTTTTGAGATTCCTTGTACAGCCCTTGCGCGAGCATTTCCTAATGAACCACGCCTTCGTAAATAATTATCAAGAAGAATGCAGTTGTCAATTTTCATGCTTCTCGAGCCCTGCATGTACTTTTGAGCAGAATCACCATTCTGGAGAAGATCATGTATAACCCTACTGACTGGGTTTCCTCCTCTACTTGAAAACTGCAAAATTGTATTTGAACCACAAGAACAATGAATTAAACATTAATTGCATGTTGTAAAACAAAAAAATCACCATAGATATATAATTCAATCATAGTTAGACGGTGGCTATGCGCTTAGCCACCTAGCCTGCCTAGCCAATGCTCCATTACATGTATGTCTTAAGACGATAATTTTATTATTGATCGCCTAATTAACAACTATATATTCAACACAAAAATAAAGCTCAAAAGAACTAACAGGTTTAAATTAAAATACTATACATAACTGCATTATAACTAGTGCATCCACACGATAAAAAAAACCCACCAACTGACCACCTAACAACTAAAGTTGTTTCAATAGGAGAAATGCCACATAAATGCAAAGCAAATAAATATTCACAGGTTAAACAATTTCAGTCCAAGAAACAACAGATTACTAAAAAAGACAGAGGAATACAAGTGATGGCATGAAATAGTTACATTTCACCATCATCAAATAAGGGATAAATTAACCTAAGTTTTTATGTTTCATACCGTTTGATTCATTCATTTTTTATCATATAAAGGATATGTGGACAAATAAACATATTGGGAAATTATTATTACTACATTCTGAACAATGAAAGGAATCCCTTTATCATAAACATAATTAGTTCATGATAAGGGTGGTTATCCAACTAAATTAGTTCATATGATAAACATAAAATGTCAAGAGGAAAGAGGGTATATTATTAATGAAGGTAAAGTTAAAATCGGCCAATTAGGCTGCTATCGTAAGGAATGCTTAAAACAAAACCACAAAAAGATCATATCCCACCCCAAAATTTTCAACATAGGATTGCATTCTTGTAATGATTTTCTCGTTCTTAGACAGCCAAATATTCCAAAACACGTTGTGAAGTACCAATTGCATAAGCTTAGCATTAAAACTCTTGTCTTGCTGCTTATTAAATTTGTGGAAGATCTTCCACTTCACAAGGATTAATTGATATATAACCGTTCTCCACGGAAAAGGTTTAATTCGCTCCACGCCTCTTGGCTGATTGGGCATTTGGCAAGGGGGTGATCAGTCATTGCCATCTCCTGACTAAGCAAAAACCAAACAAAGTTATCATCAGAGGCCCATCTTCCTCTTTTTTCCCTTTTTTTTTGAAGAGTATTTTATGTTTTTATCCGAGAAGACCAACTACATAATGATCTGAACTTACAAAGGAGATTTGACCCTCCAAGGTTCTTTCCCCTTTCTCATGCTTTGTAAATACTTCCTCATTATACATGCCCATAAAGCCTTTGGATTAGTCAATTTTTGACATTACATTCCATACAAAGACTCTGAAATTGACTCATAAAGGGCTGGCCGAGTGAAATGAAAGACAAGGAAACAGAAATTTTACTGATAAAGCCATTCCAGTCAGCTTTAATTGGACTTCAAGGGGAAAATGAGTTGGGAACTTCAAACAAACACCAAGAGATATGGAGGATCAAATCCCCTCTTGAAAAAATTACCTTAATGTGGCTTGCATATAATAGACAATATTTATCATGAAGAATGGAGAGGGGGAACCAGACGGAGAAATTCAATGTTATCTTTGTAGTGAACAAATAAATAGATAACAGAAACTATTGGTTACCTCATAGTTAGACGAATCTTTAATGAAGATGGGTGGAGAAGGCTTAATGGTTTCTGGGGCAAGACTGTCCCTGTTCGAAATAGCATAACAAATGTACGATTGCTTCCGTAGGCTAAACAAGAAAGGTGGCATAAACATAAACAGGAAATCATCCAAGCTCGCTTAGCACTGGTAGATTCCTTATCGAGTATTTTTTTTATGGTACCTTATCAAGTAATTTTTCTGTAAAAAATTTTTATATGGGCTACAAGGTATGTTTTGACGGAGAGACACATTGTCTTTTCCATTTTTTTTGTTGTTTACCAAAAGTATATTCTGGTAGATATCTCTACAGTCTTCCCTATCATTAAAAAAAGCATTTATAAGACTTCCCCACATCCAAAGCAAGTTTTATAGTTCCTTGTGAGAGAAATAATATTAGACCAATTTGTACTTCACACAATGAGTGACATGTGTATAATTAACACCCACCAATGGGCATATACATAAATACGCAAGCAAATGCAGGCAAAGAAACTCAAGCCAGAAGATTACCTCAACAGAAGACTCCAGAAGCTTCTCATGTATGGGTTGGGACAACTTAAAATACGATGGACCATAAGCTATGTCATCTACAAGACACACACAAAACATCTATCATCATCCATGTCATCTTCTCCTATCAATCACAAAGAAATGCTGAAACAAGCATACCTGAAACCCCATGTGTTTTTTGCAAGGGAGTGTGACCACGAAAAGCAAAATGCCCTGAAAATTTTAAGTCACCAAAAAGACCATCACCAAATGAATTTTTATAAAAAAATATCTATAAGTTCGCATCACAGCTTACAGGGCTTTCTCCAAATACAAACAAAAAAATTCAAGCAACACTGAAATAAATGGGATTCAAACAACAAGCACAACTCAAGTGGTTTATAAAAGGAACAACTTAAGGTAGCGCACAGAGCTTCTTCTTTTTTTTGACGAGACGCTAGGCATTCTCAGAGCCAATAAATTGCCAATTTTGCAAATGAAAAAATTAGCTGCCAAATTAATTGTTTCAAAAATTCACTCTAGGGCTTTGATCTCCAAATCTGCTAGCCTTAACTTTTGTGTAAAAAGGGGTTAAATTATTTTTGCTTTTTTAAAAAAAATTTGAAGCTGGTGAAAAAAGTTTCCAAAAGAATCGGTTTCTTGATAATCCATTTCTTGATAATTCTCTTTACACTCCCTTAGGATTGCATTGATATGATCTTTACATTCCTAAATTTTTTTAAAAAAAAGAACAACTTATCAAAAAAAGACCTGAAAACGAAAGTACAATGAAATGAATCCAAGCTTTTCATAGGTTTTTCGTGCATCCATTATAAACCCTGGCTTAAATAATACTCCGAAAGAGCAATGTATCATACAAAATGTAGCCATGTAAAAAAGGGGCTACATTCAAATTTTTGAAAAGCTAGTCAGCTTTTCATAAAAAATCGATTTTTTGATAATCCACGTATTGTACATACTGCGTTAGGATCGCATTGGTGATGGCCATTACTTCCTAAATAAATAAATCGACTTATCGAGAAAAAAAATACTTGAAAACTCTACAGAGTACAATGATTCAAGTATTCTTAGGTTTTCAACGCATCCATTATAAACCCTAGTTTACATACAATTCTATCTATTAAAAAAAATCTTTATGTAACCTAGACAGGGAGGGGAAGAGAGAGAGAGAGAGAGAGAGGGAGAGGGAGACCTCTATTGGCGGTGTTTGAAGCGAGACCCGATTGATCGGCCTCCACCGCCTCCGCATCTCCTTCTACTTTTCGTGATTGTCGGCTCCGAAGAATTAGGGCTTGCTCCTTGGGCTTGAGGATTCGGTCGTCTTTCTTCCTGTTGAGTCGATTCTGGCTCTCCCAAAGCTCGGATTTCGCGGCGGCGAATCTCCGCTCGAGAGCCTCCCTCGTCCTCTTCTCCCGCTCCGCTTGAGGGCCTCCGCCGCCTGACATGATGGGTCTCCTCTCCCGCTCCCCTCCAATGCTTCCGATTCTCGCTCTCTTGAAGGCGAGGAGGAGGACAGCCCGCCAGGAGAAGGGCGATGGGGAGGCTGCGCGGGAGGGGTTTCGGTGGAGATGAGGAGGTGGAGGAGAGGAGGGCGGTGGCGGTGAGGGAGGCAGAGAAGGGGGCGTTGCAGGAGGAGGCGGAGGCGACGTTGGTCTTCTTCTCGACGAGGAGGGAAGAAGAGGAAATCGTGGGTTCTCGAGATCGATGGTGCACGGCGGAGAGGCTCGACGGGGGTGGGATAGGTTGGGATTACTTTATTTCAAAAGAAAAAAAAATAGATTTTTTAATATTTTATTTGGTGTGGGATTATAACATAATGGTGTGGGAATATAAAACCCCTCAAAGTTTGCTGGGACAAGTAATATCAAATCATGATAATTAAAAAAAAATTGAAATTTTTTATAAAAAAAAATTAGTGTTCTCAATTATCCTTTAGAGAGAGGGTTCCAAAACTCTTTATGGAGAGGGAGTTCACTGTTTTAAAAAGTTTTTAAGGGTGTAACTTCTCAATATAATCGAATATAAATAAAAGAATTAAAAATGTTTAATAGATAGTTGTTAATTTTTTTAAAAAAAAATTGTAGGCATATATATTTCAATCAATCCGAGCTTAACACAATTGGGCACTACTATGGGCATGTTTGGATGCTGTGTAAATAGAGGTGTGTTTTTATTTGCACATGGTCAAATATAATATTTTGTTTGGTTATGATATTTAAAGTGTAACAAATAAAATCCCAGGGCTTTCATTTACCCCATTAAATGGGGCAAACAAAATTCCAACCAACCCATGAGTTTTCATTTGTAACAGATTTTATTTTCACACCTTTTACAAATAAAAAAAACTTTATCATCCCCTCAAAAGCCCATATTTCCTCCTTGTAACAGCTATTATTTGTTACTTTTTCACCATTATCTTCTTAAATTACAACCCACTCTTCCTCCACCACCTTTTAATTCTTCTACCTCTCCATCAGAACATCCCCTCCGCCAACCTCTCCATCAAAAGCCCAATCTATCTCGCCATCTTTACCAATAACAGCAGCGTCGACCGCATCAGGTATATTTTTTTTTATTTTGGGTTCCGTTTGATTTTACATATGATTTTAGATTGAACGGGATGGATTCGTGTGTGTTTTGTTTAAGGGATTGTGAAATTTATGTGATGTCTTCGTTCAAAACCTGTTTTGAGAATAACTATGATTTTCCTGTTCTTGTTTTTTTTTGTAATCTCTGGACTCTGGTTCATGAGATTGTTTATTTAGTTTGCAAATATTTTCAAGTATGTTTTGATTTATGTTTCACCATCAACCAACCTAAGAGATATGATTATTATATATTTATGTGCATTTGATGACTTGATGTTCGAAGTTCGCATCTTTTACTATTACGAATTTTTGAATCATCTTTTTAGTTTTTCATATATTTTGATTCTTTATATGGGTTTGTGCTTGAACAAAGTTGTAGTTTTTTCAAATTTTTATATCTTTTAGGGGGTCTGGGAGTTTATGTTTTTTGGATGGAATTTTTGTGCTTGAACACAGATGAGTGTTTTCAAATTTTTATATTTTTTAATGTGAATTCTTTATTCTTTATGGGTATGTGGGGTTTATGTTTTTTACTTGAATATAACGGAGTTTTTGACTTTAGGTGGGGTTTATGTTTTTGTATCCAAATTCTTAGACAATTTTTTTCTATTTTTCATTGGATCTTAAGATATAAAAAAACTCTGCGTGGAAAATATTGAGACCCTTTGTGATACCTTGTAAATGTAGTTGTAGATGTATAAAAACATATCGATCAATTATGTATTTGTATAAATGAATCGTCTCTGATGAAAAATATTTTTTTTTATGTGTCCTCCACTCCAACAGAGATGAATTCAAATTCAATTGTGTTAAAGCCTACAAAGAAAAATATTATATGGACAGAAAGCATGGATGTTTATTACATTGATAAATTAGTTGAACAATGCTTAAAGGGACGTAGAATAGATGGGGGCTTCACTTCTACTGGTTGGGCAGAGGTGGTAACTGCATTCCATACAAGGTTCCCACATCTGGGGCTAAATAAGGATAAACTTCGAGGGAGGTTACGTACTCTGAAAAAGAAATATTCGGCAGTAAAAGATATGATGGAACAAAGTGGATTTGGGTGGAACCCAAATACCAACACGATTGAAGTGGATATATCTGTATGGGAATCTTATCTTGAGGTACCAATTTATAAACTAGTTATAAATTATAATTACGTTTTATATTATCCATTTTATGATTAGAGAATGTAATTTTATTTTATAAACAGGCACATCCTAGTGCAGGGCCTTAAGGTATGTTCAATTAACTGAATATGAGAAGCTGCAACAAATTTTTGGAGACACTGTTGCGCATGGGGGAGGGTCTAGGACGATCAATCAACTTGATACCAGTACGCCTGTTGAGGTCACCAACCTCGATGAGACTCAGTCTCCTATGCATCAGTTTGACTTTGGTGATGATGACATGGTTGAATCTCCACCCAAGCCTCCACAAACAAGTGATTCAAGGAGAAGGAAGTTTCAAAGTGAGGAAAATAGTGGTCGCAATCCCAAGTCACGTAGATCCGCAACAGATGGGTTTTTGGATGCTGTGAACAATCTCGCCTCTGTCATAAGCAAGCGGGATGAAAAAAAAGAATTAATATTTAAGCAGTGCATAGAAGCCTTGGATGATATTCCAACCCTATCCAAAGATGAATATTTGGCTGCTAATGATATGTTTGCTGACTCAAAGACAGCACGCAGCTTCATAAACTGCAAGAGGGAATACAGGATCGATTGGATTAAGAGGAAGATGATGTCATTAGATTGACTTGTCTCCTTTTTTTAGAAGTGAAAACTTGTCTTCATTTTAGTTGTCTTATTTTTTTATATGGTTGTAGTTTTAAGTGATTTTATTAATCATACATTTATTTGGTTATTTGGATACAAGTATTTTATTTTATCCTACATTTATGCTATCTTAATATGCTAACTTTGATATGTTGTGTGGATGTCTCCATATATTGTCTTACTCATTTTCTAAATTTTGTTAAATAGTTAATAATAAATGGATGAAATTGTAGGATATTTTACAATGGATGACGAAGAAAGAAACCTTTTTATTGGTGTAGTAGTATTTATAATGGCATACTACTACAAAATGTATGTTGCGAAGGAAAGGGTGCATGACAGTATCCATTGTGGGGAGAACTTTGTCAGGGATTGTCTAGAAGGTCATCGAAGAAATAGTTTTGATCTATTACGCATGGAGCCAGAAGTGTACGAATTATTATGTAATACTTTACGAGAGAAGGATTTTCTACGTAATACTCGAAACATCAGTGTAGAAGAGCAAGTTGCAATCTTCCTTAACATGGTTGGACACAATGAACGAAATAGAGCTGCACAATACACATTTCAACATTCCGGTGAAACAATAAGTCGTCATTTCAATGCAGTTTTAAATGCAATCTGCAAGTTGGGTCCTGAATATATCACCATGCCCTCTACAGACACTCCACTGTACATACGGAGTCAAAGTCGTTTCTTTCCGTATTTTAAGGTAAAATTATTATCATCTTTTTGTCTTTATTTGTGTTATAATATTCTGAACAATGTGTTGTTGGGTTGAAATAATTTTAGGATTGTCTTGGTGCCATTGATGGGACACATATTCCAGCGTGGGTACCTATTTCTGATCATGGTCGTTTCCGAAATAGAAAAGGATTTATATCTCAAAACGTGATGGCTGTGGTCGGATTCGACATGCGTTTCCAGTACGTGCTTGCTGGATGGGAGGGTTCAGCATCAGACTCAAAAATTTTATATCATGCTTTGTCGATGCAAGGAGACCCTTTACAAGTATATGAAGGTAATCAATTTAACTTCATACATATATTGTAATAGTTTATATGTTTATTTGAATACCAAAATTGATTAAATATTTGTTATTTTAGGAAAGTACTATCTCGTAGATGCTGGGTACCCGAATATGAAAGGCTTTGTTGCACCATTTAGAGGTGTACGTTATCATTTGAAAGAATTTTCAAGCGGGACACAGCGTATCCAAACAAGAAATGAACTTTTCAACCGTAGACATTCACAACTGCGAAATGTGGTGGAGAGAACGTTCGGGTTGCTCAAAGCTCGATTCCCTATCTTGCAAACTCCTATGCGATATCCATTTGATTCACAGGTTAAAATTGTCTTCGCCTGTTGTGTTTTACATAACTTTATTATTTCACATAATAGTACAGCGAGACAATTCTTGGATGAGGTTGAGGAGGAGGTCGAGACTGACAATGCAATGGTTGATGTGCATGAAATTGAACAGACAACCCAACGAAGCCAGCGAGATGCTGCAACACAATTTCGTGATCAGATAGCGTCTCAACTATGGACTAATTTTGAGGAGCAGTGAATTTCAAATTAAATTTGACATATAATAACTGAATTTATGTCTACTTTTATGTAATAGAATTTATATTTATGATGTGTTATAGATGGATCGTTTAAGTTGGTACATGTGCAAATAGTTTCACACAAGTGAAACAAACAACTGTAAATAAGAACACGTGTGTAAATGACAACACATTATGAAAACAGACAAACATGTGCAAACAGTGTGCAAAAGTTTTCCTGCACGTGCAATGTAAAATTTGCCTGTGCAAAAAAACACGTACAAATAATCCATGCATCCAAACGTACCCTATATAATTTGTTGAATATATTAATACCCACGTTTAGGAGTGACAAAAAATGTATATGTTGATAAGATATAGATTATCATAATAAAAATAAATATTAATAGCTTTTAATTTGTTTGAACATAATCTTTCAATGTTAGTGATTTTAAGTAAATATATAAGGAAATTTAATAAAAATATATATTTGAAAGCGTGCTCATTTTTTTAATAACAATCACTCAATTAAAAAAAAATGCATGACAAAATTGAAATATATTAAACATTTTTGTTTAATAAAATACTTTTGATTAGTAAACGTCACAATGTGCTCAAAAATGAAAATAAAAATATTAAATAAACATATAACATGAAAAAACAATATTTTAAAAAATATAAATTATATAAAATAATTAATAAAAAAATTAGACCAGAAAATTATTCTCACAATACTTGATAATTAACAAATATAGCACAATCTAACATACCAGATATATGAATAGCAAATCACATTACATAATCATAACAATAAAAAAAATTAATAACCAATAAGAAAATCATATTGTATGATATTCAAAATTCATAGGTCATGTATGATGTGACAACAACATAAATAATGTTTTTTTTGGAATATCAACATGGATAATATTAAATACAGTCTTTTTTCTGTCATAATTCCAGTCTACACATGTGTTTTAAATTTTTAAAAAATAGTATACATCATCTAATAAAATATATGTTTTTATAAAAAAAATAAAATATATACTCTAATAAATTGCATGTATGCGTTTGTAGAAAATGTAAAAAATCTATATCAAAATATATACCTCATTAATGTCAGTGTATGCTCCAGTAATTTTCTATCAACGCATATAGAACTGAAATTAGTACTGAAAAAAAAAACTATGTGTAACAACATTCTTTTAACATGTGCGAATTCACAAAACCAAACAAGTTATATGTGAATATATAAAAAATAATCTCATGATTCAATAGTGAGTTAAATATATACATATACAAATGGTACCAAAATAAAATATATACATATCCAAATAAGGGAACATTTATAATCAGGTTTTTATCAGACCAAATTTTTTTAATTAGATCTTAACTTCTATGAAATGTGAGAGTTCAACCACTATCAACATAATGTCTATAATCTCATCAAATAATAAGATTTTAAAAATGTTCATATTTGTAAATTTAAAATTAATGTATGATATGTGGGAATTATATGTGTGTGTGTATATAGGGGAATGATGGGGTGCGATCGTGCACCCCATCGTGTGATCGCGAGAGCAGCACGGTCGAACGATCGCACCCCATCACTTCCCTATATATATATATATATATATATATATAGAGGAATGATATTATGCGGTCGTGCGGCGTCGACCACGGGCCGTCGATCACGGGTCTATCGCGAGTCCATCGCATCAGACGATCGGAGGCGATTCACATCGACCGTTGGATGCGATGGACCCGCAATCGGACGACGCACGTCGGATCCGCACGACCGCACCGACCGCATATTATCATCCGACTATATATATATATATATATTGAATCTAGATGAATGAGATATAAATCTCCATGATAAATACATCATTTTATACATGTTTTCATTTTTAGTGTTGAACAATGAGCACAATTAATTGAGATGATGAATCTCAACATGTGTGTGCACATACGGTGAATGTATTTTTCATGTATAATGCACTATTGATGCATGTATGGCCTTTTGATGTGCTCATTGATGACTAAAAGGTCATTCCACAACATAAGACAGAAGAATAAGGCATCAAAACACAGCACCATATTATCTCACCCTTAAACAAGAATTGTCATTTTGAGTATTTGGGAGTCAATTGCTAGGACATTTTGTGTTTGTTCAAAGAAATTTTGTCATATCGCTTGTCCATGAGGTTGAGTCCGCATTTAGGTCGCATTTGAGACTTAGGAGGGAATCACTGCGTCAAGGAAAGCGAGAGACAATTTAAGAAGTGGTGTTTTAAAGCATGGGGAAGCAAAAATACACATTCAACGCTACCACCGAGTGTCAAACGTAAATGTCATTTTTTTATTTGTTTCATAGGTAGCGTTCCACCATGTCCGCCAGCGAAAACTTAGACCTATCGTTGTCACAAACAAGACCTTAGTTGCATTTCGATGATAGCATGGCTAGTATTCCCCGACACTTAATGGGATACAAAGAATGTCTTCAAGAAAGTCAGCTTATTGCTATGGGGAGCAGATATCGACACCCCACGTTGCAAGAAATCCACCCCTTTAAAAAAAAATTGTGCACTGTAACAGTAGGAGTAAACCTACCCCGAGGTCGACATTCCCTTTGGCGATGGTGGTAAATTATAGTTGACTGGGAGTTTGACGTGTGTACCAACTCAAGTCGGCAACCACTTGGGCGACGGTGTTAAAGTATGGTTGCCAGAAAACCCGGCGAGCTAAATTCTAATAAAATAAATTCATATTGTTACAAGTTTCAAATCAATTATGAATAATTTCATGGGTGCCTCTATTTGCACCCCTTAAATTGGGGTGCACACCCCTATTTTTACACACCCATCAAAATTTTCTCTCATTCTTTAAACACCCCCTTATTTAAGCTTCAATCCATTCTCAAAGCACACCGACGACACCCAACTCATCTCCCCCGTCGGCAATCGCATCTCCGTCACCGACCTCTCCAAGTCCCAGACCCTCACCCTCCCCTTCGAGAGCCCCAACAACGTCTCCCACATCGCACGATCTGAACATCGAGATTCGGATCCGGCGGGCGGCGGCGAAGAGGCGGTGGCGGACGAGGAGGCCGAGGAGGGCGGAGTGGGAGCCGTGGTCGTGGCGGAAGCCGGGGAGGGATCCGGTCCAGTCGAAGAAGGAGAGGGCGAGGCGGAGATCCAACGGCAGGTGGTTGAGGAGAATGTGTGAATGTTTGAATCGTTCAAAAAATCTGTTAGTATCGACACTGATACTGTCGCCATATAACTAACTCGTCGACACACAGAATGTCGACACACATATTAGTCTACTATGAGTTTAGGTTTCTGAAGCCCGCGACACAAGAATTGTCGGCGTAAACGTCAAATATCGACACTGATAGTGTCATGGTTGATGGAGATGCTACTGGTTCAGGTTTCTGAACCCCGTGACACTAGTATTGTCGACTTAAATGTTAAATGCCGACACTGATAGTGTCGCTAAGGATTCAGATGCTATGGATTCAGGTTTCTGAACCCCGCGACACCCCTGTTGTCGACCCAAACGTCAATGATCGACACTATGAGTGTCGCGAAGGATCCGAATATATGGGTGTGCACAAATTCGATTATAAACGGATTTTTTGTGCATTATCCGTTTATGAGGTGTGCACCCCAATTTGAGGGTGCAAATAGAGGCACCCTAATTTCATATGTAAATACATAGAATAGACAGTCATTGCTATATTTATAACACATCAAAATACGATGTTAGCATTCCATAACCAATCATATATGTGACTACACTACAAGTAATTATTTTTATGTTTTTTTTTTTTAAGGAGTAATTATTTTTATTGGATATGTTATTTATTTTTATACATGAAAAAATCGATATAGTCACACGAATGGTTGTGGAATTTGAACATGTATTTTGTTGTGTAATCACATAAATAATTGATTATGGAACGCGAACATTGTATTTTGATATATCATGAATACGGTTATGGTTGTATATTATATGTGTTTACGTGTGAAAATTTTCATAATTTTTTTGGAAACTTGTAACAATGTGAATTTATTTTCTCAGAGTTTAGCTCGCCGGCCTTTCTGGCGACCACACTTCAACACCGTTGCTCAAGTGGTTGCCAACCTGAGTTGGTACACACGCCAAACTCTTAGTCGACTATAATTCACCATCATCACCAGAGGGAATGCCGACCTCGGGATGGGTTTACTTCTATTGTTACAGTGCACAATTTTTTTTAAAGGGTAGGTTTCTTACAACGTGGGGTGTTGATATCCGCGCCCATTGCTATGTCTATGAGATTTTAGCTCAATCACTCTTCTTCTTTTCGTCCTTTATTGCATTTATTTCTACTAATAGGAACATAAACAGATGTGAAAGAATCCAACCAAAAAAACTCGTAAGAATGTGCAAAGTAGAAAAACAACTAATAAAGGTATGCGTGAGCAAAATGTATGTGAGCAATCACAAGGATACAATAGTTGTATATTTTCGTACCTGAGCGTTGATATAATCAGCCCGTTTTGCATTCTCATAATATATTTATAGTATATATCTTATTATCATAGTGTGTGTATAACGTAATAAAATTTATCATTTTTTTAATACGAAAAAAACACTCATATATCTTAATATATACTATATTTCACATAATAATATGTATTTTAATAAGAAAGTGTATAAATTATATATAAAAAAAAAGTAATGTAGATTATAATTGGGACCGCAAAAAGGGATCATTTTCCTTTTGTAATAAAGAGAGTAGATTTGATGGTCGTTTATAACCCCCACTCAAAGTGGTGTGTCAAATCCAAATTTTTTTAATGGAAAAATCCTTACAACCCCTTGAAATCTTACTGAAATCTATATAACCCCCTGACTTTTCTTAAAATCCATTTAACCCCCCTGAAAACATCTAATAAATGCATATAATCCCCCGAATGAAATTTTCATTTATAAATGATGAATATTTTACTAATGTTTAGTTTGGTTAACCTAACTGAAGACATAATATACTAAAAAAACCACTACAATGTGTTAAAAATACGAAAAACACATTATATGATTTTTTTGGCATACTGTATTTTTTATCAGGATTAACCAAACATAATATTTACAAAATATTCATCATCTATAAATGTAAATTTTATTCGAGGGGTTATTTTGATTTACTAGGTGTTTTCAGTGGGTTATATAAATTTTAAGAAAAGTCAGAGAGTTGTATAGATTTTAGCTAGTTTAGGGGGGGGGGGGGGTTCATGATAGTTTCCCTTCTTTTAAATAGGTCTTCCAAAACAATTGTGTGGCTATTTATCAAAACGCTCCATTTTCCCATTGAGGCCGAGAATTCTTTCAATAAATCCGTTAGACAACAAGAAAAAATGCTTGTAGATAGTTATTTGTAATCATGCATGTGAAAATCTATTTTAAAAGTCTGTCAAGGACTCTGTCATTCAGCAGTTCTATTTTCATCCATTGAATTTAATTGAGATGATTTAGATTTACAAAGAAATTTCTCAAATTCATATTCCTATTGAAAATTTTCAATCAGTCGACTTCTGATAAGATGAATTTCAACATGACTTCCTCGAACAATTGTTTAGATAGCCCCGTGGATTTCAAACCACCAAGTCAAATGATCTTACCTTAGAAGAGTTTGTGGTAACTGGATCAGATAGTGATTTATGTTTATATGACTGACTGACTCTCAACTAAATAAGCAAAGAATTAAGATAACTTGCCATCCAAGCTCCGTTCATCCATGATCTAGAGAAAGCTTAGAATTCAATGAATTATGAAACAAGTTATAAAATTTTGAACAATGATAAAATATTTAAAAATATCTTCTAAAATTTAAGGAATACAAATGACAGACAACTCTATCATAATGATTTTTTATTTATTTTTTTTGACAACATTGTCATCTAAAATGACTAGATTATTATGATTTCGTCTAAATGTTAAACTCTCTTACCCTTATGTATTATGTTAAAAAGGATACAACTCAAAAAGGTTTGGGTCAATTTAAAAGTTTTTTTAAGTCCAACGCACAAATCAAAGGATCCGAAATAATCAATCTAAACTCAACCCGACACTGATCAAGTCGAGTTCAAATTCTGCCCAAGTTTGAGTTGAGTCAGGTCGGGCTTGGATTTAATGTAAGCAATGAGCATTCACAAAATAATTAGCTTCACCAACCACCACCTCCATTTACATGTAAAATAATGTTGATGTAGATCCATAATCTGGATATGAATGAATAAATTCAATCAAATCATTCCCATCATGTGAGGATGAAGCTTTAATTTTTAAATAATATAATATAAAATATGTGAGTATTATTATTTTATAAAAATGAGCACCCCAACTCAATAATATTTTTCATTTTTCAAAAATCACGCAAAGACAACTGCATCAAACATTATTTTATAATTCATTATCTTGAAGTGGAACTCAAATTCAACATAAGAGAAATTAGATTAGATGAAGCTCTTTAGATGATTAAACTAACGAATTATAAATAACCAATATTGTCAGTGGAGCCACAATTTCCCATTGTTCTGTGTATCATTATGATCATAACACTTAACGAGAAAGAAATGGTCTACAGTCATATGTTTTTTTTAACTCATCCAATTTTGGTTTTTAAAAAGCAGAGAAATTTGATTTTTTAAAAAACTTAAATTTATTAAATGATTTTATAGAAAAAAGCATACACTTCAAGCATGTTTTCAAACTTGTTAAAGTTCTCACCTAGACTATGTTTTGAATCATATTAAAAAAAAATGATTCTGAATTAAGTAGTTTAAATAAATTTGATTAATAAAAAACTTACTTTTTACGCTTTTAAAAAAAAAAAAAAATTTTTATATTAAGGCAGCGCTTGATTGCTCGATTGGATAACGTTTGCATTTGTATGAAGTTGTTTCTATAACTGTACAACCAAACAATATTACTGTAATAACTTCATTAAGACAGATTTTACGGTAAATAGCGCCCAAAAACTAGGAAGGATGAGTTTCTTACATAATCAGTTTAAAACTCATATTCCTACATATTTGTTTTGTAATCACACAATTAAATGCATCTTAAAAAATTGTAACAAATTTTTTAATTAAATTAAATTTTTTTAAAATATGTTTAAAAACATATGCGCACTTTCAATTTAAAAAAATGGTAAAACCACTCTCAAACTCGTTTCCAAAAACTACTCACCCAGACTCCAATCAAAACTCAAAAGAACTCAATTCAAAATTGAAGTTGCAAGGCAAATGAAGCATTAACAAAACAATCCATGTGGAACCCACCACACCATGACCACAACCACCTCCAAATTCTATCACACCCCATATTCAAATCCAAATAAAAAAACAAAAGACATGCATAAACTTCCAAAAAGATAGGTCTCCCCACCTTTAATGCAAGTGACAATGGCCTCTCTCAAATGGATACTCTCTTTTTATATTAAATTAATACTTTATTCTTTTCAGATCAGAAAAAAATGGTCCTTTCAGAACCCCTGCGGATGCCTATCCACAACTGGCGCGAGTCCACCACGCGCTTGTGAGGTCCACCTGAATCCCACCGTACACGTGTCGCACATCCAGCCACACCAGAACAAGAAGGTATGCATCACATGTACTCTTTCTTCCTCCACCACTCAATTATTATGAATTCTGAATGGATTTCTTTGTCGTACGTCATCAAGATCTAAAATTGACCGTCGGATCTGTGGCCCCCAAGGACCAGTCAAATTTGGAGGGTTGTGATTAACGTGAGATACGGGAAACTTTTTAAGTTTCTAGAGGGTCTATTATTAGAGCGCTCTGTAGCCGTGTACAATACGATAACATAGCATGTATTTTGTTTTTATAATGTATAAAGTAATTTTTTATTTTTTAAAATTAAAATATATACTATTGTATCTCAGTATATACACAATTTCATATAACTACAATCACTTCAGTAAAATAGTTGTATGATAAAAAAAAAAATTGTGTGAACTGTAACTAGGCCGACAATGGATGTATCATTTTTTCTATTATTATATGAGTGTTGAGTTTAAATTGATTGATTGGATTTGAGATGTTAATTAAGATTCCTGGGTGTAAATCAATGAGTGAGTTTTGTGATATAGTTTGAGGATCTTGAGAAACAATAATATAGAGAATAATCAAACAAACTCAAAGCAAGAGTAGAATTAACGTGATTGTTAATAAACTTTGCTTACGTCTACAGAACACTCCAGATATCAATACACTATATTCTAAAGTTTTTACGATGGTCACAACAAAAATAAAAATCCTAGAGCTTAATAAAATATGATACATCCTTTTATACTAGCATTACATTAAGGACAGAAAATGTCAATACACAATTATACTCTATTTTTTTTTTCTAACTCTACGAAGCGCCAAAAATAGTTCAAAATCAATTTGCACAACTGAAAAAATAATATTTCTTGTAATCAATTTGAGTCTCAAACATACCATGAGTCCCTGACTAGCTCGACACTTTTTTATTGCATGATTAAGACTTAAAACAGCTAGATAAATTACGTTTGAAATCATTCATTCACCTGGTCAATAACTATCTCAATTAAAATGATTTATATAAACTTTGAAATGGATAGAACAAATTTAAGGGATTCTAGAGGGTCTATTAACTGATATTGATGGAACGTGTTTGGAGGGTTACTAATTAAGGTTTCCAATGGTGGGACCCAATCATATGTGTCTTTATACTTTAATGGGTTCACGTGTGAACACGCCTAAAGTCGACCAGATCCCAGAACGGTTTGTCTCTATGAAAGTTTGGAAGGACCACTTTCATTTAATTTAGTCTCTAAAGATGATGAGAAACCTTTTTTTTTTTTGGTCTGTCAACAGATGATGAGAAACTTTAATGTTTGATTAATAACCGGTTTCATCATTTTTTGTTGGAAAGGACCACTTTAATTCAATAATAAACAAAATGGAAAAATCCATATAACCCCGTGTGAATTGTCCAAAATCCATATAACCCCTTGTAAACTGTCCAATGAATGTTATTTGAACTTGTATAAATGTTTTCAGGGGTTACATGAACTTCAAAAAAGTAAGAGGTTATATGAACTTCGGGCAATTTAAAAGGGATTATTTAGATTTTTATGTGAACAAAAGAAAGAAGTTGTTTTACATGTAGTTATGTGTATCTCCAATTAGTCATGTATATTGTTAGACGATTTTTTTAAAAATGATTCCATATAACTCATTAAAATGCGTACTTTATTTTTATGAAAATATAGGATTTATTAAATGAAATATCTATCTTTTAAAAATATAAAATATGTGAAGACTACACGAGAGTGTGATGGTCAATTCATAATATTCTCCTTACGTGAAATGTCTCTCCATGTGTTAAAGTGTAATCCATTTGTTACATGAGCTAATTAAACACCTATGGAAACCAATAACTAACTATAAAAAAACCTAATAAATTTCTATCGAAAATAATGAATTATATGGAATAATTTATAGAACTTGTATTTTTTTTTTGACGAGGTATGTAAATCATTATAGTGAGTGGGGTTGATTAATGAGATATATGAGTCTGTAAATGGGGTTGTAAAACCAATTGAGTGTAACACCGCTCAAAAGAAGAGAAAAAAAATCCAACGAACATCCATGCATGCAAATATGAAAAATATATGAGTGTCGTTACACTCAATTTTTTTTATAGTTCAAATTATATTCATGTTTACCTCGTTAAAGACTCAGTGAAACATATACCTCAGTAGGCGATGCATGTAACTCGTTGAATTTTTTCTTACACTTACAAAAAAATGGGTTTATTCAACTCAAAAATTTTCGATATGCACTTTTTATTAAAACATATACCACATTAAGTGATGTTTACTATTTAAAAAAATAAAAATATGTGTGATCTAAATTTCGGTTGTTAAAAATGACTGAGTCTAACATTTACCAAAATATATTTTTAGTCAATCTTGTTATGGGTCAGATTTGGTCATGTCTCCTAGTTTGGCCAAGTTGGTCCTTCATGCAACCTAATCTAGCATAATTTCAATATCAACAATAAAAATAAAAGAAAAATGACCACTCATCAATTAAGGCACACATGAGACTGTAGTATTGTTTTCTTTCTTTTATTCCTTCACTGTGAGACAATCTGGCATGACTTATTGTGACCTTTCTTTCATTGCAGTCCATGATTCAGAAGGAAAGTTTTTAAAAGTCTGAAATGGCGTCTGATTTTGCTGCATATGGTCCCTCCCATGCACAGCTAATGCTCTATCTATTTCTTATCGACCCATATTTTTTTAAAGTAAAAAAAATATATCATCATCTTAAATTAGGTTTAAGAATAATAATCTCATCAATTACATTTTTAAACTTGTTTTTCAGCTGCATCAAGTAACAAAAGATATAGGTTTCATTTTAAAGAATACATGAATCCACACATCTTTCAAATTAAACCTAAATGCCTACCTTTTTCTAAATTGTTTTAAACCAGCATAAACTTCAAAAGAGAAGCTGAGACATGAAATATTATAAGATTAGAAAATGTTGTATTCCTGTAATTGTTTTTATAGTCACAATACATTCGGAGTTTTAATTTTAAGTATATTTTTTTTATCTAATAAAGTACTTATTTTTAAAAAAAATACATAAATAAATTAAATGTATATGTTTTTACATTTTAATTAGATTTTACCCCTTAGGATAATAAGAATGACACTATACGCCCCCGTTTGGATGCCGGATAAACCCCGGATAACTCCGGATAAAATTTGAGCCCCGTTTGGAAAGCCCGAATAACCCCGGATAAAGTGTGCTAGAATAAACTGGTATAAAGTGGTATATAGATTCCAATCAACCCTTAAAATAAAAGTTATCATAGGTTATTCCACCCAAAGAATAAGTAGGTCCACTGTCAAATCAACTGTCAGCACCTCTTAAAAATCACATGTCAAATCAACTATCATTACTTTTTTACCTTTTATAAATTCTTATCCATACTTTATTCACATTTTACCTAAACAACAAAACATTTATTCTTACGATTTTCAATGAGAATAATTTAAAACACAACCAAACACAAAATCACCTTATCCTTATTTATACTTACTTATACTCGAATAAATAAATACCAAAAAATAAATCGTACATGTATCAACATCATATAAGATTTGATTTTTTTTATATAAGAAATTATATTCATTTTGACTGTCATAAAAAGCAGGTGACTGAAAAAACAGGGTGGTCTCCAGAGTCCAGACCAATGCGCACACATGCCATACATAAAACTAGTCTTATTCCAATTTGTGATTTATTTATTCCAAAAAATTATAAAAATAGTCCGTGATAATGTCAAGTTGATTCTTCCAACATGGTCGCTAAGATTCAACATCACCATTTTAAAAAAGGTGCAATTTTAAACTGAATCACAGATTTCAATATAAGATTTACTTATAAAAAAAAGTTCTAATATTTAATAAAAAAAAGGTCTAATTTTATATGCCATAAAATGGACCCCAATGCCATGTCTTTTAGTTATCATGGTAGATCATTATCAGGTTTTTTGTGTAAAATAATTTTTACATTTATAACACACAAGTCACGGGAGTTAATTTTTTCGAAGTTCAAAATTTTCATTAACTCTATATTAATAGGAATCCTAATTTAATTTTTATGCATACACTCAATCATTATTATAGAACTCACAATAATTAAGCATTTAATTTATCATTCTATATTCTTTTTTTTTTTTTACATATGATACTTCATTATTTAAATGCACATCTTCACTAAAATTCATAAAAGGGGATTATGAGCAACATTTTGACGGTTATGTTTAAACTTTCAACAAATTTAACTTTTTAAAAAATAAATACTTATTTAATGAAATATATATATTATAAAATGTAAAATATATACTTGATGATTCAAATATATATTTTTGTATTTTTTATTGAATATATACTCACCTAGTCTAGTATATATTCGAGCAATGTACTATATTAAGATCAAAATATATTGACTGAGTATAAAAACAACAAATTCAAACATGTTGGAACAGTAAAGATGACTGTAGATCATAGTGGTAAGGGATACTAACATAATGTTCCCTTGGGGTCAATCTTGGTTTAAAATATGCTTTTTGCATGTGGAAAAAGATGTGTACAATCAATTATCTGGATAAATACTAGTGTTTTTTTATTCATAATCTTGCTAGATCTGTGTTAATTCGAGTCTCTCTATTACCATTGTGATCTATCATCATGTTAAAAACTTTATATCCCATATCATTGTATAAAAAAGGAAAAATGTTACACTCGGTCTATTTCACAATCCAAAATGCATGTTTTTATTTTTTTTAAAATCATATATTCAGATCGGCCTTGAGATTGATGATTTTCGAGGGGACCTAGGTGAATTTTTTATTTGGGTCTCTAATATATTTATATAAAAACTATTAGAGAGTATTATATAATTTTAAAAAAATATTTCAAATAAATTCTCAAAATTTTTGACAACGAATTATATCCTTTTAATTTTTTTTCAAATATATCATCAGCATGGTCAATTTTGAATCACATGATATTTTAATGTTCAATCGTTTGTAATTTTAGAATAAAAAAATTGTTTCCTACAATTGTCACAAAAGCTATAAAAAAATGAAAATGAAAAAAAAACCAAGAAGAAAAAATCGTATTTGTAAAAATAAAAAATTAAAGGAAAGAAAAAAAAATAAAAAAACAAAAATAAAAGCTCACCCAAAAAGATAATACCATATCAAATATTTTGTTTTAAAAAAAGCATAAGTAAACACAAAAAAATTCCTTAAATCTTGGGATTCATTGTAATTAATTGATTTGTTAAAAAAAATTCTTATGATATTAACAAAAAAAACCCTATAAAATAGGAACAAAATAAATAAATATTAATTAAATATAAATAAAAATAAAAATATGTTTTTTAAAAAACCTAATACAATAGTGATGAATCATAAAGAAAATAAAATGAACTTTCAAATAATTTAAATTGATGATGTGAGATGCATATTAATGAACTAAAACATTTTTAAAGAAAATTATTAAAACAAGGATATGATAAATTTTGTAAATAAATAAATTTAAATGTTAATTTAAAATTTTGATTTTTCTTTTTAGATTTCTTTTTTCTAAACCTATGTTCATGACTGAGCATGTATACACCTCATGATATATTTCAATGAGTTGAATAATATCGTTTATAAAAATGTGAAAATGTTTCAACAATATATACACAAAACTGTATTTGAGAGAGCTAATAAAGTATGCAAAGCCTGTATTTAAAAAAACAATACAAGAGATTATCTTTTAAATTTTTTTTTCCCAAAACTTGTCAGTACTGCCCTCTCAAACCCTCAACGGATGGATATTTCCAGATTCTCACTCCCTATCTCTCTCTCTCTCTGACTTTCTCTCGCTCTCTCTCCAAAAAAGGCGAAGAAAAGCCAAACCAGTCACCAACGCCACAAGCCTTCCACACGCACCCCTACCCCCATTCAATCTCTACCGTCCACGCGTCATCCATCCACACCACCAAGATCCATTACCTCCCCCTATATCATCCCCTCCTCCCCTTCTTCAGTTCTTCATCTCCCACTCATCAATCTTCACCTCTCTCTCTCTCTCTCTATAGAAACCAAACCATGCTTCTCAGGGCCTCCCCTTCTTTCACCCTCCCTACCGCCCCCTCCGAGGGCTCCCCACCCGCCCTCCTCACCCCTCTCCGCCTCCTCCCCCAACAGAGGAGGAAGGGGGGAGTGGTCGTTTCGGCGACCGGTGAGGGGAAGCTGTTGACGGGGGTCGTGTTCGAGCCCTTCGAGGAGGTGAAGAAGGAGCTGCAGCTCGTGCCGACGGTGCCCCACGTGTCGCTCGCTCGACAGAAGTACGCCGACGACTCCGAGGCTGCCGTCAATGAGCAGATCAAGTTCGTGTTTTACCTTTCTTGTTTCTCTGTTTCTTTATGTGGGTGTCTTTGATTTGTGATTTTTGGGGGGTGTTTTTGTGTGGGTGTCTTTGATTTGTGGGTTTTGGTGGGAATTGTGGTTTGGGTGTTGGATGGATGGGTTGATCTGGTGATATTTTGATTTGGGTGTTGTGAATTTCTCTGTTATTGCGCTGTTTTTGGGGGTTTTTGTGATTTGGAGAGCACTTTGAGTTGGCAAACCTGTCAATCTTGGCTAATGTTTGGAATTAGTGTTATATATGTGGTGATTTATTTCGTTAGATAGTGTTGTTTTATTCTTCGTTTTGTATCACATGTCGGAGATAGGGTGTTTGTGGAAATGATTTTATGGATTTCTTTGGATAACTTTTGTTTGAAATTACGTGATTTTTTTTTCAAATGTTGCTGCTATTTGCCTGGAGAGATCTGTTTTTATTCATTGTTTTTTATTTGTGTTTTTGTCTTTTTGAAATAAACCATAGATCTGATGTTGTTATGTGTCACATAATATTGGAAGGATTTCTGGTTTTGAAACCTGGCTATGCCTTTGCTATCTCTTCTTTGACTGCCACTTTGCGTTTCAGGGTTTGATTGATATTTTGTTTTCTATTTTGATTTTTTTTTTATAAAAAAAATAGCCTTCTTGGTCCGTAGTTGGATCTCTAACATGTGGATCTCTTTCTGCTTGTTGGACTGCAGCGTTGAATACAACGTGTCATATGTATATCACTCCTTGTTCGCGTACTTTGATCGGGATAATGTTGCCCTCCGAGGCTTTGCCAAGTAAGTTGAATCGAATTTCGTTGCTCTTTTGTTGTTTTCTCGTGAACTCTTCTTTATTATACATGAGCTGCGCTTAAATTCAGGTTTTTCAAAGAGTCAAGTGAGGAGGAGCGTGAACATGCAGAGAAACTGATGAAATACCAGGTTTCTTTTGACTTTTCATCTCCTTTCTTGTAAATATGTTGTAGGTCTAGATTTGGTATTTGAAAGACTTAACAGATTTTTTTTTCCCTATCTTGTCGTGATATTATTAGAACAAGCGCGGAGGAAGAGTGAAGCTTCAGTCAATTCTGATGCCCCTGAGCGAGTTCGATAATGCTGAGAAGGGCGATGCTCTTTATGGTATGGTTTTTTCACTAATTGGTTCTAATATAATCCTTCTTTGTTAAGTAGTGTTATTACTAACAGGCACAGCTTTCTTGGTGATATCAATCAAGCCACGCATCGATTATTTTTTTCGCAATAAATTCGAGTTCCCGGGCTTTTTTTCCAAATATTTATATCTATATGTGCAATCAAGGTTTGATTATCTAATTCTTTTTTACTTGTTTAATCCAGCGATGGAGCTTTCTTTGGCACTTGAGAAGTTGGTGAATGAGAAGCTTCTGAATCTTCATGCTGTAAGAGAACTCCATCATATTCAATTTTATGTCTATCTGTATCTATGCCCCCATTTTATTCAAGCTTTTTTGGCTTCGTGGGTGAATAGGTGGCTGAACGATGTGGTGATGTCCAAATGGCGGAATTTGTTGAGAGAGAGTTCTTGGGCGAGCAGGTGAAGTCAAAATTTCTTTTGCTTTATCAATGATTTGATCCATGCTTTCGTGATCCATGCAGTCAATTATGAATCAGTATAATCAACTACTATTAATTGAGAGTGTTCATGTAGCCAACTGCTTGGCATTTTCATTAAATTCCTTTCCAACATGTTCTCTGTCATGTCATTCTTTGATTCTAAATTGAGTTTTTGCATTGCTGCAATTCCAGGTGGAGGCCATTAAGAAGATTTCAGAATATGTATCTCAATTGAGAAGGGTTGGCAAAGGACATGGTGAGATACAGATACATGATCTTATCTTTCATTTTGCAAAGTTATACTTGGTTTGGATTGTTTACAGTTATAGTGTTCTTTGTTTTACAGGTACTTGGCATTTTGATCAGATGCTTCTTGAGTAGGACTGTAGTGAGAGAATGGTGGTATAAGAAGAAACACAATGTGGTCTATTGGTACTTGTGTGTTGTTTGTGTTCAGTGACTGTTTGTTTTCATTTCTGCTTATGTTTCTGTTCAGTAGTAAGTTTTGGTTTTGTTTAGCCAAATTAGAGATGGTTTGTTATTAATGGAGAAGATTCTCATGTTTGAGGGATCTTCAATTAGAAATATGGCATTTTCAAAGAAATTTCCCCAACCTCTGCTTCTCAATGATTCGGCACACATTGATGGTCATATTTTACTTTGTTTCATGATGTTGCTTCTAGCACAAAGGATTTGATTACAGTACTTTCCATGCTTGACTTGAGTTTGATAGTTGGATTTAATTCTTTGCATTATCTGTTGTATCATCAATAAACTTCGTTGAAAGGTGGATTGCACCCAGCGAAGTTTTAATTGATGGTTATTTTGCCAAGAATGACAAGAAATCCATCCAGTTGTTTGAACCACATTTAACCTTTTTAAAGCTTGGAACTGAATGAGAAACTCTAGTTGTGCCATATTGCAACATCAGTTTTGGGAAAGGCCCTTCCTCTTAGTTGATGAAGGTGGAGCTCTTCTCTGCTATGAATGAAGAGCAGCATGGGACATTGAACAGAGTTCAATTCTGCAAAATTTGGATGTACCTTATGGACATTTTGCCATTTCATTTTATGAATTGAGTGCTCGTTTCAAGTTTGTGTTTGCAGACTTGTAAATTTGTAATCCCGTGTGCAGTTCCAAATTATTAAACAGTTATTACTTCAAACCTGTTTGACATTCATTTTTATTTTCACTCTACTTGAACATCCGGATTCTCATTTCGTGTCACGATAGAATTGGATTCCTGAAAAAGAAGAATTTTCAGCAAATGCGTCCATACAATACCTTGGAGTATGTATATAAGTTTTTATTCCTCACATTATCTTGATGAATAATTCCGCTATAGAAAATGTAAGGAACATCCATTCTCCTTTAGTTCTTTTTACAACTCACATTATATTTTGGACTTTTAGAAGGTATGCATGCTTATCTAATCAAATACATAACTCTGTAAAAAAAAAAATTAAGCATATACCTTTATGTAATTCTCCAATATTATATACTGATTTAATCATAGATGATGTAACAAGCTGTATTTTGCCCAAGGCTTCATTTGGAACCAATTATTGTGGAATAGCTTATGCTCTAAATTGATCATAATAAACAATTCTGAAAAAACTACCATCATCCAGTTTTTTTTTTTATATAAAAGCTGTTTTGCTGACTTTTATCGTATAAAAACTAAAATATGACAAATACTCATTCATGTGTTGTGCAACATAAACAAAAAGGCCATGTGGCTAAACAGAGAGAAATCAAACCACCTTCACTCAAAACAGGATGAAGAATTTTATTCCATGGTTGTTTTGAGAATTTTATTCTATGGTTGTTATGGAAACCATCTAATTATTTATGCATGACCCTGTTAAAAAGTTCAAAATCTGATAGAAAAACTGAAAAATAGATCATTAAATAGAGAAGTGAAAGATAAGTCCAAAATCTGATAGAAAAACTGAATAGTAGATAATGAAATAGAGAAGTGAAAGATGGGAAAAAAAGGAGAATTACCTGTGTTTTGTCCTTCAAAAACTGTATATGCTTTGTTTTCAAAAAGTTTTTCACTTGACTTTCCAATTCTGATTTGGAGTGACTGTTAAGGCTGATATAGTGATATATATGATACGCCCCCCAAATAATTTACATGTGATCACACATATATATGTGATCTGGGTGACCCTGCAACAATGTCGACCTCTGATGGTTGGTTCTTCAATAGTAAGTTTAATAGTATATTTAGTGACAATTCTGAACTGCTAGGCAACTGAAAGGATGGGGATTCATTGTAGAAAGCAGAGTAAAAACTATAGAATCAAAGTCATAATATTAGCATGCCAATCTAAATAAGTTGCTGCAATTCGTGGTAAAAAAACGGGGACAAGATAACACAGATATAATAAAATGAATAGGCATTATTAGAAGCTCAACAACATCTACAAACACATATATATGCTCGTCCATTTTAAATTAAATTCAAGTGTATCCTCAGATATCATAAAGACGTCTAATAAAACATCTAAACAACTCAACCTTACCTTAATTTATAACTGGTCTTATCTTATTAGATGTTATAAGAATATGAATGCCATGTTTGATGTATCTTAAATTTACAGATTATAGATTATAACTTATAGATTATAGATTAACTTTTTTGATAAGCAGTTAACATGTTTGTTGTAGCTGTTGAAAAACAAAGAATAAGCAGTTGTGAATGTTTGTTAGAATAAGCTGTAAAATAACTTTTGCTGTATAATTGTAAAAAATACTCCTTCCATGTGTATAAGTTAAATTTAATTTCTCTTTGATAAAAGAATGTGGTTTTACTTATAAAATGATGATGACTCACTCATCATTCATTAACATTAAATAAAATATAAAAAATTTAATGAAATATTGGATTCCACATTAATTAAAAAAGTAGAACTCGAGAGACAAAAACATAGAACTTGATCTCTATTAATAAAAAAAACCACAACTAAAATATTCTAGCTGTAATCTAAATTTTATTTTATTAAAAAAAATTACAATCCAAAGTTTTAATCTTACATGAGTTAGTTTCAAAAAATATATCTTATATGAGTTATTTCAATTTTTTAGTAAATGAAAGGAATATTTAGAGAAGATGAAAAGATTTGTCCTTGTTAAATAAAGTGAATGATATTAAATGTTCAACAGATTTTTTAAACATTAATCCATAAGTTATAATCTGAAAAGCACATCTAACCCAATTTAGAGATTATGACTTTTTAAAGTTGTTTTTAGCTTAAATAAGTTTTAATAAGTTCAAACAAATATACAACAACCGTTTATTTTAAGCTAAAAGCTATAATATGTAACCTATAAGTTTTCACAAACATGTACGAAATCCGCACCTTCCGGAAAATCTAAACAAACTAGCCTTATTTGATTTCAATCTAATCTCTATATTTTTCGGATTCCCCATGTTTTATAAGTTTGGAATTAATTGTCCCCACTAACTTGCGCGTAGTGTTTCCTTGGTCACCACCACCACCACTGATTAATCAGGCAAAAGAGTTGTTTTGTTAGCTTTTCGATATGTACTGCAAATGCATTTGAATATTATTTGAGAATCTTTTCAAACGCAAAATCTGCCCAAACACATAAGTCTCCGCTAACCAGGTTTAATAGTCCAAACCGGACTATTCATGGAGGTCGAGCGAGCATCAAAAATCATGACAGTCAAGCCTAAAAACATCAAATTCACACTCATTGTAGAGGGAAGTTGCAATGGTTTGATTTTGGTGTGTCACTGCTATACTAATTGGCGCTTTGTCCTCAACCTGATAACTAGAACATCCATAAAGATTCCTGCGCAACCACTCCAATGTCGTCGTTTGGGGATAAACCTGTGTTTTGATTCCTTACGAGGAGAAGGATTCATGGTGTTCTTGGTGGGTTCATCAACAGAGTCAATCAATGGACTATGGATCATCTTACTTGGGCTGACGGAGCATGGCATTTTTGGTATATCCCTCCGGAGTAGTAAAATGATATTATCGGCAAGAGCATCCCTCGGGAGAACAGGAAATGTTTTTGATTTCGCTCGATGCGTCAAGCGAAAGGTTTACTCAGACTATGATGGTAGCGACGAATCTAGATGGATTGGATATATGGGTCTTACAATATCTATGTGGAGCTGGATGGAGGAAGAAACATAGCATCTCAAATTTGATTCCTTGAAGGGTCTCCTCCATAAGAAATTTGTAATGGTTTTCCAGTGCATGTGCGGGTGGTGCAATGGATGGCAAGCTTATGACATCGAACATGGCAGGGTATAAAGATTTCTGTTGATCTCTCGTGCTTTAAGATCACGCACACCAACAGCCTTGTCAGGTGGAACCCAGTATCATGAATAGATATAACTGGTTCAGTGTTTTTCTTGGCAAGCTTAGTTATTCATGGATACCATTAACCTGTTTTCATTCTGTTCTTATTCTGTTTCAAAGAATTGTTTCAGTGTTTGGGTTCTTTATCTTATATTGTTTCCAAAAATGTTGGATCTTTCTATGCATACTCCCAACAGAATTTTGTGTGTGATATTAGTGGTAAGTAAAAACTGTACCTTTAAATTTGCTATCAGAGCTGAAGAGATGGTGAGGGCGTGGAAAATATGCGCTAGAATTTGTAATTCCATGTATATTCAAGGCCATGAATAAATTATTCGAATGAAACACTTCTGAGCATTTTAGATTCTCTCACAATCAGTTCCTTGAATGTGCATCAATAAGTTTTCCATTAAAAAATGATGCCCAGTCTCATGTAGCTAGTGTACGGGATACAAACGGTGTTGCAAAAGGTGTTGCAAAATAGATTGAGTTCATCAACGCCTATCTATTTTATGAGATAGAAATCTTATTGATGAGATCAACGTGCCATCGGCCCAAAACTCGAATAACAATGGCTCACAAACCGGATAGCTCATCTGATGTGAATCTGGCCCGCCAAGCCCATCTATCCGACCAACTATTATCAAGTAAGTTATTAAAAATTAATTTATCAAATCATGGGCCATCAATGGTTGATTTCCTAAATCTTAACCATAGCAAGACTCCCAACAATATATATATTTTACCGGGATAATTAATAACTGATTCTTTAAAAATCAATTTATCAAATGATGGGTTAGCTGATTTCTTAAATCCTAATAATATATATTACAGATTTAAAATTATCAATAATTGAATTCCAAAACCTAACAATATATGTTAGATTAAATTTGGAAATCATTGATGGATTACCAAGAATCCTAATAATATTATATAAATCCTAATAATATATATTACATATTTAAAATTATCAATAATTGAATTGCTATCAAATTATCCTGTGTATTCTTATATATACCTATCAAATTAAAAACAGAGACCGTGGGACCTCCTAAACCTTTTGCCCCTCTTTGGGTAGCATAATTAATGGGAAATAAGGGGGAATAAGGGTGAATAAGCTCAAAAACTTGTCTGGTATAGCAATACCAGAATAAGTGAAAATCAGCTAATATTTGCATTCTATGTCCCTGTAGAGTTGTTTATTTTACCTAATCTATTTCATTGGTATAAGAGAGTCCACATATTAAATCAACTTTAATCACCTCTTATATATTTTTTTATCTATATCTTATTCACTTTTATTCTATCACGTTCGAGTTTCGAATGGAAAATATCTAAAAACACAATCAAACATAAAAAAAATATTTTACATTTTTATAAATAAGAATAATTATATATTCTCGAATATCTTATCTCAATACCTAATTTTGGGTGTGGGAACTCCAATTTTTATTCTGAATGAAAAACTGAAATCAGTGAAACGAAGTATAAAGCATTGGAATGATAATGATATAATTGGGGACATGCATTATTCCTTTCTTATATCAATTAATTTGTCAAAATAACATATATAATTTTAAACTAAATTAAAAAATTTGTCCTCGAATATTGTTTTCATAAAGACATAGACATCTAATCAAGAATCTAAACAACCCAACCTCATCTAAATTTGAACTATTCTTTACTAGATATTATAATATAAATGAAATCTGCTTCTTCTGGAAAAATCTCAACAAACTAGATTTTAATCTGTATTTTTCTTTATGGATGTTCTGTATTTTTCTGATTCTATGTATTATAAACTGAAATTAATTGTCCTCACCCTCTACATGCACGTCCTCTTTCCTTGGTCACCCCCACCACTGATTCAGGCACAAACATTGTTTTCTTATCTTTTCAATCTTTTTTTTTTTTTTTGACAAAACAAGAGGGATGCTGAAAATGAGTTTGAATCTGCATTTACGAATCGTTTCAAACACGGTTCAGATGTTGACACGGTTTTTCAAGAAGATGATGTACAAACTAACAATACCCTACCTGAAAAGAGAAGTGCAAGAGGAGGTCGACGAAGACGAATGTAATAATAGTCTCCTATCCAAACTCAATGAAGATGTCGTCGTCTACGAGATTATAAGCAGGCTCCCTGCAGAGGAGCTTCGTACGCTGCGCATCGTGTGCAAGCGATGGATGGACACAATCGATAACAACCCCGACTTCGCCTATCTAAACCTAGCCCGCTCCCAACCAGGTTTGGATAGTCCAGACCGGATTCGCAATATGTTAGAATATCTTTTTCATAGAGGTCGAGCAAGGATCAAAAATCATGACAGTCAAGCCTATAAACATCAATCCCACACCCTTTCATAGCAGGAAGTTGCAATGGTTTGATATTGGGGTGGAAGTGGTATACTAGTCAATACTTTGTCATCAACCTGACGACTAGAACATCCATAAAGATTCCTATGCCACCACCCCAATATTCTCTTCGGCCCTGTTTGGGTAGAGGGTTGAGGGAAGGAATAGGTGGGAATAGGCAAGGAATAGGGAAAAAAAAAGGTGTTTGTGTGAGGGGAATAAGGTGGTATTTGGATGTTGGAATAACAAATAATAAAGAGGTATAATAATCCTTCATTTTCTATGGAATTAGCCTATTCCAACAACAATCATAAGTGGGTCCCACTGTTATTATTCTTTTTTCATTTCAAATCACCTGTGAGGCCCACATGTCAAATCAACTTTTTACACTTTATTCACATTTTATTCTTCATCAACCAAACACATTCACTTTATTAGTACGTTTCCCAATCCCCCCGTATGGCATGAAGAATTAGGCCAGAATAAGGAAGAATACAGGAGAATAGTAAAAAAAAGTTGTTTGTTTTGACAGAATAAACCCCGATAATTATGTCTGGATAAGTTAGGATAAGGCCTAATAACTATTCTAAGGAAATGTTGGAATTGCTATCAGACCTTACATGCAAATGGATAAAAATACCCTTCTCTGTCATTTTAAAAAATTTATCTCACTTAACAGTCTCACACAGATTTCAAAAACTGTCACATCTATCAAATCAATCATATATTTCTCACACTATTCCCAGGGGTATAGTTGTCATTTAAAAAGTTATAAATTCTTATTCATCCCTTATCAACCATTTATCAGCACTTTATCCAAGATTAACTAAACAAAAAAAAAACATTTTTACGTTTTCCAATGAGAATAACAAAAAATGCAACCAAACAAAAAATTGCTTATTCAGTCTGAATTGCTATCTATCCTAGTATAGCTATCAGGAGCGAATAACTCAATGTCACACCCCATACGGGGGGAATGAGAATAATTTAAAACACAACCAAACAGAACATCACTTATTCTACTGATAAAGTCAACAATTCATAGAATAGGTATAAACCCCAGAATAGCTTATGTCTCTATCCAAACGGGCCTTTCGTTTGGGGATAAGCCTGGGTTTTGATTCTCGAGCTGGGGAATACAAGATCTTGTGGCACTTCTACAACTCAAAGTTGGAAGAACGAGAAGGATTCATTCTGTTCTTGGTGAGTTCGTCAACAAAATCATGGAGGATGATCGATTTTCCATTGGATGTCAATCAATGGACTATGGATCATCTCATCTGGGCCAACGGGGCATGGCATTTGCTGGTATATCCCTCTGGTGTACCAAAAGATTTGCATTCACAAGAGTATCCCTTGGGAGGACAAGAAATGTTTTTGATGTCGCTCGATGCATCAAGCGAAAGGTTTATTCAGACGTGTGCTCCTTTTTCTGGGACTGGCATATGGCCCAATTTAATGGAGCTTGAGGGTCGCCTGACAATGACAGTATCCACCGATCCAGAACAACTGGATATATGGGTCTTACAGGATCTATGTGGAGCTGGATGGAAGAAGAAACATAGCATCAAATTTGATTCCTTGGAGAGTCTTTCTACATCAGAGATTTCGATTGTCGTCGTTTCGAACCTGCGCTTTTAAATAATGATGTAATGGTCTTCCAGTGTCGATGTGGATGGTGCAATGGATGGCAAGCTTATGACATCGGACATGGCAGGGACACGCTATCGAGGGTTTACAGACGACTTCGCTTGGACTCTCCTACAAAATTCGCACACACCAACAGCCTTGTCAGGTGGAACCCGGTACCATGAATAGATAACTGGTTCATTTTTCTTTTTTTCTTTTTCTTTTTACTTTGCAAGCTTAGTTATGCATGGATAACATAGCCATGCTTTCGTTTCAGTGTTTTGGTTCTTTATATTATATTATTCCCACAGATTTTGTTTGAGTTGGAAAATGTTGATCTTTCTATACATACTCCCAACAGAATGAGTTTTGTGTGCGATGGTGGTGTTATATATGGTATCGTAGCTTTAAATTTGCTATGAGAGCTGAAACAATGGTGAGGAATTGGAAAATGTATGTGCTAAAATTGAATAGTGAAAATCAGAGACTAAATGGAATGAGTGAATACTCAAAGCATGTTTTGACATGCATCAGTTTGAAGCATTTTTGGTACTGACGAAGTGCTAAGCAGATGAACCCAGAACAATGAAATGGGATGAAGAATAAATAAATGAATAGATTGACTACGTTTGATAATTATGGATCACTAATGTAAGAGTAACTATGATTTAGATGATAAGAGCATAAATTGTAATCCATTACAACCACCACCCATCAACATATTTCTTCAAACATAATAGAATAAAACTATAGATCAGCATCTACATGTTCATGCATGGTACTGACTCTATACATGATTACGATATAAAACTGTACAAGATTAACAATGCTTGATATTCAATATTATTACAGATTAATGAACATATTATAGACTTTACATGTCCAGCTGATATAACGCTACTAGGTTGCAGAGGCGCTTACCGCCTGCTTAGTATAACAGACCCGATCCGCGGGGTTGGCCTTCAGTCCGGGCCTGATTTTGAGAAATGCAAGTGATTCACAAGCCTTGGGTGGATTGCCTTTGTAAGCCTTGCAAATATATGCTTTGAAATTCTCATAGTCCTATGAAACGAAAACAATGAAATGATATCATATCACTATATAAATTTCTGTGGTGGTAAAGACTGCAGGGTATTTATTCATTCATTCATTTTAGGGGAGGCAGATCTTTTCAAAACAAGGACTCAGTTAAACGAGTTCGCATGGGAGTGATCTAACACTATAGCTTTAAGAAGATTTTCAATGTAAGGGTAACATATTCACCATTTGGATGGCTGGACATGCGTGGTTGATATCGTGTATAATTTTTAACTCCAAAGTTACCTATTGTCACAGGAAGAGCAATTCTGCAGAGAAAATCTGAATTGTTCTCCGGAAATTCCTGATGATTATCAAGAAAACTGGATCTGGAGTAATGCAAGTTATCACCATTTTTTTTTTATTTTTAGGATTTTAGTTCTAAATAGTGAGATCACATGAATGTGGCAGCACCTGCTGGGTTCAACCAAGGTTGGATGAGTGAGATTTTGTTCTATGTAGGATCAACGGGTTTTGTTCAGATAGTCATCTTCATGTTGTAGAGTGGCTTAGACCAGCAGTGTTCAGTGGCATGGGTTCAAAAAGGACAGTTTGGGAAAGGCATCTTAGGCCGACCAAAAGAGACAAGCAAGGGACAAGAACTCCTTGAGATAATGGAAATCTTAAACCATATAAACCCCAAAAAAACAAGCATAATTAATATTTCAAAAACTCATGTTTACCAGAGTTCAAAAGGCCCACTCTTTCAAGTAAACTTTTCAATCTCTTGGTTATTTAAATATGTTTCCATGCTTATTGAAAGAACATATGCCTTAAGAAAAATAAATGTGTCAAGAGTTCGAGAACTAACATCATAAAGTGGCTGCCCATCCACTACCACCCAAGGAACATATGTATGTGGAGGTTGGAGAGCATTCGTTCTCGATGCATATTGGAGTTCAAGCTGCAAAATTTTATAATTTTCAATCATCAAACCGGGAAATTATCATAATTGAAAACAAATACAACGATCCAGCTATTTGGTTTACATCTTCAGCATGATCTACTAAAAACGCATAGGCAACATGACACATGGTTTGTCAGTAGCACAATGCAAAAAGGCAAAAACAAAGTGCCCAAATAATATTTATGATCCAGAACCAAGGCTTACTGCATATTGAATTCCATCCAAGGACATAAAACATGAGAACAAATCAATCATCCATTCCAGCCAATGAAGAAAGCTAAAGAAAAAGGCCAGAATATAAGACTAATAAGAACACCACAACCTCAGAATTTTGACCTGGATGGCCTCCATTAAGCCTATTGGACAAGCTGTTTGAAGACTTGAATGTCAAATATTCATTAGCCATACATGTCAACATGTGAAGTCATTGTAGTGCAGCATGATAATGCAATCATCCTGAGGACAATGTTGAGAATACTCATATAGAAAATCAATTTTTATTCTCAGAAAATCTGTTAATTCTTTTATACCTTCAAACACAAATATACCTCAGAAGATTTAATAAAAACTAACACACAAATTGCATGCAAGAAAAAACTTTGAACTAGAGAGGTTGCACCAAAATGTACTTCAGAGGACAGGGATTGCGGACATCAGTAGTATGATGGTTCTATGGAAATGGTAAAAAAGGAATAATTTTCCACATCCCCATTTTTATTATTTCAAGGATTTGATTTCTTCTCACAATTTCTAAGAAATCACATCATAGAAATTAATCATGTCCAAGGTCCATTGGCATTTTAAATATCACATCTGACCAAACTAGAATACACTTATTTATAAATACAAAGAATACACTTTGTATTATAAATATTGGAATTATACTTTTTGATAATTATCCTCAATTATTTACAAATATTGAACAAGAGTGCCATATAATAAATAGTGCCATATTTGGAGACACCCGGGTTAGTGTCATGTTCAGATAAAATTTTATTAAATAAAAAAAACATTCAAAGTAAATAGCATTGTTCTCAAGTGGCCACTTTTTTTTAAGAATACCCAAAATGCCCCTATTTTAAATTTACAAAAATTAGTATTCTCACTTTTTTATTTTTGCAAATTCTCGAAAATGCATGCCTTGTGAACACAAAATCCTTGTGTTTTAATTTAAAAAAATACCCCTGTTCATAAATGTCCTAAAATTTTTCTCAAGAAAAAAACACCCACAAACTATTTTTAATACAAAAAAAAAAACTTGTTTTAATTCAAAGAAATAAAATCCGACCCGACAAATTAAAATCTTTCAGCAAATTAGGTGTAGTATGACCCACACGGCCACACCATAGATTTTTCTTCATTAGATTTTTTTATCTCAATACAAATATTGAAAATAAGTATGCACGATATTACCACTCGATTACGTAGACTGTAGACATATAAACTTCAACAATTGGGGGTAATAATATTGGTAAAATCATACTGATGGCAATGGTCTTTACCTAAACAGATATTGACATGACTATGTGACAAACTAAAACCACTTCCTATCAGTCGCAAAGGTACAATGGCTATATCTACATAAACAAATTTACTTATTTCACTCAACGAGTAGAATTCTTCTCTCTCTCATTGATCATTCATGTAGAAAAACAATTGAAATTAAAGTAACAGCATTACCTGTTTCCCACGTCCATTGTTATAACAATTCAATACAGCTTGTGAATCCAAACCAGTGGCCTGGAAACAACTTTCCCAATCAGAATACTTGCGTTCCACAACCAAGCGCTCAACGCAATAGATAAATTGGAAGTGCGTGGCCTACAACACAATACCAAGCAAAGGTTTAAGCATATATGAATAGAAGATCCGGATTACCCCATTATTCTTATCTATACTGCATGTGAATCACGTTAGCTCAACAAGAATTAACTAAAAATATATAAAGTTTCAAAATAAATTAAACTTACATGAATTTTGAACTAAATGAACTATCACGATGGGGTCCTTTCTTAGTTAGGAAACCAACTAATGGCGATCTTTTCAAACAAGATCCAAGATAGGAATCTAGGACATATCTATTTAGCTAATTTTTTAACAAACAGGGAAAATGATTCATCTTAATTCTAGAACTCTTTCAAGGGAATGAACCAAATGCAATTTCTTTCAGTGGCGCATAAGGGTGCATGCGTACATTTTGAGTGACTGATTAACCAGTTCATATATAAAAATAAGTGCCAAATTATTTCAACTTATAATAATCAAATTTAAGAGAAAATACCATCTTTGACTAAATATAAGAAATCTACTAACCCATTGACAGTAGGAAGATTAATTTTTGTTAATAAGCTTCCGAACTAGTACATCATAATTAACTGGAGAAACTATCCTCGACTGCAAATGCCAAAAGATTAAATACTACATTAATCCTACACCATGTGTATGTGTGTGTTATGAAACAATAACACATAAACACAGATAAGAATTATTGAAACTTTTTGTATTACCAAATCGGGCCAAGTGTCGATAGCACAAGCTTCCACCGTATTGAGCAAGCACTCATAGGGACCATGCTGCATAGACACAACACGAGCAATCAGGTCCATTGAAGATACTCATCATCATACAAATGAAATCAGTTCAGATGATTGAAACCAAAAACATTAGGATGAGTTCAAGAAAAGACTCGATATGCCCCATTTAGGTACAGGAATAGGGGGGAATTGGATGAAATATAGTAGAATAAGCCCAAAAACCTATTTGTTTAGGAATATGTAGGTATAGCTATACCAGAATAAGTGATAATAAACTGACATAGTGACATGTCACCCTATTGTGTTATTTCTCAAATGTCAAAAGAACATGTCATTACTTCGTATAAATTAGAGGTTCATGTATCAAATCATTTTTTTCACCTTTTATAAGTTCTTATCCACATCTTATTAACATTTTATCCACAATTTATCTATGGCCAACTAAATAACAAAAAACTTCATTATTATGATTACTAACTATAATAATTAAAACACAACCAATAAAAAAAGCACTCCTTATTTATACTTAAACGATTATCTATCTCAAAATAGCTTATCTTGCTAACCAAACAGGGCTTCAAAAATAACCTTTTAAGAGTAGTTAGTGATTATTCCCAAAATACACCTCCGCCATGTCTCTCCCACACGACCCCCAATTCAGACCAGACAACCCCACCAGAGCAACCACAACAGGCATCAAATGACAAAAAAGCCCCGGAATCGAAGGTCGGAGGACCCCCGATTGCTGAGGGTGTTTCGACAATTACAGAGGTCGGCGGAGGAGGAGGAGATCACCTGGCAGGCGATTGTGCCGTTGGAGTCGACGATCCGGGCGTTGCCATAGGGGACGAGTTCGAGATCGACGACGGAGATGAGACCGTCGTCGAAGATCTTCGGGAGGTACTTCACCATGAATCTGGAGCAGTAGGGGCAGAGCGTCTCGTAATAGAGTGATAGACGCACCTTCCGAGGCGGAGACGATGGAGCGGCCTCGATCGACGGTGGGGAGGGGAAGGAGAGAGAGACGGCGAACGCGAGGAGGAGGAGGTGGAGCGGACGAAGTGAAGACTCCATTGAGTGGTCGATCGATCGAGAGAGAGAATTTGGGGGGGGGGGGGGGAGGGGGTTGAAGACTTTCGACCATCATCGTCCACGCGGAGGGATTTCGATCGTTAAATTATGAGAATGCCCGTTAAATTATGAGAATGCCCCTGACAAAACCAAATATTACTTGCCAATTTTTTTCACTTTCGGGTTCGGGGAATTGGGGCGGGGAATATGTTTTTTTTGGACCGAAGCAAAGAATCTATTTTCAGGTTAAAAGGAATTTTTTTTATATAGTTTATTACACATGATAATTTCATATAAGTCCCATGTTATGGTGGACTGATTTACAATTTTGTGTAATTTTTATTGTTAAAATAATTTCATTTAAATTATTTTTGGAATGAATGGTAGACGTTCCATCTAGAATAGTTTAATATATTATACATATAATTTTTAATTCTACGTCTGAGATAGGCTGGACAAATATGAAGTTGATGATAAACAAACATCATCCAATATAAAACAATGTGGTTAAAAATTTACGATGTAAAACTCGAGATGGGATAGGTAAATTATGTAGTAAAAATTTATATAAATGAATTGGATTCGATTACAAAACCAGATTCCAACTTGATCAGTGTTAATTTCTAAAGACAAACACCTTAAACAATTTCTACAGCTTCGAATTTTTTTTTATCTTAAACCAAGATACCCACTTTAACTTACCCAGCTATATGATAAGGGACATTACCCCATTCTGGGAGTCTCCTAGGTTAATCCTTATAGTGAGAGCAAGATGGAATGCTCTAAAATTTAGTAGGCACAAATTTGCTGGCTCTAAACCCATAATATATTCTGGGCTCATGTTGATCTATTTTTTTAGCACCTAATACTAATATTCCGTCTAAAAACTTTTATTTATCAACTAATCTATAATACTACTATATATAAAGCAGTACGAAGGCGACAAAATTTCGCCAACGGGGTAGTTTGGTAAATTCTCACCGGTCATTAATGCATTTCATCGATCATTCATGCATTCATCTGATTGACTGATTTGCACACTTTTTATTTATTTATTTATTGGGTTATTACACGTGTTGAACGCTGGGATTGAGAGGACTGATGATATGAAAGTATTCATTATACAGATCAATTTTTTTAAGTATTGTTTTTTTATTTGAAACTGTTAATTTATTTTTTTTGAATTTCTTACATAGATTTTTTCATACCCAATTTTTAATTTCATATCTGTTGATAAAAAATTATTGAAAGATATATTCATATTAACAAGATATATATTTTGATAAAAAAATTTCATATTTTTTATAAATGGGTAATTATATAATTCATTATCCGAGCATATGCTTCAATAGATGAGGTATATAATTTTTAACAACATATATCTCATTAGATATGATACATAATTTTGTAAAACTTTCATATTTTTTGTAAAAATATTTAACTCATTAGATAATGTATATGATTTAAAAAAAAAAATCGAAACACGTGTAGACCGAAATTTGGGGTGGAAAAAGCTATACGTAACATTATCCATTTTTTTATTCTATAATAATTTTGCATATTTGTGGTTGTGACTTTTGAGTTTGGTTCATAATCAAATTTTTAAGTATTTGGTTTTGATGTAGTTTCATACTTATAGTTATTTCATTATATCCTTGTCATATATAAAATTTATAATTTGTGGCTTTGATGATTCTTCTTGCTTTGCTTTGCAATTACATGGAAATTAATAGAAAGATCACCACAAAACAACGTTAATGACACTTAGCAGTCATTTTGCTTGCTAGCTATTTTGATATAGCTTTTTGTGTAAAGATTTATGAAGTTAAATCCATACTATTTATTAGATTGTTAGATGTTATAAATTTCATTAAAAAAATTGTTATTTAATAAAAATATATCCAAAGTATAATAAATAACACGCATAAGTGCGTGTACACATGACTAGTACTTAAAAAATGGCTTATTACATATATATACCCCTCTCAAAAATATAATTTAAGAGGGGTATATATACAAAAAAACCCCTTAAAAAATTATTCATACAAATAAATGATTTCTAAAGGGTTTCGGTGCAATTACAACATTTGCGGCCGGCCCGGCCGGAACTTGTCCAGAACCGTAACGGGTCACCATTCATTAACCTTCTCCGCGGCTCATCTTACCCACTCCTCCCTCCTCACACACACTCTCTCTACTTTATCTCCACCTCCTCCAACCTCTCCATCTCCACCTCCACCTCCAAAAAACCCTAATTTAGGGTTTCTCAAAACCCCTTTCAATGGCCTCCTTCAACCTCAACTGGTTCCCCGTTCCCCCCAAACCCAACTTCGCCTTCATCAACGGCCGAAACCTACTCAAATACCCCAAGCAGAAGAAAACCCTGACGAGTTCTGATGACGACGATCCCTCCAAGCCCGGAAAGTATTCGCAGATGCTCGAGCAGTTCTTCTGGGAGTGCTCGGCCCGCCCCGACTATCGCCACACGCCGGAAGTGGAGAAGGTCCTCGCCGGCGAGTCAATCTTCGAAGAGAAGCCAAACCCTACCCCTGACGAGGTCGAGGAGAACAAACATTGGTGGGACGATTTTGCGAGTAACCCCGTCGTGAAGTTCCTAAGCCGGGCGGAGGAGATCGACGACAAGATCAATGAATTGGAGCTGGAGGAGAACAAGTTTCCTTACAAGAAGGAGGACCGGAAGCTCTGGAAGGAGATCCCTCTCGTGCCTGGGCTTGACGGGCGGCCGATGCCGAGGAAGGCAATAAGGAAGAAGGCGGAGGCGGATGCGAAGTTCTGGGACTTTGCGAGGCAGTTCTTCTTCGGGTTGTGGGGGTTTCAGCAGCGGCCGTACCCATCGGGGAGGCCCACTGATGTCGCACAGGCGATTGGGTATAAGCGGCTTGAGAGGCGGTACTATGATTGTGAGTATAGAGTCTTGTTTCTTTGCTGTTTTTTTTTAATGTGCATTTTGATTTATATGACTATCACTTAAAGTTGTTTAGAGACCTGAAAATGCGTGTTGGATGCACTTAATTAATGGGTATGTTTGGAATTGTCTTTCATGATAGAGAAATGTGTTGCTGGGGGTTGCATTGTGTTGATGCAATGAAGCCTCCTAGGGTTTGATCTACGCACCTGTAGAACAATGACGAAAACAAATCCAAACCAAAAGCATAGAGCAAAGTGTATATTCATGTGGTTTGCAATTTTCCTACGTTTATGGAGGAGGAGAATCGATTCACTATATCTAGTAATCTGACAAATTTGGAATTCAAGTGTAGTCCAGGAAGGGGGGACATTCTGAATTCGGAATTGAAATTTGCCAAAAGTCTGGGACAAATTTTAAAAATGTACCCTTTGGTTGATTAGGAACCATTCAGTGTTCCAGGGGAGCATACACTATGCCGAGAATATTTGGGATTCTTTGTTAGGTTTGTTGCAGGGTGGGGTGTTTCCTTTGTGGGTGCATGGTTGGACATTCTCGTGAATGGAAGGTTTCTGGTGCTCGAGCAGTTCGTTGTGTTTTTGTATGTGTGGCTGTCGATCACATCTGATGTAGAGCTCTCTTCTATGAAGGGTGTGACGCATGGGTGGATGGTGTTTTGTTGTGTCTGTAATTTCCCTTTTGGACATCCTCCCCGATGAATATAATTGAGGGCAAAAGCCTATCATTTACTCAAAAAATAAAAAATGTAATAAATGCAAAGATAATTTTAAAGTCTGTGTGTGTGTATGTGAATATGTATTTGGATGAATTTGGCAAAAATTGGAATAGTTCACAAATAATTCATGAATAATATGCAAAAAAATTTAAATTCAAATTTAATACTTTAAGTTATCCAAAGGACTTAGAATTCACGAATCATACACTAATTTTTTTAAGTACTACTCAAAATTTGTCACTATGTTTTTTTGTGTGATTTCTTTTTTTGGGTAGCAGGGATCATAATTTAATGAGAATACTGGGTGTGCCCAGTTGCATTGAATGTTTGTGTTGTGTATTGCATTCTATGGTTGTCTGATCTTTTTTATGTGATTATATATGATTTACTTTTTCTTCTTATTGTTTCTTTATTTGTGGTGGTCCTGTGGATCTTTTAGTATTCCTTTGCTAATTTGATTCATCTATATGTTATTTATTTTGTCTAATGGTTCAGATATTATGAGGGATGGTAGTTGGTACTATAAGGATCGGTTGGGCCGCTCAAGGGGGCCATGCGAGCTTATAACACTTAAATCTGCCTGGGGAGCTGGTATTATTGATACAAACACTTTTGTTTGGGGGGATGATATGGATGAATGGGCACCTATTGGCATGGTTTATGGTTTACAGAAAGCAATTGCCACCTGGGAAGGTTTGTATTTTTTGACTTTATTATTTCTTTGAAATTTAGAACTTTATCTTTTGTTACTAAGGTTGCATGCAGATTGGCATATGATTGGAATTTATAGCATAACAGGATTTTATGTTAATGATGTTCATGGTGCATGCAGCTGTGCTATCTAGCTTTGTGCTACACTGTGCTATTTGTTTACATCATTTTTTTTTATGAGATTCATAATTTTACAATTTGGGAACTCTCTCAAACTACAATTTTTTCCACCATTGATTTTGGAACGCTTATGTGCAAATACTCGCAAGCCACCATGGACATGTACATAGAAAGTCATGCGTCTTATATCGTGCATCTTCCATTTGAAATCTTAGTTTATGATGAATGTTCAATTTCTTACAGTTAGGTTGGGTGCGGCTGCAACAGCTCTCATCCACAAGTTGCAGAAGGGTATACCTCCCTCGGTTCCTCTCAAGGGCCTTGAGAAGAAGTCTTACAAACAACTTCAACAAGAAGCAATTGAGAGCAAGAGGCGTGACTTGGCTGTCCTAGAGGCAAATGATGGTATTTGGCCTGGTGTGAAGATTCCTAGTCATGCACTATTCCTCTGGGCCAGTGGATCTGAGCTAACCACAATCCTGGAAGCAGATCACATGCCCAATAAATACATTCCAAAGGAACTAAGGTAGAATCGGACAATTATGCTTCTTCTGGCAATCAGTGACGTTTTGATGACTTGTCTGGTTCATTACATCAGCTCATTCATTGCACTTCTAGTTTCTCAATTTACAATCTTGGGCATGATACATCGTAGCTTATTTAATTTATGAATATTCTTTGATATTAGCTTGGACATGACACATTGTAGTGCTCCCATCTAGCTCATTTGAGGAAGTGGTGAAGGATAAGGTGTTTTCTTGCCTTTTCTTCTAGTCCTTGATATATATCCCTATGTTCAAGGAGCTTTCATTATATATATATGAAGCTCCAACTTTCTTCTCAAAAAAGAAATAATGTTAGGTTTGCGTGCTTTCAACTTGGAACTCATGTGTTGGATGCATATATGAAGGCCTTTCACCTTGACACTTCCATTTGAAAGACAACCACTTGAAGGTGTTGGGAACTAACTAATTTTCTGCCCATTATTCTTACTCACCTAGAGTTATACTGTATGTTATAAATCAATCTTTGTCATCATTGGACCATAAGAGATGTCTAATTTGTACTGGTCTGACACTGATGGTTATATCGATATCTTGATGTATTCCGCTTTCATTTTTTATATGAGAAATTATTTAAATTGAGTAACTTTGATGTGGCTTCTAGTATGGTTGAATGCTTAATTGAGAAAAATAGGCTAACAATGTTGCATGACAGGTATCGTTTGGCGGAAATCATCCCTGGGTTAAGGCCATGGGAGGTTTTAAGCATAGAACAGGCAATGGATCGAATAACATATGGTGGGGAGTGGTACCGTGAGCCACTTGGTTCTTACACAACAGGTCCCCCCTATATCAATAATTGGAACAAGGATGTTCAGGTAGCTTTAGCTTCCTTCTGCCACCACTTTAATCATTAGATTTATATTTTTTTTTGTGTTTTTTTCTATAGTTAAAAAGTTACAAGCTAAACATAACTGATTCTTCTCTATTTTTATGTAATTTTTTTGACAATTTTGTTAGGTCTTTCTTTTTTCCAATATATCCATATGGTGACTTCTGTCATACTGAGAATGGAATACAAATCCTACTAAATATTACCCCATAACATTGATTTTGGGGGACAATTTGGAAGAAAGTGGTTGGTACATAACAATGTGATGAATATTATATGATATTGAAATTTTTTGAGAAATCAATGTCTAGCAGCTTAAACTTCATAAGGGAGCAAAGAACTCCCGTAGACATTGATGTACTGGGGCTTTCAATTACTAATTGATGCAGAGATATTCCATGTTGCATCTGTCATGCAAATTCTTCCAATACCATGCCTTTTCATAGGCTCTGGCTCATTGACACTGAACCATATTGTAAATTTAAATTGAGATGGCCTATAATAAATATCTCTAGTTTGGTTTCTCATTTTTCCATCAAGATATCTGTATCATTTCATTAACTGTCAACTTTGAGCAGAAAACATTGTGGTCACATCATCACTGTTTTGTTGTTGTGTTTGGATATATGAGTAGTGGATGGATCATGGTTTGCAAAAATTCAATTTTTTTTAAAAGGTGATAGAAATCAGTGTCTGGTAGGATCTATATGCACTTGGATATGGTGAAGTGTGAACAGAAACATGTATCATTACTAACACCGTGTTTGAATTCTTTTCTTAATTATATGGTTAGTGCTCTCAGGTTTACCAATGCCGGAGCCATCAAGGAGATACTATCTGATAAGAAGAATCATACATCTTATTATGATGAATTGCAAAAAAAAAAAAAAAAAAGGAAGAAAAAAAAAGAAGCTAAATAATTAAATTTACATTAGTACTTATTAGTGTATATGAACTATATTTTCTTAAGATACTTTCCTTTGCAAAGCTTGCTACTTTTTATCTTTGAACATTGTACATGTGTAGTGCTTGTGCTTCCAAGATATTTAAGTACTTCTCTTGTTTAATTTATTAAGCTTTTATAATTTAGTCATGAATATAGTGATTGATAGGGAAATGGTATCCGAGCTACCTGTAAATTTCAACTGAGTGCGTATTCTTCACTCCTGAACTTTGAAGCACTGTAGAAAGATTACAAGTATCTTGTTGCATGACTAATCATATATGTTGAATCCATACCATTATCGACAATGTTATTGATTTATATGATTTATGCACTTGTTTTTATTATTATATAGCACATATTTCAAGTGAAGATCGTGAAACTTGACATCAAGGCAATTGTGTAGTTTTTTAGAAGTGTTTTCTACACACATGGCAGCAGTCGCACCTATATTCAAATTTCAAATTTGTTACTGATGTTATTCTCCCCATGTCCACCTTTTTTTGAGTTTGCTAATCAAGTTTCGATCCTGAAAATGTTGATAGAGGTTTTTATTTGTTTTCAGAGGATGTATACGATCTTCACCAACTTGAGTTTCAGAGTATACAAGAAGATGCAACGTACTATTCCCGGTTTTGATGAAATCATGGAAAAAGTGGCGGAACAAAATGAGGCAAGGTTGGAACGACGAAGGGAAAAGAGGGCCGCACAGAAAAAGGCGGAGGCAGAGGGTATTATGTACGGGAGGCGCCCACCTCCTCTATAGCATCAGTGCATTTCAGCAAACATGACAGGTGATAAAAGGCATGACCCTTTCTCCTAAAAAATCACTTGCTGCATTTTCATCTTGTTGGTCGGTCGGTTCTAAATGTTTGCTGGGCTTGTAGATGTATCACCATCTCTTTGGAGAAATCAAGAAATCCATCAACATCGATTGTGTCGAATCAATGAAGCAGGACGACGATACCATGAAGCATAGAGAAGATTGTGGAATGAGATTCCCATCGTGATATAATTTTTTGGCACTGGGAGCCTTTTAGTTTGTGTAGCCAGAGGGCTGAGCAGGTTTGTATTTAGATAGAAACTTTACTGTTAATTGAACAGTGGCAATCAGTGTAGAGATTTTGGCAACATCATATTTGAATTTTATTAAATTGAAACAGGGTGGTCTTTTTTGGGTTAATCAATATGCATTGAGGGTGGTCGGGTTGGATTCTAGTTGACCTCTTCGGCCTAGTTTGATAAATGTTGGATTCTAGTTGACCTCTTCGGCCTAGTTTGATAAATAGATAATTTTTTTGGATAAGTTAGTATAATTTATGGGATAAGAAAAATCACTATTTTTATTTAGATTTGCATTTGGTAATGCATTTTGTTATCTCTATTTTTTTGTGTTTTTATTCTCAATCTTGCATTTGGATCAAATATGCGATAATTTTAATTTTTTTTAAAATAACAAATCTACCTTTTTATTAATGAGGTATTAATATTGCTTAGTGAAACACATTCTTTCTTTTTTGGGTTTTTTTAGGATAAAGTCTGTTCCATCTTTTATCCAGAACAAATTATTTCATTTTTTATCTTAAAATGTGGATAATTGTCTATGTTTTATCCCCCTTTTGTTTTATGTTATATGGGATAATAAGTTATTTAACTTAATTTTTTTTTATCCCAACCTCTTATCCCCATGTCAAACTAGACCTTCTAGTTTGAGGCTTATTAGATTAAGGGTGCGTTTGGTTACGTGATTGCAAAATTGATTCTGCAGGAATCTGTGATTGTAAAACTGATTCTACAGGAAGCTCACTTTCTCAGCTTTTTGAAATCGTAGCTTTTAGACACTATTTGTCTGCAATCGCTGGATTTAAAACTGCGATTACAAAACTGTTTGGTTGCACGATTGTAAACGCAGCTTTCTACAATTACAAACGTTGTGCACTCACGCAATCAAACGCACTCTAAGTTGAATTTGGGCTGACCTCTTCAAGTTCAGGTAGATTGGATTCAAGTTGAGCTCCAATCCTAATCAAATCTATGTGAGTTGCTGCCCTAAAAAGCAATGCAGATAGCAGTATAAAATATGAGTGGTATGTGGACGGCCTCAAAAAACAATGAATGAACCAACAACTCTGATATTAGGGGTCTGTAATTCAAAGAGTTCTGAATTATGGATTCCGTGCCTCACAATAGTAAATTTGGTGGTCACTAAATGCCAACTGTCCAGGAAATCTGACAACGTGAATGGAGAATATTTTGAATGCGTTTAGGATTATTTGGAGGTGGGTATAACATAGAATGATTTTAGGTCCGTTTGGTTCGTGTCATTTTTTTGGATGGAATTACTTTATCAGGAATTAGTTTACCAAGAATTAAAATCCAAGGCTTTCTGATTTCATCAGACTGTTTGGTTCATTAGTGGATTTTTCTAAATAATCATTTTCAAGTGTTTGGTTCATACATGAAAAATGATAAGGAATTTGATTTAAATGTCTAAAATACCCTTACTATTATATATATACTTGAAAATTTTATTTCTTTATCTATATCACAAAAATAAATTTTTTTATATAAATAATTAATGAATGCAAATAAATAAAATAACCAATTATGTAATTAAACATATAATAATAGTAATTTTTCTAAATCAGTTGAGTATTATAAACTCCTCTAAAAACTAAATAATCAATTTTATTAGTTAGGATTAAGAGGCATTGCTTTAGGCCTAAACCCACATCACACATCACATATTATACAAATTATAATAATATCTAAACCCATCTACAAAAATAAAACTAAAATTAAAAATATAAATTAATATCTAATGCACAGTTTAGATTTTTCATATCACATATAAAAATCATAACAAATTTTTTTAGTTAAAAAATCAAAATAACTATATAAACCAATTATATGGTTGGTGAAAAAAAGAGGCTATTTATTTTAAAAATGATATACATAGTAATTTAATTAATTTGTAAATGGTATAATAGTAATCTAATTTAGGATTCTCTGTGGAATTTGAGATTACCACCATAAACGGTGGGAATGTGATTCCACCATATTTTTTCACATGGCTGGATTTTAATTCCACTGGGGCCCACAATTACCATCAAAATTACCACCAACCAAATACTAAATTTTATACACTTTCCTGATAATGTCACATAGAATCAAATCCCATCCCTGATTACCACGAACCAAACGGGGTCTTAATGTTTTTTGAAAGTGTATTCCGTAACGATTTTGTGTTTTTAATGGTGCGGGTTCATTAAAAAAATTGGAAAGGTAACACATCTTGTTTTTTTTTTTTTTTAAATATTACATGTTATCTAATAAATCTATATTTTATAAAAATATTAATGATTCATTTATAAAAAAAAAAAATGAAAAAATGTCAACTAAAATATAAAACTATCGGTACATAAGACTGTAGGTAGGTGAAGCTGTAATTAGGATTATGTACATGAGCTGTCAAAAAAAGGTCGAAAAAATCACACTCGTACTTGAACCCAAAACAAATTTTATGGAATGATAATTTTTTTTATTTGATGGAATGATAGACATGACCTTAATATTATAAATAAAGAAATGGCAATTAGTACTTTTAGCCTGAAATTTAAAAAATTACAAAAATAGCCCTGTCTGTTGAATATTAGCAAAAACTAAGTCCCGATGAGAGATTATACTGAAAACAGATTATATATAATCCGTCTCCGGTGTTTCTTTTTTTAAAAAATCGAGATCTCAAGAGAGGAAAAATGCACAGGAGACGGCATGTATATATGCCGTTTTTAGGAAACGGCATATATACCGTCACTTGTGTATTTTCTTCTCCTGGGATCTCGATTTTCTTAAAAAAATACACTTACAGGAGACGGCATGTATATATACCATCTCCAATTTATAAGTTTAACATTGAATGTTTGTTTTATATTGAATCGAGCTCCATTTGCACAGACGGTGGAGAATGTCTTTGCTTTGTCATTTCTTGTAAAAGATGGTCGTGTTGAAATTAAAGTTGAGGATGTAGACATCATAGCCATACAGTATATGGACGGCCGAGATCAAATAGAACGAAAAGAAGAAAATTGATCGATCGGAGCACCATGACTTCAAACGGCTATAACTTTTGAACCGTAAATCAAAATCGCTATTATAATATGTCCACACGTTCGTATCGACGAGCCCTACATGAATAGTTGCTACGCCACTACGTCATTTTTCGGAGCTGAAATCGTCTTGGAGGTCAAATCAACGGTTAAAAATTATTTTTACTATTTTTAGGTTGTTTTGAGTTTGTTAGGAGCCTACGAATTCGTTACTTAGATCGAATTAGTTCCGTACATGAATAATGAGTAGTTGATAATTCACTAGAAAATGATCCAGTCTTTGAAAAATGTTCACCCAGAAAATTGAGAAGGCTTAACTACTAAATCAGTTATGTAATGAAATATAGTGATTGAACATATATGAAAATTATATATGAATTTTTGTTAAGTTGTTAAAGCAGGATTTATAATGTATTGAAACAAAAAAGAAAAAAAAATCCAAATTAGAGACGGCATGTATATATGCCGTTTTGAGGAGACGGCATATATACATGCCATCTCCTGTCCATTTTTCCCTCTTGGGATCTCATTTTTTTTAAAAATTAAACACTGGAGACGGCATGTATAGATGCCGTCTCCTGTAGAATATTTCACCAGGGCTAGTTTTTGTTAATATTCGATGGATGGGAGCTATTTTTACAAATCAATTTTCAAGGATTAAAAGTGTTAATTACTAAGGAAAATTTGCGTAAAGTCGAATAAAACAAACAAAATATCTGGTAGATGAGAGATCAACTAAAGCAAACAGCAATACAAATAGGCAACCCCTTATTAAGCCTGTCAACGGACCGGAACGGAGCGGAATGGTCAATCCGTTCCGTATCCGAAATTTTTTTTATATCCGTATCCGTATCTGTATCCGACGAATTTAAAAAGCGTATCCGTGTCCGATCCGTATCCGTATCCGACGGATTCGGATAATTATCCGAAATATCCGAAATAAATAAATAAATAATTAAATATAACAAATTTTTATTTAAAGTTTAAAAATTGACTTAAAATTAAAAATCACAAACACAAGTCCTAACTTTACAACTATTAGAAAGAATAAATAAATAATTAAACATAACAATTTTCATTTAAAGTTCAAAAATTGACTTAAAATTAAAAATTCACAAACAGTCCTAATTTTACAACTATTTAGAAAGAATGTGAGCCACTTACAAATCCAATGGTAGATATTAAATACTAATATTAATATTTTTTTAATGCCACGGATACGGATATTTTTCGGATCGGATAGGGGTATATCCGTATCCGATCCGAAAATTTTCGGATACGGATTATTTTTTCGGATACGGATACGGATTTTTCGGATATCGGATATTTTTTGCATTTTCGGATACGGATTCGGATCGGATGCGGATATTTTTTCGGATAATTGACAGGCTTACCCCTTATTACAAAATTCCTCCTTGACAAAAATATGTCGTTACCCCTTATTACAAAATTCCTCCTTCACAGAAATATGACGTGTCCCACCCAACACATGCAATACCCCCAATTTCACGATAACTACCCACGCAGTACATTTTTTTTTTGAACCACGAATAACGTCTTTTATTTCACACGTGATTTTTAAATTGTTTGAAATCTATATATCTTTGATTTTTTTCAAAAGTTCATATAACTTTTTAAAAACACATCTATGTAAATTTAAATACCCCATAAATTAAATGAGGAATATTATGTTCGATTAAATTTCAGTTGATAGATGAAGAATATTATGTTTGATTAACTTTAACTAAAACACAGTATATCAAAACACCCTTACAATATATTAAAAATATAAAAAATCATATGTAAATAACAATTTTACTCATCTTGATAAGATTTTATAATATATTCGAATGGGTAAAATCATATTTTATAGATACGATTTTTTATATTTTTAATATATGGTAAAGTATGTATTTTTAATCAGAATTATTTAAATAAAATATTCATATATATCAAACAAAAAAAAATTTAACTCCAAGAAACTATTTTTATTTACATAAAAATTCATCAACCGACGTTTAACTCAAAGATTTTGTCTTTCTTGGACAAAAAAAAAAAAACCAAGCAAACAATCCAGATGCAACAGATGACTCACTGAATTCGCTGAAGAAGCAAAAAAACACACACCTTCAGCGGAGATGGAGGACTCGTCGAGGTCCACCGGACGAACGGTCTGCGTGACGGGAGCGAGCGGGTTCATCGGATCATGGGTCGTCCGTCTCCTCCTCGACCGCGGCTACTCCGTCAACGCCTCCGTCCAAAACCTCCGTAGACATCCCAAACCCTTCTTCCTCCTTCACTGTCTTTTTTTGCGAAAACCCCCCTCCTAATAAATTTCTTTTCTTTGTTTCCCCTCCCAAAATGCAGAGGACCCGAGAGAGACGGATCACCTGAAATCCATGGACGGCGCGGAGTCCTCCCGCCTCCGCCTCTTCCAGATCGACCTCCTCGACTACGACTCCATCTCCCGCGCCGTCCGAGGCGCCGATGGCGTCATCCACGTCGCTTCCCCCTGCATCGTCGACCGCGTCTCGGATCCCGAGGTAACCCTGTCAATTATAAAAAAAAAAAACCCCGAGAAATCTAATATTCAAATATCTGGAATGTGGCTTAGTGTATCCGATCTGAAAAATATCTGAATCTCATATACATTGTAAAATTATATATGTTTGCATTATTTATTGCTCATAATTGTTATCTGTATGATTAATTACAATCATAATGTTTTGTATAACTATTGTATTTTTTATGCATGATATTTAGAGGAGTATTTTTTTTTTCAAATCTCAATTTTAATTCTTATATCTTTTTAATATTTGACCTTGAAATATTTGGAATGCGAATATGGATATTAGTGTATCCGACTTGAAAAATATCTGAATTTGATATATATTGTAAAAAATTATATATGTTTGTATTATTTACTGTTCATAATTGTTATCCTATATGATTAATTACAATAGTAATGTTTTGTATAACTATTGTATTTTGTATGTATGATATTTAGAAGACTAAAAAATGGTTTTCAAAAATCCATTTTAATTCATATATCTCTTTAATATATCACTTGATTACCAAATTAACATATCAATTATCCAAAAAATTTGAATCCAAAAATTAATATCTGAATCTGAATTATTAGGATAGGGTATGTTATCAACGTATCCGATCCGTTGATAGGCTTATCTGAAGGTCCGTCCCCCTTCCCCTAATCGGATGGCCTTCGTTTCATCTGCCTTTGATTGGTTATTTGGTTTTTTTAATGTAGAGGGAGCTGTTGAAGCCAGCGGTGGAGGGCACGGTTAATGTGCTACGCGCGGCAAAGGAGGGTGGGGTGAGGAGGGTGGTGGTGACGTCATCCATCTCCGCCATCGTCCCAAGCCCAGGGTGGCCGGCGGATGTCGTCAAGGGGGAGGAGTGCTGGACCGACGTTGACTTCTGCAAGGACAATGAGGTGATTCTGTCGCCCAATGATTATTGATTCCATCGGGCCGTTCCAGTTTGATTTATGTAGTTATTAGTACAATTCGATTCATGGGTTGTTCAGTTCAATGCAAAAGGCTTCATTTTGATGTCACATATGTTTTAGTTTGATTTATGGGTTGTTCAGTTCAATGCAAAAGGCTTCATTTTGATGTCACATATGTTTTAGTTTGATTTTTGGGTAGTTCAGTTCGAGTCATGAATTCAATTCAATTCAATACAAAATGTTTTTTACTTTGGATCCTCTATTGATTGATTTGAAATTAAGTTTTGAGTTTTTGTTTGCTTTTGATGTGAAATAGATATGGTACCCGGCTTCTAAAACACTGGCAGAGAGAGCTGCGTGGGAGTTCGCGAAGGAGAACGGACTGGATGTTGTCGTGCTCAACCCTGGCACCGTCACGGGTCCGATCATTCCTCCCACCATTAATGCCAGCATGTCCATGCTTGTTCGTCTCCTCCAAGGTACTCTTGGTTTTTTCCAGCTGCTCCTGCACAATGTGTTCTTGTTTGTATTCTTTTGATTACCAATGGTTCCCATTAGCAGGTCATAGCTTGTAGATCTTCATTTTCAATAGTGATAAATAGGTTATTGAAACCACATTCATTTCACAAGTGCACTATTAGTAACTAAACAATGTTATCAGGGATGTATCTTATGTTCTAAGGTCCAATTGTGCTCCTGGGATCCTGTCTCTATCAAGTGTTTGGCATAGAAGAATACTGAAAATTGTTATAGAATGCCTAAACTGTATGTTCTAGATAGCTAGCATGAATCTAGACATCTTAGAGCACAGTGCAGATGAGCAACTCCAGACTGCATGTTTTATTTCATGTAGGTATATGGAATTCTTTTGTTCGATCTATCATGATTGGTTTTTCACATGATCATTGTGAATCTCCAATGTATGGGTGTTCTAGAGATAGTAAGCATTTTAACTTGCATATGTCTGAATTGTTCATTTTTCATTGATTGGATCGTTTATCCTCCTTTGGGGCCAACGCTTCTACCGAAATAACTTATATAAGGTTATACTGATCGATATCATTCATGACTTGTGCTAATGTCCTGTGAACTAAATATGCTATATTATAAAACAGAGAGGCCTTTTTATTGGGCTATAAGTAACCATGCATGTTTTTATATGCTCATGGATGTCACTTTACCAATTTGCTTATCGGGCAAACTTTTTTTAAACTGAGGTTTGACATCATATATGTTCCTTAATAATCTGGAGGACAAAACGTGATTCGTGCTTTACATACATACTTAACCAAGATGCTCATCATGAATTGAGCTTTGGTTAAGTCAACAAGCACCTCCCACAAAGAGGTCTAAGGGATTAAATCCTAGTGAGCATAATTCTTAAAAAAAAAAAAATGCTCATCATAGGTTCCAGATTCAACAATCAAAAAATTATGTGCATTCCATACATGGGTGCACGAGAGAGATAATATGTAATTGGATGTACCTCGTTTCCCTTGTAAGATAATACAGGCTTTTTAGTTCCCAAATGCTACCTGTTTTAGTCAAAAAGTTTATATCTGTTGGATTGATTTGTTTCCTCAGAGTCCCTCGTATTAAAACGCCTCTAGACTTTCCAGTACAAGTTTTGGGAAAACTTTCACAAAATATTTATTGCAAGCCATGTTTTTACTTGAAGAAGTTAACACTCATCATCGTGTATGGAGTTCTAGTTTGCAAAAGTTTAATTTGACGTCAGTGGACAGGCTGCACTGACGAATATGAACACTTTTACATGGGGCCAGTTCACGTTAAAGACGTTGCACTGGCTCATATTCTACTGTATGAGAATCCATCCGCTGCAGGAAGGCATCTCTGTGTGGAATCCATAGCTCATTATAGTGACTTTGCAGCTAAAGTCGCAGAACTCTATCCTGAATACAAGATTCCAAGGTATGAAATTCAACTTCCTTGGCATTTCCATACAATGAGAAGAACATAATCTGTCATTTGTGTTTTTTTGTATAGATTCCCGAAAGACACTCAACCTGGATTATTGAGAGCACAGAATCCGTCGAAGAAGCTGATTGATATGGGCCTGAACTTTATTTCCATGGAGCAGATCATTAAGGATTCTGTAGAAAGTTTGAAGGAAAAAGGTTACATTTCCTGAACTCTGCAGTCCCCACATCTATTCCACTGCAACTACGCGATGCCATGTTTGCCACCGCAGTCTGTTATGTGAGCTTTCGCCATTGTACTCAAATCTATTATGTGTGCCATTAATGACATGTACTTCTCGCAGAGACGAGGTTTACATCTCTGGTTAGTAAAAGACTGTTTTAATATCAGCAGCCAATCTCCTTTGATGGGTGCAGAGATTTAAGCTTGTGTAAATTTATGAGAGAAGCAGAATAAAATTATTATAAGTTTGATGAAGGTTCTTATATTTGAGGCTCACTACTACACTTAGTTATGGATGCTTAACCCCAATTTTGATAGTACCATACATCCTCGGGAGGCTCAGATTGCCAAAAAAAAAGTCAGTTTGTTTTGACAGTATAAAGTCTGATGCCTATTGAATAAGCCTGAGCTGTAATGTCTGATAATACAGCATGGAACATGCTTCAATGAGATCAACATAGCTGAGAACACTCAACTGCAATCTAAAGGTGATATCTTTGGTGAATAATAAAACATGAGATTGTTCCAAATCAAAGACAAACATAATGTCCCCTCCGAAGGAGCATGAATCCACTAATCTGAAATTTGTTACAGGGGAAATTATATTTGTCCTTTGAAACACCAAAGGAAAAATACATGAAACCTCTATAATCTCATTCTAATTTATATCACCTTCAACATAACTGTCAAAAGAACATATTACCCTTTGCAGAGATGGTCCCTCCTGTAACACAACCAGCTGCAACCGTGTTCGTTATGTCATGCTTCGCCCTCGCCTGATGAAAGCAAATCAGACCCATTTAACTGAACAATTAAAAAGAAAACAATTTATCACCCCAAATTCATCACCTTCTCCACGATACATTCAGCGGCGGAGAAATCAAGCCCATAATGGCGAACGTCTTTGTCGAGCCCCAACTACGCCTTCCCATCTGCTTCACAGTGCAAATGAACTGCTTCTTGGCAGTCATCTCTTCTTGCATCAAGGGGAAGTTGTATCTAACCGAACGGAGGCAGCGGAAGGCTGATGAACATGAAGCTGATCATGTAATAGAGTCTACCCTGTCGTCGTCTAGTCTCAATCTGTCTCCCAGTGAGTCGATCCTAAATAGAACAAGATGATGAATCAAATGTGATCGTACAACCAAGATTTGCAAGCTGACTGACAGAAAACAAACTCATGAAAGTTTAAGAACATGCAAAACATTTGGTACACTAAATCGATGAGAATGATTAGAAAGAATGCCAGAGCTCGAGACAGACATAGGAGAACCATTAGCAGTGCGAATAAGTGAAGGAGAATGTGGTGGTGTACAATTTACAAGAATCGATGCATTCGATGTCATATGATGGAAGCCCCAGAATCAAGAACTCATGAGGTAATCGGTATACCTAGTACGGGAGTAGAAACAGACTGAATGGAACCAGAAAGATCTATAACAATCAATGATTGTAACATAACATAAAGTTGCTGATATTGATCTTGTAGCCTCTTTAAATGTGCAATAAGTTGAGCTGTGGTAAACTGTGACTGAGAAGAGGCAACGCGAGGTGCAATTGAAATACAAATCTGATCCTGACAAATAGAAGATTGAGCAGACGACTGGATTGACAAGGAGAAAGCGGCATCTTGAGCACGTTTTCTAGCCAACTTGCGACAATCGAGGATCACATGACCAAAGGAGTAACAATATCTGCAATCCATGCTACTTGCAAAGCAATAGATCAAAACAGTATCTGATAGATCCAAAACAGTCACAGATGCGTAGATCATGAAAAGTTGATTGAAATGAGTACCAATATGACTATATTCGGAGTCTGAATGATCCCGTAGTGGCCAGAGAGAGAAAACTGCAAAAAAATCGTCGATGAGGTGGCCAGAGGCGGTTTCCGGAGCGGTGTCGATGAGGCGGCGACCGGAGGTGGCAGCCAGTGGTTTTTGACGGCGCCTGACTGTTGCCTGTGACGATGGCTGACAGTGGACGGTGGCTGAGGGTGGCAGCCACAGCTGGTTCATGCTCCCGGGTGTTGGCACAGGCGCTCCGGGTGCTGCAGTGGCCCGGCTTGCGCTGGCTGAACAGGATCCCGAAGATTCGGGAGCGTGTCTGGGAGATCTAGGATTCTGTCCGGGACAGGATCCGGGACAAGATCCGAGAATCCCGGAATCAAGGAGGCAGGGTGGCAGGGCGCGGCAGGGAGCCTGGCAGGGCGTGGCAGGTACACGGACTGAGCGACGGACGTTGGAATGTCGATGAACGGAAAGAAACGTCAAACAAAATATCAAAGAAACGAAAAGATATATCCAAGCTCTGATACCATGTTAGAATCGGAAATAAGAGAATGAATAAAAAATATTATTACAGTTTGTATCAATATTTATAGTACAAGAAGGAAAACGAGGAAAAGACTAATCTACCTTTAACCCTAACATATATACACATTTAACAATCTAGTGCCTCAAGAAACAGATCCATGAACAAACCAAGCTCCCCACCTTCACAAACACTAAAAACCCACATTAGTGCCGCCACCAAAACAGTGAAAACCATCAAGGTAGCGTTTGATTTTGGGAGGTTTTTGTGTTCGCAGGAAATTGATTCTACAATCGTGCAATCAAACAGTTTTATAATAACAGCTTATTTCTAACAAATAGTGTCAAGCTGTAATCGGAGAATGTTGGAAGATGAGCTTCCTACAAAAATTAATTTTAAAACCTAAATTTCTATAAAAATCAGTTTTGCAATTGAGCACAACCCTTAGTACATTGAGCACAGTCATCCTTAATTGTGAATCTCGGATAAAAAAAAAATGTAATCAAATGTGTGATTTTTTTAAATATTAAAAAAAATATATATAAATATTTTTATTACATTTTTTTTTATTACGAAGCATACATTTTGAGAAAGAAAACAAAAGACGTGTAGATGCTCCCACAGACCCCAACATTTTTTTATACACATCAGAACATGAAATATTCAGAAAAATAGATTAAAAAATTAATACCTCGACTTCAAAAACTATTTGAATTTGATGTATAATCTAAGATTATATGTGTCATATACTAATTAAATTTGTATAACTAATAATCATCCTTAAATTTTAAATAACCCACATGTTCTTTCTAAAATCTCTTAAAGATAGGACAAAAAAATCCCTAGGTTCTCTTCAAATTCTCACTTTTTTAGCATACATCAAAACAATTGCACATTAGCTGATATACTTTTTACAAGTCCTTCCATCCAACCTCATCTATATGTGTAGGTCATGTAAAATATACAGGTGACAGTGAACAGTGTACAAAAATTAATAGAACATAGGATGTATCATAATGTATATTATTAACATAACAATATAAGAGAAATGGATAACAGTATCAAAGAAAAATATACACAAAGTACATAACAATGTTATGTACAAAAAATATTTCAAGGGATGAGCAATGGCAAAAATGATTTGGCAGGACCCAAAAAAGATGTCCATTGGGGTGTTTTGATATGTACACAATCCAGTAAAAGTTCATGTCATGCCAGTATACCTTTTCTCAAATCAGAGGAAGAAGAAAAACCTTCTCTCAAAACTTGAAATATTCGTTTGATTGTGAAGCAGTTACATTAAACGAATGTGGCTCATAGCCTTTACAACAAACATAACATCATACAAAAATGATGGGTTAGAACAGCATCCCGTCAAAAATGAAATTAGCTTCTAAACAGCATTGGAAAAGCCACAACTCATCCATGCCAAAAGTTACATCGATAGCCTTCACCTTCCTAATTTGCTGTCTTAGAAGACACTCATTCTGATTCTTCTCCAATGATGTCTGGACCTGAATCACAAGCATTTAAGAAAGACAGCAACAACATAATGCAGAAACTCTAATGCTGTGAGCTGCATGTGTAAGAGTGTTTTTTTTTCCTGTTCTTTAGATTCTTTTGAAGAGATACAAAAGCACATCATAGATCAACTTTGTCACTGGGTGGGTGTGTTTCAGACTTCCCTGTAAGCAGCCAACGGAAGAACTTTATCAACTTACTGGAATTGAAAGGAGGCTGTGATGGGCGTTCCGGCTGAGGTGTCTTTGCATCCAATGGGACATTGCAAACTGAATTGAAATCATGCTTCATGTGGGGATTAACAACCCGTTCCTGCATACAATCACATTCTATGATCAGAACCTCTACTTTTTGTTTCCATCCAATATAGATAGCCCATCTGTACCAGCCAATTAATAGGGTGCTTTTTGGAATTCCAGTGTTTGTTTGAGATAACTGATCTACATTACATATTGAGTGGTGGCATATACCACTAATGGTTAGCATGGATGATCAAAATAAGGTAGAACCAGATGTTTGCTTAAATAAGATGGATACTACCACTAAATAAATATCCATATAAAAGAGGAGGAAAGAAACGGCACCTTGAATACATCATATGGGCAGAAATCAGTATTACCACAGCCCTGGTATAAACAATGAATAGCAGCAACATCAGGTGAAGACCATCACATAAAGGAGTAAATGAAAGAAAAAACAAATTAACATAGAATTTCAAGTTATTCGGTTAACACTATGTTCCTGATCACACAATCTCTCAAATGGAATTTCTTTATCACCATATAGGTTAAAAATGAGGCAGCTTCACAAATAAATTAACATGCCTTCTCTTTTCAATTGAAGATGACATATAACCCAGTGTCGAATCATAAATTATTATATAGCACGGACCATGGATTTTTTGGAAGACAATCTATTCAAGACACGAAAACATTAACCAATTGCACTGACTAATACTGAATCAAGAAAAAAAATAATTACAGCCGCGGTCTAGATTCTACATCTTTGACCATTTATTTAATGATCCAGCCAATTGTCAACTAATTATCATTTTATAGCTAAAAACTTGAGAAAGCTTTCAAATTTTGGTATAAAACAAAAACGATACCCACATTTACGAATAATTTCATACAAAAGATCAACCAGACACAGCACATTACCGGCAAAGGAATTGGATTCTCATTGTGGAGGACTTGCACATAATACTTATTTTGATAGTTTCCTGTTGAATTGTGAGGACAATTGTACAAAACAAGCATGTTGTTCCCAGCAAAAGGTGCTACTATGCTGCCCCTCCAAGTCCTTTCTGAAGGGGGTTTTGGAGGTAATTCCAATGGTTCCTCTCTTTGTATCTGCTCAAATCCTGAAACATTATGCCAATCATCAGGATTAGCACATAAATGGACTAGAGTTTTTCTTGGAAAAAATTCTACTCACCCTGAAATTATTTTTAAACAAAAGTATTGCAAGTTGCATATAAACTAGTGTGTCACAGACACCCCACACCCTGGGTTTGAAACCCATGCCCAATTGTCTAAATGTCTGACACTGACTTGCTTCTGTATACATTTTAAATCACATAAAGAGGCATACACGAGAAGATACCCACCAGATCCATGAAGAAAAAGTCCAAGGAGACAACTGAATGGTACAACAGTCTCAGCGTGAGCAAAACGAAGTCTCGCCTTCTCGAATGTGCCGGGAATATGGTTTTCTAAAAATAACAAAATGAAAGAGTCATATTCAAGGACAATTATATTAATCAAGAAAGGAAACTTACTGCTTGGTAGAAACTAAGCATATGAATTGAGAAAAGACGATGCATTCTGCATCAAATATAAAAACCCACCAGATTTGCATGACCATACTGAGTGATCATACACAGGAAAACACAAATAATAGCATGTAAACATGATATCATATTCATACACACAAAGAATGAAAATGCCATCGATGATCCTACCACCTGTACAAATTTTATCAGAACATGCAACATAGACCTCTTCATCAATGTGGTATATAATTATAATGAACTAGTGAAATGTCCCTCTACAGAAACAATAATTTTTTTTTATCAAAATACATAAAAAAGTTAACTAAGTAATTTAAACCACCCTTTATACTACTGTTCAAGTAAATAAACATTTTCAACACTAGAGCAATATGAAACAACATGTGATATGATGACATATCCGTTGAAGTGTAATAGAACGTGAGGGGGCTTGAGGGAAAAAAAATTATTTGCCTCAATCAAAAAATTGAGACACAAAAAAAAGAGTTAATTAAATAATTATAATTTCCATGAATTTGATTTATTGTACACTAGAGTTATACATCACAGCTGAAGAAGGCTGTTAAAAACAAACAAAATTCGAGTCATGGATTTTTATGCATACAAGGACAAAAAGATAGATGCAACCATGCAGGAATAAACTAATACATTTGGACATATTTAGAATTTTAGATATGGAGAAAAAGGAAACAAATCATAATGGTAAACACATGAACATAACAGCATGATCTGCAGTCTTGTATGTGAGGTATCCCGTTCTGCTTTAAGCTGCAAATTTTTATATATTAGAAACCTATATCAACATAAAAGAACTACTATAACATTTGCACGGCACATGATGATAAGAAAATTGATAAGTATCAGTACAGTAGAGCGATTCAACTTTCTGTGACACATTAAGCATAAAAAGAAACCAAGCATCACAGAAATTAAAAATGGTGATAGAAAAATATTTCTGCAGGGCTGAAGCATAAGGTTCATCCTTAAAATTTTGGATTATCTAATGTAGTTCTCTTTTATGATGCCTCGCAGATTCGAATTTCAGAAGAAAAAAACAGTAACTTTAAAGGAATATCATAAGATTTACAAGAGTCTGTCCATTGGATTGAATTACCTTCATTGGCAATAATAGCTTGCTCTATTGATTGAACAACATCCTGGAGGAGCGGTACTCCCATACGATAATTTACTGCTTTGCCATAGCCCTTTAATATAAATCCCTCCAAATCATCAGTCCACTCCAGTAAAGAAACCTGACATTTTTCTCTTTGATTAGAATTTAAAACCACCAACAAATGCAAAAGCAAAAGCAAAAGCAAAAAAAAAAAAAAAAAAGGTACACCGTCATCTTTTACTAAACTCTTCGCATGACAGTACATAACAATTTTTAACTTGTTTTTTCTGCTTGTTCTGTAGCAGTTATTACCATTTGGACCAAAGACATACCATATCAACAGTTTCAATAAACACCTAATGGAAGACCTCAATTTCAATATTTATTGACTTACCATTGAGAAGAACATGTACTGATGTACCACACCTATTTAATATAGCAAGATATGAAATTATATTTGACAAGATCTTGACGACCAAAAGTAATCAATTCATAACGTGAGGGTCAAGGACATTCAATCTTAGTCTTCAGAAAGACTAAAATTTCATATTGGAGCCCCACATATTTGAGCAGTAATCGGGCTTAATGAATCATTATTACTCTACTTGTGTTCTATGGGTAAGGCAAATGAAAACAAGTGAGTGAATTGACTGTTTTTGGTCATGATATGACAGCATGTGAAGTAGATATATGAGAATAAACAGATAAGAAAATAGTTTCCCCAAATGACAAGAAGTCTAGTTTCCAAGAAATATTTTATCAACCACAGGACTTTTGGATGCATGATCACAGCTACTTCCAGAAGGAACTACTACTAAGTCAGAGGAAGAGAGAAGATGGAGTGGAGGAGGGGAATAAGTCCAAACACATAGGAAGAACTTGAGCAATGAAAGCAGAAAGAAAGATATCACATATTAACTAAAAATTGTCCTTAAGTGCACACCTCATAAGGGCTGAAAAGGCCACAGGCTTGATTTGTAACATCAAGTAATGAAGCTTCCTGCCATATAAGAAAGCACATAACTTGTTCAAATGAAAAACAACACAAATTTACAAGCCTTAAAAGAGTAATGGAAGTCAGGAAAGGAACACGTGAAGAACGAGGTGATATATGTTCAAACTTAGTTATCACGTTTTTCTTCATATATGTATACCAACATACCTGCTTGCATAAAAACCAGAGTGAAGCAATGTCTTGTCTTGTGAAGTTCAGCTTAAAGCGTGCGGCCAATGCTGATGTAACTTCATCCAGAACAGGTTCTTTAAGCTTATCAACAGCAGGCTCTTGACTCTTCCTAAATTCCTGCATCATGAGTTTACCACTTAACACATTACATAAGAGACCAAAAACTTAAAGGACAATGGGCATCTGCAAGTCAAAGAGCAGAAGCAACGAAGCATACTTTAAGTGATCCAGATACTTTTCTACATGCCTCACTTCAAAACATTATTTCAATAATAATAATATTCTAAATGGAGCATATCCTCATGACCGGTACGTGCGGCCGCACATGCTGATGTGCGCCCCCGGGCGCATATTATACCCAATATGCGGCGTACATTCGAATTCCATTCATACAGTCTCTTACCGTTCGAATTCCGTTCGAACGGACTTTGAACGGTAAGAGGGCGTTTGAAGTTCCGTTCGAACGGACTTTGAACGGTAAACTCTACCTCTGGGTTTGGATTGCCGTTCGAACGGTAATTCGAACGGCAACATACCGTTCGAAAGCCGTTCGAACTTTGAATTCAGTTCGAACGGGGGTTCGAACGGTTGCCTTACCCTATGTGCGACCGCATGTTCGGTACATGCGGCCGCATATGCCATGTGCGAACCCCACCGCACATGCGGTCCGCATATGGTTTTGAACTATGCTCATGACACTATCAAATTTGTAATAGTGCTTTTTCCGAGAGGTCTCTAGATACGCCGCCTATTAACCCAAAAGTTGAAGGACATAATGAATTTCAACATCTCATTTTAAATTCTTCGTAGCCTCATGTGCTGCACAGAGTAATGGCTATTGTTCCAACATAAATTCAGATGTTCACTTTTTATTTTTCAGTTTCATTTCATCTATTAGGCCATGCACTCAATTTTTTAGTTCTCATTAACTAATATATTGTGGCAGATCACCTATCCATTTCATTTTCCACACACACATACAGAGTAAAAAAAAGATTCTGTGAAACTGTAAGTATCGGCATATACTCTCATACATGAGTGATGGTTTGAAGTGGTAAAACTATACTAAGATAATCCCATGTCAATTCATTCTGAGTTTACACGTACTATCATACATGCATTGTAATTTCAACTGTTGAAAGATGAACCATGCCAAGAAACTAGAGAAATATCAAATAGAAATATTTTTGTTCGGTAAATGGAAATTACCAGTTCTGCATTGCAAATAACTATAAATTGTTGAATTCTGTGAATGTTCACTATTATGTGGAAATAACAGCATAATCAATCAAGTCCAAGAAAATGGAAGATCTACTAGAGTAAAGTAAATATAGCTTCCATGCTACAGAAGCTAATTGATTCAATTATGCAACATATAGTTACACAAAATAAATGAACATTGGCGGAGAAGTTCAACTGATAAAACAAATAAAATATAATAATAGAACTAAAAAATCACCATCAAGGAAGCAATAAAAGCAATCATGGTGTATGCAATATTGATCTTACAAGGAAAAAATCCAATAAAAAAGAAAGGTCATTCAACATATAAAATCAAAGACAATGGCAGAGTGGAAAACATGACACGAGTAATGATTCAGATCAAAGTATGTTGTAGAAACAAGGAAGAAAACAAGAACTTAAACTTTCTTGCAATGGTTTTGGAAGAAGGAAGGATCTAAATGCTGGAAAAAACCAATAACTTAAACATTCTAATCAATGGAGGTATTTCCATTCGTGCATGAATTTCTTTTTGAAGATGGGGGTAAATGGAAATGCATTTCAAAAACAGTGAAAATTGTTAGTCTTGGAATAAGATACAGCCATGAATAGAGTACCAGCTACCAACAACATTTTTTTTTAACAGTAGATAACAAAGGGGGAGGGAGGAAAACATGATCAATGTAAGAGAAAGAGAGACCAAACTAAGTAAAAAAAATATAGTATACCTGGTATAGTATATATGGTATACTACATGGCATTTCCTTAAAAATGTTTTTCCAATCATGTAAATCAAAAGAAAGTCATAGAAAATTAAAAGGTGAATTTTATATTATAATATTGTATAACGATAGATATAAAGATGGCTATTAAAGCAAGCCTCACCCAATTTGCCCACTTGTAGGTAATTGAGTGAGGTTTGCTTTTTTTCAATCATCATAAGAAATTCACATAAAATTAACAGGTGAGTTATATATCATAATATAATTATATAACGATGGATATAGAGATGGCTATTAAAGCAAGCCTCACCCAATTACCTACCAGAGGACAAATAGATATGATCTAGATAAATGAACTTGCAGAGATTGAAAAGTGGCAGAATATTGAAATCTGGGATTATATGCTAATCCAAAGGAAAGATAGGGCCCGCCCCCCATTCTCTTCCTCTCTCTCCTATCTTTCTTCTTCTTCTTTAATTGAGGAGAACCCACATTTAAGTTTACATGTACCACCTCTCACAACACATTTAACCTCCCCCAACCAAACACAGAGAAATAAAGAATCCTTGTATCTCCCACAGTACATTTAATTTTACATGTACCACCTCTCACCACACATTTAACCTCCCCCAACCACACACAGAGAAACAAAGAATCCCAGTATCTCCCACAGCACATTTAAGTTTACGTGTACCACTTCTCACGACATATTTAACTTCCTCCAACCACACACAGAGAAAAAAATAATCCCTGTATCTCCCACAGCACATTTAAGTTTACATGTACCACTTCTCACAACACATTTAACTTCCTCCAACCACACACAGAGAAATAAATAATCCCTGTATGTCCCACATCACATTTAATTTTACATGTACCATCTCTCACAACACATTTAACTTTACATTTAACCTCCCCCAACCAGTACCACACACAGAGAAATATAAGAACACTTGGATGGGTGAAAGTCTTCTCAAGATTCAATGGGAGTAAAAAGAAAATAAAATAAATTTGTTTGGTAGTTTATTTTATCATTTTGTGGAATACTGAATTTAAAGAAGAAATAGAGTAGATGGTAGAAAAAAAGATAGATCAAAACAAACTTAGCTGGGACAACGTGGATTGCGGGACTAATAGAATGGAATAATAGAGAATGTTTCATGTAGACGAGTCTAATTTTTTAAAATTAAAGATTTGTTGTTGTGTTTATATAATTGTTTATGAGGAGGATCCATCGAGAAAAAGAATATTATTAGATGGAATACCTTTTTGTTTATACAAGTTTTTAATGGGTACCAAATCATATCCCTTAGAACCGGGTATTTGACAACTTCAAAATGATATGCCAATTTTTAAAACAAAGCAGCCTTAAGGTAAGAACTACGAAGACACGATAGTTTAAATTTTTAGGTGATTGCCAATTCATTAATCAACAGGGGGTAGGCTCATATCATTAATATTCAATAAGCCAATGGGCATGCCTTATTTTTAGCAATAAAATTGAGGCCGAATGCCTTCCATTTTATCTACAAACCAAAAAAAAAGAGACAAATCAACAAAATTCACACCTTGTATGTTTGGCAGCTGTCAAAAAATCTCAGGCATATATCACTTGCACGACTCTCGCTAATCACTGAAAATGCACGATGCTTCCCTGGTCCAAGGCTGCCTCTGCCAGAAAATAGGCCCATGCCAAACGCCACAGCACTTGCTGATGCTCGAGGGACCTAGTTGTCAATAGAAGATGTTTAATAGAAATATAACAAAGACATCTAAATTTCAAATTACATTGAAAATTAAATTCATCTTTCTGTAATTTCATGCAGAAATTAGTCAAAATCCTGAAAATATAGAAAATCCAAGATGGAATTCCATCCACATCTGAAAGTTTTCATATTTTATATCACCAAAGTGTATTACTAATATAATCACCCTGCCTAAAGAAGGGGAAAAAAATCAACCAAAGGATAAATAGATAGATGTAAAACTGACCTGGGTTGCTCTCATACTGTATAAGTCAGGATGATATTCTGCATTGAATAACTCAGGAAATCTATCCCTGACTCTGATTCCAAGGTCATACAACTCATCTTCTCCCTTAGCAATAAGCTCCCCACCTTTTAGTCTCCCTTTCCAAGGAGACTTCCATCCCCACAACCAGCCAGGAATTCTCTGCAAAGATGCATCGCTTCCCTGTGCTTCATGTCTTGCATCACTTACGAGGGAATCCAATCTAATGGCCAATTGATCTAACTCCTTAATGCGTTTCTTGGTAGGAGCACGAGTCCCATGCCTCGCCTGAAAATACAGAGATGAGTTTTTTTACATTGTACAATTGTCCCACCTTAACCATAATCCTCAATAATCAAAATAATATACAAGCATCATGAGATAAATATGTTTTAAGCTTCTTTTCTAAATAGTGCATGCTCCCAAAAATGAACTTATAAATTGAGAGAAGGAAAACGTAAGTGCTGCAAAAATTTGAATGACAACATCAACTAACATTGTGATGTTGTTTTCAACCATTCATGGACAGCATTTCTTCAAGTGTCTATACACCTGCTTATGCAGGCAATGTAGGTTAGAAATGAAATTCTTTTAAAATAAACATATCTAAACTACAACTTTTAAAGTAAACATATCTAAACTACAACACAAGCTTCATTTTCTGTGTGCGCAACATAATTAAGCTCATAATGAGGGATTCATATATAATCTCGCATACAAAAGCAGAAGTAGCGGAAAAAAAATCCAAGCAACATCATGAAATAAAATACATTCTGTACATTCTGACCACCACTTAATTAAACATAAAAGGTCATTGCAAGACCATGGTTAAGATCATCATAAAACCATAACTTAAAAGAAGGAAATTACCACAAGATTTAAATGGACCACACGACATTCATCTGGAATCTTAGATGCTTCAAAACCATCATTAATGGCAACCCTTGCAGCACTATATCTGCCAAGACAAAGATCACAATTATTAACAATCATATAAACTGTATTAAAAAAATCCAACTATAAAAGCTGAAATATCAAGGGCATCCTTATACATCAGAGAAAATCCTTCAATCATAATTACTTTCAAATTAATTATCTTCTTTGGAAATAAAATCTTTTCAAATTAATTCCACTTGATCACTAAAAGTCAGAAATTTTTTATAAACAAAAGTTCATCATTTCTGAGCAATGTCGTATTTTTGTCCAGATGTATTGAAAAGTGTAACTCCCAACATTGTATCATTTTCTTTCAAAACCAGGTAAAAAAATAGCTGATCATCAAAGCAAGAACTACCTGAAAAATTAAATTTCGAAAACTATCCTCAATAGACCAATGATATAAATTACAGTTTTAACATTAAAAAACAACCCCCAAATCAGGAATTCTTGTTTACATAATAAAACTTTTCATGCAAAAGAACAGATTCTCCATATCCCCCTCGATTTCTTCCACAGATCAAATACACCACTTTTGCAATTCAAAAGATGAAAACCCAGTACCCAATGATCCGTCAATCCCAAAAACCACACAACACATAAATAAAATAACAAGACTTGAACAAAATATAAATAAAAAAATCATATAACAACATAAATACGCATCTGGGAAACAAAAACAACTATTGATCAGCAAAACAAAACAAAAATCAAAACACACACAGAGAGATAGAGAGACCTTGAGACGGTGGAGAGGTGACGGCGGACGTCGAATGATTCCTCCGCGAAAGAAGGAGAGATGACCGGGCCCAATAAGAACAGTAGGAAAAACAGAGCGCCTTCGATCGCCATTGTTGTTGCTTGGCTTGCTTCGATCGGTTTCGATAGAGAGAGAAAAGAAGATCCTTTATTTATTTTTTATTTTCTGTATTTTTCCAGATCTCCACGTGGCCACTAATTTCATTTTTTTTTTTTTTTTTTTTTTAACAGGAATGATAGGCAGAGTAGTCTTATAATATATTAAATGACAGAGCTCAAAGTAGAACAATAGGAAGAGGAATAAATACATAGGTCTTAAAATAGGAAGAGGATATCTCTTCCCATTTTCACTAGCTATTAGGCTCGAGGCTACTAAGGAATTACAAGTTTATCAGCCTGAAAACTGATACCCCTTGCCCTCACACAAAAATTTCCCCAGCCTATAATCAAGGTTTTAGCTAACTCCTAAATATTTTTTGTATACGGTCTTTGACCCTTGAAAATAATCAGATTGCGACTAAGCCAAATCGACCAAACCATCGTGGGCACCAATAACTGGGACACTTTTACCTTCACCGACCGGTCACCCACCGACCTTAGCTGCTTACCCGCCAGCCACATGCCCTCCAGATCTCCGAACGATGCATCCAGCCCTGACGCCTCCTTCATACGATACCAAGCCCACCTCACCATACAACAGGCAATGAATAGGTGATCTGCTGACTCCACGTCATCTCCACAAAGGGCGTAAGAATCAACAATCCCCGGAGTCCATCTAACTAGTCTACTCCTGGTGAGGGTCTTCCTTTGATATAATATCCACATGAAGAATTTAACCTTGAGAGGAGCTTTACATTCCCATATTTCTCTAGCCTTTCCCGCTGTGATCGCGTGTATCGGGCGCTTCCTCCTCAGCCATCCATAACCTTTCTTCACTATGAAACCGGTTGCCATTGCAGATTTCCAAACCACAACATCTTCACCGTCCGTCAAACCTGCGCCCTGACTAAGTACCTCAAGCAGCTCCTGATGCTCCTCTATTTCTGCCTCAGTAGGTGCCCTTCTGACCTTTACGTCCAATGTCCTTGCTCTGTCCCGTCCTCTTCGAAACAAACATACCGCTCTCTGCTTAACTCGCGCAATATGAAAAATGGATGGAAACCACACCTTCAATGGCACGTCGCCGATCCATACATCGTGCCAAAACCTTATTTCTTTCCCTGAACCTAATCTCCACAGAGCACCTTGGTTGAATTGTTCTAGACCATCCAAGATACCCTTCCAAATCCATGATGTTTTACGCGTAACCTGTGGGAAGCGACTTTTCGCCAAAGAGCCACATCCATAACTCTCCCGCACAACTCTACACCATAATAGCTCAGGATTGGAACACCAACGCCACAACCACTTCATTAGAAGCGCATAGTTCATGTCCTCCAAATTGAGGACACCTTCTCCTCCCTGTTTTTTGTTATCACATACCGCATCACATACCGCATTTTTTTTTTGTTACCAACGGTCCGATTATAGTATTGGTTTACATGTGCACTTCCTAAATCGGGCGCCTTTTACCGACCCAGATCCGACCCGCCTGGACACTTGATTACATATGTAATTTATCTGACCCGATTTGAAACTGATCCGGTGGACTAAAACCAAAATATGAAGAAGTGAGAGATCGATCACTAAATCCTATAGTTTATGGGGACTTAAAAATTAAAAAAACCCATTTTTTATTTTATTTTCTATATCTTCACGTGCCCATTATTTTTTGGTTACCGATTTACACGTGTACTTCCTAATCAGGCGCTACCCGGACCCGATTACATATGTAATATATCCGATCAGATTTGAATCTGACTCGGTGGACGAACATAAAAGCTGATCGGGTTCGGGTCCTATGGACCTAAGACCCGATTGTTTTATCTATAAACTCATATGGTTATTAGACTATTAGTTGACCCATTAATTTTAACTACATGATTGTAAAACTGATTATACATGAATCTGAGTTTTAAAACTGATTATACATGAAGCTTACCTCCCCCAACTTTTGAAAATCACAATTTTCGGACGCTACTGCCTGAAATTTGTGTGTTGGAAGCTGCTATAGTAAAACTGTTTATTTCGCGATTGTAGGAATAACTTCCTGCAATCACAAAAGCTACACAATCGCGCAACCAAATGCACCCTTACTAATTCTAATCCATAACATTTTAGCTTTATGTGTTTGTGTTAATTTGTATTAAATACCTTTAATGTTTAAATTAATATATTTTTATGCTATATGTTATGAAAATTATGTTAGATTTTTAATTTATAAATTGTTATGCAAAGATGTTTTTCTTCTTTTATTAATCATTTTTGAGTTTGAGTCTGACCCGAGTCCACTAGATCTAGGTCATATTCCGGGATTAGTAAGACATGAATTGACAAAAAGCATAAAATTAATTTAAAACTAATAACTTACTGATAAATAAAATATTATAAGATAATATTGTACATTAAATTAAAATAAGCAAAAAACATATATTAAATTATACCATTTAATTTAGATAGATAATTTTAATATCATTTGTATAAAATGGATTTACATAAAATTGAAGTGAAAATTAAGATTAAGATTAAATAATATTTTTTTTATTTTTTCATATGGAGAAATTGAAAATATATAAAAAAAATTTAAAATTGATAAATTAAGGAGAAATAAATTAATTTTCTTAAAATATGATTGATATTATTTGAATTTTCTTAGATTTTAGATCTTTCCAATATATATCCATACATTAAAATTGAATTAAATTATTATTCAAAAATGTGTATTATATAAATATATAATATCTAATCTAATTTAAGTTTGCATGCACTAATATTTTTTGTGAATAAAATGATAGTATTTTCATAATTGTTTTTTTGTGAAATGAACTTTTTATTTTTAGAATTAAGACTATTTATTCTTATTCTTGAAATCTTAATCTATTGTCAAACTAGATATTAGATTCTATATCATAAATCATCTAGCTTTCAGTCATGTTAAGGTTTTCATTGTTTTCATATTCGATTGATTTGATTGTTTTTTTCTTACCTCATGTTGTGTGTTTAGATGTCATAAGGTCGTACCATGTGTTTAATCATTTTATGGTTTCCCTGCCAAAGTAACTGTGGCGATGTAAATGTGTGACAGTCGCATTTTAAGGCATTATTCATTGTGTGATATGTATTTGTATGTAATGGTATGCCTTGGGATTTTTTTGTTGGGTATAAATGATATTAAGATTCAAGAGCTGGTTATGTGGAGCGGAGCGATGTTACACTTATTAGTCTTTTTTAAAATAATAAATGCAGTTTTATATATTTCGTTAGTTTCCTTCACATTGTAACAAAATATATATTTTGTTAATTTTTTTTACATTTTATATGTAAATAAAAATAATATTATTCAGTTTTGGAGTATATATATTTTAATTTTAACTTTTATAAATGTATATATCTTACATGACGTTCAACTGCTGGGGTCTAGAGGGTGACACTTAAGAGAACATCTCTGATGCTCACTCTTACGAGGTTTCTATCTGGGACACAAAACCCTTCTCGCTACTCGCCATTGCCCTCTTGGAACTACTACTTTTTTTCGAATGCAAAACCATCTACCAAGGCATGTCTGATGACTGATTGGGGTCATGGGTGGTCCTACAATAGAACAACCTTTTGCTCTCCTCCCTGCTCCTGGTACACCTTTCTTTCACTCTCTACTGCTGTCATTATTTTCCTTTAACATTTTAAATTTGATCTCTTGGCCTTAAAATTAAAATAATGACTTAAATAAAAGGATAATATGTTATCATGATTTATGTTTCTTGATTGTTCCGATCGATAGGATTCTTGATCGAATGGTTATTTATAACTTTCTTGAACTTAAAAAATAATAATAAAGATAAAATCCTATATCTAAAAGTTTTAGTGATGATTCAGTTACTCATATTTTTTTTAACAAATGAAAAATATGACACGTCATTCTATTATTTTTTAGATGTGTGATATCTAAATATAAAAGTTGTTATTTTTTCATTGGTTTGTTTAAAATTTTAAAACAAAATAGTACCATCCAATGGATAACATGTCTCCTGTTGTCTTTCATCAAACGCAGGCCTATATAATGACATCAACACTCCCTAATTTTTCAATCAAGTGTTCATTTTTTCTTCCTTTCTTGACACAAAAAAAAAAGGTGTTCATTTTTCATTCTTCTCCATCTCTCCCACATCTCCCCGTTCATTTTTCAATCTGGCCAAGGTGGTCTTCTATCTATTATGCTATCATGTAAGAGTTCATTTTTGCAACAGTTTGTTTGATGCAAATTTTTATGCTATGATGCAAGAGGATTTGTTTTGAAAATTTCAAACAACTTACAAGATTTTTAATCTGGTCGAGGTGGTCATCTTCTTCATCTCGAATATTAATCTGAGCTTTTTTTCCTCCTTTTTGAAACTGACACTTGTTTTGATAAAATTGGCATTTGTTGTGTTATGTTCGTGTCACTTAATTAGTATAAATAAATTTGATTTAATATGTTTATATTTGTGATTTAAGCCCTCCTTTGGATAAATAAATAAGTTATTATGAAGTTTATGATTATTCTTGTATAAATAAAAATAAAGTAATTTTTTATTTGGCTGTGTTTTGAATTATTCTCGTTGAGAAATATGATAATAAAACTTTTGTTGTTTGGATAAAATGCGAATAAGGTGTGGAAAAAATTTATAAAAGGTAAAAAAAATTATGACAATTGATTTATAAGATGTGATGACATACAATTCATTTGACATTGAAACACATATATTCTATTAGGTTGAATAACCTCGAATAACTTAATTCAACGGGTTGGCTGAAATCCATATACCACTTTATATCATTTAATTCTAGCATATAGATTCTCATGTATTTTAGCTTTTCAAACACCAATTTTAAGACTATTATAACTAATTCTTACTTATTCTAGCTCTATTCTTGAATCAAATGGGGGTTAAGTGTAATTTTTTTGACATCTTTTTTTAGTTTATGGGTTAAACTTAAGTATTTATATAGTTGATAATCAGTAATAATAAAATTTGGGTGAGTTGTGCCATGTCCCGCGTGTGCATCCTCCCGGTGGACGCGCGTGCAGTCCGCCACCTGTACCTCCTTGTCCGGTACGCCGTGTTTGAGTACCTACCCGCATTTAAACAACACACACCACCACCAGCCAAGAAAAAAAAAAAGCTAAAACAGAAGAGGCTTCAATACCCACCAAAGGTTCTCTCTCTCTCTCTTTTGTATATTGTATTGAGGATTTCGCTGGACTTTGCTTGTTATGACTAATTCACTTAATTATAATAAATAATTTTATTTATAGGTTATATTTCTATTGAAGTTGAGATACAATTTTTAGAGAAATGAAGGAAAGTGAGGAAAAACTAAAATGTTTGAAAAATCTAGTATCTATGTCAAACAAGGAATAGAAAAAGTTTTCTATCATTTCCCTCTTTTGTTTTGTCTTATTAGGAAATGCGAGAATTTTTTTCCTTCCCTATATGTGAAAATTTAAAGAAAAATGATGGAAAATTTTTCACTATCTGTACAAACATCATGATATTGGTTAAGGGGAAACTTTTTAACTTTTCATTACTTTTCCTTTGACCCAAATTATTTCACTTTTAATTTATTGATTTTTCCCTTTGAGATTGTGCAAAAATACACCCTTAATTTCATGGATTAAATTTAAGTATTAGTTGATAACTAATTTATGTTTTATGTTAGCTAAATAATGAGGTTATGCATTCCAACTCACCCATTACAAGTATTTAGGTCATTTAACTTTAGTTAAGGGCAATTAAGACATTTTCCACTTTACCCATCCCACCCCATTTATCAGAGAAAAAAAAATATCTCTCTCTTGCTCCACACTCACTTTATTCTTCAACTCAAAAGCAAACCTCTCCTCTCCTCTCTCCCCTCTCCCCTCTCCTAGTGAGTTTTCTTTCTCTTCTTTTGTTAAAAACATTTTCACACCAACATTTAAACTTAGGTCTATAAAAATCTAACTATTGGATTTTCAATCTGTTTGTCACATCTTGCTCACCATTACTTCCTCTTCCATTTAAGATCATTTTCTTCCTGTTCAGATATTGGTTGTGGTCGGTCCATGCATTGAGGTTGTTGATTTAGGGCCCAGCTTGTTACGGCAGCAGTCCAGGAGTTTTCCCTCTTCCTCACTTAGTTCCTTTCCAAGCGTTCTTGCTTGTTAGTGAGTGTACAAATAATCTCTCACCCATTCTCCTTTAGAGTTAGCAGGGTTGGGTGCATTCAACTCATTTATAGACCAAAAAAATGACACGACATAGACAAGTTTGTGACTCCAGTCCTTTTTAATGATAGTTTAGGGATAGATGAATGAAAAAGACATATCGAATAAGGATATGACTGCTCCATAAAATGATCCTCAAAATTTGATTTTATCGTTATATCATCCAAATGAAATATTCCTGAATCATGTCATTCATTGATGGGACATGTTGTATGTAAAGAATTTGAATCTCCTCAACGTCATTTCCAAATGCAAGGTCCATCTAGAGCTATTGAGTACCAAAAATAATAATCCATTATTTAAGCTTTTAGTTATTAGTCACTTTGTTTCCCCCACATCTAGATTGAAGACCTAAAAGCTTACTTTCTTGTCACCGTCTGTTGGAATGGCCCTCAGTTCTTATGGGTTTACAACAAAATACTTCAATGCATTAACTTACAAGTGATCAATCTTCGACATCGGGGCCTCTGGTTCACCATGGAGGAGAGACCCATAGCCACCACATGTGCCCCATATTCACTGACCATGTAAAGTCTTTTTTCATGAAAGATTACATCCAAAACATAAAACAATGATGAATGAACACTGTTCCAGATCGTCTAGCCTAAAATCTACCACCGTGAGTATTGGTTTGAAAAGAATAACGATGATGAAATCAACATTCGTGGGGTTTTTAGTCCAGATGGCTATGTGCAAGAACATGTCCCATATGTGTTCCCCTAGTTAACTTGTTCACCAAACAGGATTGAATATATAAAGCTTAAGATCGTTATCAACCATAACGACCCAATCGTATGGTTAAGATCCGATACATCTTTCACGACATTCTTGATCAGGGAGGTTGAGAGAGTGTCGCATACCTTTGAGTGGATTGTATAGAGAATGCTCTCTCTGTTGTGGGGTGTTATCTTAGGGGATAATAAGAGCCAAGGGAACTCTTTTTCTGACAACACGTAACCATGATGTGCAGACAGCTCTGGAATTAGTGTAATCATCTGCGTGGTTTACCCGCTTAGGATTTACCCGCTTAGGATTAGTCCAATTAGTACCATTTCTTAAAAAAAACATAAAAATTGATGGCGAATTTTTTTTTAAAGCTGGACTCATGCATGAAAGAAATCTTCATACTATTGCTTGAAAAAAAATCGCCATCAATTTTTATGTTTTTTTTTCAAGAAATGGTACTGATTGGGCCAACCTTCTTGTCGATTTGTTGTGGTAAATCATAATCGGGTGAATCACATAGATGATTACACTGTAATAGAGTCGTCTATACCTCATGTCTACGTGTTGGTAAAAAAAAGATTTCTCTTGGCTCTTGTCCCCTAGAATAACCTCCCACAACAGAGGAGAACACGCTCTCTACAATCCACTCAAAGGTATGCGACACCCTCTCAACCTCCCTGATCAAGAACGTCGTGAAAGATTTGTCGGATCTTCACCAGACGGTTGAGTCGCTATGATTGATTACATTCTTAAGCTTTATCTATTCAACCCCATCTATGGTGAATAAGTTAACACCCTCCCTCCTCTGTGTGGGCACATAATAAATTTTTTAGCCCAATTTGAATGAGAACAATCAGAATTTGATGTTCTTGTACAAGGCTTCTTAGTGGAACACACAAGGGACATGTTTTTGCAAAAGGCTATCTGTATTAAAAATCACACAAATGATGATTTCATAATCGTTGTTCTTTTTAAACCAATTCTCGGGGTATTACATTTTAGGCAAGGCTATCCACAATGGACCATCCATTTATCACTTTTTTTTGTTTTGGATGTGATCTTTCAGAAAGAAAGACTTTACATGGTCAATGAATATGGTGCACATGTAGTGGCCGTGGATCTTCTCCATGGTGAACTAGAGACCACGATGTTAAAGATTGAGCACTTGAAAGTTAATGTGCTGAAGTATTTTGTTGTAGACCATGAGGAATGTTGCTCATTGTGATGAGAAATTCCAATAGACGGTGATATGACAGTGAGCTTTAAAGTATTCAATGTAGATGTGGGGGAAGCAAAGTGGCAAAGGACTAAAAGCTTGAACAATGGATTATTTTTTTGGGACTCAATACCTCTAGATGGGTATCTTGCATTTGGGAAGGATGCATAGGAGATTCAATATACTTTACAGACGACATGCAACATCTCTTCAGTAAAGGGCGTGATTCGGGAATATTTCATTTGAATGATGTAAAGATAGACTCAAATTTTGAGGATCATTGTATGGAGCAGTCATATCTGTATTCGTATGACTTTTTCATTCATCTGTCCTTAATAGAGAACCATAAACTATCATTTGAAAAGTCAGGAGTCGCAAACTTATCTGTGTCAATTTTTGTGTTCTTTGGTATTTGTTTATGGTGGAATAGGCAGTTTTTGCTTCATAAATGAGTTGAATGCGCAAAATGACACTGATTTCAGAAATGAAACAGTAGGGTGCAATGTCAGTGGTGTTTGTTGTGATTCTGTCTGAGGCGAGCAAGGCGTTAGGGCCATAGACAACTGCAAATCAATTGTTTGCTTCGGCCAACCCTACTAACCCTCCATCGAGAGCGTAGTGAAGGCCAGCGAATGGTGCACTGAAGAATTTGTTCATAGTTTGTCCATTTGGGATTTAGTGTGGCATGGAAAGTTAGGTACCGTAGATTGTTGTAATGTTGTCCAAATACATGTGTGGTTGCACTATTCTTAACCCATTTTTTTTTCATATATGAGCAAATAATAGCTTGTTCAATCACCATATTAAAAATCTTCGTTTTATTAATGATATGCTCCATTGTTGAACTTGGATGTTTAGACATTTGTTATCTATCAGCTGTTCAATTTCTGGGTTATTTAAGTGGCAATGAAAAAAAAGCTGCTTCAGTCCAGTGCACCAGTATCAAATTTGTTAAAAGTCAGTACATGTCAAAATGTTGTTGATTTGATATGTTTTTTCAATTAAAATGTGCGTATTGTTGCAGAATCAGGATGGATCTTTACTGAAATGAGTAGGGAAGGTCTTATATTTTGATTTATTTTGTTGTTTATATATCACACTGTGATGGTTGTGATAGTCGAACTAATGCTAACACTGCAAGTTCTAACAATAAGCACAATTGAGTTAAGAACTGTTTTCAAATTAACCAAATTCTAACATTGCAAGTGCTGAGACTTAATTGTTGCCCGCGGCCGAAAAAAGGGCCCACGCCCTGCCCACAGGCCCGGGCTTGAACGGATCTGACGGGCCAGGCCCAGGCTACGGATCCATGGGCGGGCCTGTGGGTTTAGATTTTAAACATCTTATTTATTTTAATTTTTTAATTTTAAGGTGTTCATTTGCATAAATGTTAAAATAACACAAAATTGAAAGTGTAATATTGAAAAAATATTTATATCTATTGAATTTCTAAAAATAAAAATATTAAATGAATTAATTATTAAAAAAACTAAATAGCTACATGTACTTAACTAGGTTGACACCTACATAAATATCAATAATTTACATGATTCAACTACAATTCAAACAAAAATTTACATGTGAATTACATGTGACTCATTTATTGGATTGCCCTCACGGGTTGGGCCCGTGGGCGAGCCTGCAACCAGCCCAAACGGGCCCAGTTTGGGCAGGCCTGTGGGTCGGGCCCAGCCGGCCTGGTCCGCGAACAGGCCTGGGTCGAGCAAGCCGGGCTTTTGGGCTTTTTGGGGACTCTTAGCTAAGAAAACAAGTCCCAAGGGGAATGCCATAATGCCAAAGATGACCAATAACACCAGTTGACAATGAATATCAAAATCAGCTCCGTGTCACTATATTTGAATCCTAGAAAGCAGAGTAAAAAACATGTAGAATGGAAGTGTGACTAGCATCAAGTCAGCCAGAATTCAGAAGCTCACCAGAATGTTGTTTGGAATACGGATATTCAGATCCGGGAAATAGACAAATAGTAATAAAAAAAATTCTGCATTTCATAGGAGAACTTCATTTAGAAAGCACTTGTTCCAAAAGCAAATTCACTCGGCAAATGCAGCATTTGAAGGACTTCGTTTATGATGCAAATATTTTATGTACAGATTACAAAGAATGCTTCTGTTCATAACAAGGGCATCTTGCTTTATGGTTACAGCTAAGTTAGACCTCTCTAATAACTTAAAATTTGTTTGAGAATCCTCGGCTGAAAGCCACAGAATGCACATTGAACTCTGTTGGTTAATTTCCACTGTAAATATCAGATCAACATTTGAGTTATTCTCTATGACATGGGTCTTTGGAAATTAGCATTTAATCAAATTCTGTTGCTCGTATTCTCCATGTATTATTGAACCTGCTTTGCTTTGAAGAATTTAGTATACATTCATATATTAATTTGATAAGAATTAGTATGATACTCTATGTTGAATACTTCTTGCTCATGTTCAAACAGATTTCATGAAACAAAAGATGAAAAATAAAAAATGCAAGAAGTATTTTTTTAATGTACACTCCTCCCTGCTCTTCTGCAATACTGTCCTCTCAACTATAACATCCGAGGGCTTGAATCCATAGCTCAATGGATGACAATAGGGTTTGGATTCATAACTCTGCAATTTGTTAGATGAATTTTATCTTGGTTTTCTTAGCCCTTCGTGGCAACTTATTTTAATTGGCATGGTATCCTGTTTGAGGCTACTAAAAAATTATGAAATATTTTATGAAATGAATAATGGTTTTCAAACAATTAATTGGACACCCTTCTGAATTCTTTGAAAGAATGACAAGATACACGTTTATTGTTTTGTTTTGCTATTTCATGTCACACCTCATATGACTTAACCCCCCCTATGGGGTGTGACATTGAGTTATTCGTTCCTAATAGCTATACTAGGATAGATAACAATTCAGACTGAATAATCAATTTGTTGTTTGGTTGCATTTTTTGTTATTCTCATTAGAAAACGTAAAAATGCTTTTTTTGTTGTTTGGTTAATCTTGAATAAAGTGATGATAAATGGTTGATAAGGGATGAATAAGAATTTATAACTTTTTAAATGGCAACTATACCTCTGGGAATAGTGTGAGAATATATGATTGATTTGATAGATGTGACAGTTTTTGAAATCTGTGTGAGATTGTTAAGTGAGATAAATTTTTTAAAATGACAGAGAAGAGTATTTTTATCCATTTGCATAGATAAGGTCTGATAAGCAATTCCAACATTTTCTTAGAATAGTTATCAGGCCTTATCCTAACTTATCCAGACATAATTATCGAGGTTTATTCTGTCAAAACAAACAACTTTTTTTTACTATTCTCCTGTATTCTTCCTTATTCTGGCCTAATTCTTCATGCCATACGGGGGGATATCTACTATCCTGTGATTATTATTGACAGTTCACCTCAATTTATGTTTATGTATTCACTCATTCCACTTATTCACTGATTTCTTTAGTCTCTGATTTTCATTATTTAATTTTAGCGCATACATTTTCCAAGCCCCCACCATATACACTTTTATGGGACCTAAGAGGATTTTCTGATTTTGGAAGGACTTTTAAAAAAAAAAAAAGCTTCATTCGAGGGCTATGGGTTTTTCAAATAAGGATTTCCAATACATGTCTAACTTTTGTTGGTTTTCTTTTATTGTCGTTTTTTCCTCTAAAAAATTGCAGTTCTCCCCATCAAAACCAGAACTTTTGTTATTGCTGCCAAAAAATCAAAACAAAAATCAAGATTCATTCCAAACGCAGGCCCCATATCAATAGAAACATTACACACACACACACACAAAAAAAAAACCCATACCTTTCCATCATCTCCCCCAATCTTGGCCTTCCATCTTACTAACCATCCATCACCGCCACAGATCTAGAATCTCACCCCCTTTGCTTTGTTAATAACACTATACTGTGTTTCCCCTTGGGACTTTGTTCATTGTTAAGTGACAATAACTACTTACAGAAGTCACAGAACTTGCAGGTCAAGACTCAGAAATATTTGGCTGATGCGAAATTAGGATGGCTCAAATGCGCCTATAATTGCATAACTAGGAGTCTAGGATGGCTTTGTACAGAATAAATCCACAACATAACAAGAGTACCATGCCAATCTAAATAACTCAACTACTCAAGTGAATTCAGTATACAGGTAGGGCCAAGACAACATACCAAATGCATAGTTGCTGCAATTCATCACCACCACCATCTTGCAAAGCATATCAACTGACACAAAATTTTACAACTACCAACCCCAACAAGAAAAACTCACCCAGGGAAAGTCGGGCATTACCTTTAGACCTTACATAATATCTCATTTTCCACAATAGCAAAATCCATTAAAAGGAAATACAATGAGGCCATGACAGTCCTAACATTCATCATGAATACCTAAGCTTTTCCAAGCAAAATAATAATAATAATAACTAAGCTTGCGAATAAAAATACTTAACCGGTTTCATGCAGTAGCCCCCAGTTGAATTCTGTACACCCTCGATAGCGCACCCTTTGCCACGCTTGATGTCATAAGCTTGCCATCCCTTAAAGCACCCACACTTGCACTGGAAGACCATTACATCATTATTCAAAAGTGCAGGAGCGAATAAATAATCAAATTTCTTATGGAGGAGACCCTTCAAGGAATCAAATTTGATGCTGTGTGTCTTCCTCCATCCAGCTCCATAGAGGTCCTGTAAGACCCATATGTCCAGTTGATCTGGATCAGTGTATACCGTCATTGTCAAGCGATCCTCAAGCTCCATTAAATTGGGACATACACCATTCCCAGAAAAAGGGGCACGCGTATGAGTAAACTTTTCGCTTGATGCATTGAGCGAAATAAAAAATGTTTCTTGTTCTTCCGAGGGATACGCTTGCCGATAATATCGTCGTACTACTCCGGAGGGATATACCAGAAAATGCCATGCTCCGTCGGCCCAGGTGAGATGATCCATAGTCCACTGATTTTCATCCCATGGAAAATCGATGAGTCTCCATGATCTCGTTGACGAACCCACCAAGAACACAAGCAATCCTTCTCTTTTTTCAAAATTTTTGTTGTAGAAATGCCACAAGACCTTGTATTTCCCCGCCTGGGAATCAAAACCCAGGCTTGTCCTCAAACAATCACAAAATTTGTGTGATGGTGATGCAGAACGGGTGGCAGACGCGTTTCGAGACGATGAACCCGAAAGATCCATTTGAAGATTTTCAACTATTTACAGAAACTCCTCTTGCACTTCTCTCTTCAGTTGAGGTATTGTTAATTTGAACATCCTCTTCTTCAACAACCAAAGAAAACACAGATTGAAAAGCGAATCAGTGGTGGGTGGTGTGGTGGTGGGAGTGTTGGACAATTAATTCCAAGTTTATAATACATGGCAATCAGAAATATCTGACGAATAGATTTAAATCAAATAAGGCTAGTTTTAGATTTTTCCACAAGATTTATAATATCTGACGAATAGATTTTTCTTCAACAATCTTGTTAACATCAGAATCATGTTTTATATATATAATAATAAAGATGAGTTTAAAATAAAATAAGGCTAGTTTATTTGGATATTTTGTGAAGAAACAGATCTGGTAGTTTTTTAACATCAAATTTAAAATATAATATTATCATATATTTATAAAAAAACATAAATTTTTTTTTGAAAATAGAATAACTTACATTAATAAACAAATAAATCATAAAAGAAAGGAGGTCAAAGATTTCCAATATATAAACTTTTACAATTGTTTTCGACGAGATTTCATATTTGAAATCGTTGTATGATAATTTCATTATCAACATTATTGGTGCGTCCAATCCGTCTGTCTGTGATCAACGCATCTGTCTGTGCGTAGGTAATGTATGACCTAAAAATTTATCATTTTTTCAACGTGAAAAAAATACACTAATGTATCTCAATATATACTTCATTTCATATAACTACATGTACTTCAATGGGAGAATATATGATTTTTTTAAATAAAAAACCAGTGTGAACCACAATTAAGTTGCACAGAGGGCTGGACATATTAGTTTCCAAAATAAAAAATTGGATGGGATTTGGTTGTATAAATGGATCTCCTGATATGGTTGTATATATAGGTCTCATGAATGACCTCACCACCTAAACACTGGTTTGACAAATTTTTCTAACAAATAGACATGTGATGTTAAGAATACAAACCAGATATATTGTATAATTTGGGATATCACTGGTAATCCTTTCTCAAAATAAAATGGGCAACTATGTAATTCCAAATTGATTAGATTAGGGCCATGCCGTGCAACAACTTCTCATATTTGTTAACCCTTCTATCTATGTGTCTCTTTCAAAGAGATACAAAATGAGAAGAATTTTTTATTCTCTAAATTAATTGATCATTTCACATACATTAGTGTCATATGTCTTGTTCTCTAGTTTTTTTTTAAAATTTTGATGGGTCAATTGACCCCACCCCTGATAACTTGGCGCCGCCCCTGCCCACTGCATAAATCTTTCAAATAAAAAGATCACCTCCAAGAGTTTCTTTGCCAAAGAGTCACAGCGCTTCCTTGGATTCACCTCCAACGCCTCCTCTGGTTTAGAAACCAAGTCTGTACGAAGAACCCTAACAAATCGAATAAACAAAAAAAAAACCTTAAAAAAAACAAATGACTGAAAGGATATTCCTTACATGGTTAAATATAATATTTGGGGAAGTATATTTTATAATGATATCGTAAAGGAGAAATGATAAAAAAAAATATCCTAAGAATTACAAATACCTAAATTAAACATTTTTTAAAATTACACCTAAAAAGGACTCATTTCATAGTAGTTTTGAAAACACAAAAAACTAATTTCTCCTTATGTAATTAAATTTTTAATATCCCTATTTATTCTACACAAAAAACATATTTTTCCTTACAAAGCAACAATATTTTTATACATGATAAAAATCAATCATTTTAGAGGTTTTGTTACTATATATCATACTGCATGTTTCTTTTATATCTAACATGATATTGTTTATCATTTTTCATTGTATATAATGATAATATGTAATTTAAATCTGTATTGTGCCCCAATACAACATATGATATTTTAGTATTCTAAATCTTTATTCACATTTTTTATTTTTTGGCTATTTACGTATTTTTATGACGTCATTAGTACATATCCATTTTTTAAAAGAAGCATTAACATTTAATGAAGTTCATCATAAAAAACTCAAATTATATTGGTACATATTTCACAAAATCCACTTAATCACAAAGAATTTAGAATTAAAAAAAGTTGATCTGCATGAAAATGTGTTAAATACATTAACAAAATTAAGAGGGTGAAATATTTTAAAAAAGTTAAGAGGTATGAAATGTATTAATAAAGATCTAATTGTATAAGGATAAATTAGACTTTTTGTTTTCAAAATTGTAAAATGAGATTTTTTTAAATATAATTTTTAAAATTAAATGATTTGAGTATCTCTAACTTTTAGGAAACTTTTATAGTCATTTTTCCTATCATAAATGTTATTATTTAAAATAATATATTTGTTAAAATTTATTTTTAAAATTAAAGATATGTGATAGACTTGATAAATATCTCAAGTTATCCTTACATTTATTATTTATTTATTTATTTATTTTTTGAGAAAAAGCGATGTAACACCCAATAATTTTCTCAAAATCAATAAAGGTCCCCATAAAATCACAAAATCTCTACATCTCCCTGTAATTTCTCATGGTTAATAATTGATTGGATCCCGGTAAAATTTCAGTTAGTCGAAAAAGAATATTCCCTGAATATTCCATAAAGTTATATGTTATTTAAACTACATATATATTCAAAGGAAAATGATTGACAAACTCCAATTCATAGGCCCCTCGTAAACCCATTGACATGACATGGTTTGGAATATCATAAATACCCTTATAGTGTTTTGTTAGTGTTGACCGTAATTAATGAGGCGGTTAGAAAAAAAAAGGATGGTAATTAATTACGGGAAATCACGTTGTGGAATTGAATTCGGTTTTTTCCCTTTTTTAATTTAACTTTTGAATCGTCAATTCATAATTAATTCAGGTTTGATGCATTTTTTTTTGTTTTTTTTCAATTATTTGAATTTTATCAGTTTTATATGTTAATTATGGTTTTTTTATGTTAAATGTGTTTTTAAACATGGTATATCTGTTGTTTAATTTGTTGAATGTCAGTTACATATATATCTCTTTTTTAGTCTTTTCTCTTCGGTTATTTTTTATTTTGGATACCCTTTTTTTAAAATGTAACTAACTTATTAAATATTTTTTAATGTCAATAAAACTAGTTACATTGACAACGTAACTAATTTTTAGAACATCATTTTTGTAAAACAAAGCTGCATTCCAAAATATGAACGACTCTTAATATGATTTTTAGTGGAATTATGAGTCTTATTATTCGTTTTTAAAATTTTTATGTCTATCTGATTTATAGTGATTATGACAGTACATTAATTTTATCTGATAATTATTTGCATTTCAATATAGGAAATACTGTAGAATTAGTTACATTTTCTACGGATGACAATGCGCAGAAAGATTTCATTGTTGAAGTTGAGAAGCAATGTGCAAAAGCATTTGCTCCAAGTGTTGGAATGACATTTTTGAATAGTTAGATACACATGATTACAAAGATATTTCCTTTGCAACATAAAATAGTTACATAGTATATAAATTAGTTACATTTGCTTAACAGCAACAACAACAAACACGTAATGATTCAGGAAATATAAATCACGAGATAGATATGCACCAACTGAATAAAATGTAGAGGATAATGTCACATTGTCAATCAAGTTACATTTAGGATGTCATTATCATTATACAACTCAATAAACATAATTCTTTCTACTAGTTAGTTAAATTCTTTCTAATAATAGTTAGTTACATTTCAAATAAAATTATATTTTTCAGCACACTATAATAGTTAGTTACATTTGCTGAACATTTATATACACCAGTAACAACTTATAGTTAATTACATTTACTACAAGGTCACATTACGCATAGCAGTACTATTAAGAAAAATTAAAATACATGTTGTTGATGAAATCCCAAAACACTCATCTGATTTTGACAGCTACATTTCATATTTATTGGTTTTCTTGTTGACTTTCTCAAAAGGGTAAAAAAAAAAAAACAAAACTACACCTAATTAAAAACACATGGTTTCAATGTCAAATCCCTATTTTTTTGTTTACGGCTTCATCTTCTCGGTCTTCTCATAAGCCACATTTAGATTTTCAAATTCTCTAGAATTTTCAAAAACGGAAATCACAAATGAAATCACACTAACAATCTCTTCCCATTTCGTCTAAAACAACCAAAAGACCTAAAACCTATTTGCGGCTTCACTTTTAATATTTTTTTGAACATTTTCATCATCTGATTGTTAATCCCCTGCAAAAATAGGTATGCAACTTCTTCTCTTTTTTTTTCAAGCTATATTTTGTTATTTTAAACGATCATTCAAATCTAAAAAATTCATAGAAAATTTATTTCTGATTAGTATATTGGTTTTTTTCTGCGATATGAGAAAATAATTTATGAACGATGTGAAGAACTACATGAATGTGATGTTATTGAAAAATTTTAATAGCTCCCCGCATCTATTTTAGTTAAAAATGTTTTATAATGTTTAAATTGCTGCTAAATTTGAATCTAATGCACATATTGGAAGAATGTAACTGACTTATTATTATTATTATTATTATTATTATTATTATGTGTATTGTGTGTATTTGAATGTTATAGTTGTGATTGTGACATGATGTGTGTGGAATCATTGACTAATTGAATGTAATTGCCTTATGATTACTTTTTGTTTTATTAAACTATCAATTTCAAAAATACAATCGATTTGATATTGAATGTAACTTACTTTTGAAAAATGCAGTATATGTGAATGTCATGATATACCTAAAGTCTTCAATATTTGCATATACAAACTAACAAAATGTAAAGAATGTAACTGACATTTGGTATTTATTTTTGAATTTTTTGTTATATGCAATTAACTACTACATAATGTATTATACTTTTACTCAAAAGAAGTCAATTCTGATACCATACAGTGAAATGTAACTGATTATTACTAAATATAACTGAATTCATGATGTGTTTCAACTATATCGAAGTGGGAAAAATCATATAAGTGAAGGAAGCACCACAACAACCTCAGTTTTCGTACGTATGTTTACAACATTACATGTTTAAAACTGTAATATAAAACACCCTTTAACAAAATTTCATTTTGGTTAAATTGCAGGATGAACTATGGGATAGTGATCATTTATATTATCAACCGGTATGCCCTCCATGAAGAATTGCTTACAAACATGACAAAAAATGTGTGCACATACGTTAGAGCATACCTCATAAAAAATTTCCTGAATGACAAAAAAATGATATACGCAGATGATGATCACAATGTTAAAACAGTGCAGTTTGATCAGTGACTGAGAGTGTTTAATCATGTATATATGTGAAAATTTTGTCATGTATATAGGTGCAAAATAAATTTTTGAAAGAAGCAAACATCTTCATAATGTATTGTGATGTGTTTAAATGAAAAACTATAATTTCTTATGCTTTTTTATGTTTTGAAGAATGTAAAGCAACTGCTATTGCTTGGTTGTTTGTTACTAACAGAGATTATGATTTATGCTAAATATCTCTAAAATTTGAAACATGTAGTTACAAAACCTTCAAAAAAAATTGGAACATAAATTTGCAATAATGTAAGTTGTTTAAACTGAAATGTAACTAATTTTATAAAAATGTAACTAATAATTTAAATATGTAACTGAATTATGATAAATGTAACTTAGTCTCTCAAAGAGCACATTACAAAACCTTCTAGAAAAATCAACAAAAAAGGTTACAGAACATGTCACTTAAAAAAGAAAACAAATGCTAAGGAAAATAAAGGAATCAGAAAGCAGCAGATCCAACAGTTTCATCAACATTTTGCACATTGCAATTTTCAGAAATCTTAATTTGCTTTCTCCTTGGCTTGAAAACCTTAGATGCAGCTTTTCAACGGTAGCAACATTTTACTTCGACTCTTGATTGGAGAGTGAATAATTCAGTCTGGCAATGATTCCCCATGTTTCATGTGTTCTTTGACCCTTGATTGGAGAGTGAATACTTTTGCTTCAACAAACAAATCATTTTGTGGATTGCCTACCATTGACACTGAAATCCATGTGTTCCCTGTATTGAACAAACAAACATCCACAAAAAGCTATAAATGTGTTTATGTATTCACCAAAAAAATAAAATAAACATAGACCGGAGATATAATACTCATATTAAAATTGGTTATGCAAGTCTGTAACACACATTTATTTCATTAAAAGTTAGTTATCATCAGATATATCATCAAGGTTTATCTGCATAGCCTTATAACATTTTAGATGCAATTCTAAATGTATTTAAGTAATTAAAAGTACACATATACCCAGAAAAAAAAGGAATATAACTCGAACAAAGTTATGAAAAATGTAACTCATAATAAAAACATTAAACAACAACATACCAAATTCAACCTACAACATAAAAAAATATTAAAAAAAACACAAAATTCACGATCACCAAATTATGAAACTGCCAAAACAAAATAAAAAACAGAATAAGAAAACAGAAAATAAAAATTGTCAATACAAACAACAACAAACGCAACACTTGAAATAACACAAAAATGTTTTTTTTTTCCCGATCAGATGAAAGGATGAGAAAGTCATTCGGATTTGAATTCAGCTTGAAGATTCGATCAAATTGTTCTTGTAAGGAATTGCATCATGATAATTGAGATCTTATTGACCAAGATCGATAAACATTAAATCTGATCTGCTTTGAATTGTTCTTCTAAGGAATTGCATTGTGATAATTTTTTATCAAGAAAATTGAGATTAAAAAATGGTAGATCCAAGAATGGAATAATTGCAAAACGATGCAAAGAATTAATGTTGATCGTAACCGCCCGGTGGAGGTTACTTAAAAACAAATCAAGAGTATAAAGGGTAATGTCACCAATGCCATCTCATAGGGGCTTACATGAGGCATATGAAATGAATCCTATTAATCATTTTCCAAAATTGAAATCCATATTACTCCTTTTATTGACGAAATGTCCTCAATAAATTAAAATCCTGAAAATAGCATTACCTTCTTCGTTTAGATTGGGTGATTACATCAAGTTGATCATTGATCTCTTTAAGACCTGGTGTTTGTAATAATAATAATAAAAAAAATCATTCAGAGGCTATGGGTTCTTCAAATAAGGATTTTCATATGCAGAATACATGTTTAACCCAAGTTGTTTTTTTTTTTTTTGGTTGTTTCTTTCTCTAAAAAAAAATGCAATTCTTCTCATCCACCCCATCAAAATTAAAACTTTTATTGTTGCCCCAAATCAATAGAAATCTTGAACACAAAAAAGCATACCTTTTCGTGAGTGTCATCGCATCATTTCCCCCAATCTTGGCCATCCATCTAACTAACCATCGATCACGGCCGCAGATCTCGGCTTCTTCGAAGAGCCAAGCAAAACCCTTGAAATCCTAACAAAAGTGATGCAGAGACAAGAACAAGAGATTTGGTAAAATGTGAAAAGGGCAGTAAAGTAATATTTTATGTGTGGCTAAGATAAACTGATTTTGTGATTTACAAAGACAATTTTACTGATTTTGAAAAGTTTATAGATTTTGTTTTCATTTACTCTTAATCTAAAAAATAAAAATTATAAAAAGTTAAGGATAAATTAAAAAAATAAAAATATTATAAAGAAATAAAATTGAAAACTAAAATATTTTAGGTTAGTATAATAGATAAATAGATTAAGATAAGGTTGGTTTGTTTAGATTCTTGATTAGATTCGTATTTGTTAAATAAAAAAGTAATTTGCAAAAATAACCCTAATTATTTGAATATGTGATTTTCTTTTTCAATAGGAAAACTCTCTTTGGGAAAACTCTACCTCGGAAAACTCTTTTTACCCGAGATTCTGCATTTAAAAAACTAAAAATTCCCAAACTCATATCTAAACACATTTCTGGCTTTTATTTTTTCAAATTATTATTTTTCATTTTTAAGTCAAAAAATTTTGTGGTTGAAAATCTAATAATACATATCATTTTAAAAGGTGAGTTTGAAACGCAAGATTTTAAGAATCTTACAGTTTCGACCGCACATCCAAATGCAGCCTTCGTACTATTGGTGAATGGTGATTATTTGTATCTATTATATTAATGAAAAGTGTTGTTTTAGTTTTCAAAGACTGGCCCTTCACGTGTAACATTTTCATTATCAAACCTGCTTTCCCATACCCGTTTCCAATTACAAACATATTTATATGAAAAAAGTGACCAAAACCTAAGTTTTAAACAAAGATTTTGTCTAAAATCAGTTTTGCAATCATGCAACCAAACACAGCCTTAGTTATTTATGATCTAAATATTAGAATAAGGGTAAGAATGAAAAAAAAAAGGTATTCATCAAATCTTAATATCAATGTATTTAAAGGATAATGTGATATATTCATCAAATATATCTTTAAATTCTACTTATATTCTTACAAGATAAATAGTATTAATAATGTCACATCATCACGTTTTATTGGTTTATATCTATACTACCTATAAAAGTACCAATCCTTGAAAAACTTTCATTGGACATGTTTACCTTTATCAATTCATGATAATCCCCTATCCCAAATGATATTTCATCATGCATATTTATCATTTCAAATTATTCTTATTCATCAATTAACATTTTTCACAATAAATTACATAATATCATAATTTTTTAAATAAATTCAATTTCATTTTATATGCATATATAATATATCTACATATATTGTATTGGAGGAAGGTGAAGAAAAGGGTTAATGTGTCAAATTAATGTTATTTAAAGATATTAAAATTATAAAAATTGATTTTTTTAAAATCAGAATAATATCATAATTTTTATCCATAAATTAAATGTATTTATTTAAATTACAATATACTTTTTATTTTTGAAAAATATGACAAATATTATAAAAATATATGTTTGAAAGATGATAAAAATTTAAATAACCAAAATAGTTTATAATATTTTTTAATATTTTAATTAAAATATATATTTTGACATATATTATAAATATTATCTGACTGTTCATTTGTTAATATCTTCTAAAAAAAAATTTAAGTATGCATTAAAAAACAGGAAATTACATTCTCAAACAAAATATCATTTTATTTTTAATAATATAAATAAATATTTAAATTTTTTAATTTTAATGTATAAATGAAAGATAGGAAATCTATCAAATTATAAATTGTATCGCAAAGTTTATGTTTAAATTAATGTATCTAAATTATTATAACATCCTAATTTATATTATATTACATGCACATTTTACCATATTAACTTATATATATTAAATTTTATTAATAAAATTTTATAAAAATTATTAACTTTTTATATACAATAGTATATACTTTTTTGAAAATTAGTATATAATGATAATGTACATTGTTGAAAAGTCACACTATGTAAGTCTGATCGAAAATTATTTTTTATCATACATATTTACCCTTTCAAATTATTCATATCTAAATTATAAAAAACCGTAATATATGTTATATTACATGCACATTTTTACGTTGTTCAAATTCAATTATATGATTATATGTCTAAAATTAATATAATAAAGCTCTATTGATTCATTTATATAAAACAAGACACAATAAGATGATTATATACAAAAACAATAATAGGATCAAGAGTGTTGATAATTATTTTTTATTTTTTGAATTGATCACTCGTATCTTTTTAAACAAATATAAAAAAAAATTAAAAGAAAAATTAGATTTTTTTCATCACCGTTGATCAAATGAGCTTTTAGGGCAGATTGGTGTCTCATTTTGATGTGATGTGAAAAAAGTGAACGAAAGAGACACTTCCTCAGGCTTTTCAGCTTTCCCCTTCATTAAACCTTCCAATTCAAAGCTTTCCCCTTCATTAAACCTTCCATTTCAAACCTCTGCCTTTCCAGCTTTCCCCTTCATTAAACCTTCCAATTCAAAGCTTTCCCCTTCATTAAACCTTCCATTTCAAACCTCTGCCTTTCCAGCTTTCCCCTTCATTAAACCTTTCAATTCACACCCTAGCAATTCAATCCCTCCGTTAAAGCCCCTGCATCTTCTCCGATATGTCAACCGACGTGTTCCACAAACGGTCGCATTCATTCGCACGATCATCCCTGTCCCCATCGTCGATCTCTTCTTTCCTCCCTCTCTAAAAATATTTCTTCCATCACAGGGACTCGCACAGCCCTAGCTCGAACGGCCTCCTCTACAACGCCAGCACCGGGGCTGCCGCATTTTCATCAATTTCTTCTAAGGCAAGTGAGAAGACTGGTCTTTTGCTTTTACTTTTGCTTGTAAATAAAATTTTACTGTTATCTCTGTTATTTAAAATTTAATTTTATATTTTAGTTTAAGTAACAATCAGGTGTACATCAGGTGGTAATTACCTTGATTAAAATAATGTTTGCTTACATCATTTTTTTCATTTTGCAACTATGAGTTACTTGAATATTCATTTTTGGTTGGATGTAGATTTTTTTATTTTATTTTTTGCAGTGTTATTTTCATGAATTTCTGCTAAGGCAAGTAAGAAGACTGGTCTTTTGCTTTTGCTTGTAAATAAAATTTTACTATTATATCTGTTATTTAAAATTTAATTTTATATTTTAGTTTAAGTAACACATCCATATTCATTGTAAATTTGTATTTGAAAATTTTTTTTAGATATTTGAGTACCTAGAACAATTGGTATTTACTCTGAAAAGTATGCAAATTTGGTATGTATTATAAATTATAGATGCTTGTTTTATATATTAAGATTACCATTTTTGATGATTCAGAGATGTTAATTGGTTGTCCAATCTCAGAATATATGAGCATGAATGAGGAGGTACGGTGAGCAATTAATTAAAAATTTAGAAATAGTTCAATCACTAAATACATTCTTATGTTATTACAAAAAGACATGCAATCCAAATTTAATAGGAATTTGATGTCATGCGTCGGGAAGAAATATGAGTTCTACACGAAAGCCAATAAAATAAGTGAGGATGATAGAGCTATGGAACGTTGGATTGCTCAATATATAAAGCGTATCGATGACGTAGAAGATGAAGACATAAAAAAGGACGATAGATGCCAAAACAAAAGAAGAAAATTATAATATCATAATATCATTCCTCTTACTCCTGTTTTTTATGTTTACTTGTTTCACTTAATAAGAAAGACTTTTCAAAGTTTATGTTTTAATGAGTGTTGTATGTTTATGAACATTTATCATTTCAATTGTTTGACGTATAACTGCTGTTATATATTCAGGATGTCAAATGTTTGGAAAAAAGATATAATACATGGTGCCTATTCATGTACTATTTAATATTATAATTTAATAAAATAAAATAAAATAAAATTTAATATGCTTATTTTGGTTCTTCTTCTTTCAATTTTCATTATGGGCTTCTTATTATTATATATCAGCTAAATTTTGTTTATAATATTATATTCATCACCTATATATTTTATTATTATTATTATGTTATACTGTTCATTTATTTATAGGTTCCAATAATTAGGCTTTATCTCTTCATTATAAGAACTATTTCTTTCATTGCTGCTGCTCAAGTGAAAGAAGTGAAAGAAGACACATAATATTAATACATCTTATTAACCAGGATTAACATGTTCATTATAATAAATCCATTTATTACCTCATTTTTTAAAGAAATTCATAAATTATCATTCTGATTGAATTTTGAGTACAACATATCTAAATGTTTGGATAATGAAAATTGATATCATATTACAATGTGCATCATACACGATGTGTATTTCATGTGCTCTTCGACCAACACATTATTCACGAAATTAATACATGTGCAACGCACATGTGCTTCAACTAGTTAAGATAAAGGATGAAATAAAAAATCTCTATTTACCTATATATGTGGATAATATCATACCCATATCCATCAAATCTCTAAACAAAAAGGCCATTTTGAGGGCCAAAAAATGAGAAAAATGGAAAAATAAGCGCGTGTTGTGGCATAACGACAATTCTTGAAGATCTCCTCGATATCTACCTCCAGTAAAAATTTCAGGCGATTCCGAGTTTGGAGCACCATTTATTCTACTAACCGATTTTTCTGTAAATATTTGAAAATCTTAAAATGGACGCTTTTGAGTTCATCGTTCCCGGAACGCGTCGGTCACCCGTTCTGCATCAAGCGGCGTCCAAGAACAGAAAATGGAGGCTAGTTGTTCAGAAGTGGCTCAAGAGTGATGAACTCTGTGCCCCACAGAGGAGGAAAATTGGTGACCTGTTCACCAGACACAATATTTAACATATAAATTCCAGGGCCGTCGTCAACTATCGCAACTATCTGTTTGATGAAGCCCCGATACATCGTTCATGATGCACTCGATCAAGAAGATTGAGAGGTTGTCCCGTATGATCGAGTGAGTTGTAGAGAATATGATCCCCTTTGTCGTGGGGGTTTATTGCAGGCGACAACAAGAGACGAGTGAATTCTTCCAGTCTCGCAAACCGCATCCATGACTTGCAGACAATTTTGAAGCTTCTATTGTCATCTTCGTGATCCACCCGCTTCAGGATCATCCGCAACATATCTTCGAGAATGTTAGCCCAATCAGTTGCCATTTCTGAAAAAGAAAAAAAAACACAAAAATCAATGGAGGAATTTCTGTAAAGCTGCTCATGCATGAAGAAACCCTCAAACAATATACAAGAGAAACAGAGAGAGAGAGAGAGACAAAAGAGAACCTTTAGTGAATTTTGAATCCTCTGCTGTTCTTCATTAAGTAGGATGTTATTCTATAGAGAATGAATATGTTTTATTAAGAATGTCAATCTAAAGATGTATTATGATATTTCTAGACAGAGTATTTTATAAACTGCCAATAATAATAACAGAATAGTAGATATTCATTATGAGATGCGACATGAATAGAAAAAAAATAACTTAAACATTCTAATCAATGGAGGTATTTCCATTTGTGCATATATATATTTTTTAAAGATGGGCCAAATGGAAAAGTATTTTAGAAAGAGTGAAATTTGTTTGCCTTACAATAAGATACAGCCTCGATTGAACTGACCATGAATAGAGTACCGGCTGTATAGTAGATAACAGGGCAGGGAGGAAAACATGACCAATGTAAGAGAAAGGGGAAGGAAGGAAAACATTTTTTCTTTTTTGTTTTAATTTATTTAAAAGCAATGTTATGTAAAAAATTAGATTTTATTTCTTAACACACCATCCAATCACTAAAATGTTATCCATATAAACTCTTGTTGCAAAATGTGTGTAAAAATTAAAATATAAACTCCCAATGCAAAATGTGTGTGAAAACTAAAATATGTTTGAATTTTTTTAAAATAATATATATATATATATATATATATATATATATATATATATATATATTATATATATAGACTCGTGATACTGTGCGGTCATGCGGTCGTGCGGTCGTCGATCACAGGCCGTCGATCACGGGTCCATCGCATCGGACGGTCGGGTGCGATTCACGTCGACCGTTGGATGCGATCGACCCGCGATCGGACGGCCCACGATCACGATCACCGCACGACCTTACGACCGCATATTATCGGAAATCTATTATATATATATATATATATATATATATATATATATATATATTATATATTTTAATGCATTCTACTTGAACTCCAACCCAACACCTCTTAAACCCCATTTAGACTCCCCAATTTATAGCCATCAACACCTCCCCACCAAATATATATATATACATATTTAGAGAGAATCTTTATCTAAATAGATTTTTACAATCCTTATCTATATAGATTTCAATCTTATCTCTAAAAAAATTGAAACACCAAGGAAAAAATAATTAGATCCCTGTGATACTGTCTATTATTTTTAGATCCCTGAAAATTTTAAGTTTTTTTTAGATCCCTAAGGTGATGAAAAATTATCTTTAGGTCTATCCAGCCGAATGTTGTTCAAAAATATAAAAAATGCTCTCGTCCAATTATGCAAAGGTAACAATGTACTAAAAAATGTTAACAGTATACTAAAAATATTTAACAATGTATTGAAAAATGTTAACGGTGTACTGAAACAATTAGACGAGGGACATTTTATGCAAAAGTTACCAATGTACTGACAGGGGTGAAGCCAGAAATTAAAATAGGGGGGGCCGAGAGAGGGCAACATATTTAGAATAAGAATAATGATTCTCAGGCCCCAACTTTCCAGGACCCATCATAGGCCCCATGATGTGGCAATTAGACATTACTAATCATACCCTCTAATTGATAATCACCTCTAAACAAGGAAAACAGTTTTGATTTATTCCTAGGATTGTGGAGATTTCATTAATTATTGTATTTCTTCTTCCTTGCATCGTGTAAAATCCTTAATCCCTATTTTATGTAGTTAACAGTAACCTAATAATTTATGATGAACATATTCGTAGCAATCTCAAAATTTAATCCCGAGAAGTTTGAAAAACTGATTTGTTCTTTATCGAGTTGGATCTCCAACAATGTATTCCGAATCTGGTTTATCACTTGGAAAGTCATATCAAATTTGAAATTAAATTTTTAATGATCAAATATTCAATCTATGTTACATGTTTCAATTCAGAAAATGAAAATTTTTTTTAATGTTTTGATCACTATTTCGCACTTTTTTTATATTTGTTTTGTTATAATTTCATAAATGTAACTTTTGATATTGTTATATTTCATTGTTAATGGTTCATGTGATGTTTATATTAGACTCCCAAACTCGGATACTCATTTACATAATTTTGTTACATTCATAAATGTAATACTCTAAAATGTAACATTATCTTATGTTGTGCATTTTTCTCAACAATGCAAATAGAAATGACGTATAAATGTAACAGTGAAATACATACTTTTGGAGGGGATTCTGATACATTTTCTTTGTAAGACAGTGCACTAGAAATTGAAATAGATAATTTCAAAGAGTAAATATAACTCTTTAACATTTAAGTAAATGTAATTGTTCGTTCCACATATGTAAATGTATCAATTTTTATATAAATGTAACAAATCATTGTGAGAGATGTAAACATTTAAGAAAAATATTTGTAACTACCAATATAAAATGTAACTGTTTCATATGTTAATTATATGTGTTTTGTATTTAAATTTGAATACAATAAATACCTAGAGAAAATGAGTCGTTTGAAGGATTTTGATGAAAAAAATTTAAATAATTTTTGGTGTAATCTAGATTCAATTATAATTTAGGTAATGATTTCAAAATTCAAAATAGCTAAATGGAATTTAAGATTCACATGAAAAAGTCATAACTGAAAAGAGAAAATGAGGGGATTTGAGTTAATGAGATAATTTTTTAATGAATGACAAATTTGTATTTTGCCATTTTACTATTTTTTGAAAAAGTCAACAAACCAAGCAAACTAACCAATGAAATGATGACGTCTCATAAGGCTTGTAAGTGAGACTTATATTGTGGGGCTTGGGTATCATGACTTTTAGAATAAATAAAAAATAATTATTATAAAAATATAAATATATGATTTATACAAATCTCCCTTGAAATGAAGTTTTGCTCAAAATAAATTTCAAAAAAGGAAAGAAAGAAAGAAAGAAAGTGATCCATGACTCTAAATCTCAAAATTTATATAGATGATATTTGTAGTTTTCGCATCAGTATATGAAATTAATTAACGTAGTATATACTTCACTATTTTTATACACACTCTATAACAAAAAATGTAAAAATATATGTAATCCATTTCAATGAGTTCGTACTTCATGTTTTATGAAAAAAATATTTTTTATTGGCTATGTATATAGCTTTAAAAATTTAATATATGCGCCGGATACAAGCACATCCCAAACACAAATAAACACTAATATTTTTCAATTTCAATACCCACCAAATTATATATGTCCCTTCAATGTATATGCATTGTGCAAATAAACAATTTGTATACGTGTATTGCTAGTAGAAACTAGCTCTAGCACTAGTAGTAGACCAAATTAAGTAGGAAAATGTTAGATTCAGTTAGACCACATGTTTTTATTTTAAAAAAAAATTATAATCATCACCTAACGAGGTATATAATTTAATAAAAAGTGTAGATCACTTCAATTCGAATTGAATTAACATATTTTTAGTAAATATAAGAAAAAATTTAACAAGATATAAACATTGTTCAACGATGTATATATTTAAGTAGATTTCTAACAAGAAATAAATGATGTATTTTAGTCCCTGCAACCCTGTCCATTGCTTCGGGCGCAATCTTCCATGATGGAAGACTCTACATGGTCGCTGATTTTGGTGGAAACGGTGCACGTGTGGTTGCGGTAGACCTCCTCCACGGCGAATTGGTGATTGAGCTTCCGGAAGTCGGTTTTTTTTAAAAAGTAAAAGACCTTATTGCTGTGACTTTCCATAAGCCCATCAGGAGGATTGTTCTTGTGAGGACAACGCGCTTCCAGTCTTCAGGCTGGATGAGGGGCAAGAAATGTGGCAGAGAGGATTGAAAACCAGGACCGTGGTTTACTGTTTCTGGGACTGAACACGTCGAAATGGTTGCCGTGTCTATGGGAAGGGTGCGAGCAAACTCCCAGCAGTGATGGCTATGATTCGGGAGTTTTCCACTTGGATGACAGGACTACAGAAATGGAGATGAAACTTCCTTATCCGGTATGAATCTTCCACTCATCTGAACGTAGCAGAGAACCCCGAGCTGTCACAAAAAAGGTCAATGGTAGTCGCAGACGTGTGTTTTTTTATGTTCTCTTTGGCTGTTTTTGGTGTGTGTCTGTGGAAGTGTAGGCGTTCACTGATCCCTTAGTGAATGGACTGCCAAATACACTGATTTCAGATATGAAACTGTAGGGTCCAGTGTCATTCCAGAAGTGCACCTTAGTGAGTTGACTGCCAAATACACTGATTTCAGATATGAAACTGTAGGGTCCAGTGTCATTCCAGAAGTGCTCCCTTAGTGAGTGGACTGCCAAATCCGTTGTTCAATTTTTGGACTGCAGGTAGGGCTGCCTCGGTCCAGTCACCAGGGCACATATTTGTTAAAGTCAATAGCGCATTTGAAAATTTGGTTGATTTGAAAGAAAAAAATTATTACTAAAATGTGCTTATTGTTACATAATCTGGATGGATCTTTACTGAAATGAGTTGGGAAAGTCTTATATTTTGATTTATTTTGTTTATCTATCACCCTGTGATGGTTGCGATAGTCTAAGCAATGCTAGTTTCTGACAGTGCAACTTCTGCAACAATAACCACAATCAAGTTGAAGAATCGTTTTCAAATTTACTAAATTCTAAAATCGCAAGTTCTGAGGCTTTATTGTTAGTTAAGAAACCAAGTCTGCCAAATGATGACCAATAACACCGGTTGACTATAGGCATCAAATTCAGCTCCATGTCACTCTATTTGAATCTTAGAAAGCAGAGTAAAAAATACGCAGAATGGAAGTGTGACTGGTATCAAGTCAGCCAGAATTCAGAAGCTCACCAGAAAGTTGTTTGGAATACTGATATTCAGATCAGGGAAACAATGATAGGGAAGATTCTGCATTTTATAAGAGTAACTTCATTTAGAAAGCACTTGTTCCAAAAGCAAATTCACTCGGAAAATGGAGCATTCTAAGGACTTTGTTTCTGATGGAAATATTTTATGGACAGATTACAAAGAATGTCTCTGTTCATAACAAGGACATGTGCACTTGCTTTATAATTACAGCTAAGTTAGACTAATAAGTAATAACTCAAAATTCATCTGAGAATCCTTGGATGATAGCCATAGAATGCATATCAAACTCTTTTGATCAATTTCGATTAATTTCCATTGTATATATCACATTGACATTGGAGACATGGGTCTTGGGAAATTAGCATTTAATCAAATTCCATTGCCGGTATTCTCCATAGGTTATTTAACCTGCTTTGCTTTGAAGAATTTATTATAGATTCATATATTAATTTGATGAGATTTAATAGGATACTCTATGTTGATGAATTGAAGAAATAAGGTGTATAATTATGCCATTGTAGTCCTTTGGACTAGCATATAATCCCAGATTCTAATATTCTGCTACTTTGCAATTGCTGCAAGTTCATTTATCTATATCATATCAATTTGTCCACTGGTAGGTAATTGAGTGAGGCTTGCTTTAATAGTCATCTCTATATCCATCGTCATATAATATTATAATTGTAATATAAAACTCACCTGTTAATTTTATGTGACTTTCTTATGAAAAGCATTTTTATGAAAATTTTCATGTAGTATACCAGGTATACTATTTTTTCACTTAGTCTGGTCTCTCTTTCTCCCCTTTCTCTTACATTGGTCATGTTTTCCTCCCTGCCCCTGTTATCTAGTGTACAAAAAATGATGTTGGTAGCCGGTACTCTATTCATGGTCAGTTCAATCGAGGTTATATCTTATTGTAAGACTAACAAATTTCACTCTTTCTGAAATGCCTTTCCATTTGCTCCTTTAAAAAAAAATCCATGGACAAATGGTAATGCCTCCATTGATTAGAATGTTTTAAGTTTTTTTTTTCTATTCATGTCGCATCTCATATGACTTTAATGAATATCTACTATTTTGTGATTATTATTGGCAGTTCATATAACACTCTGTCTACAAATATCATAATACCATTTGACACTGGGCTTTGGATCGTCTGTGTTTAGCCTACAGGAAGCCTCTTGTAGCCAACCAATGGATATACACCACCTGTTAGAAAAAATAGTTGAATCTGACATCACTCTCAACCCACTTTTGCATGGTTTTTTTTAAGTTTTCCATGTTTTATTTTTTCCCTCTAAGTTAAATCCAGGGCAAATTATTTTAAGTTTTAATTTTAAAATTTAGTGTTCTAATATAGAGTATGTCATGATAGATTTTTATGTAAAATTTTAATTATATAATATTGATCATCTTATGAAAACATAAAATAAGTCGTTATATATCTTTTGTTAAAAAATATAAAAAGATACGCATTCAATACACATAAGCATATAGTTCATATTATATATAAAAAAATGACATGTCTAGTCTCATGTAAAGTCGCATTTGTAACTCAGAATATTTTTCTTTTTAAATTACACAATCTTTTAATTAAGTATATATTATTATATGAAATAAAATATATACTGAAATATAATAATATATTTTTTCTTGCTTTCAAATTTTTTTTACTTCATACACTATGATAAAATCCTATCAATAACGCAATATATTGTAAACTGTGCAAGAAAATGAACCGAATATATCAATACTCTTTTTATAAAAAAAAATTATACTCAGTTAGATATAGACAGGGCTAAATATAAAATTTTGCATGATTGTTATACTTCACAACCACCTAAAAACTGACAGAGCAATCTACACTACAAAAAAAATAAGTCCCGACCCAGTCAAACCTGGGTACTATTAGCACCATCAATATCAAAATGGACTGTCAATTAATCGAATAACACAGTTTATAAATCGACTGTAAAATTAATTGTTGTGAACAATGTTATTCTCTGTACAGTTCGATAATTAGGATGTGTAGTTCGATTGATTAAAAGTGTAATTCGATACTAATGGTACCCGATCATTTTGTTTTTTTTTGAACTTGTGAAGAAGAACACCAGCAAGATCAATTTTTTTTTAAAAAAAATTGATTTAGCAAAGCCAGAAAAAACAACCCTGGTTATTCCCAATTTTTTTTTCATAGCTTTGTTATTTTATTGTATTTATGGGGTGTTTTGTCAAAATGTTATATGCAATGAAGTGGGACCCACGAAAATTGTGGCTACCGAGGGTGGGCAGAAGTGAAACTTTTCTCATTGACACAGACGAAAATTGTGGCTACAGGGGGCGGCTTCCTGTAGGCTAAACACAGACGATCCGAAGCCTTGACACTGCCAGTCTGAGCCACACTACAGCTTGAGATTGCCATTCTTAGTGCATGTTTGGCAACATCTTAAAGCAGCTTTTAACTTTTGGGGTCACATCAAATCAAATCTCATAATCATTTAAAAGCTAAAGACTAAAAGCTGTTACCAAACAAGTCAACTTAAATACATCATAATTACTATATTTTATCTCTAAACTGCACCTCGAAATCTGTGTTTTATAAAGCAGCCATCATTATTACACCATCAAATCATCATCATTACACCCTCAAAAAGTGTGCATAAAGCTGCAAAAGCTAAAAGCTGATTTTCAAACTGTGTTTCCAAACAAGCACTTAATATAAACGCATTCACTCTCTATAGAACAACATCCTACTTTTAGTCTGTCATAATTCTTTTGCTCTTTTTTTTTGTTGGCAATATGTTATATTGCTGCAGTTTTTCTTCATTTGTCAGGAATTTCTTTGGAGAACAATTGAGGTTCTCTGCAGGACTGCTCTTCACATAACTAGTTTTGCTAATAATCCACACACAATCGCAATGCTGCATGTCCACATACCCAAGAGGTAAACATTTGCTCTCCATGGACTATCTGAGCAAACTATATCTCTAACCCAAACTGGGCTAACTCATCAGTTTGCACTTTTATCCAGGGCTGACCCTGAGATTCATCAAACTAGAATAGGCCCTAGGCGAATTTATGAAATGGAGCCCCAATGAATATACGGAAAAAACTATAATGAGTAACAACACAATTAATCTTCAAAACAAATAAATAAAAACAAAACAAAAATCACACTAGGAACAACTATTATTTAAGTTTTAATTTTTAACTAACAATAAAAAAGCAAAAACAAACTCTTTAATATGTGGGATTTGTTAATGAAAAGATTACATTTCTTATAAATTTAAATGTAAAACTAAATTCCTATATAATTGAAAATTTTAATGAGTTATGAAAAACTAAAAAAAGGATAAAAAGAAATAAATGGATGATTTTATTAAACAAAATAACTAAAAAACTCCAAATATAAAAATAATTAAACCAAATTAAAATTTAAAAATTCGAATATATAAATTAGAATTATGCATGAAAACACAAGAAAATTTAATAATACATATTGAAAGGATAATATCCTCTTGAAAAAATAATAAATTTTAAAAATTCAATTATAAAAATACCCAAATAGTTTTAATACATCCATATTTTTAGGAATTTGGGGCCCCTTGAGGGTAGGGACCCTAGGCAGTTGCCTTGGTCGCCTGCCCACAAGGCCAGCTCATAGAATAAGACATATTGAACGGAGCATTTGGTTGATAAGATTGGTCTTTTGTTCTGTGTCGTCCCCCGTTTGGATAGCGGAATTGAGTTATTCTGAATAGATAACTATGTTAGTATAGATAACAAATCTACATGAATAAGAGATTTTCTGTTTGGTTGTGTTTTTTTTTTATTCTCATTGGAAAACGTAATAATAAATGTTGAGTTGTTTGGTTGATAAAGAATAAAATATAAATAAAGTGTAAAAAATTTGATTTGACATGTAAGCTCTTTGATGTATAAGAGGTATTGATAGGTGATTTGATGTGATAAGATGTAAAAAGTTGATTTGACATGTGAGCTCATGGAAATAGATAAAGTGAATCTAGCTTATCCTAGGAGTTACTTAGAATTGTTATATTCTCTTAAACTCGTTTAAACAGGCATAGTAATTCCATCATATACTCTTTAAACAAACACAAATTTCCCCTATTTATTTTTATCCCACCTTATTCCACCCTTAAACCACTCTTATTCCGCTACACAAACGGGCAGTGTTTAAAGGATGTTTAGCAGTAAGTCTAGAATTTACTGCAGCAACACTACTTACTTCGAGGGTTGAAGAAATATACATCTACATATTATCTCATTTGTTTTCATTACCCAGTGTCACAAGAATTTTGAATCATGCATTTGCAAGGCATACAAAGGAAATCCACCCTGTCCATCTAAAAACCAAAACATCATCAAGAGTGTGTTAAATTTTGTCTAATCTCCCTCTCTATATTTATATTGATGTATATGCTTCAATAACTCTCTTACTGCTTTCCTGCCTTTTCATTGAAAAGTAATACATTATATAATCTTACATGGAATTACAAAAATATGAATATCACCTCAAATTTTATGGTTATTTATTCACTCAGTCCACTTTTTTATTACATTTAGTCTCTGATTTTCATTATATAATTTTAGCGCATAAATTTTCCAAGCCCTCACCATCTCTTCAGCTCACTTTAATAGCAAATTTAAAGGTACAGTTTTTACATAGATTTTTTTATTTATTTCGGTACCAAACATAACACCACTACACCCAAAATCATGATGGGAGTATGTCTAGAAAAGGTCCAACATTTTTTGGAAACAATTTAAGATAAAGAACCAAACACTGAACAATTCTTCAAAACAGAATAACAGAATGAAAACACGTTTATGGTATCCATATCCATGAATAACTAAGCTTGCGAAGAAAAAACACTGAACCCTTTATCTAATCTATTCATGATACTGAGTTCCACCTGACAAGGCAGTTGGTGTGCGCGATTGTGAAGTAGCAGGAGGGTCTAATCGAAGTTTTTATACCCTTGATAGCGTATCCCTTGCCATGTTTGATGTCATAAGCTCGCCATCCATTGAAGCACATGCACGTGCACTGGAAGACCATTACATCATAATTCAAAAGGGCGGGAGTGAAAGGATTATAATGGAGGAAACCCTTCAAGGAATCAAATTTAATGCTATGTTTCTTCCTCCATCCAGCTCCATTTAGGTCCAGTAAGACCCATATGTCCAGTTGATCTGGATCGGTGCATACTGTCATTGTCAGGCAACCCTCAACCTCCATTAAGGTGGGCCATTCACCAATCTCAGAAAAAGGGGCACGCGTTTGAATAAACCTTTGACTTGATGCATTGAGCGAAACCAAAAATGTTTCTTGATCTCCTGAGGGATACACTTGGTGAGGCAAATGTCGTAATCCTGAGGGATATACCAGCAAATGCCATGCCCCGTCGGCCCAGGTGAGGTTACTCAAAGTCCATTGATTGGCATCCAATGGAAAATCGATCATTCTCCATGATCCCGTTGACGAACCCATCAAGAACATCATGAATCCTTCTCTTTCTTGTAACTTTTTGTTGTAGAAGTGCCACAAGACTTTGTATTCCCCCGCCCGGGAATCAAAACCAAGGCTTATCCCCAAACGATGATATTGGGGTGGTGGCCTAGGAATCTCTACGAATGTTCTAGTCATCGGATTGACAACAAAGAATTGATAAGTTTTGTGACGCCGCACCAAAATCAAACCATTGCAACTTCCCGATATAAAGAATTCGGATTCAATGTTTATAGGCTTGACTGTCACGATTTTTGATTCTTGCTCAACCTTCATGAAATACGTCTTCATGCCACATAAGGCTTCGGGTTGCTGGACTAGTAAACCTGGTTGGGAGTGGGCGAGGTTTAAATAGGCGAAGTTGGAGTCGTTATCAATTGTGTCCAACCATTGCTTGCACACCATGCGCATTGGACGAACCTCCTCTGCGGAGAGCCTGCTTATAATCCCGTAGATGATGACATCTTCGTTGAGTTCGGGTAGGAGACTATTATTACATTCGTCATCGTTGACCTCCTCTTGCACTTCTCTTCTCAGGTGAGGTATTGCTAGTATTGACATCATGATCTTCTTCAAAAACTGTGTTAACTTCTGAAACAGTGTTGGTGGTGGTGGTGGTGGAGGGTCTATTACATTTCTCTCCAACAACCATGCTATCTTCTCATACCTCCGTCTTTGGATTGATTTGGAGATTAAAAAGTTTGTCACACGTATACCCAAAAGCATTCTCAGCCTCCTCCATCTTGGTTTTTCAAGCCAAGAACAAGAAGACATATTGATTTGCTGGAATCAACAGTGGTGGTGACCAAGGAGAGACGAAGAGCACGTTAGAGGGTGAGGACAATTATTCCATGTTTATAATACATGGGAATCAGAAGAAAAAATAAAGATTACATTCAAATCAAATAAGGCTAGTTTGTTTATATATATATTTTTTTTGGAAGAAGCTGATTTGATAGTTTCATAATATAAAATAGCGAAGATACAAAAAAATGATATTTGAGGAGAAATTTTTTAATTTAATTTAAAAGGAACGAGCATATATCTCAATATCAATTTTTGAATTTAATTTAAAAGGAACAAACATATATCTCAATAAATATTTTTTATAACATTAACATGTTTTTGTCACGTACATCCCATACAAATAGAAATAGATTGTTGACCTTCAGAGAACCATCAGTTAAATTTAAACATAATCTGACCTTGAAGCTTAAACCTTCACGTAGGTTGAAGAACGGTAAAATATGATATATTAGAGATAATTTAAAATTTTAAACACAATTAATTATTACTAGTCTTCCCCCACACACAGATTTAAAATAAATAAATAAATAAAATTTAATATCCATACATTTTCTATCTCTATATTTTTCATCTTTCAAAAATTAGGGATTGAATATTTAAAAATATGATATTGTTTTAAATGATACCTATATTAAAAAGAGGATAAAGATTTTAGAAATCATTAACATCTAAAAATAAATAAATATATAATAAATAAGTAAATACGAAATATCTTAATTTAAAAATTTCTAATCAACAAAAAATTCTTTAAGAACTTTAGATACTCCAGCTCTTGTGAATGATTGGATGATCATATGTTATTTATAGGTATGTAATATGAACAAATACTTACCAAAATTATTTAAAAATCATAAATTTTCAAGTAAGCTCCGATTGGGGTGTAAATAGTTGGAAAGAATTTTTCGACATACTTATGAATGTGAAGTAGACTAAAAAAATAACTATTTCATAATAAAAAAAAATAAAAAAACATGTTGAAACTCATATTTATCGATTATCTTAATCTCTCTAATAAAAAATAATAACAACAAAAATATATATATGTATATATATTTGACCAAAATTCTAAAAATAAAAAATTTCAATATCAAGTTAAAGTAAGATGATATTAAAAATCATTGACAAATAAGAAATTGAACAAAAAATAAAATAATAAACAAACATAAAAGACGATTTAATATCCATACCTTTTCTACCTCCGTGTATTTTTCCACTTCAAAAATAAGGAATTGATAATACAAATATGATATTGTTTTAAGCGATACCTTCATTCAAAGACAACAAATATTTTAGAAATTTTTAACATCTAAGTAAATTTAAAATAAATAAATAAATATCTTGATCTAAAAATTTCTCACAAAAAAATTCTTCAAAATTCATCAACTTAGGGCTTTTGTGAATGATTGGGGGATTTTAGGTTATTTATAGGCATGTAATATGATACATGTGCAATTATATCATCAAATTATAACAAATCTTAACCTTGTCAACCATTAAATTATTCTCGAAATTTTCAAAAAAATTAGATTGTGATTTTTTCTAAGTTTAAGGGGAAAGTAATCAAAACCTCATTAATTTTGGGATCACGAGAATCTCGAATTTTTTTTATGTTATTAGTTATATTGTCAATTAATAATTAATAACATAGTAAAAAATAACAATCAACCTCAAACATCCCTTGACATCAGGTTTTATTTCACAAATTTGACTTTTATCATTGATCAACATTCCTGCTCAAGGACGATGGTAACATTTCACAAATTGATGGTAACATTTCACAAATTATAGGATCATTTATTCATTTTAATAAATGAAATGAATTAATTAATAATTTCATATCTTTCATGATTCTGTTTCTATTTCTCGTGTTCATTTTCAGTCTTATTATTATTTATTTATTTAATTTGACTTTTATATTAAAAAACATTTATTGTCCTTAATATTCGTGTTTTGTATATTGTTTCTCTGCATTAGAGTGATTCCCTCAGCTCTGTTTCAAGATAGGGAGTTTATCTCAAATCCCTCGAACGAAAACTTGAGGGACCCGAATCCCCCGAACGAAATGAAAAGTCAAAGGGCGCGTCTATCCTCACCCATTGTTTCCCTTAACCCACTAATCAGAAGAGAAAAAAATGGTGTTTAATTATTTCTATCAATCCAGGTCGATCGAACTTAGTTGTCATTTTATATTTTGAGCGACTGAACTTGACAGTCATTTCAGGTTTTAGGGGACTGAACTTGATCGTCATTTCAGGTTTTGGACGATAAAATTTGGTCGAACAAGGTTCAAATATTACATGTTTTTAACATAGCTATATCTACCTATATTTTGTAAACAAATAAATTTTTGGGTTTGTTCATCATATTATACGTTTATTCTTTTATCCAAACAACAACTAAGGAACTAAAAAAAATGTAAGTTGGTATACTTTCAATTAATTCCATTTTTTATACCCTAAAAAAAATCAATTTTTTATAGGAAATATCTTATTAGACAAATATATTTCATTTTTAAGCTTCATTCAAATTCGTGGTTAAGCGGATTTTTTGTTTGAAAAAAAAACCCTACCATTTGATCTAAACATATTTTATATCTGGCTTTTGAAAATTTGTCCCTCACTTATGTAAAAAAAATTATTTCTATTTTTTACATTTAAAAATAATGATTGATTCTTTCTATATTACAACTCAGACTTAGAGTGGTATGAAGTATCCAAGGATGATACATATCATGGGATTAGGTTTCTAAGAAAAAAAATTATAAACTTTATCACAAACCCTGTTCGACAAGTTCGATCGCCCAAAATCTAAAATGATGACGAAGTTAAGTCGCCCAAAATATGAAATGACGATCAAATCCGATCACCAAAATTTAAAGTGGCGACCAAGTTTGATCGACCTGACCGGATCGGTGGGAACAGAAAAAACACCGTTTTTTCTTCGATTGGTGGGTTAAGGGAATCGATGGGTTGGGATAGACGCGCCCGAAGCCAAATTTATGATAATGTATTCACTCTTCTGGTTTTCTCAATTATAATTACGTTAGCACATACTTCCAAAAGTTTTTGAGGAGAAGCCATATCATTTTGTTTGTAGATAGAAGTTTTTGTGTGTCTTATGCAACTTCTTTTGATTTCTCCATGTTATCTTATCCCTGTTTTTCACCATGAACTGCAACAACCTATTTACATTGGCATGGTACCTTCGTAATATTACTAACAGAGAAGAATGTGTTTATGAGAGAACTTCAATTATAATGCCCATACTTCCAAAAGCAAATTCCCATATGTAGACATTCTACAAAGCTTTTCAGTAATTATTGACGCACAGATTTTGTTGCAGGTAGCATCTCACCTAAGTATGAGATGTAACACAACATAACAAGAGTACCAAGGGGGTCTCGGTGTAACCAATTTAGACACTCTCAATAAAGCTCTCCTCTCTAAGTGGTGCTGGGCATGGATCCAATGCCCGGAAAAAGCGTGGGTGGGCTTGTTCAAGGAGAGATATGGAGCGTCGGAGGCCAGGAGGGGACAAGGCCCTTGTCTTTCTAGGCGGTCATCTCAACTATGTAGGGGCTTCTTCAAACTTTGGGAGGAGTTTGCTACCAGTGTCTCATGGGATCTCAGCAATGGGCGCTCCATCAGTTTTTGGGACGATCATTGGTGCGCGGATCAGGCACTCGGCAAGATGTTCCTGCAGCTGAGGTGTAAGGCGCTCCGGGCTGAATGGTGCGTGAGTGATTTCTGGCAGTCGGATCAGCAGGGGCAAGCATGAGACACGTTAAGGGGGACTGAAATTTCACATTTCACCTGCCTCGTTCAAATCCTTGGACCGCTATCCCCAAGGGCGGGCTCTATGGACACGGTCTCTTGGGCACCTAACCCTCGTATGGGGTACTCGATTCATGTGGGATACGATTGGTGGTCACACAATTGAACCATTGACACGCAATTAGTCACCTGGACCGCCTCGTTTTGGAAAGCCAACATCCCCTTGAAAGTAAAATGTTTTATGTGGCTGCTGTTACACGAACAGGTACTGACCAGGGACTATCGCGCGAGACGGAGACCGACGGATAACCCGGAATGGCGCTCTGCCACAGCGCGATCGAAACATACTCCCATCTGTTTTTTTACTGCACGGCCACTGCGCGCATTTGGGGAATCGTCGAATCGCTATCCAACAAGCGACTTCCCAAGGGGTCGAGAGAGGAATTCTGGTCTACGACCATGAGCATGTCAAAGAAGGGGGACAAGAGCATGTGGGGCAAGGTCATGAGGTCCATTATTCCAACGTGCGTATGGGCGATATGACGCACAAGAAATGAGGTCATCTTCAAGGGCTCGCCCTTCTATTTCAACTCAGTTTGGGAGTTGGTACGTCGGAGTGTCGCGGAATGGGGTTGCGGGTTGGCAGGGGCAACCCGGATTCATGTGGGCGAGGACGCGATGTGGGTGGTGTAAGTGGGTGGTGTAAGCGTCGGTCTTAGCTTTTGGACTGGGCAAATATCTTATCTACCGGTCCTTGAGGAAGACGCTCATGTTCATGGCTTTTCAAGACCGTTATTTTTCTTCCTTTTTTTGTCTAATTTTTCTCACCCCCAATTGAGACATTGTCTATTTTGACTCACTATTGAAATAGAAATGCCTACAATTCAGATAAAAAAAAAAAAAACAAGAGTACCATGCCAATCTAATAACTCAACTACTCAAGTGAATTCAGTATACAGGTAGGGCCAAGACAACAGACCAAATGCATAGTTGCTGCAATTCATCACCACCACCATCTTACAAAGCATATCAACTAACACAAAATTTTACCACCACCACCAACCCCAACAATAAAAACTCACCCAGGGAAAGTCAGGCGTTACCTTTAATGAAAAGTAAGGTCCATGAAACCTTACATAATATCTCATTTTCCATAATGGCAAAATCCATTAAAAGGAAATACAATGAGGCCATGACAATCCTAACATTCATCATGAATAATAATAATATAGTAACTAAGCTTGTGAAAAAAAATACTGGATTGGTTTCATGCAGTAGCACCCAGTTGAATTCTGTATACCGTCGTTAATTAGCACTCCCCTCAGCACGCTTGATGTCATAAGCTTGCCATCCCCTAAAGCACCCACACTTGCACTGGAAGACCATTTCATCATTATTCAAAAGCACAGGAGCGAAAAGATAATCAAATTTCTTATGGAGGAGACCCTTCAAGGAATCAAATTTGATGCTATGTGTCTTCTCCATCCAGCTCTATGCAGGTCTGTAAGACCCATATGTCCAGTTGATCTAGAGATACCATCATTGTCAGGCGACCCTCAATTTCCATTAAATTGGGGAATAAGCCAGTCCCAGAAAAAGGATCACGCGTCTAAGTAAACATTTCGCTTGATGCATCAAAAAGAAAATGCCATGCTCCGTCGGCCCAGGTGAGATGATCCATACTCCACTGATTGTCATCCCACGGAAAATCGATCATCCTCCATGATCCCGTTAATGAATCCACCGAGAACACAATCAATCCTTCTAACCCTTTGAAGCAGAAGGTGCTGAAATTATAAGCTGGACTCTTTGAATTCCTCTCTCATTTACTTGTCTTGGGAACTCTTTTAGCATTTAGGATACATGTGGTTTTCTATGCAAACCCCTTGTATTCCTCCCTTAGCTTATTTTCCTTGAAACAACGTTAGAATCAACAAAATCTGAGTGAATTTCCTTTTGGAACTAAGGTTTTTCTGATTAATGTTCTTTTATATGAGTGGATTTACTTTTGGAACTAAGTTTTTTCTTATTGATGTTCTTTTATAAAACCTGATTCTTTATTGCTTCACACATGCCTTACTTCCTACAGGTAGCTTAATATCCCATGGACTTATTCATGGGATTGTTGGGATTCTAAATAAGTTTATTTTTGTGAAATAAATAATACTAATCGCGAAAATCACCAATGCAATCAGATTTAACTGGTTATGGTTAAGCCTACTACATCCATGAGACGCTGCAACAACAATTCATTGCATCAAAATATATTGAAAAATAATATCTTCTAAAAAATTATCAAAAAACTTGAATACAAATACTAGAAAGGGAAACAAGGTTACCTCAAATAGAAGAAGATGATCTTCTAAATAATATGAAAAAGAAGACCAGATCGAACAAAGTCGAAATCCACGAAAGAAATACTCCTCTCTCTCTCTCTCTGTTTCTGCGCCGAATAGAAGATACACAGACCCCTGTTATTTTCTTTTGGTCCGGGAATATATAGAGAGGAGAAGCACTCACGTGACAAGTGCACGTGCCAATACGTGACACCACTTGGGCCCATGATGAGCTGGACCTAAATAAGGCCCAAACTCAGCGATCTTTCCTGTCTGGCCCAATGAGCAGGGGTGGGGGTGGGCTATACAGAATTTTTTTTTTTTTATCTTATGTTTGATATAATTATTTATATACTAAATAATATGATATTTAAAAGACATATATACGTGAATAAAAGAAAAAAATAAATGTTATTAAAGTTCAGTCTTTGGTTTTTTAAGAATAAAAAAAGATATAAACTCATCCAACATCTTTTATTAAAAAAATTTATAATTGATGCATTCTTCTAAGAAGGCAATCTCCAGTTTCTAACACTAATGTTCTTGAATACATATATGCAGCTCTTCTTTTGTTTAATGCCAAGTTTTAAACTTGTCTGAACAATGACCTGGACATTTGAAATAATTGTGAATGGCTAACCACATCCCACCAGAAGCAGTTGGCTTGGAGGGGTGCTTTACATCACATTTGGAGACAGAAGTACTTGAGTTCTTCGATTCAAATAGGATATTTTGATATACAATGAATTGTTAGTTTTCCCTATCCATTTTTAAACTGAATGATGGTGATGATTAAGTTGGTTTTCATCTGGAGGATGTCATTCAGATCAACTTGTGACGTAATTAACTCTCCCCATGGTGTTGTAAATTTGACGAAATGTGATAATCATTTGATATCATCTCTGTATTAGTATTACAATCCAGACCAACCATATTTTGCATTGCTTCTCATAAGCATATGGAAGCATCAATAGTTAAGATCCACAAATTGTAATATTCCATCCCATATATTTTTTGAATCTCAAGAGTCTCATGGCTTCTAATTCCTCTGAGAAACATCTGCCTGAAAGTTAAGATCCATCTCAAACTGTAACTATGACTCGATAATTGGATATTTTTCAATAAGTTGTATATATAGAGGTTGTGATTTGTTCCATCAAATAGCAATAATCAAAGTGGTGGTATGAATAAACCAACATAACATCAAACTTAAATCTCACCACCTTGCCTCAATTGTAATCTGACATTTCAAAAGATAACAATTGAAGACGTATAGGTGTCTGGGATTGCAATGAGATGGTATTTAGAATGGAAGTAATGAATCTATTATACGTACACTTAGGAGGCTGATATTCCACCCTGGTATCAAGTCAGCCAGAATAATATTTGTTTGGAATACTGATATTCAGATCAGAGAAATAGTAACAGAGAATAATATGTCTCATAAGAGAACTTCATTTAGAAAGCCCCTATTCCAAAAGCTAATTTACTCATAAAATAAAGCACTATAAGGACATATATTCTAAAAGCCATCCCAGGTTGCTGTTTTAACCAAAACAAAAAATCACCCATGGAAAGTCAGGTATTACCTTTAATGAACAGTATTGTTTGTAAAATTCCATATAATAAGATAAAACTTAACATGTACCCCCATCAACATCATAAGTAGGTTAGTAAAGTTATGCCCTGGCTTAAGTCTTACTTATGTTGATAAACATAAGAAAAGATTTAATCAGAACATACATCCTCACCTTACGAAACCCGCAATCCTTCACATTTCCAACCCCTTCTCCACCGCGCGAACAAGGTTCTCGAAGTGACTGCGGGTCACCCTCGTCAACTTCACGATCTCCTCGCGAAAATCAAGGAAACCTTCGCACCGCCCCTCTGCGTCCATGAACGCCTGAAGGTCCACCTCCGCGAGCTTATGAAGCCTCTCCAATTCCGTTTCCGCCGCTCCTTGCAAGAATTCAAACAACCCCCTCTTCTTCTTCTTCTTCTTCCCCTCCTCCTCCTCCTCCTCCTCCTGTGCGAGGAGGTAATATCCATACGCATAGCTCCACTTGAGCACGCGCCGGCACTCGACGATCCCCATCCAAGCATCCAACACAAACCCACAGTCCTGCACGTCCTGCCTCTCCCTGAGCCTTGCGAAATTCGACTGGGCTTTCGCCATCGACGCGTCGTTCACGGACCACCTCTCGAAGTAATGCGCATACCGCTCGAACGTGACCCTCGCGACCATCCACCGGCTTCTTGGGAGGGCGCGCCGCCTCCTGCGCCCCTCGAACCCATTGCATGGGCCGCCATGCACGGACCACTCGCGGAGACACAACCAGCAGAACTCGTGCGCGCACCACGGCCCGCGCGCGCACGCCACGCGCATGCACCCGTCACGCTTCTCGACCGGCATCCCGCACTTCGGGCACGCTTTCGGATTCAACGGCAACCACCACTCCACGTTCTGCACCTCGTCGAGGTTCTTCGCCGCCCACATCACGGCGGTCACACAGTCGACCGGGCGGTGCGCCTCCTCGCAGCAGTTCCAGCAGAAGCGGTGCGAACACGCGCAGGTGACTTCGAAGGGACCGTCATCATTGACCAATTCCACCGCATACCTATAATAAATATTCAGCATGTGTTATATTCGCATTGTGCGTATACATTCATAAATCATATGTGATATTATACAAAAAAAAAAAAAAAAAACGGAAATAATTAGACTATTTTCTAAATAGTTTAAACATTATTATGTATTGATGAATTTCATATGCATTTTAATGAATATTCAAAAAAGGACGGAATACTTTGTTACTATGCATACCGACAACCACCGGGCGCGGGGCACCACTTGATGTTCTTTTTGTTCTCCACGTACGATCGCGCGAGGTGGTCGTCATTGACGCATGCGGCGGGGATGGCAGGGTTGTCGAGGTACGAGGAGTCGCAGACGGTGGTGAGGCACCAGTTGTGGTGGGAGAGGAGGGCGGCGGAGGCGGCGGGGGAGATGGAGAGGATGGCGGAGAGGGTGTGGATGTCGTGTTCTTGGCGCGCGCGTATGTCGGACTCGCTCAATATGGTGTAGTTTTTCTCTTGCGCGCGCAGACCGGACGAGTCGTGATCCGGTTCGCGCACGCTGAGATCGGACTCGTCTTCGTCGTCGTCATCGTCATCGTCGTGGTTTTCGTAGTCCGTCGTGTTCGTCATTGGCGTATCGTTGTTGATGATCGGTTGTTCCTCTTGTGGCCTGTTTTGATGAATCTTCAATTCCTCTAACATATTCAAATTAAAAACAATTACGGTGAAATTGAAAATAGTATTAATAAATCATATGATATGCTAATAATAAATCTCCAATAACACAACACCCAAAAAAACCAATCCGATCTCCATCTTCGTTTGTAAAGTATAATCTCAACAAACTTTATTTTTTTTTTAAATAAAAAAACCCTAAATTCTCCGAACAAAAAAAAAATCATTCACCAATACATTTTTTAATTAGATTTTGATATATGAGATTGTTCTCTGACTTTTCCAGAATGATTATAATCGTCAAAAAAACAAAAAAAAAAACACAAAAATGAGAGGAGATTTTAAAAACATATATAAACGAATAAATAAAAAAATTTATGCGAATTGTTTAATTATCTAAAATTAATTTTTGGGTTATTTTAGGGAAAAAGAAACATCAATAACAACATAAGAAATTCTACATACTTGATCATGTTCTCTTTCTCCATTGTTGAATCTTTAAGAGACGGGGATGTTAGGGTTTGAAAGTATTAAAACGGAACCTCCTTTTATATCGGGTAAATTAAATGGAATTGGATTGAGATTCATAAATAACCATCTATCCATTCAATCGACCAATGATGAGATGGATAATCAAATAATCACTCAAGAGATACATGCAATCACTTTTTTGTCACCATTCAATTTAATAGATTTTCATTAAATTGTTCATGTCACTTGTGGGTCGATTGTGATTTCATCCTTAGTTTAAGGGGAAAGTAATCAAAATCTCATCAATTTTGAAATTACGAGAATCTTGAAGGAATTTATTTTTAATGCTCGTTATGTCATCAACTAATAACATAATAAAAAATAATTATATCTAATTAAACAAAACCAAATAACATGCAATGTATCTAGGAGTTTATTTTCATTTTATATTTAATTATAGATAGTGTTAATTTAATTTAATTTATTATTACGTATTTATTATTTCAATATTACTCCCCTTTTACATTTGTCATGTATCAATACATAATACACAGACACATATGTCTATCACGATTCATGTAAGAGATATATACATAAGTCCACGTTTTTAACCATTTACGCATGTTTGGATTAAGGAGTAAGCTATTTTGGAGTTTATACCTGATTCAGGAACATATAACTTTATCAACGGAATAAGTGATTTTCTATTTGGTTATGTGTTTTTTTTCCATTGGAAACGTAATAATAAATGTTGAGTTATTTGATTGATGAAGAATAAACTGTGAACAAAGTGTAAAAAGTTGATATGACAACAAGAATTATTCAAAATACAACCAAACACGAAATCACTTTACCTTGTTTATACTCATTTATGCCGGAATAACTATATACCCAACAATAAGTCATATTTTGTATTCAAACGGGGCTTAATAACTAATAAGTAACTCGGAATAATATTTCACATAAATTATAATATATTGATCCATTAAATAATAACATGATCACAAGATAGATTTAGAAATTCCACCAAAAACGTATATACTTCCTGTTTTCTTTTATTCATAACTCATTCGGAAAGTTAAATAATTCTTCAAAGAAACTGCAACAAAAGATTAGCAAGCAGTCATTTAATAGTAAGATCTCAAATCATAATCACTATATATAAAAACCTACAGACCCAACAGATGAGACCACATAAAAAATGGCTGCCATTGGAAAAGTCTACATTGCTGTTATTCTTGTGGTCTTCATCTTCTCTTCTTCTTGCAGTAAGTATTCAAGTGTTTTCTTCTTCTTTTCTTTATAATGTCTCTAATTTGTTGGGTTAGACCACTACTAGTACTAGTCGACTTGTTTGGGCCATGCCCACTATTTCTATCCTCAGATATCCCATCAGATCATTGACCTAAGGGACATATATTCAAGTTGTTAATAGTTTTAATTATGATTTTCTTTTATTTTACAGGCCATAGCATAAATGTGAAGAGGGTCGTCCCAAGCAAATGTACCACTGTTGGAGTATGCAAAGACTTGATAGACTGCAACCAAACCTGTATTGATCATGGCTTCCAAGGAGGATCTTGTTTTGGGAATGATAGAAGTGGACATATCTGTTGTTGCTCTGCCCTCTAGGGCTTCTTTTGTCTAAGATTTCATGATGTTGAATTTTCATGTTTTCTGAATAATGGATTTTGGTGATCAAAAATAAAACTATTAGTCTTTCTTCACCAATGTGCCTCGGCTCATTTATTTTGCTTTTGCTTCAAAAAAATATGATTTGAATTTTAGTTTGTAACATGGCAATAAAATTTTTACTATGACTTACAATCTTCATTTTGATATGCATTCTAATTATCACGTCGTGTGTGTGTGAGACATAATTGGCCCTAATCGATGGCTCTCTCCCAACGAGGGCTCCTAAATCCAAAATTAAAAAAAATTAAAATTAAAAAAAAATGGTTTACCCAAAAAAAAATTTCCTCTCAAACCTCATCTAATCTGACATACATGGATATATCCACAAAATTTTATATGAGAGTTATGATTTTTATTTCCTTAGGAGGAACCATGGTTCGAATGTATGGTCTACTCTAAAATAAATTGAGTTTAAAAAATTCTTTGATGAGAGTAATGTATTATAAATATCAACAAAAATATTTAAGACAATTTTATGGATAAAGAACAACAATTTTGCAAAAATAGGAAAAAATAAATAACAAAAAAAAACCAAATTTTTTTGAAAATAACAAGTAAAAACATTTTTTTTGTTTCATTTGTGCCCCTAGTTTAAAATATTTTATAACCTTTTGTTTTATTTTAATTTTTCTATTCAATAATTTTTTTTGTGATTAACATGAAAATTGTAGTATAAAACTCAAATAAAAATGGGTTATTACACAAATAATCTTCAAGCTCCCGTTTGGGAAACGGAATAAACGAGTATAAGGGTAGTATAAGGGTGATATAAGAATAGATAGGGAAAATAATTGTTTGTTTGCAGGGTATAACTTGGTATTACTAAGCCAGTTTAAACGAGTATAAGAGAGTATAACAATTCTAAGTAACCCCTATGATAACCTATACTCAGTTTATCTATTCCCATGGACTCACATGTCAAATCAATTTTTTACATTTTATCACATCAAATCACATATCAACACCTCTTATACATCAAATGGTCCACATGTCAAATCAACTTTTTTACACTTTATTTATATTTTATTATTTATCAATCAAACAACTCAACCTTTATTCTTACGTTTTCCAATGAGAATAAAAAACACAACCAAACAGAAAATCTCTTATTCATATAGATTTGTTATCTATACTGACATAATTATCTATCCAGAATAACTCAATTCCGCTATCCAATCGGGAACCAAGTGAATAGTTTTTTTTGTTATCCCCAATCCAACATCATTTTTCTAATAAAGTTTAGGGTTATTACAGTAAAATTTTAAAGATAAATTTTTTTTAAAAAAGAAATTCCTCCATAGGGTAATCGAAATATGACATAAATAAAAATCCTAAAATAATATATTTTCACCTCTACACAACAAAAATAAACTTTTTAAAATTATATAAGTTTGCTGAGGAGCAACAGGGTAAGGAGGAGGTGTGGGGGACCAAAGTTCCATTAAAAGTGAAAGCATTCTTACTGTTTGTTTATCAGGAGAGGATTCTCACAAGAACCTACAAATGGTACCCGCTAGGGGATAGGACGTGCCCCGTGTGTGGGGTGGCCGAGAAGTATACGACTCATCTCCTAATCCAATGCGCCTTGGCTCGTCAAATTCTAATAGTTTTTTTTTTCAATTTTTTTTTATAAAAAAAACAGAAAAAATACTGGGGCTGTTTAAGATATATGTAACATAGATATATCTAAATGTGTATAAATTCAATTAATTTTGAAATATGGATTTAGATAAAAAAATTTTTGGGACAATGGACATAATTTAGTTTTGTTAAAAATAAAAAAGATTGACCTTAGTTTATTTTAAGTTTTTAACACATATTTATTTGGGATAAATTAATGGCGGGTCCTTAGGAGAATCTCTAAATTATTTGTGGGTCCCTAAAATATTTAGATTTATGTTTAGATCTCTAGACATTGTCTATTATTTTCAAGTCATTTTAAGTAACAATTGATAAGTCCATCATTAACATTTTTATTTTTACCTTTCTCTTTTACCGACTGTATCACTATTAATATGCCTGAATAAATTGTTAAAACAGAAAGAAAAAATAACAAAGAAGTGGCTAGCAGGGAGAGAGAATCACCGAAGAGAGGGAATAACCGGAGGGAGGGGTGATAGGATGCAACACGCGTAGGAGAAGGACTGTAGCTGCCGTGGAGGGGAGGGAGAGATGGGACATAGATAAAAAATGAAGGTAGGGTTAAAAATGGAAAAAAAAAACCATTGAATGGCAGGACCCAAAATAAATACTTTAATTAATCTGGGGACTTAAAGAATAAGTTCATATGTTCCGTATACTTAAAAATAATTCAGGGTTCCCGGAGGACCCGGAATTAATTTCGTTTCATCGTCTCCAAAGCCATCTCAATCAGATCTCTCTCTATCACCCTCTAATGGCGTCTTCGATTCAAAACCTTCTGAAAGAGCGAAAGTACCCCTTCATCTTCTCCGCGACCGTCCTCCTCCTCTGCGTCCTCTTCTTCCTCTTTACCACCAACCCCCTCCCCTTTCCCCTCCCCAACCCCATCAACCTCCGCGTCTCCCAACAATCTCCCCTCCCTCCCCCTCCCTCTCCCTCGCCTCGTAAACCCTCGCCTCCCCTCGACAATGCCCGATCTGATCTTCATTGGACGACGTGCCTCACCGGGGCCGATCACATCCCCTGCCTGGACAACACGAAGGCGATCAAGGCTCTGCAGTCGAGGCGGCACATGGAGCACCGGGAGCGCCACTGCCCGTCGCCGCATCCGCTGAGGTGCCTCGTCCCCCTCCCGAAGGGGTACAAGGTGCCGGTCCGGTGGCCGAAGAGTCGGGACATGGTGAGGTGGTAAGCTTTAGGAGGTTTTTTTAGTTGGTTGATCTGGTCACCGAAAAGATTGGTTTTTTATTTTGGGTTTCGTGGTTATTTTGTCTTCAGATTTGGTTTGATAATGTTCCTCACCCGAAGCTGGTTGAGTATAAGAAGGATCAGAACTGGGTGTGGAGGTCGGGAGATTATCTTGTCTTTCCGGGTGGAGGGACCCAATTCAAAGAGGGTGTCATGAACTACATTGAGTTCATTGAGAAGGTTTGTCTGACTTCAGTTGGGATGATTATGAATATGTTATTTTTTAAAACATATCTTGGCCAAATTTGATGACACATTTTGTCAATTCAGTGATTTTATGCTTTATGTTGATAAAAAAATTCCATCAATCAATCACCGAATAGGAGCCATTGCTTGGTGCAATGGTAAAGTGCCCGGATTAACAGAGGACAAAGTCTTGTGCTCAAGTCTTGAAAGCGGCTAGTCGGCTACTCTGTGCCAAAAAACACTTAGATCCACATCTAGGCTCTCCCCTCCCAGCACTTGAGATGGCCTTTTTATCTATCATTGCATCAAACAATTTTCCCAAACCAGTCATCTCAGTCATTTTCTGTAATGAACGTTTCCCATCATTGAATGCATAGTATTGGCTTCATTAGAATATTCTGAAGTTTCACTTGTTTTTCCTTCTTTTAGAGAATAGTACCACTACTTCTTTTGATACTTATTGAGCTTAATATTGACCTTGCTCAGTTAGTTATCTTTCTTATGTTAAATAGACATTGCCAGCTATTGAATGGGGGAGGCACACAAGAGTTATTCTGGATGTTGGTTGTGGTGTTGCCAGCTTTGGTGGCTACCTGATGCAAAAAGGTGTTCTAACCATGTCATTTGCCCCAAAGGACGAGCATGAAGCTCAGATACAGTTTGCCCTTGAGAGGGGAATTCCTGCTATTCTCTCAGTTATTGGGACACAAAGGCTTACATTTCCTGATAATGTTTATGATATGATTCATTGCGCACGATGTAGGGTCCATTGGGAGGCAGATGGTAAGAAGGCTTTAGAGGAGCAGTCTTTATTCATCTAATTATGCATTTCTCACTTCGTTGTGCTATTTGTTTAGTTTTTATACATCAAAATATTCCAGCTTCTTATTAAATGAATGTGTCAATTTATTATTATAGTCATGTCTTGTGAATTGAAGGTGGGATGCCATTGTTGGAGCTCAACAGGATTCTTCGACCTGGAGGTTATTTTGTGTGGTCCGCAACACCAGTTTACCGTGACAATAAAAAAGACCAGGACATTTGGAATGGTAAGTGAGCTTTGTTTATAATATTCTGAGAATTGCATTTCTTCTTCTTCTTCTTTTTTGTGGTTAGAAATGAATTTCTTCATAAATCTTTGCTTGATATTGAAAATGGAAAATGCACAGAATTGCATTTTTTTAACAGTCATAAGGTGTTTGAGATTTTAAGTGAAATTGTTGTTGTGGGGAATCTTGGGCTAGTTCACTAAAGAGCTTGTTCAAATTTATGACAGAAATAATTGGTTCTAACATTATGAGGCAATTACTATAATTAAAATTCTTCTGAACAAATTGTATGCTACAAAATACATGGAACAAAGCTTGGCACTAAAGGGGCGGTGGATCTGGCTGCACTTTATTTGCCTTGTATATCATACAGACAAGATAAATTAAGCATTCATTTTTTATCGAGAAAACTATTTGCAAAAAAAAAGAAGCTGTATAAGATTGACAATGAATGGATTTTGAGAAAATGTCCATTCTCTGGAATTCAAAATGTGGAAGGCTAAATATTAGAATAAGTTTATTCCTTTTTTTTTTACTTGCATCATTTATTCAGTCCTTCAAGGCAGACTGACAGGCAGGCTCAATCTACCAACAGCAGCTCACCTGTCTCTCTCCATTTTCTGTGAATCAAGGAAAATTATAGAACTGCAATCTCAAGTTGAAGTTTTTAGGCTATATGCAGTCCTCTTTGCCACAACAGGAGAAGTACTTTGGTCATGCTGTTAACAGAGTCCGATATCTTGTTAGTGGAAGCACCTCGTGTTCGTGTAGCAAGTAATGAATCAACCATTCGATTTTAGAAAAAAATACATGATTAGGCGGACAACTGAGGTCTGGTTATCAACCCTCTTAACCTTCCAGAAGACATGTTCAGAGCTTGACATGTTGATGCACTGTTACATTGGTACTTTGTTGTGAGTCCTGCTTTATATGATCTATCCATAAAAAGATAAATCTTCTAAACTATTTTATTTCATCTTACATATTTGGTGATAGAGAACAAGATGCCAAAATCCACTAAATTGTATTGTACACACAACATAATGATAAATATCTTTTCTTGTGGATTCTATTTCTATCAATGTAGTGAATCTCAAAATAGAGTCTGTAGAGCAGCACGAGATCCTTGCATCATGAGAAAGAAAATTTTTCTACTCATCACCAGCTGAATGTGGTTTCCATTTCCCTGCAGCTATGGTAGCTTTAACAGAATCTATTTGCTGGAAGACGGTTATCAAGTCTGAGGATTCAAATCGAATTGGGGTTGTAATTTATCAGAAGCGGAATGCCGACTACCCACCCTTGTGCAACCAAAGGGCTACGCACAATATTTCTTGGTTTGTCTAATAGCTGAATGTTCTATTTGATATTTGCCGGTTTCCATACATAATGATTTTCATTGCCGATTATTCTCTTTCTTTGCAAGGGCAGGTATGTGCCACTCGAAAGTTGTCTCCCCTTGCTTCCAGAACCTAACTCAATTGGAGAAGAAAACTGGCCCACACCATGGCCTGAAAGGCTTAACGGCACATATTCAAGCCTGCAGAGCAACAGATACGCTGACCAAAATTTTTATCAGGATACAAAACACTGGGACTTTCTTGTATCAAATGTTTATACTCATGAACTTGGGATCAACTGGTCTAGCATTCGTAATGTGATTGACATGAATGCTTTTTATGGAGGGTAAACACTGAAAGTTCAGAAATATTATTTTTATGGAGATTTCATTTAATGTTTTACTAGGTTTGGATTTCTTGTTCATTTCCTAATTATATTATATGAATTTCCTTTTTTGGATCTAACTTAAATGTTATTTCTAATGATCTTTTAACATTTAGAAAAGATCCAGTCCTATTTACACACGCACAATGAAAGACCACCAATCTTACTTCAATATATAAAAAAAATATTTTGAGAGTCCTATAAGACATATGACACATGCTTTTACACCACTTAATAGGTGATTGTTTATGTATATATTTTATATGATTGAAACTGTCGGTTCATTTTTACATGTTATCATATGAGACGTATGCATGTCAGTGTACATAGCTCAAGCTTTTAATGATTTTTTTTTTCACATATTCCCAAAGTATTTCTAGTTTCCTGCAAATTTGCAGGATGACATTATTACTTTCAAGCAAAATAATTTCCCATGCTGGATTTCACTAGATTGCCTTTTAAAGAAGTCATTGGAAATGAAATTAGTAACAAATTGCTATATTGCTTGGCTAATTGATCATAATTTTCTTTTAATGTTCTCAGCTTTGCTGCTGCACTTATCAATCAACCTCTTTGGGTAATGAACACTGTACCGATTGATGGGCCAGATACTCTACCCATTATCTTTGACAGAGGGCTGATCGGCGTATATCATGACTGGTGTGAGTCTTTTAGTACGTACCCACGAACCTATGATCTCATCCATTCCAGCTACATCTTCGTCAATCTTACAAAGAGGTATCACTTTTCATCTCGTTTTTTGTCTAAAGTTTACAATTTACAGTATTTTGGCATTTTGTTGTCGACAGGTGTGACATTATAGATGTAGCTGTAGAAATGGATAGGATTTTGAGACCCGGTGGATGGATTTTGGTTCAAGAACAACAGCACTCGTCGAGAAGTTCTCTCTTATATTTCGCTCATTGCACTGGGATACTGTTCTGCATAGGCAGCATTTTTTGGTTGGTAAGAAGGTTTTTGGCGTCCTGCTGATGTTGACAGCTAAACTAGACAAAGGTACTCGTTCTTTTCCTAATCATATATTTTTACACTAGACCAATTCCTTCTGCAGAAAGCAATTATATAGTCTCATGATATATTAATTAAGTCCTTGTTACATCAGAATATATTGCACTTGAAGAAACCGTTGCAGTGCCAAAGGTCTATTCGTGCATCTTTATATATGTGCATCATTAATGGATCTGCAGGACATGTAACCAACTAGGACAACTTACTGTAGAGCATGAGCGGAAATATATGGATTTTGTGTATAATTTCTTAAAGTGTGAACTGTGAAGCCGCATATTGGTCATCAGTGGAAGGTGAAATTCATAATAATGTTGGTGGTATACTACTATGAGAAGAAAAACCCCAGATCACAGTCTTGATTGGAAGCTTCCTTTTGCTGATGAGGTGCAATAATTTTGTTCTAGTAATTCCTATTCTGCTTTGTATAATAATCAAGGTCCTAGCTTTTTTATTTATTAAGTGTATACTATTAACAGTGAAGTTAGGAACTAACTAAGGTCATGCATTACACTGGTAAAGGATTATTTCATGGGAACATTGATTGTTTTCTATTTCATGTGACACAGGTAAGTGTATGATGTCAAGTGGTTCATCAATTTACATATGATCTAATGTAAACCTTGATGCATTGATGCATTAGATTGTACTAGAATCCAACATCAACCACTTCACATTAATTAGTGCTAGATTTTCAGTTTTCTTTGTCTAATTTTCTTTTTGCCATGTCGCCACTACAAACACGATTCATGAATTGTGTTATATACTGATATACAAATGAAATTAATATTTAATAACCTCTTAAAGGTACTATTTGCCTAGATTCCTCTTGTGACAAATTTAACAAGTGACAAATGTGGAGTACAACCCACGAATCACCAGAATATGTGGAGGCCATTTTATTTGCGTTGTTTTTAGATGCTTTTATCTTTAGTAATAGGGTAGTATTTTTTCCGAAGTTCACCATTATTTAAACCGCAATGCTCTCTAAGCCAATATCTTTATATGTGAAAATTACTTGTTTGTTTTTATCTCTAAATGCAATTAATGGATTGGCTTCTACATCCTCATATGGAAGAATAGTGCAATGTGGTAGATCTAATTGTTATTACTTGTAAGAATATCAATATTGTTGCATTTGATTTACCTGTTAATTTTGAAGAAAGCCTTTAAGGCAGTTATGTCGTTTTTTACAAGTTTAGATAAGCATGAAAATCTCTACATGGTGTTCGTTGACATTGAAAAAGCTCACATATAGGGTTCCTAGAAACTTGATTTGGTGATTGTTGAGAAGGAAAGGGATATTGGGGTTGCATTGATGTTATTGAAGGCATGTCTGAGGGTACCACAGCTAGCCTGAGGTATATCTTTGGCAAAAACTAGTGATTCTTGGGTTAATGTATGCCTTTGTCAAGGGTCTGCTTTTAGTTCTCATCTATTTTCACTCAATGAATTAATTGATTGCCGACATATAGGATGATGTGCACTCTTTGTGTTGACAGTCGACACAACATTGGTTGATGAAACAAAAGTTGGGATGGATATTAACAATTTAATAATATTTTGGAGTCGAAGAGATTGAAAAGATAGTAGAACGGAAAAAGAATATCTGCAAAAATTCTTTTCTTATTATAGGGTCAGGAATTAACCATAAGGGACGCTTTCCAAGTCTTTTTTTTTCCAGCATACATGAGGATGTGTCAAATAGGATTAGAGCTAGTTGGACAGAATGAAGGTGTTCTTTTAGGGCTATTGTGTGATTGGGAGTACTGGAGAAATTAAAGTGAAAATCTTATATGGCCTCTATTGGAACTGCCATGGTTTATGAAACACAATGTTAAGCTATCAAGAAAAAAATGTGTGCGTCTATATGTGTTTGGGGTGAGGGTTGGAAATTAGGATGCTGAGTGAGGATGTTGAGATGAATATGTGATAGGACCAGAAAAGATAGGAATGAAAATATTTGAATTCATATAGCAATAATACGGAAATAAGATGCCCAAAACTGTCCCCGTTTGGATACAGAATAGGTCATGAAATAATCTGGAATAAAGTAGAATAAGTAATTTTTGGTGTTTGGATGCAGTGAATAACCTGGGATAACCTATGCCATAATAAACTGGTATAAAGCGGTATATGAATTCTAACCAACCCTTGGAATTAAAATTATTCCAGGTTATTCCACCAAAGAATATGTGAGCCAATTATCAAATAATCTGTCATCTCTTATAAATTAGCTATCAAATCAACTATCATCATTTTTTCACCTTTTATAAATTCTTATCTACACTTTATTCACATTTTATCCAAACAACAAAAACTTTGTTATTACGTTTTCCAATAAGAATAATTCAAAACACAACCAAACACAAAATCACTTATTCCACTGCTATACTCACTTACGCTGATATAACTGTATATCTCGGAATAAGTCTTATTATGTATCTAAACATAGGTTAAGGTGTTTTTGACATATAAAATGTTTACAACACTACCACCAAAAACAACACAAGGAGAGAGCAAATCATGGTAAATGGTAATGCAAATAGATGGAGTGGGGGATCTACTTGAAAACTTGGATTAAGAAATTTAGGAGGGACATGAAGGAAAACAAACGTACTTTGAGAATGACTTCAAATACAAAGTTATAGCATATCAGAATATATAAATTTGACCCCAAACCTTGGGGAAATAAGCTATGATGCTGTAGGTTTTCTTCCATATACTATAGCTAGTCACCTCCTTGGAAAGGTATTTTTCTTTATCCCGTGAATTTAATGTCTGCCACTGCCAATTAAATTGCTCACCGTGGAATTTTCAGTATTATACTATCAATTTCTGATGTTCTCCCTTATTTTTCTTGCTCATTATGATTCTTATTAGACATGCTCATTGATGTATACCCTTTTTGTTTGCATATGCATTTTGTAAGGAAAAAGATGTGATGTCATACTAAAGTATTATCAACAAGTTGTGTGCACATAGATTGAGCCTGGAATGTGTTGACTATTGAGTTGTATTAATTACCAATATTTTGTGTAGCTATTAGATAGACAAAGCAGTTGTTTTTTATCCTTATCCAGTATACCCAGGTTGTGAGCGTGTCAATACAACACATTGTTTTGTTCTTGTTGGCTGCAGGCATAAAATGCCTGTAGGATCTTCTAAATTATGAAAAACAGATGTTAATGCATATAGTTTGAATTTCAATTGCATCATCTTCTAAACCTTGAATGCATTGCAAGGCATCATCCGAAGATTTCTATTGTGGCAGTCAAGTGACAAATTTTTGAAGCATTACCGTGCTACTTAATAATATCACATGCCAAAGAAAACTATCAAACCTCTCTTCTTCCAATGAATTAATATTTTAATTCTAAATCTTATTGGATTGTCACGCTTAATATTTCAGTCTTGAAATTTTCAACAGATGAACAGATAGAAATCTTCTACTTTTAAGCAGCCAATGTCAGATAAAGATTGGGTATATTCCTAATATGACTATTAAGGAATCAATCAATAAAAAAGGTTGGATGGGTCAAATTTGTCTAATCATCATAAATAAATTAGTCAAATAGAAATATATGTCCATGATATTGAACCTAGGTAACAAACATGCTAGGCTGTCGTAATATGGCCTACATCTGAAGTTTTGGCTCAGTTTGCAAAGATCTCTACTTTTATGGTTGAAATAATGTTAGGGTAAATCGGATAGTCTGCAATCAGTGAAGAATTTTTAGCACACCATTTGATGAATTATTCATTTAGCCTTTCACATGCTATAAGCAATGAGCACTTTTAATAATTAATTTAAACTATTCAAGTGGACCCTATGCCATCTCAATTTATGTTCTTAGTTTAATGTAGTTTCTGAGGATGTAACTTCAACTGAAATCTAGTTGGCAGGTCTTATGAAACTTTATCTCACACCTTTTGGATTTTCGTTTGGATCTCACTTATAGCTAGGTCATTGTTAATTTAACTTACCAATTCCTTCATCTGTCATTTTGACTTCACCCAGTATAATTTATATGGATGTGTTTTTATGCACTATGTTAACTAGGCAAAGCATATGTGTGCCTACCTGTTTAGTGTATACACACTTGCAGGCAAGGGTATCACCTAGTTTGTTTTGTGTTAGAATTCTATGGACTGACCGTATGTGTGAGGGAAAATTTTGTATACAAAGGGAACTTATATAGCATTGGGCTCTCTAACTTCTGCAGATTAATTTATCAAAATAGAAAACACTGCTTATTACTATTCTATTTATAGAAAATTTTCATTCTATATTTTGTAGCTTGTCTTACAAAATCGTACTATCCCACTAAAGGGACCATGTAATCAGAGTTGTGTTTACTGTCACTCAAATACACAGATTCTCCATTCTTGCTCGGTTAGATATTCTTGCTGATTTCTTGTACATAGTATGTTAGCAATATCATTGATTTTTTTTAAACCACCTGTCGTATCAAAAATCTTATTTACTTCATTTTTTAGAGATATTACAGTTTTCTTTAATGCACTTGCCTATTAATCTGGACCGTCACATCTTAATGTCATCATACATTTAAAATTTTCTTTGGAGGGTTAAACTGCCAAGGGGAAGACTTGAATTTCTGTATAGGGAGATCAAAACATTGATATGAAAAATCCCAGACTCTAATTGGAGTAATTCACAGATACGTTTGAATCTACATGGGAAAACTGCATAGGTGAATACTTTCAATGGAGTTCACCCTGGTAAACTACTTTGTTTTGCTGACTGAATCATAACCGTTCAGTTAGAGATCCTTTCTCTGAAGGTGTTCACAACATCGTCTGATGATGTGGGTCCCTTCTTTGCTCTTCTTTGCTCCACTTAGCTATGCTTTATTGACCTCTGGTTCCTCAATTAAATCAGCATGGAAGCTTCATAGTGCTCTCTTTAAATCATTCTTTTTAGGTTGTCTTATTCAAGCTAATCACCCTATCTTGTGCATGTTTAGGTTGCCATCATAGGAAAAAGACAACTACAATTGAAGATAGGAAACCAAAACTTGGTGGAACTTTTCCTATAATAAACAATCTCAGCTTCCACAACAATTCATTGTTTATATCCTCCTCTTGAGGTCACAGCACCATCGAATGCTTCATGAATCACTTTAAATCTCTCAAACATCAATGTGCGAAAGGACAGGTTGGGTCATGGAATATATAAACCATACATGAGAAAGAAAGAACTAGATTTGTATGATCTGGCAGAATGATAATTGCGTTAGTATTATTTAATTTAATAAGAAATTCTAATTGTATTGGTCTCTGATTACTTTCCGTTACTATAACCTCTCACATAATGCCAAGAACACAGTTGAATAGAATCGTACAGACAATATATTTTATTCAAAGACTAGACAATAATTTTATATGGTTCATCACTAAAATAATGCCCTCAAATGCTTAACTAAACTATTTGTCCATCTATATCTATATCCTAAACCTAGTAGTTGAACTTATAATCTTGATTTTAATCTAGTCTCAAAAGTTGTAGCTCGGCCACTGGAAAATGGTAGGAAAAGATACTGATTCTAAATATAAGATTTTTTAGAACAAAAGAAACTTCCATATGTAAATATTCATTATTCTTAACATAATTAAACCATGTTTCTCACTGAATTTTCGAGTCCAATTCTTTTTGCTTTTGACCGACTGTTGATACCCTTTATTTTAGTTATACAATGCATTGTACTCCTCCCATTAGTTCTGTTATGGAAATGTGTGTCCTGCTTATGTTGTGAAGGCAAGTTGTTCTTGTACCTTGTTTATTTTCTGTTCAATTTATGTGTAAATTTGTTTATTGTTGTCTGTGTATAGGACAGTGCGTCGGTGGACATCCGTCGAGGCAGCCTGGAACCAGGTACCTTGTAGCAGGTTCTCCCCCGTCTTGCCACCAACTCAAGTAATTAAGTATTGGATCTGCATTTCAAACCAAAACAGGTGGAAGTGACCCAAATGAAATATCGAATTCACTAGATCACCTCTTGACAGGTTGGTAGTTAGTTGGGTTCGAATTTTACCCATGTTGATAGAATAAGATTTAACCAAGAAAAGAAAAACACATGCCAACTAATAACATAAAATATGATATTTTTCTAGAAAAGGGGTTGCAAAATGAAGAGAAAGCAGTGAATAAACTATGAGCTCCTTGGGCTTTATCAGCCAACAAAGTACAAAGATTGGTGTGGATGGTAGGGTGTTCTAGACAGTTTTAACATCTGTGAATAAGGACGAAGTTTCACTGTAATTGTGGTATGAACAGTTTTGCAAGTAAATGAAGTATTATAATTGGAGGGGCTTTTTTTTATATTGCTTGAGGTACTGAATGATTGAGGGGAATCATTTTTTGTGGTAGGGACAGTGTTTTGCCTTGAAAACTACATGAAAATCCAACAAAGATGAAAAATTGTGTGGGGTTTGGATTTGGAGATCTTGGTTTTGGACTGACATCATGTGGTGTCATTAGTAGGGTTTTATTGTTGGTGGGATGGTGGCTTTGGATTCTCTTGCTTTTTCTCACCCTTCTTTATTTTTTTAAGCATAAGGAAAAAAATAATATTATATACATTGTGATAGTAAATGATATATTATTGTGTGACATTAAAATATGTATCAGTTGGTTGTACGGATGAAACTCAATGTTTAAGTCTAGGCTACTGCTGTGGGTACATCATTTGGAAAATGATGTCTGCACTGCCTATTTTCTTTATTTTAGAAAAAAATATAAGATGTAGTGAGATGTAATTGTTTATGTTTTCTTTAAAAAACTGAAAAAAATAATTTTCACCTAGTGTTGGAGTAGATAATGTGATTTTGTAGTGTACACTAAATGTATAGTAATTGAGAGATTATTTTTGAATTAGGCTATAAAATAGATTAAGTGTCTTAGCGCTCATGTCATTATGACTTGAATCTTAAAAAAAATAGGATGGGGGGGGGGGACATGACACTTAAATGGTACTCTCATTTTCTTTGCCATCCCTCTTTTCCTTACCCCTTTATTATTTTTCCTCCACCCTCGTTATGCTGTTATTTTCTTTTTCATAAATTTTTTTTATGGAACACAAATTTTTAAGTCAGTCATCATAGCATTTTGGTGGGATCCAGAGCGTTAGTGTTAGTATGATGAGATCACACTTATAAATAAATTTGAAATAAAATAAAAATCTAACCTCACCACTAAATAATGCTCTCACCCAAAATGTATGTGACATGATGGTTATTATTATATCGCGTATTGGGTGAGAGGGCATATTTAGTGGAGTGATTTTTTTTTGTTGGTTCAGTCTTTTCTTTGCTTGTTTCAGCACGTATATCTGAAGTTAAAAATAAATATTTTTAATACTTAGGCCTTGTTAACAAATTGTATACGTATTTGAGTAAAATTTGTGTTTAAAAAGTAAAAAATTTTCAAGCATAGAATCAAACACATTTTCAGTATTTAATTTTTTAAATTGCCGTCTTGCTTTTTTTAGGTCCCGGTTGAATATGAGTTTAGGTAAATTTATGTTTAAAAAACTAAAAATTCTTAAACTCAAATCCGAACACATTTTTAACGTTCAGTTTTTTTTTTTGAGGAAAATATAGTCATTTTCTATTCCCATAATAAGAAAGAACATGACTGAGTGAGATGAAAGAGTAGAAAATCAGAAAATAAAGCAAAAATAAAAACAAAAGGAAAATACACATCCTCATGGTGCCTAGAAATGCAGCCCGTATCAATCCAATTGCATCCACCGAGGATAGGTAGAAAAGACTTCAACCTCTTCCCCGTAGAACCCAACTACTCAGTGATACGGAATGCATTTTCATCTATGTGAATGCTTGAGACCCCGCCCATGTAAGTGTCACAGTCTCTGATGCTTTGTATTGTCGTTTCCCACAAGTTCTCATCTTCCCTTCTTAGGTCAAAAATCTCGTTGTTGAAAATCTAATAAAACATAGCTTTTTAAAAGTTAAGTTTGAAACACAAGATTTTAAGAATCTTAGCGTTTTAATCTTACATTTAAATGCAGCTTTAGTTTAAAATATCCAGTAATTGAAAAGCTATCAAAACAATATTTTTTAAAAGCTGAGTATAAAATGTAAGATTTTAAAAATCTTAACGTTTCAATCACACATCTAAACGCAGTCTTAATCTCTTTGTACCCCATTTGGATTAGTAGTGTGGCTGATTTGACATTAGTTAGCCACATGTCCAAAAGGACTTGGACAGTTGGCACGTTTCCTACCGTGTTTCACATGTTTTTTTCACAATAAATATGATGTTTAAAAAAACTTATAAAATAATATTTTTTAAATGTCAGATTTTAACATCTGAATTTTAAAAACTCGCATTTGAATCTTGGATACAAATAAGGCTATATTTTTACCCACCCACAGTTTTGGAGCGATATTACATAATCATCCAGCAACCTAATCTTCTATTTGGGTGAACTTTATTTTAAAAAAAGTTTATATATGTTAAAAATAAATCCATTTAATTTGTTATGAAATAATATAAATTTTTTTTAAAACATTGTTACTTTATTATTAAAAAAAAATGTGCGGAACTGACCGCTGATTGTCCTAACATTATTATTTATTTATTATTATTATTATTATTATTTACTGATTGTTCCCCATGACGCTGTGAACGGGACCCATCAACCACAGCCGTTGATTCAAAATCCAACGCTCACGATGTGCGTTTAATAACCGTGGTACAACTCGTACGGTCCATGCATGCAAACACGTGCGGTTAGTACTGTCAATTAAAGCAGGACTTGTTTGTAAATAAAGAATTGTATGATATGATTTCCGAAATATTCGTGGCGGGAAATTCAAAAATGGGTTCATTTCATTTCAGGATGTCATTTCTTTTGTTCCACTCATTTTGGGAAATGAAATATTTTTCCCATAAACAGCAACAGATGTGTGCGTGTATGTTTTGTGCTGCACAAAAATACATGACATCTATGTATGATGGAACAATCATCCATACATATCTTTTTTTTTTCTTTTGAATTTTATTACATTATTATTATAACTTGTATATGATCAAGAATTCGGTCTATATGAGCACAAAGGGTGGTCTCATTTTAACTTTTGGCTAAAAAATACAAGGGTTAAATTTATATAACCCCTTAGAAATTAGCGTATATTCAAAGAAGCCCCTCATTTTTATAAATATCCATATAACCCTCTCAAAGTTGGCATGGTTAAGCATTTAGTCTCCTCGTTAACTTTTCATTAAAAAAAAGAATATTTCAAGAATATTTCGTCAGCTGTTAATTTACATATTCATATAACCCCTGATCAAAATCGACCTTGGGGCAAGGCCATCATCAAGGCAATTGCCTAGGCCCCCACCAACAACGAGCCCCTAAGAACCATCTTTTCAGTGGATTTTAATAAAATGTATGGTAATATGTGTCACTTTAATTAATCCCTTTCAACAAACTTTGTCAATATGTTTGGTATTCTCATATAATTTCTCTTTTTCTTAAATCTCTCCAACTATTATCCAATAAACATTTTAATTTTTTAAATTTAATTTTTTTATTTTATCAAATGTATATGATATTGTACAATGTTTTACTTTAAATTATTATATAGTATTGTGCATCTATTCAGTAATATTAATATTGTGCAAGATTAAAACAATTTAGATTTTTTAAAAAAAAATAATGTAAGGGGCCCCGCTTTAAAATTTTGCCTAAGGCCCATTCAAAAAATTCAATTCTCGGGGCCTGCCTTGCCCTTGATTTGTTCCATAAATTCAAAAGGACCCACTTTCTGATTTCATATATTCATATAACACCATACTTTATACAAAAAATTAGAGAAGAACCCATTCTCTTTCTTCTTCTTCCCAACAGTCATTTTTGTGACCGTTGACATGGCGTCGCTGTGCGAGAGGGGCGAAGGGGGATGGACCAAAGGTGGACAACGTCGTTGGTGATGATGACAGGAGGGGAGGAGGTAGTCAAAGTGAACGAGAGTTTTAAAAGACCAAGTTATTTGGGGGGAGGGGAGGGTGTGTTTGCACGACATATAACACAAAGAGGTTGGTCCTTTCGAGGTTTTTTTTGTTCTGGCTTATTTGCGGCGGACAAATAACAAGTCATAAATACAACTATTTACGATATATTGATGGTGGCCACCCATGTATTTATTGTAAAAAAAAAAGAAAACGAGAGAGAGACTAGATGGGGACAAGATTGGCTACGGTTGATTTGGTGATGGTCGAGAGAGACTAATGGGGACGACGACTAGGTTTTGAGTTGGGAGAGAAGGGATAAATTATTTTAGGTTAAAGTGGGGGAGGGTTGTATCGGTCTTTTTTATTATGTTGGATTAACTTAACCATTGTGGTTATTTAGCATGATAACGATAAGGGGATATATGTATTAATTGATAATTGTGAAGAGGTTATATGAATATTCGCATAAATGAAAGTTTTTTTTATATATACATTGATTTTCAGGGGGTTATATGCATTTAACCCAAAATATAATACACAAGTTTTAGGATTAGCAAAGTATACATACAAACTGTGTTTGAGAGACAAATACGGGTTAAGCTGATTTACCAGCATTGGTGATTTCGATGGTTTGGATCGAATTTCACAAAAGCTATAAAGTCAAAATGAAATATTGTTAAAGAGGTAAAACCAAACTAATATAATCTCACTAATGTAATAATAATATAAAATTGAAATGATATAGCAATATATTTTGACAACAAAGTACCTTGTTGAGTAAAAAAAAAAACAAAGATATTGAGAGTCTACGTTACTAAATAGAGGTTTTTATTCTAAAAAAACAAAGATTTTGAGAGTCTACGTTAAATATAGTTTTTGATTCTCAAAAAGTGATTTAAATATATATTATTATTAGACTAATAAAATAAGAACATCAATTATCTCTCTCCTCTCTTTTATGTTAAAAAAATGTATATACTATAACAAAGGCCAACCATGGGTAATAGTAGTGTAAGCAAGATTAACATTTTAAAATGAGTTAAATTCATAGGCATTATAATATTTTATAGTATAGAATACCTATCTGAAAAATTTTAACCAATATAGAACCTATAAATTGTAAATCAAGAATCCTTGGTGTTTCCAAGATTGATCTAAATAGCTTGGTAGATTTATATATTGGAACCTGTCCTTCTTTGTCACTTGACATATAATGAAAACGTGTCATGCATTGTTGTAATCTATGAAAACACCATGTCTATATATATATATATATATATATATATATATATATATATATATATATATATACACACACGCGAGTGATAGCGTGCGGGTCGTGCGATCGTGCGGATCCGACATGAGTCGTTCGATCGCGGGTCCATCATATCCAACGGTCGAGATGAATCGCCCCCAACCGTCTGATGCGATGCACCCGCGATGCACCTGTGATCGACGGCCCGTGGTCGACGCCGCACGACCGCACGACCCGCACCGTATCATTTCCCTATATATATATATATATATATATATATATATATATATATATATATGCCGACGATTAGGTGCGGTGTGCGGTCGGTGCGGTGTGTGACGTGGGCCGTTTGATCGCGGGTCCATCGCATCCAACGGTCGACGTGAATCGCACCCGACCGTCCGATGCGATGGACCCGTGATCGACGGCCCGTGATCGCGCACCGCACCGACCGCACACCGCACGTAATCACGACTATATATACATATATTTTCAATAATAAGCGGTCGTGCGGTCGCGATCGCGGGCCGTCCGATCGCGGGTCCATCGTATCCAACGGTCGACGTGAATCGCACCCGACCGTCCGATGCGATGGACCCGTGATCGACGGCCCGTGATCGCGACCGCACCGACCGCACGACCGTATAATTTCACGAGTCTATATATATATATATAGACTCGAGTGATTCGGTGCGGGAATGCGGGAAGCGACGTCGGTCGTTCGATCGCGGGTCCATCGCATCCAACGGTCGATGTGAATCGCACCCGACCGTCCGATGCGATGGACCCGTGATCGCTTCCCGCATTCCCGCACCGAATCACTTCCCTATATATATATATATACTCGTGATATCGTGCGGTCGTCGATCACGGGTCCATCGCATCGGACGGTCGGGTGCGAATCACGTCGACCGTTGGATGCGATGAACCCGCGATCGGACGGCCAGCAATCGCGACCGCACGACCGCATATTATCGCTTTACTATATATATATATATATATATATATATATATATATATATATATATATATATATATATATATATAAATACTTACGTGCGGTCGTGCAGCCGTGATCGCGGGCCGTCCGATCGCGGGTCCATCGCATCCAACGGTCGACGTGATTCGCACCCGACCGTCCGATGCGATGGACCCGTGATCGACGGCCCGTGATCGCGGCCGCACCAACTGCACGACCGCACGTAAGCACTTCCCATATATATATATAGAGAAGTGATTCAGTGCGGGAATGCGGGAAGCGATCACGGGCTCATCGCATCGGACGGTCGGGTGCGATTCACATCGACCGTTGGATGCGATGGACCCGCGATCGAACGACCGACGTCGTTTCCCGCATTCCCGCACTGAATCACTCAACTATATATATATATATATATATATATATATATATATATATATATATATATATATATATCAAGGAAACTTGACCAAAATTTGTTAAAATTTGTTACAACGGTGAATTATAAATTATTTGATATCCAAATACTATAATGTGGAAATAGAGATCAGTGTATTGGATTTGAAAATTATCAAAATCCAGGATATATAGTAAAATTTGTATTATAAATTATTCAATTTTATATTATTATGTGTGATGAATCATAATCATGATGCTTTAATTAATTATTTTACTTTTTACATATGATATCAAGGATAAACTTTAAAAGCTCAAATTTAATTTCTTATTTTTTTTCTAATTTCATTTGATCATTCAAATCAGCGCACATGTGAATTATCCAAAAAAATATTAACAGATGTGTGGTTTGTATCCAATTGAGGCTTTACATGACTCCCATGTATCAACACATGACGTTGCATGCTTCTCTTCTTGGTATGGAAATATATATGTCACATTATTTCAGAACCATCTCATACTAAACGAAAGTTTCATGACCACATACTGAGAGCCTTAGCTTTCATTGTCAATCACGTGTGTTGCAAATTAAATACACAAATATATAACTCAAGTAAATTAAAAAAAAAATTGTACTTCAATCAATTGTGTATATATATCTCAAGTAAACAAGAACATGCTTCACATAATAATTAATTAATCATATTAATTATATATAGGTTGGCCATTTGTATTCATTCTTAAATCTTTTAGATAACATATATTGATAATAAAACCAGAAGTTTTTAATATTTATAGTTTATAACGCAGCGAAAAACTATAGAAAAGATCCAACAAGTGTTGAGATATTTAAACAAACTCATAATTCTCAAAAAAAAAATTCAAAACTATATTAATAAAAAAACTGAAAATTGTACCTTAGATTAGAAGTCTCCCCTTTTATACTAATAACATAAATTAAAAATGACTAAAATAGTAAAAACAAAAGTTTGTTATAACTAAATCTACGAGAGATGATCATCGGAATCGATAGAGATCAATTCCGAGTTGTTATGATAAAAATGCCTCAAATATAAAAATTATTAAAAATAGTAAATCAAGTCGTTATTTTGAAGGCCTAAAAATAGAAAAAATAGAGAAATAGACACGCGTAGTAGTGTAGCTACTACTCTTAAAGATATCCATTATATTTCATGCGATTCCGAGATTGGGGCGCTTTGATTCTACTAGCTGGTTTTTTAAGTAATTATTTGAAGAATGCATCGGCCACCCCATCTGTATCAGTTTATATAAATATTTTATTAGTAATATAATTGACATGTTCACTTGTTGAGGTGCTCAGGCAACGTCCAATTACACCAATTAGACGGTGTAATTGGTTTGAGATTAGCATTTTTTTTGGCTTTCAGATCTTTAAAGAGATGAGAGTGAGAGAATGAAAATGTTATTTATATTTTCAGGATATTAATTAATTTTAATAATACAAGATGATTGTATTAAAAAGTTTTTAACAAAATATATAATTCATGTACAAGTTGTTTTGAAACAGTTATCCATACATGTTTTAAATGATTCTTAATATTTGAAATATCATATAATTAATTTGGATATAGATTAAAAAAACATATATTTCACATATTTAAAGATTATAATATATGTATATCATTAGAAGAGATAGGATTATGACATTGAATAAACAAATAAAATAAGGGTCATGTCCCCACGAGATACTACAAGTCTACAACATATATATAGACAACAAAAAATTTATTTTATGAAAGGGAGTACATACTCCCGCAAACTCACCTCCAACCCCACCATCTAGAAATTTTTTTATACAGAGAAGAGAGAAGGAAGAAAAGAGAAAAAAAGAGTGAATAGTGAGTGAAAAAATACACCACCCGTTTTTTTGTATGAGTGGTGAGAATGGAGAATGGATTGGTTGGGATAAATACTTTCTCCAGAAAATGTCATCATTTTTATGATTATTGCAAAGATAGGTGTTACCAGCAGTCCTATGGACTCCATACATATATCTAATATCTCAGTAGCCATTCAACATTGTATGTACCTCCTTGGTTGATATATATATATACCTCATTAATTTTCTTATATTTGTTAAAAATTGATTCATTTGAGACAATTCTTCTTTAAAACATAAATCTTGTTAAATTTATTAATTATATGTTTTTTAAAATATCAAAACATTTGCGAATCATCTGTAAAATTATTCGTAAAATTGTTCCTAATATTATTCTATTACTAATAATTAAAAACGATTTTTTATTTTTAAGTTCTCATAAACTATATGATTTAATGATTGATTCATCACTTCTTTATATTGCAGTTTAAGTCCCTAGATTTAAAATATACGTTCATTTTAGTTCCTCACAGGTACTAATAAGAAAATCAAACAATTTAGTTATAAGTCTCTTCCAATGACTAATAAGTAACATACCCTTTAAATATAGAGACTTAAATTATAATATAAAAAAATGGGAAATTGATCACTAAATCACATATTTATGGAGACTAAAAAATAAAAATCCCTAAAAAAAAAACATAATGCATGCACATTCTAAAACTTTTTTTTGTGTCATCTACAGTATGTCCCCTGGTTAGGTCAAACCCACAGGATCTCATTCTATGTCCCACCGGGGCCACCACCACGTGAATGGTCCCTATTTTTTTTTGAATTTTTTGCATATATACCCATAAACTTATTTTATCAAAACACTACACGATAAATATTTCAACAGAGTTTAAATTGTACATAAATACCCTTTTGAAGGGTGTTATTCTAAAACCTAAAAATTATATTATACAAAACTGTCCCTCAAAAGCGCACGTGCACACATTTTAAACCATTTTGAAGGGTATTGTTAGAAACAGAGTTTTAAGAGGGCCATTTGAGCAATATAAATTTCTTTAAGGGGTACGCATGCAAAAATGCCCCTTTTATTCCCATTCATTCACAACACCCCCCCCCCCCCCCCCCCTCCATTCAACCACCTCCTTTTTTCACCTCTCTTTAAACCTAAAACAACACAACAACCCCCCCCCCCCTCCCCCCTCCTCTCTCTCTCTCCACCTCCACAAAAAACCAACATGGACACCACCACACCCTCCACCTCCACCCATCCACCACCACCACCACCAGCACAGCCCACCCTCTCACGCTACGAGTCCCAAAAACGCCGTGACTGGACCACCTTCCTCCAGTACCTCCGCAACCAAGACCCCCCACTCACCCTTCCCACCTCCACCGGCCTCCACGTCATCGACTTCCTCAAGTACCTCGACCAGTTCGGCAAGACCAAGGTCCACTCCCTCTCTTGCCCCCACTTCGGCCAACCCAACCCACCCTCCCCACCTTGCACTTGCCCCCTTAAACAGGCCTGGGGTTCTCTCGATGCGCTCATTGGACGGTTGAGGGCGGCCTACGAGGAGAATGGAGGGCGGCCTGAGTCCAACCCTTTTGGGGAGAGGGTTGTTGGGGTTTATTTGAGGGAGGTGAGGGTTGGGCAGGCTAAGGCTAGGGGGATACCCTATGAGAAGAAGAGAAGGAAGAAGAAGAAGCAAGTGAGGACTCCGTCGAAGGTTGCGGTGGAGACAGCAGGGGTGGGTGGGGGTGGGTCTGGGTCGGTTGGGGCGGAGGGGTCCTAATAAGGGGACACCTTTTCCATAGATAATCTCGCCACTTCAATCAGATCAGTCCGATCGAACGTAAAGGCCGATGCTCCTGCATCAAGTGTTGGTGGTGGACCTACTTAATTAGTATAGATTCTCTCTCTCTATATATGTGTGTATGTGTTATGTCAAAACTCACTCATTCACTTTGTTATTTTATATTTTTTTTTATATATTTTTCACTATATATGGGTTTGTCATTCTCTTCCACAGCAAGAAGTGAAGTAAATATATTTGAGGATTATTAATTTGTTCTCTGTTTCACTTGATTTTTATTGAGTGAATCTCAATATTGCTAAAACCATCTATATATATATATATACATCTCTCTATTTTTTTGGTTGATCATGTTGATGAATAATATGAAGATGAGAAGAACAAACTCTCTAGTCTTGTTTTTGTTCCTTGTTTGTTTGTCTTTTATGTGAGTTGCATTCTCTTTTGAGATCTTCACTTTCTGTCTTAAATTTTTTTATTATGACTGAACCCCTATATGAATGATGTTGCTAAAACTATAAGTAGATCATTAAAACAAGGTCTCTTCTTTATTTTTGAAAAAAATAATCTGGGTCTGCTTTGTATTAACATATATACTTGTTTCGTACTGGTGTTTAGTGGATTTGGTGGAAATGTGAATCTATTGTCTTACTCGCTGTTCATTACAGAATTTTTGTTTTTGTTTTTCTAGATGTTTGAGAGTGTGCTATCAAAGGGGGAAGAGAAGGGAAAGAACCACTATTGGTCCCCTAAAAATCCAGGTTTTTTGTGGGTCACACGTGCGACTATTCCCCTCTCCAGAAAAAAAATACAGAGAGTCCTCTCGTCCTTTTCAGTTAGTCTCGGCAACATTGAATATTTTTCCTCATGATCAGACAGATAGATAGATAGATAGATAGATAGAGAGAGAGAGAGGGGGGGGGGGGGAGATCATTCTGAATTTGTTCTATCATCTTTTGATGATATGTTTCTTTTATTCTGAGAATATATTAATTCACTAACAAAATATTTAAATTTACTTACATCACAATGTTTTCTTCTTTTAATTTTTGATCTACCCATTAATTATTTCCTTTATTTTCCAATCAAGACTAACCTTCAGTTACGATCTTCTTGTTCTTCCCTTTATTCCCCCCCCCCCCCCCACTCTCTCTCTCTCTCTCTCTCTCTGGTTGGAGTCAAATCTATGCTATATAGGTGTGTCAAAGTAGATTTTGAGCGAAAAAAGAATCTTATACCTCATACGTGTTAGTTTCTCCGCATGCAATTTTGTTTTGTTTTCACTTGGCCCTTCAAAAACTTACAAAAAAAAAGTACTGAAAGACACTGATTAATACATATAGATGTATATATGTGCACAGTTTTGCTATGTTAAATCCATTTGAGAACTTCTCAAGGACTTAAATTTTATCTCATGTTGGGTCATATTGTTGATTCCTTGTGTTTCATTATGCTAATTAACTTTTCTATGTTTGTAGTTGAACTTGTTTGCAAAGTATTTGTTTGGGAGGTCTCAATCTTTTTTGTATACTGTCCATTTCCCCATCTCTTTTGAATCATATACATACACCAACCAATCAAGTGATGGGTAAGTACTCCCAGGACCAAAAAAAAAAAAATCCATAACCTCATGGTTGTAAATTCTGTTGTCAATCATTTGAATTATAGAAACAAACCCTAAATCTTTGGATTATCAATATATATAGTTGCTATGAATTGAATTTGGTTGTTTGTTCCTCCAATTATACATAGCCATTTGTGAAATCTGTTGTTTAAAGACAAATGTATTAGAACATGATTAACATTTAATGTCAGGTTAAGTTCATGTATTTAGTGATTTATGTTGAGTCCATGTGTTGTTATAATTACCTATGTTAAATTGATATGTGTAGTCATTGATTTCTGTCTATGCATGCATGGTCAGCTAGGCTACTTTAGAAAATGACATATATATACATCGTATGATACTTGAATGAATATTTTTACCTGAATAAATAGAATCTATGTTAAGTTGGTATATAGTTGTTGATTTATTTCTATGGTCATATGATACTTTACATGACTATTTATTTCCAAATTATAAATTGATTCAATATTTATATTTGTAGATTCCTTTTATAAGAACTCTGAATTTATGATCATATTGTAGATTTGTGAATGCCGATGATTCATGAATTCATATTATATAATCTGATTAAGGTAACTTGACATTTTGTGGTCCATATATACTTGGTGAATTATATGATATCTTTTCCCTTTCATACATCCATTATATTGGTAGCAAAAAATAAAGTTGGCATGCATTTGAAAGTTTACTCTTGCATTAATATTCAGCTTATCTTTGACTTGTTTACATTAATTTGTTCTCAATCCATTGAAATACATTTATGGGTGGTTTGACAAGTAGATAAATGGTGGCATAATGGTTAATTGTGATGATAAGTGAGTAGAAGAACAACTTATTCCCATTTGACATAAAAATAATTATGGTAAATTGTAGACATTTGTTCCAATTTTAAAATAAAAATAGAGATATTTTGTTTTACTTAAAGACTAAGATATCATTTATCCTAACTTTTTATCTTAATTTTATCAAAAGTAAAATTTAAATAAAATTGATGGACTTTTTATCCCTTAAAATTATGATAATTTATCCTCAGAACCTTAACTTTTTTGTCGATGGGCTTGCTTGAAAACTCTCTGTAAAAATGTGCATCTAATATTGTAAGCATGCTTTGTATTAGAAATAAATAACCACTGTATGCCATGATCTTTCACAAAATTGTTCTGTGTATATGTTAGATTGAGTAACAAGGAGAATATTTTCTACTTGGGGAATTGATTATTATGTCAATGAACATATGTATATGATCAGTCATAAATAATAGTGCATTATATTGATCTTTTCTCTATCACTCATGATTAGTTTAATCTTTTTTTCTTTTCTTTTGTTTTTTTCATGCTGAACAAAATACCTGTTCACATATGATCTTCTTTTCATTTTCCTATGTAAAATTTAATATTATATTGTTTATAACAGGACCAGAGAAATTAAAGCTTACTAACTAAAGCACTATCACTAAATCAAAATGTTTTTTTTTTCTCCTCACCCCATTTTCAGACATTGTCTATTTTGATTTATAAGACAGTGTCTATTTTGATTTATATTGGAATGGATACATGCCTACAATTTTACTAAAAAAATAATGAAAAAAATAAAGATGAATTTTTTTTTTGTCATCAAGTCGAAAATTGTTTATCTTTAGAGAACGACATCCATCAGTATGGTAGTCATTATCATGTAATGTGATCTCTCCAACTTGTGAAGATTAATTAAACCCTTGCTATATGTTAGGATTTTCATGAAATTTCAATTCTTCATTGTGATATTGGGAATATGTAAAATAAGTTTCTATGGATTGAATTTGTAGTTTTACTTCACCATTGGTACTTTTCCTTCTTGTGTGTGTGTATTCTATTCAACTTTTATTGATAGGTAATTAATTTTTTTAGTTAAATGTTCTTCTATTAGAAAGAGTAACACTCGAATACAAAGAAAAAAATACATCTATGAACTTAGTTAAGAGATAGTTCAATTTACTTTGTTGCCCATTGATTGAAGCCTTGGACTCCACTTCTTTATGAGTTTCTCCAAATTAAAAACTTCTTGGCGAGTTTTTTTTTTTACCTTTCATCTCATTCTTTTCCTTTTTTTTAATCTATTCAACCTATTTTTTTCATGAATAGATTTTCCAAATAAACCTTAAATTCAACTTATTTTTTTCATGAATAGATTTTCCAAATTCAGTTACCACATTGATATTAGCGACAGTTATTATTGTGATCGTCCGTAATTACCGTTTGTAAAAGTGCATTTTCTTGTAGTGCTTGCCAACTGTTTAGAATGTTATTAGATACTAAGGGTGCGTTTGGTTGCGCGATTGTGCTGCGATTGCGATTGCAGAAAGCTGCGTTTGTAATCGTGCAACCAAACAGTTTTGTAATCGCAGTTTTAAACCCAGCGATTGCAGGCAAATAGTGCCCAAAAGCTGTGATTTCAAAAAGCTAAGAAAGTGTTTAGAATCAAGTGCAATCGCAGATTCCTACAGAATAGTTTTGCAATCGCGCAACCAAACGCACCCTAAAACTTTTATACCTTTTATATATATATATGTATGTATGTATGTATGTATGTATGTATGTATGTATGTACGTACATTTGGTAATGTTAGCACAACATTACCAATAATTTATGTGGCTTTGTCGTAATGTTGCAAGTGAAAATGTTTTTGAAGTTTCAATTATTTATCTTTTTTTGTTAAACAATTTTTTTAACTAACGGTTGTTGAGATGTTACTCATTTGTTGATTTTCATGATGAACAAATAATTAATGAAGATTAATTTATGTTGAGTGATTCCAGCACTTCTTTAATTGCATATTTTTTTTTTTTACAAAGCTATGTTTAACCTAATTTAATGCAACGTGAAACTAAAAAAGAAGAAGATCCAACCAGATCTCATAAGATCCTTAAATCCACAAGGAATAAAGCTCCAAAAATGAGGAAATTCAAAATATTATTGACAATAATAAACTAAAAACTCTATGTTACAAGTCTGCCATTTTTACTAATAAAATATAATTAAACAATTACTAAAAATAGTAAAATTTTAAAACTAATTTTTTTTTATTCTATAAGATACTGAATAATCATAGGAATTGATAGAGATCAATTCCGATAATGTTATGAAGTGAGACATCATATGTCTAAAAATTATTCAAAATAGAAAAATTGCTAGTTTAAAGGTCTAATAAATGAATTTTCAAAAACCAAGAATTGTTAATTGTATAACAACTAATCCTAGAAGATCTTTTTTTTGTGCAATTTGAGATCGTACTTCTTGATTTATAATTTATTTGGTGGACCTCTTCTGGTGGTCCCATCTGCATAATCTATCCTACATCATAATTAAAACCATTTTTTTTCTAACTTTACTAATTATTTTCCATCTAGGTCACAATGAACCACTTGGATTATAAATTAAGTGTTGGTATATTTCTTACCATTAACATGCATATTATGAGATTTTTTTCATGCAATTTTAAATCAAAGAACATGCTCCGCTGCTACAATTGGGGTGCGTTAATAGTGACATGTGATACAAAATGTGTATGACCTTTAGTATATGGAAGGAATTGACAATGTCTCAAATCACATCAAAATTGACACACATTGGCCTCAATTGACATGCATAAATGAGATCCGCACTGACTGGATCTCAACTCCTCATTACTTAATTTTCCTATTAGACAGGTAAGGTCAAGGCCAATCCTGATCCCAAACTGAGTAGGAGACCTCCTTTTCCTTTTGAAACAAATTGTGTGTAATATACACACATGATGACCCAATTTTTAAGTTTGCCTAGGATCTTGTTTAATCCATCCACTGGCCATGGCCTTGCTAAGAATGTCCAATGAAATTAAGCCTAGAGAAGTTACAAAAAAATAATTTTTCAAGCATCTAATAAAATCATGTTTTCTGATAAACTATTTTCAAAGATTGTTTTAAATGAAAAGCTGTTTTTTTTTTAATTAAATTTGTTTTCAAGCGAGTGTAAGATCTCCATAGGTGCTTGAGGACCATCTCAAGGTATTTGGTTCAGTTTTTTGAGGTCAAGCATGTGCTGGGCCAATTCTTTCATGTACCTACCATCCCAACCTTACTGATCCTAATTTGACAATATTAATATCTATATATACTTTCATACGGGGGCGATTAGATGCGGCGTGTGGCAGGTGTGGCGCCGACGTGGGCCGTTCGATCGCGGGTCCATCGCATCCAACGATCGACGTGAATCGCACCCGACCGTCCGATGCGATGGACCCGTGATTGACGGCTCACGATCGACGCCGCACCTGTCGTTCGCCGCAGGTAATCGCCCCCTACTTTCATATACTTGCCATCCCAACCTTACACTGATATATCTCATCTGATCCTAGCTAATTTGACATTATTAATATCTATGACATAGTTATATATAATAGATGACAATGATCATGTAGAACATTAAAAACCTCCCATATATGGTTGGGAATCTTGTACTATACAGTGGTGTAATGGCATGTCCCAGCACAGTCTGACAATTCTACTTGATTTTAAACGACAAGAAAAATTCTCTTTGGTACAGTACTGCATATTCTCTCTTTTTTATAATGAGTTGATAGCAATGGCAATAAATTTCTGTGTCTCCTGAAAAATAAATACAAGGCACTTTATGTCAATGGTGCCTTGATTTGAATCATTTTGAATGTGTGATCACTCTGGGCATATTTGCTCTCTGTGGCACACTAAATTTAAGAAATTGTACCTAACATGAGTAATGGTAAAGTTTTGTTTTTTTGGTTTTTGGTGTGAATGAGTAATGGTACAGTTAAGGCATGGTACTTGAAAGATTGATGAGTAAAAATCCAAATATAAACAAATAAATATTGTATCTAAATTTCAAACACCATATTCAAATATCAACATTATATTCAATAAAAAAAAATCAGTAGATGATTATACCAGTGAAAGACATGAAAAACATGTGTTCAAATTCTTCAATTGGTGGAATATCAATTCGTATAAATGATTCACATGAAAGGGATAACAAAAATGGAACTAAATATTACGGTTACAAATATGGAATAACCAAGAATCGTGACCATCTCCTCGATTTGTGAGGATCAATTAACGAAAAATTCAAATAAACCACATAAAAGTATACTAGGAATTGTACATATACCAACTCATGGAACTTATATTTTGGGGCTTAAAATTCATTATTGATATTTATAATCCGGTTTTTATCAAATTTGACTTTTTTGAATTATAATCCAGATTCTATTTGAAAATGATAAGATCAGACGATCATAGATGCGTTGCACAGTTAAATTGTACAATCATGTGTTGGATCTAATCCTAATCCTCTTCTTTCTGTGCCAAACGAATATTTTTAATTGATCGCAAAACGTTCATGCGTTTTTACTTGATTGTCACTTTGTTTTTTTTTAAACCTTTTCCCTTAAGTTTGGCTTGGTTCATGAATAGAATTGACTTAAAATAGTTATAGCAATCAAATATACATAACTCATAAAATGTTTATTTTAGTACATCGGCTACAAAATCTCTATCATGGATCAGACCATTAATAATTGGAAACAAAAAAGATACACCTAGAAACTAAAAAAGATACACCTAGCTTCCATTGCAGCACCTAGCTTCCATTGCAGCCCCAATTAGAGTTCATTCCTTTTTTTTATTTTTTTTATAAATTTATACATTTCATTCCTTTGAAGTGCATGCTAATATGCATGCTATTATATGAAATGAAGTATATACTGAAATACATTAATATAATTTTTTTCATCATGAAAAAAATGAAAAAATGGACTGCAGTATATACTATGATAGTACAATATACAATATGATAGTGCAGCATATCATAGCGTACGGACTGCAAAATAGGCTATATTATATTGGCACTCATAGAAAAATAATACTAGAAAAGCATGGGCCATCATCAGCCAAAGAACAAACTTTGAAATGTAACCATGAAACTGGCCCATAAGATTGTAAACACTAATGTCAACTGGCGTTGTTACAATGCCTCGATGACAACTCCTACTGCAGTCTCATCTATCTCTGTAACAATCCAACAAAGTACATGCTTTATTAATAGTTATATATATATATATATGGTCGTGATTACGTGCGGTGTGCGGTCGGTGCGGTTTACGACGTGGGCCGTTCGATCGCGGGTCCATCGCATCAAACGGTCGACGTGAATCGCACCCGACCGTCCGATACGATGGACCCGTGATCGACGGCCCGTGATCGCACACCGCACCGACCGCACACCGCACGTAATCGGATCCCATATATATATATATATATATATATATATAGGTTCATGTAATTCGTTGGGTGAAAGAGAACAGTGTTGTTATACTAGGCACATTTTACAAACCTAATAATGATTTTTAAGCCCTCAATTGATAGACATCATCCCAAAGCCCCATGAAGTGATAAGTTTAAAATACTTATATTACCCCCCTCCCAAATTAATTATTTTAATATTTCATAACCGCCCCATTAATCTCGAGGTAGTCGTGATTTAGTGATATCTTTCCGTTTTTGAATATTTGTATTCTTTTTGACGTCCAAAAAATTCATGAATTGTCCATTTCTGATTTGTGAATGATCGGCTGATAGAAAAGTAAATATGAATTTTATTTTTTATTCAGATCTGATTGATGTATACGAGGTGAATTCATGATTTTTTTTTCTTCTGTGCAATTTGATTCTGGTGCAAACAGAAATTGATACATCCAGGTTATGATTTTCGGATAAAAAAACTTACAATATTTTACGATTTTTTAGTTTTCAGATGGATTTGAAAACAAACATCAAATTTTATTTTTGTTTTAGTTCAATCAGTGGAGAAAAGAAAATTTTGATTCATTTAGTTTTATTTGTGACCAATTTGTGGTGTAAACAATGACAATCTATTCAGGCTAGTCCTTTTTCAATCTGAATAAATTATGTTGATTTTGATTTTTCGTCATTCCTTTGAATCATCATATACATGTATTGAATATGAATTTAATTTTAAATTCAGATATATGGCATGTATCTTATGCATTGTTGTGTACCAGGTATGATATGTACAATCATTTTATGATTGTATATTTGTGTATAATTATGCATAATGTGTCATTCATGATATTTTTTAGCTTTGTATCAGCATTATTCAACTCATTCAAATTTAAGATTTTCAAATACAGTGCACATTCACTTGTATGGAATTTATTTGATAATTCAAATTCCAGATACACTTGTATCTGAATTTGATATCCAGCCCATTTTGAAGGTTGCTATTTATATTTCCATGGATTTAATTAATGTATAGCTGATTAATATCTAATTGCTTATTGTTGGTATTTTGAAGACCTTTCATGAATTTTCTATGCAGTGCTCAGTAGTATGTAGACCATAATTGTACATCTGGATTTTCAAATACATTATTGTATCTTAATTTGATAATATGTGGTTAATGTTCTGATTTTTCACCAGGCAGTGGTGGTGATTTTATGGAGGACACATGCGAAGACTCAATTCATTTGGACAACATCAATAATTCATGTTATGTGAAAACCAGTTTGCCGAAAGAATTGTTTGTTGTGGCTCGTCAACAAAACATATACGAGATGCAACTTGTTTTTAAAGATGTGAAAATCACGGCAACAAAAGAAACTACAGTGAAGTTTTAGAAACAATTGCTCATTCAATCATATTTTGAATTGCTCATTCAATCATATTTTGTTTCACTGAATTAAGAAACAATTGCATATTATATACATTTTCAGATACATGTGTTTTACTTACGTATTTGTTCATCATTTTTTTGTTCATACAGAAAATGAACTACGTACTCGAGAAACCCTAAAACAATTGAAAAATATCAATTTTTTTCTTTTAATCTAGATACATTGGTAGACAAAGACATTGTAGCAGAAACAATTTCATTATATATTAGAGATTTAGCACATGCTTCCAAACCTAAAAAAAAATTCAGATTTGTTTGGATTCAGATACATGTATATGAAACACTTATTTCAAACCAATCTTTTTTTTTGGATTTCAGATGCATGTATCTAAAATACTGATTTTTCAAATGGATTTCAAATTAATAAATCAAATTAACAGGAGACTAGAAAACGGAGGGGAATCGTTTCATATTTAATTTGAAAAATCAGATATTTCGTCTTATAAGAAGTACAAAAAATTAATCTAAATTGATATGTTTATATCCCCCCTCCCCCCCCAAAAAAAAAAAAGCGGCGGTAAAGTTTTGATTGTGGCAAGAAATCTAACATTTTTTTCGCCATTGTTGACGATCTATTTGGGGAAGAGAATCAGATGATATGAACTCATCATAATCGAATTTTTTTTTGGTTCGTATGGTTTTGCCTAATCTGGAAACCCTAATTTTTTTAAAAAAATTTTGAAATATGTTCAGTCGGGGGAGGGGATTCAATAATGATCCCCCTTTTTTGGGGGATTGACTAATGGTGGGGAGAGGATTTAGTGATCCCCTTTTTTTGAGATTCCGTTATGAGCATAATGGTGATATTCGTTAGTTAAAGTCAATTTTTAAAAATCTTATATGGATAGTCATGTTATTGTTATTTTGGTGATTTTAAAAAAGTCAAACATGGAACCAATAGGAGAGTCACCTATTAAAGCTCATCAATGTGGCCTAATTTCAGGGACCCAAGTAGCAGCATTGTTTACAACCCGCGTATACCTTATTAGCCATTGCAATTATTATATAACAAGGTATATAAATCTTAAAAAAAAATTATACATTCTACAAATGAATCTGCACATTTTGTTAAAATGTATATTTTATTTGTTATAAAAATACATATATCATTGAAAGATGTATTAATCTTTTAAAAAATAAAAAAAAATGCGAACTACATTTTGGACTAGAAATGGGGTTCTCTAAGATATTCCTTTAAAAATAAAGTATAACCATATGCACATTGAAAATGTTGGAAAAGTTGATAAAGACTTCAATTGAACACTTCGAGTCGCCGTGCTACGATGTCGCCCTCCTTAAAACAGTATTTGCCCCTTATACAGTGCGCACAGGGTACTGTAAATCTGCCTGCAGGATAACTCGAAGAAATTTTCATCAACGTTTGCACAAACGATGGTGAACAGAATACTGATGAACCCAAATGAACTAAGACCTTTGTATTAGGCTCTGCAGAAACCCAATACAATAATACATTTTAGGAAAAAGCGAATGTTTTTTATTGATGGTTTGAATGGTAGAAAATCATGTCTATTTATAGACATAAGAACACATTTTCAATGCATCTCTTGAGGCTTAACCACCTCCAATCTAGACCGTTGGATCTTCAGTTACAAGATCGATGGTCCACATCGATCACCATCTGATGCACCCTTTCCGATGGCACCCATTCGATCAGTGTAACCGTTTCTTGATCGATCCAACGGTGCACGTTGCATCGGACGGGTCCACCATCTGGACGGTCCAGATCACATCCGATGGAACGATCTCCACCGTCTGATTAGACAAAAAGAAAAGTGTCAAGTGCGCCATCAAAGTGCCGCATTGCACCCATCGCACACGCGCACGCGTGTGCGGACGATGCTGCATAACACCTTATCATTCCTAAAGTAAACATTACTTTATACACACCTCACTTTATATAGTGCCAAACTTTTTATTCTTAACCGATGTGAGACTAAAACCCAACTCAAAGTTACAAATAAAGACCCGACTTACAAGACACATGAAAATACATTTTAAAAAACCTCTAACAGAAAACAGGTCTGTAAATAGGACTTGAACAAGAGTCCCGAGAGAATGTGTCCCTTTTAAAATCCGGGGCCATAAGTCACTATAATATAATAGCCACATTAGAGAGACAGAGGCTATGAAAGGGGTAAATAAAGGGGGAGCCAGAGAGAGGGAAAGTGAAAAAAGAGAAGCCGGGGAAACATGTGAAAATAATATTAATAAAGCATATGATATATTAAAAAATATTTTGAAAAGTTAAATTTCATAAAATAGTTATTAAATATTTTAGATTATACAAATTCATACTCGAATATTTTATTTAAAAAACATATTATTTTTGGCATATTCATTTCTATTCCACTATATTCTACATCTATTCTTCTATTGCCTAACAATAAAACACACTTTTATATATTAAAAAAATAAAGTATATACCTATACCAATTTTTTTTAAAGAATTGTAAGCATTTCTGTGTCTGTAACTAATATAAAAATTGAATACAAAAATTGAATACCCATACTAATTGAATACATATATTTTTATGTTTTTTGTGTGGAGTATATATTAAAATAATATAATATATATTGTTTTAAAATTTAGACAATTTCATAGACCATATTAACGATGGACCACTATAAAAGTGACTATAAAATAGCCATCTATACATGAATGAAAAACCATTCCCGTCTTATGGGCCATTTAGAAACCCATTTGAGTGGGTTTTTTTTTTTTACAGAAACCCAAACAGACAAATATAGTTTTTTCAGCTCGACTATAAAATCAGTCACGGGGAACCCCTCCTATATAAAAAATGATAATAATAAAATTAAAAAAATATACTTTTATCAAAACAAAGAATATTTTTCAAACAAGTTTCAGAACACACCCTTAAAAAAAATGGAACAACCAAAAAACCAAAATTTTTGGATCTCAATCCCAACTCAGATCGAACAAGTTCCCTGTTGGAAATTTAAATGAAAATTTGAAAAGAAAATAAAAAGTAAAAAAGAAGAGCTAGATCTTCACGTGCACATCATGTGCTAGTAATTAGAGTTGGAGTAACCCATGGACATGGTGGGGTTCAAGAAAAAGAAAAGCAACAAAAGAGAATGAAGAAATGTGTGCCTTAAAGGGTCAACATCTTTAGAGCAGCTGAGGTAGTCACAATCATTCTGTTACGCTCCACCAAGTATGACATATATAATATTTATATTAAATATAAATAAAATTTATTTAGTGTTTAATCAACTATATAGTTTTTTGGTCTCATAATTGATAGTGAGAATAGTGACAGCAATGGTATATAACAAGGTAAATGATCTCATATGACAATGTATATGAGAAGCAGTGGCAATATATGGAATGATAATACACTAGCAAAGTAGCAATATAATGAAGTGTAAAATATATGCATCATGTAAACAACAATATTGTAAAACAATTATTTGTATGCCCGAATTTGAACCAGCCTAAATCCAGATAAAATTTTAGTAAGTTATTTATGATTATTCTTGAGTTAAAATATATTTCATATTTTTTTTTTTAGAAGAAAAATATCATTTTAACACTTTCACACAACACACCTCAAAAGAACAGTCACTCTCAATTAACAGACACTCAAGACTTCCGCTCTCTCCCTCCACACACAAACAAAAGCATTGAATTGTTAATTAAAAATCTTAGGACAGATTATTTGGAATAGTAAAAAAACTAAATCATATTACTTATATTTTTTTAATTACTAAATATTATGATGAATATGCTAAACATTCTTCCCAGATTTCATTCCCAAAATGCCCCTACTTTTCCTCCCCCAAAACAAGAAAATCCACAGGATACATAGAGAACCAAATGAATAATTTACCATCTAATTCCTAAAATAGCCTCCAAAAAAATTATATCGATTTTAGAGAAATCAACCAACCTGTCTAATAAGTAGAAGAATAGATGTGAAATACAATAAAATATAGTGAATAAACTTAAAACCCATGTTTGGATCTGGTATAAGACTCTGGATAAATTCGGATAATTCCGGATAAAAAATTTCACCCGTTTGTTTACCCCGGATAAACCCGTATAAAATATATTAGAATAAATCCAGATAAAGTATTATATGAATTCCAATCAACCCCTAGAATTAAAGTTATCTAAGGTTATTCCATTAAAAGAATATGTGGGCCCCCTATCAAATCAACTGTCATCACCTCTTATAAATCACATGTCAAATTAACTACTATTATTTTTTTACCTTTTATAAATCTTTATCCATACTTTATTCACATTTTACCCAAACAACAAAATATTTATTCTTACATTTACCAACGAGAATCATTCAAAACGTAACCAAACACAAAATCACTTTATCCTTATTTATACTCACTTATGCTTGGATAAATCTATACCTTAGAATAAAATCTATCTCTGTTTCAAACGGGAGCAAAAGGAATAGGTGTGATTTATAATTAAGTGAAACAGAGAGCAGAGTTCTCCGGAGATACAGAAAAGGAACAAAAGGTTAAACAAAACAAAATAAAAATGCAAACAGGAATAGGAGTGTTATACCAACTCCATCTCAGAAGAATCTATTATTATTATTTCATATCCTTGTTTTCCACTCGTTTTATTCCAATAGTGTAAAGGATAACCAAACTTTTTTTATATTTTATAGTTTCATGTACTAAATATTTATTTATCCAGTAACTGCTGAAGTCGCTACCTATCCCTCTTACCAATACATGAAATAAATAAAGGGTTAAAGACATCTAGGTTCTTGTAAACCGGGATAATCCTATATAAATTCTCATCAAAGTTAAGACAAACCTATAACTCATTAAAAACTCACAAAAAGTTAAAAACCTTTATACGTCCTTATCTTCAACAAAATTTGATCACAGTTCAAATTACCTTAGTTAACTTTAACTTATACCATGAAATGATTAAATTATCCATAATTTTTCAACCCCTCCAAACAATATCAAGATAGAAGATAAAAAAAATATAAAAGTTTTATAAAAATAATTTAGTATTTTACGTGAATTAATTTATATTTATGACTATTTATAAGAACTATAATGCCTACATAAGTACATGGTGATGAATATTCTGTTAATTTGAATGGAAATTTTCTTCGGGATCATAATTGGGTTTTTATACGTTCTTAGAGACTTATATGTGTGCCTACAAATTTGAGGTGAACATATATAAAATTATCAATGTTGATAGAAATGTAAATGCCTTTGACTAAAGAGAAAAAAAGAATAGATATTCGCGTTCGATCGGTGGATATATGATTTCCGTATTCCCAAAACACCCCAAGAAAACATATTATATACAAAAACATTTAACAGCGAATCACTGTAAAGTTTAAAATTCCATTTAAAGCGAAATCTTGCGATTTCCTCTGTTTCTAAAATATAAAGAAAAAAAAATTAAAGAACCAAAATTAAAAAAAAAAAAGTATTCCCAAAACACACCTGCGAAGATCAGACGGTGAAGATCGGCGGACAGCAGTCGGGACACCTGATCAGACCGTTCTCGTTGCACGCCGTACAGCTCCGGAACCCCCTCCCCTTCTCGGAGTAGCACTTGTGGCTCCCGTCGCATCTCCGGCAGAGAAGGAACCTCACGCCGCCGCATCCGCCGCAGGCTCCGTCGGCGGCCGGCGCCGCCCCTTCCACCACCCTCTTCAGCTCCCCTGACTCGTGCATCTGTAGGATCTCCTCCGCCCCGCCGACGTACCTCCCGCCGACGAAAACCCTCGGCAAAGACAAGGCCGATGACTTTCCCAGGATCGATTGGAGCTCCTTGAGGAATCCGGAGTCCATGGAGAGGTCCCGCTCGTCGATCGAGAGGCGGAAGCAGCGGAGGATTGATCGGACGGTCCGGCAGTCCTCGAAGGTCTTGCGGACGACGCGGAGGCTGGTGAAGTAGACGACGATCCGCTTATCGGCGGCGGCGGAGGAGGCGGAGAGGCGGAGGAGGAGGGAGCTGGGGGAGGAGGGGAGGGAGCGGAGGCGGTGGAGGAGGGGTTTCCGGGAGGGGGTTTGGCGGTGGTCGTCGTCGTCGTCGTTGTCGGAGAGGAGGGTTTGGACGTCTTTGAAGGTGGAGAAGGCGAAGGAGGACGGGTTGGGGGGAGATGGAGGGGGGACGCGGAGGGTGGACAAGGAGGACCTCCTCCTCCTCCACGGATGCCACATTTTTTTTTCTTTCTTTGAAGATCTGAATTGAGAGAGTTTTTGTTTTTAAAAGGGGAGGGATTTTGTTGACTTGGTCAAAGGGGGGAGCGTTTGGGGGAAGCGGTTGTGGTGACTCGCGGTGAAGATAGGGAGGGGTGTTGGGGAAATGATGACCGTTGGATTTTTGAATGAGACACCTTCGACAAGAGGATATTGGGATTATTATTATTTTCATTTATTAATGGAGAATTGGATGTGGACTTGCTGGATAGCACGTGCCATAAGTGATGGAGGAGATGTCAATAAAATTTTTTTATAGTATAAGTATGATAGCTATAGTTTTTTTTTGGATGATTATTTAATTTGTAATGCTATACCAAAATTAGAATATTAAATGCAAGTTGGATAGATGTTGCGAGCATCTGAGTGCATGTTTGGCCGTAAAAGTCAAAAGTAGCTTTTAGTTTTTAGGGTCACATCGATTCAATTACATCATCATTTAAAAGTTAAAAGCTAAAAGCTGTTATCAAATATTTCAACTTAAATACATCATCAGTACTAGATTTTATCTCTAAAACAATGTCTCATAAACTGTGTTTCATAAAACAGTCATCATTATAACACTTTCAAATCATCATCATTACACCCTCAAAACATCATCATTCACTCTCAAAAGGTGTGCATAAAGCTGCAAAAGCTAAAAATTGATTTTCAAACTGGGTTTTCAAACATACAATTAGGCTCTGTTTGGAAACACAAATTGAAAAGTAGATTTTGGAATAAAGCTACTTTTTAAGATGATTTTAGACCTTAATTTTTTTAGGATGTTTTTTTTTAATTCAGGAAACAATATTTGGAAGGAGTTTATGTTTGGTAAAAAAATTGTTTTTCAATTCAAAAAATCGATTCCGACAAAAAGTCGCTCTTTTTGAGATTTTAAAAACACGGATTTCAATAGAGAAATTAAAAGGAATCCAGCTTTTGATTCCGCCAGAATCCGACCTATTTGGTTGCGCGTTTGGGGATTTTCAGTTTTTCAAAAAGCGGAATCCGCCCAAACGCGCAACCAAACATACCCTAAGCCCATTTCAAAATTAGCATATACATATAGCATATAAATTTCTTACATGTCAAGGAAATCCGCAACAAAGCACATAGTTTTTTCATATTAGCTTTTCTTCACCTAAAACAAATCTAAAAAGAAAAAGAGAAAAACTTTTCATATAGCTAATGCACTATCATAACTCAAAGGGCTCATCGACCTCTAAAAAAAAACTTTAGGCTTTTAAAATCTTTTTTATAAAAGCTATTTTCAATCAATTTTTATTTATGTTGAACTTTAATATATAAAATTTAAAATATAAAATTAAAAATTGAAGTTCAAAAAAATAGGCTTAAATTTGTTTTACAAATAACGTTGTTACATGCTATTCTTATTGTTCATTAGATAAAACATGTGATCTTTTTTTTAAATGGGTTAAAATTTATTACAGTGTGTGTGTTTTTTACAATTTATGAAATACACCATAAAAAAAAAATATTACATGTGCACTACATGCAAGACTCAACACTTGCGTGCGCTCACGATACGCTTAGGATGAAATTGTAAAGCAATCACTAACAACATATATATTTCATCCAGGAATGTACACATTTGACTGAACAATTATCAGTGAGAATCAAATGTATTATATTTAACAGCGCTCATCAACATTTTTCCGAAGTTCGAATCGATTTGATGGTCTTTTATGTGGAAAACTATGAATGAAATAGTTTTTTTTTTTGGAAACTATGAATGAAATATTTGACGACATTACACTCGTGACATATATTAATGGAGTGCTAGCTCTTTTAGCATTTTGCAACCTCTACCTACAGCTCAAAAAAAGTCCCCAAACCGTATATAAACTGGAACAGTGTACACATTATTGGACGTATCATATGCATATATATATACCCTGTCAATTCGTATTATTTTTCTGTCTTTCCAGAATAAATGGGCATAAGCGCAAAGTCTCTATTAAACCGACTCGTCCAAAACATCCCGCGCAGGAAAACCATCCCAAAGAACCCAAACTCCATCACCACCACCACCCCCTCCTCCCCATCATCCATCCTCGCCCACCTCGACTCGGGCCGTCTCTCCCGCGCCGTCTCCGCCCTCTACTCTTCCCGCCCACCCCTCCTCCCCTCCATCTACGCCCGCCTCTTCGCCCTCTGCATCTCCCCCTCCTCCCTCGTCCTCGCTCGCAAGGTCGAGTTCCACCTCCTCTCCACCATCCCCGACCCCCCAACCTTCCTCCTCAACCGCGCCATCGAAGCCTACTCGCGATGCGGCAGCATAGCCGACGCGCGAGAACTCTTCGACGAAATGCCCCACCGAGACGGCGGCACCTGGAATTCCATGCTCGCTTCCTACTCCACCTCGGGCCGGCCCGACGAGGCTCTGACCCTCTTCGCGCTCATGCACGAGGAGGGCGTCCGCGCGAACGAGGTCACCCTCGCGTGCGTCCTCGGTTGCTGCGCCTCCGCGCGCGCGCACGCCCTCGCGCGCCAGGTACATGGGCTCCTCGTAAGGGGCGGCCTCGCCTCGAACGTCGTACTCGGAAGCTCCCTCGTCGACGTCTACGGGAAGTGCCTCGGCATCCCCGACGCGAGGCGGGCGTTCGATGATATCCCCTCCCCCAATGCCGTCTCGTGGAACGTGCTCGTGCGGCGGAACCTCGAGGCAGGCGCGCCGCGCGAGGCCGTCGTGGCGTTCTTCCGCGCGATCTCCGCGTCGGACGCGCCGCTGCTGACGTTCACTTTCTCGAGCGCTCTCGTCGCGTGCGCGGACGTCGGGGCGCTCGACGAGGGGCGTCAGATCCACGGGACCGCGATCAAGCGCGACGTCAAGGGGGACCGCGCCGTCGCGACGTCGCTTGTTGAGATGTACGCCAAGTGCGGCGCGTTGGGGGACGCGCGCCGGCTCTTCGAGCGGACCCCGTCGCGGGATGTCGTGCTGTGGACCTCGATCATCTCGGGGTACGCTTCGCGCGGGAGGGTCGCGGAGGCGGAGGCACTCTTTGTGGAGATGCCAGTCACAAAGAGCCTCGTCTCGTGGAACGCGATGCTTTCGGGCTACGTGTGCGCCTCGCACCACGACCGCGCGTTGGACTTCGCCTTCGAAATGCTTCGCGCGGTCACCGAGGTCGATCACGTGTCGCTCCGGCTGATCCTCAACGCGTGCGCGGGGCTCGCCTGCCTCGAGATCGGGGAGCAAGTCCACGCCTTCGTGTACCGTCACGGTTACGACTCGAACCGATCCGTGAACAATGCATTGTTGGACATGTACGGCAAATGCGGGGCCCTGCGAAGCGCGGAGTCTTGGTTCTTCGCGATGGGTTGTCAGAGAGACCGCGTGTCGTGGAACAGCTTGATCTCGGGCTTCGCGCGCCACAAGCGAAGCGAAGAGGCCCTCGACGTGTTCGTAGAGATGCGACGGGAGGCGACTCCAGACGAGGTCACATTCAGTACCATTTTCGCGGCGTGCGCGAACGTTTTCGCTCTCGCGAAGGGAAGCAAATCCACGCGTACATGATCAGAAACAACTTTGAAACGGGTGGTGTCATAGTGCGAGGCGCCTTGGTCGACATGTACTCGAAATGCCGCTGTTTGGATTACGCGGGGAAGGTTTTTGATGCGGAAGGCTCGCGGGACGTCATACTTTGGAATTCGTTCATGCTGGGCTGCGCTTACAATGGGAGAGGGGACATGGTTCTTGATTTATTCAAACTGATGCAAAATGAAGGCGTTCGCGCGGACAATGTCACGTTCACAGCGATTTTGCTCGGTTGCATTTGCGAGGGATTCGTGGACGCGGGTCGGGGATATTTTGATCAGATGAGTGAGGAATTCGACGTAATGCCTCGGATGGAGCACTATGAGTGCATGATCGAGCTGTTCGGGAGGCACGGTCGAATGGGGGAACTGGAGGAGTTTGTGAACCGGATGCCGTTCGATGCAACGGTTCCGATGTGGACGCGGGTGTTCGACTGGTGCAGGGTGTACGGCGATTCGAGGCTCGGTGAATGGGCCGCCAAGCATTTGAATGAATCAAACCCCGCAACGATCCCTGTTAAGTTCGATGTCGGGAATTACTCGAATTGATGACACTTGCGGAGATTACACAAACCAAGTTTCGTGTTTGGTTCCCGCTCTATCCATTGCATCCAACTCTGGTCCCCTCCTCTGCACCTCCTCAAGCGCTCGATCATCTTCACCATCGCATCCCTCCTGTCCACAGCCACCGCCACGTGCACTGCCCTCCACCCATTTGACTCACTGGCCGCCCCCCCCCCCCCCCCGGCACACGCCTCAACCCTGGCCTCGAGCAGCAGCGTCAGCCCCCCATTGTAGACCACGCGTACCTCGATATCGTAGGTGGTGGTGGGCCTCGCGTTGATCGAATTGGCAGCGATGGACTTCCTCCCTCCTCTTCTCAGGATGCTTGAGAGTTGATACATGCACATTCTGTTAATCAAGTCCATGGAGCTCACTGGGTGGGTAAGCTGCCTCTTCAGCAATGGCTGATTCCTGGTCTTCCATTTACTGTACTGATTAGATAGGGTAATTTATTTATAATGTGCTTGCTGAAATCTGTTGAGTTTGTCATAAAATAACAAAATGTAAAATGGATAATCTCCCACATTAATTTTTTTTCCCAATATTTATCAAAATATGGTCAGCCATGTAATAACTAATTATTTAAATAGAAATTAAAGAAATAACAAAAATTAAGTCACACTTGTAACTGTCTACACAGAAAGGTATGCTACAAAACAGAAGAAAATATACATCAAGGAGCAAGTAGGGGCCATGTAGGGGCCACAAAAGAGTATAATTTACTCCCACTAATATCTTCTTGAACTTCAATGGGCTCAAGAGCCTCACTCTTCAAGTGGTAACATAACACTTCTCCAGTGCATGCCCGTAAGATTATCTTTGCCTGCAACATGAATAGCTCATATGGAACAAAATATGTATCAAGTTCCCATGGAATTTTGATACTGATCTGGTACCTGAGAGACCACCTATTTAAATTCGGGTTTTTTTAGTTTTAATTCCCTGCAAACTATCGTATTTACCGATCGCCCCCTCCATTCTTCGTATTTGGGTTTTACTCCCCACATTCAAAGGATAATTCATTTTTACTCCCTATCAGGGACTAAAAAAAATTAAATAATTTACAGATAGGTCCCTCACAGGGAGTAAAAAGGAATTATCCTTTGAATGTGGAGAGTAAAACCCAAATACGAAGAATGGAGGGGGCGATAGCTAAATACGATGGTTTGCGGGGAGTTAAAAATAAAAAATCCCATTTAAATTCTCATCCTGCAGAATCCATACTCGAATGAGAGAGCGATGCGTTGTAGAGCATCGGAGACATCCATCTTCAGACACCCCAAGAGAGAAGAGGTGGCAACCTCCACCAGGTTGGAGAGGCAAGATTGGGGACTTCAACACACGAAGGTTGTCTTTATCTGGATTGTACACCACAATATTGCCTGATAGATCCATCCAATGCGACGCTCCTTTTAGGGAAACATAATTATGTTCTGAGGGAAAGATGAGGCTGATGGGCGATGTTGAATGGTGGTGTGACACCCTCCATTCTTCCGCATCTGAGAAGTATGTTTCAATATGGATCATGTTGGTCGGGAGATTCATACGTGCCAAATGACTGAGCAAGCAAACAACTCTGTAAGACGATGACAAGGGATCACATATTAGTTTCGCAATGACGAATGTACGATCGATGAGTTATATTTAGGCTTTGGAAGCTTGAGACGGAGGCCGTTTATAGGGTCCCAAAGATGGTACTCCTCATGTTTACCATGGTCATGAGGTGTGCAGAGGAGGAGGCCTTCAGAAGAGTCTTCAATACAGAGTTTTGATGAGGAGAGGAACTCAATGAAGGTTGGATTATTGTCTGATAATTTCTTGCCTTCTTCTGAGAAAGGAAAGAAATTGAGTTCCTTTGGGGGCGGGGTTGGACGTTGGTACAAGAATCCTAGAGACTCACAAGACTTGTGTTTTGATATGTAGGTGCGAGCAAATGAAGGGTCTGAGATGTTGCTCTGCCACCCTTTGGAGATGCATTTGAACCTGAAAAGGGATTTGAGGGGGAGTTGGAGCCTTGGAGGAGGATCTCTGTCACTATCATGTCGTCTGGTAAGAATGAGTTGCAGCTGCTTCTGTTTTTCTTTCCATGATCCATCCTTGTTAATTAAATTCCTTCAACAGAAACAAATCAGGGTAAGTCAAATTATTATTTATTATTTTTAATTCCCCTTGGTTTGGAAAGAATAACTTAAAAAATTCTTAGATAAAATATGTAAAAAAGGAATAATGTGAGGAACAATCTCACATGCAGTCTCATGGATAATAGTATATATTTTAATTTTTTTTAAAAATAGTAAATTTCGTAGAAAATTGTATATCATTTCATTTTGAATTGCATTGATTCATTTTTAACAAATTTAAAAAAAATTAAATGAGGTATATATATACATCACCGAAGCATGTATATATAATTTTGGATGGGTATATGAGATTGCATGTAGGGATGAAAAATGCCATGGACAATGCCAATCCCACATGAATTCAAAGACTTTTACATTGAACAAATATATTATTTACATTAGTAAATGAAAACCCATGGTAATCTACAGCAACATCAACAAGGATTGAGGAGGACATGCAACAATGATAAATCAGATTAAGCATATCTAGCAAAATCGTGGCTTGACCGGGTTCAAACATTCAATAATGAAGTAGCTATCCATATCAAAATCTCAGTACCCATCAACTTTAAAGACCTTGATTTATTGTCCATTAATGTTTTTTTTTTGTATGACCTTAAATTATCGTGCTACGATGACTATTTTGTTAAATAAATTAATCAATGAATTATTTTTAGAGCATTGCACTGAATTTGAAAGCCTCTCTTAATCTAGGGCCGAAAATATGATAACCAAATAATACTAAGGCCCTATTTAAATATGAGGTTAGGTAAATTCTATGTTTGATAAATTAAAAATTCTCAAACTCATATTCAAACATATTTTCAGCGTTTTGTTTTTCAATCTTTCTTATTTAAATAAAAAAAATTGTGGTTAAATATAATAAAACAACATTTTTCAAAAGCTGAGTTTAAACACAAAAGTCTAAGAATCTTAACATTTTGATCTTACATCTAAACTCAACCTAAATCTAGCAATGTCTTCTCCCTTAATAGTAAAGCGAGGTCGGTAAAAGGTTACAACCACTAAATAAATAATAAAATAAGATGAATTCTGGATATGAAACAAACAGCAATTACAAAACGATTTTTCCATCAATGATATATAATTCCTGTCAGCAAACATAATCAACAAAATGAAAGTTACTTTTGCATAAACCAAAACATACGACATGCAAATCAAACCCTATTAATGCCCAAAAACATGGGAACTAATAGATTAAACGGGAAGAACTTAAGGTGGTTGGATTACCTGATCGAATAAATGAAGATCGATGAAGATTGAAGAGTGAGTTTAAAAGTGAAACACAAATTCAGCTAATGCGCCATATTATTAGGAAATAAAGAGTTGCATTATATTAGAGATAAGGGATACAATCAAATCTTGAGATTGAACCTATCCAAATGTAGATTATTGGGATTATTGATCTCTTGTTTTTATGTTTATCCTTCCTCTCTTATTCTCTGTATTATCTTTATATTTATTTTATTTTTTATATATTACAATACATGATGAAATACAGTGAATGGTACCCATATATTTGCGTATTAAACTTTTTAAAATATTATACCATACTGCTCTGAATTTTGTCTCAGGTATATATGATTTTTTTTGTATGTTGGATTATATTTTACATTTTATTTAAAAGTATTATATCACACCTAAATGTTTAATCCACATGACTTTGACGCAGTGCGTCTATTTTATAACGTACTAATTTAATACTAGTTGAACGCACGTATTAAAAGCACCTGGTACTTCCCATACATATGATGACTATATGTAATGACCATTATATGAATTAAATATATTCATGTATGTTTCACTTCGATCTGCCTTGTCTATGGTTTTGCTTCTGTCAGATCACATAGAAATGTGGATTGAATTGTGATATCCATTCTATAAGCATTATATTCCATCATTATGAACGCTTGTAATTATGAATTATTTTGGGGATTTCCACTGTTGCATGCTTCAATAAGAGTGACAATTCCGTAAATTAACTCGACTGTTGTAGGATGTCACCTTTCTTGGGTAAAATTTTATGATAATAATTCTGTTATTTGCATTTATGGGCAATTGGGCATCATATGAAGTCGATTTTTTTTTTTAATTTATTAATGCAATATACAGAACACTATAACATATTGAATACATTTAACACAAAAACAATATATAACTAAATAATATAATCAAAGGTTATCATAAAAAAATAACAAAAAAATCTTCCACACATTGGTTTAACCCAGTAATGGGACACCAACTCTTATTCGATATAGTATTATCAATCACTTGTACTTGGTTGTGATTTCCTATGTTATTTTAATCATTTCATTGTTTAGGCTAGAGTTGATTATGATAGGTTAAGTTAGAGTTAACCTCTGTAAACAACATGGATGCATATGTGTTTTTGTGAATTTTAAAAGACTTATACATTAATTTGTTCCATCTTTAACAGAGACTTACATGTAATTTATGGACGCATATGTCTTTGACCCCCCCAAAAAACAAAAAATTAAGCGTTATCTAAATGAGATGATTAATATCTTCTATTTGAAGTGATGATCTCTCAATTGCATTTTAAGATAATTTGTTGTTAAATTTAGTAGCTGATGCACCACGCGGGGGTCCACGCGACCGAGATCACCCTTCGCGCGCGCGTACGGCCTCGCATGGACGTCATTCTTCGGACTTCGTTCATGCTGGGTTGCGAGAGGGGACAGACATGGTTCTTAATTCAATTATTCGATTTGACAACACATGCGCAGATTACACGAACCAAGTCTCGTGTTACACAGATTCACGGGGACGACGACGATGGCGAGGAATGCGAGGACGACGACCCGGCGCCGTTCGCTAGGAGAAGCTGCGCGATCGCTTCGTGTCCCATCGACCGCGCCATGTAGAGCGGGGTCGCGCCCCTCCCGGTGCGCGCGTTGACGTCCGCGCCCTTGTCGACGAGTGCCTCCACGGCGTCCGCGCTTCCGCCCTCGACGGCCAGGTGGAGCGGGGTGTGCCCCTCCCTGTCGCGCGCGTGGAGGTCCGCGCCGTAGTCGATGAGCGTGCGCACCGCGTCGCGGTGGCCCTTGATGGCCGCCGTGTGGAGCGCGGTCATCCCGTACTGGTCCCTCCCGTTCGTTCCGCCTCCACCGCCGCCTCTGCGCAGCAATGATTCGAGCAGCTTCACGTCGCCTCTCCGCGCCGCGGTCAGCATCATCTCCCCCCTTCCGAGCATCTCCACTATTTCTCTCTGCATTCATTCATTTCAATTTGAGCTTACGTGAATTGAAAAGAGTTTTGTTTTGCATATATACTCCTGAAATAATTTTATTTTATCAACATATTCCCGATGAAATAGTATTTCCAATAATACAAATCAGAATGGCTTGAATTGTGCATAGATACCCCTCAAAAGGATATGAGTACAGAATGTAATCATTTTGAGGGGTATTTATGGTAATAAAATTTTAAGAGGGGTATTTTGACAATATATAATTTTGTGAGGGGTATATATGTAACAAAATATTGTGCATAAATAACTCTCAAAAGGGTATGGGTATAGAGTTTAATCATTTTTATGGATATTTATGGTAATAAAGTTTTAAGAGGGGTATTTTAATAATATAGGATTTTATGAGGCATATATATGCAAATGTCCAACTGAAAACAACACTAATATTGTGGAGGCACTCACATGTCCCTTGTCGCGCGCGACGTCGAGCGGGGTCTGGCCGCGGACAGTGGGTATTTCGCAGTCCGCGCCCATCTCCAGCAGCGCCACGACCATGTCCCGGTCCCCATTTGCGGCCGCCCTGTGCAGCGCGGTCCGCCCGTCACCGCTTCTCGCGTCTCTGTCCGCGCCTCCCTCAACCAGCATCCGCACCATCTGCACGTGCCCCTTCCCCGCCGCCACGTGCACCGCCGTCCTCCCCTCTCTATCCCTCGCATCCAATTCCCCTCCTCTCAAGCGCTCGATTAGCTTCGCCATCACCTCCCTCCTGTCCTCCGCCGCCGCCGCATGCAGGGCACTCCACCCATTCGACACACCTTCCCCGTGTGGAACTTTCTAGATAGCATTCAATGACAGAATCATTACAATCCTTAATTGAAAGATATTTTGAATCATGTACCGATGCATAATAAAAAGTATTTGATGAGATGGAGTTAGGTCCAACGTGCGTTAGACGATTTGATTACGATCATGTTAGACAATCAAATTGTTCAATGCGCGTTCGACCTAACCCAATCACGTATTTAATGTGTAATATCAGACATTCCCAAAATACAATTTTTCTCACCCCACGCGGGCGCCTCAGCCCAGCCTCAAACAACGCGTCGAGCACGTCCTTGTGGTTCCCCGCCGCTCCCACGAGCGCCACCGCCTCGTCGCGCGCGAGGTCTGAGACGAGCGACCTCTGCCGCCTCAACAGGTCCCTCACCGCCTCGGCATTGCCCGAGGAAACGGCGTGCCGCAGCAGCGTCAGCCCCACGTAGACCACGCGCAGCTTGACATCGTAGGTGGAGGTCGAATTGGCGGCGGTGGCGGCGATGGCGGTTTTGATGAGGAAGCGATCGGACGGAGAGCGGGGGAAGGAGTGGGGGACGGACGGTTGAGGCTTGAGGATGACGTGGAAGGAGGCGGTGGAGAGGGGCGGGAGGAGGCCGGTTGGGGGGCTGACGAGGAACTTGTGAGGGGCGGAGGTCTGGACTTTGAAGGATATTGGGGAGGTTGGGTGGAGTGATTTGAGGGTGACTTTGGCCCTGCATTTTGTTTTCAGTTTGAAGTCTATGCAGATCTCTTGATCTGATACCTCCACAAGTTTCTCCATTCAGGGTTTAGAGTGTTTTCTCTGGTTGAGAGAGAGTGGTGGGGATTATAATTTAAAACTTGGGTTGTCTTTGGCTGCTGCTATGACAACAAAACCCAGTTACTGTTTTTACCCAGTAGAGTACAAACAAGCCAGCAGAGAGACCTAGAAAAAAAAAAAAGACTGAGATTTGAAATTTTTTATAATTTTAAAATCGAACAATTCGAAGAACCTGAAATGACTGGTTTAAGAATTATCTGGTTTAATCATTGAGTTAATCAGAATTATAGTGTGGTATGATCAGATTTTGTGTTTGGTTGTGTTTTGAATTATTCTCGTTGGGAATCGTAAGAATAAATGTTTGGTTGTTTGGATAAAATGTGAATAAAGTATGGATAAAGATTTATAAAAAATAAAAAAGTAATGATAGTTGATTTGACAGGTAATTATAAGAGGTGATGACAGCTGATTTGACAGTGAGTCCACTTATTTTTTAGGTGGAATAACCTAGGATAAATTTTATTATAGGGGTTGATTGGAATTCATATACCAATTTATTCTGATACATTTTATCTGGGTTTATCCGAACTTTTCAAACACAAAAAAAAAAAAAAAATTATCCGGAGTTATCCAAAGTTCATCAGGTATCCAAAAAAGGGCTTAGTACTTGAGTATTTATATAACTTGTCCCGCACCCACTTACCATGATGGTGTAAGAGCATCTTCAATAGACATGTTAACTCATTAGTTAGTGTCATATTTTTATAAATGAGGTAAAAATGGTGCTCCAATGGAAGTGTTAAGGGTATGTTTAATGTGGGTCCCACCTGTCATATGTTAGTTTTCATGTTAATTTTAGCTAGTGCTTTGGGTCCCACCATTTAAAATATTCAAAAAAAATTTATTTTGTGTGGGTGGAGAGTTTTTAGTGGGTGGAGAGATGAACCCACTATTGTTTTAACTAGTTATTTAGCTAGTCCATTGGAGCAATAATCACCAACTAAATGAGAATGTAGTAAATGAGAGTCTAGTTGATGGATAAAGTACTGACATGTCACTTTAACATCTTAGTTAGTTAACACGTCCATTGGAGATGCTTAAGACACCCTCGTCTACCAGGGACGTAAAAAAAATTTATATAATATTATTATTTCTTTAGATATTTTTTTTTATATATTAAGAACACCACTGATGAATAGGTGTGATCTAGATTTTTAACTAAGGGAAATTTTGTTGAGAAGGGGACAACAAAGTTGTGCTGAAACAGTACAACCACTTGTCAAGAATTTCTTCTGAAGATTTTACATTAGCTGTTAAGATGCTAGGGGAATCATGGGTTCTTATCAAAATATGCTTTCCTCAGTATCTAATGGCAGGCTCTGACTGTGAAGAATGTGACCAGACTGTTGTTTTTTTTCATTTATTTTACTGACAACTTGTCATAACAGGATATGTTAATGGAAATTTCTTTTAAATCTCAAATATAGTGCCACATGTCTGACCTATTCCATTAAATATTTATATAACTTGATAATTTTTTTTACAATACCAAATATAATTTTCATATATCTATTAATCTTTTTCACTCACTGAAACAAAATATATATATAGTTTGTTTTTTTTTCTTCATATTTTATATAAATGATGTCATTCAATTAATTGAAGTATATATTTTTTATATTATTATATGTGATATATGATTTTAAAAAAATAAAAATATAAATGGATTGTATCTAGGACCATAAAAAAAATTAAATATAACATTATCCCATCTTAAACTACTGGGTTGAATACTGGAGTTGTTTGTTAGGTTATCATTACAAGTGCAAAAATTAGACAGGTAAATTTAGGAATTTGTTGACAGAGTACTTAATAAATTATATATGTTTATTATCTTAATAAAATACAATTTTGGATGGTACGTACAATAATTATACCCGCCTCCTTTGGATATACATGTTTGCAGTCATTTGCAACTCATACAAGTTTTTTATAAAAATATATGAGTAACTAATATAGTATATATATTTTTTTATAAAATATGAAATACACTATGATGATCTGTAACAGGGATCTCACCTACGAAAGTACATATCTTGTTAGATAATCATCAAGACATATGGACATTTCAATGAGACTGTAATAGGGATTGTGTATAATTGAGAGAAGATGATACGCCCCTATTGCACTCTTAATTACAGGCTACATCGGTTTTCTTTTTTTAAAAAGAAATCATACACTCTCTGATTGAAGTACATGTTGTTATATATAATGAAGTATATATTGAGATACATTAGTGTATTTTTTTATGTTGAAAAAATAAAAAAGGACTACAAAACAGATTGCAAAATGGACTGAGTGTAATAGCGAGCTCTTTTAAAAAACTTTGTACAACATGCAGCCCATGAGTTCAAGTGGACCAGCCCACATCAAATGTTGGATCAACCATGGGTCAGTATAATGTGTTGGGCTCGGAAGGATGCCAATGTTTTCCATGTTCCTCATATTTATGGAAAGGATAATGTTACATCCAGTCTCAATTTCAGATTATATGTGTTTTGAATTTTTTAAAAATAGTATACTTCATCTAATGAGATATATACTTTTATAAAAAATGAAGCATATACTTTAATAAATTGTATGTATACATTTATAGAAAATGTAAAAAAATTCATTCGAATCATATGCTTTGTTAACGTGAGCATATGAGTCGTTAATTTTCTATCGACGCATATAGGACTGGAATCAGGGCTGAAAACAGATCTAGATGTAACAACGCCCGGTGAAAAATGTCAAGTACAGCCTTTTAAAAAAAATCCTCTTACAAATCTCATTTTCAATATGCACATGTTTAATTTATTTTTAAAAATAATATATTCTCATCCAGTGAATATATATTTTTATAAAAATATTAATCATATATTGTAATTAATTGCAATGTAAATTTATAGAAAATGTAAAATTTTCAACTACAGTTATATGAGAATAATGGGCTTGAAAAAAAAACTGGGTATAATAACGCTTTGATTTTATTCATCCTTTCTATTGGAAAAGGAAAATGACACACATAGTCCCCTATGCAGCCCCCAACATTTTAATTTATTTTATTAAAATATATACTCATCTAAGTATATACTATTATGAAAAGTGAAATGTTTATCTAGGTAAATTAAATAATTAATATAATTTTTTTCTGAAAAAATAAAAAACATTAATTCTTCACACTCCATTATTGGAGTTTATACTACTCTAGTACCAATATATACTCCACTAGTACTATAGTACAATGTATACATAGATGGTTAGGGATCCCCTCTGGGCTACAAATGGACTGAATATATTAGTGCTCATTGGAAAAATGTTAATCATGCTCAACATATTTTGTAGCCCCTTCTGTAGTCTATATATTATTCTAAATGATTTCATATGCTATATTATCGACGTGGTGACTGAAGCTAGACGTGACTACTGTTAGCACCCCCTTACTATTAGTTAACCTTGTTACCAAAAAAAAAAGAAAAAAGGAGAACTAAAATTCAAAAAGCTAACCATTCTATAAATTTACTTTATGGTCAGTGTTTTTTGTCAAGTGGGAGACAGAGAGAAACTGTAATGGGAAGCTAAGAGGTTGCCCAATACTATACGATTGTATCAAATATGTTGGATCCTGGTTATGATTGACATGGCATTTTTTGAAGGTGTGAAGAATTCAAAAGTGATCACATTAACACAAAGACCACATCAACTTCTCACTTATATATATCTCATGCAAACCATGGATTAGTATATGATTTCTGCTCATTTTTATATCAGAAAATGTAATGATGTGGTCAGTGCATTAATCTAGTGCATCTCATTTATAAAACCAAAAATTGAATCAATTCATTATAGCTCTTCCAATGTAAGAAAAGCAAAGATTGTTTTTTCTCTTTTTGGTTAATTATAAATAGATCATTGTGATCATATAGACACATGTAATGCATATATGGCCAATCTCTGAGTCCCCGTTTGATTGAGGAATTGAATTATTCTGGATAGATAACTATATCAGTATAGATAACAATTCTACAGAAATAAGAGATTTTCTATTTGGTTGTGTTTTTTATTATTCTTATTGGAAAACGTAAGAATAAATATTGAGCTGTTTGGTTGATAAAGAATAAAATATAAATAAAGTGTAAAAATGTCGATTTGATATATGGACCCATAAGAATAGATAAATTGACTATAGCTTATCTTAGGGGTTACTTAGAATTGTTATACTCTCTTTACTCGTTTAAACTAGCTTAATAATATCAAGTTATACTCTACAAACAAACAGCCATTTTTCTTATCCATTTTTATACCAACCTTATACCACTCTTATCCAAGCTTAACCCATTACCCAAACGCCCTGCGTGTATGTACATATAAACCATTATATAACAAAGTTAGACTTGGTTGTCTCAGTGGAACAAAAGCTTGGTCCACATGCCACATGTGACTTCCTGTTTGGTGGGAACAAAAACTTGGTCTATTGGTTGGGTATTATACAGCAATTTATTATTATGCAAGATTACAAGCAAACATCACCAAAAATTAATTTATTGTATGTCACTACAACTTTTCCTGGCCTGCAAATGAATGTGAATAGGTCCAGTTGGCCATGTTGTGCATGTAGTGGTTGAGCAAATGTTGAAGTCATGGACCCATTATTTTTTTTATAAAAAAAAAGAAAAGAATTGGTTGCATATATCTGTGGCCCTTGGAAAGCTTTGTTGTTAGATTTTGTGATCTCCAAGCAACCCCACCAAATTAAGAAAAGAATAAAAGAAGAGGATGATAAAAATAAAAATGATTTGCAGTAGACTCCACATCAGTATCATGAGATGGTGGCCTTTATGTCTCTCCCCCACCAATATTAAATTTAGAAGAAAAGAATGTATATATGGATCGATGTTGATTAGATTGTACAACACTAAGATTTGGTGGCAGAGATCAATTCTTTAAGTTTGCATTTGCAAGGTCCAAAAGGTTGTTAATTAAGTTTAAAATCAAGTCTATACATGAATAATTAAAGATGATATCATTCATCATTGTATGAAATGAAATCTAATTTTTAGCATGAATGATAATTGTATGTTGTGGTGGAGAAAAAGTCTTCTTGGATATTATCAGGTAGACAAGTTAAAAATAATTATTTTTGTATAAAAAGGTTTTTGATTTTTGTAAAGGTATATTCATTTAATAAAATATGTATTTTCACAAAAAATGAAAATGCTCAAATGAATATAATATATTCATTTATGTCAAATGTTTTATATTTCATTAAAAAGATAAGTGTAATTGCTACAAGATCCAGATAATACATGTAACAATGCCTTTGCATGAATAGATATCATTATACTACTCATAGCTTGGAAGATACCTTAATTAGCTTTGATAAAAGACTTCTATAATGGCAAATTAACGATCCGTTTGGATTGACCTAATTATCAAGTGGATTTTACTTTTGTAAAATTAGATTTTAGATATTCGATTTTAAACATGTGACCATAAATTTTAATTCAACCTTTGTTTTCGGATCTTGGTTTATATGTTTTAAGAGATAACAATACGATTTTTATGAAAACACTGGTTAAGAATAGTTTTTTCCACAATCATTATGCTAATTGATTCAGAGTAGATATTGTTTTTCAAATTTGTTTTCAAATAGGCCTAAAATTTTGAATCTTGTACATGCTAAAATTTGTGCTCTCCGGAGGGTCTTCAATTTTTTTTTTCTTTATTAAAAAAAAAAAACAAATAGAATACAACAACAGTAGTTGCTAGAAGAATGCAATGAGAATGGAAATGGTCTATTTTGGTTTACTATTCAATACTACCCAAAATAATAAAACAAGGTCTACTGTACAGGAAAATACATAATGAGAATTAATAATTTTTTTTCCAATTGGTCCAAAAAAGGGGCTTATCAGGTCTTGTTCAATAACCACAATAACAAAGTACCATGCATGAGACGGCAGACTTATATTCTTCAAATTCATTTTATATATATATATAGACTCGTGATATGGTGCGGTCGGTGCAGTCGTGCAGATCCGACGTGTGTCGTCCGATCGCGGGTCCATCGCATCAGACGGTCGGGGACGATTCACATTGACCGTTGGATGCGATGGGCCCGCAATCGGACGACGCACGTCGGATCCGCACGACCGCACGCTATCACTCGAATATATATATATATATATATATATATATATATATATATATATATATATATATATATATATATGATACGGTGCGGTCGTGCGGCGTCGACCACGGGCCGTCGATCACGGGTCCATCGCATCAGACGGTCGGGGGCGATTCATCTCGACCGTTGGATGCGATGGACCCGCGATCGGACGACTCACGTCGGATCCGCACGACCGCACGACCCGCATATTATCACTCGCGATATATATATATATATATATATATATATATATATATATATATATATATATATATATATATATATATATAGAGCACCGATTAGGTGCGGCGTCGACCACGGGCCGTCGATCACGGGTCCATCGCATCGGACGGTCGGGTGCGATTCACGTCGACCGTTGGATGCGATGGACCCGCGATCGGACGGCTGCCGCACGGTGCGGCCGCCGCACCTCATCGCGGTCGTATATATATATATATATATATATATATATATATATATATATATATATATATATATATATATATATATATATTGAAATTATTATGTGCGGCGAACGGCGGGTGTGGCCGCGACGTGGGCTGTTCGATCGCGGGTCCATCGCATCCAACGGTCGATGTGAATCGCACCCGACCGTCCGATGCGATGGACCCGTGATCGACGGTCAGTGATTCCTGCCGCACCCGTCGTTCGCCGCACGTAATCACCCCTCATATAGTGATATATATTATTTTATTTTATTATTTTGAGAGAATGAGAAGAGCTATGCAGGTGGAGATAAGGTTGGGGGGACCCTTTCCAAAAACCTTGAAACCCCACCATAGGAAGGTTAGATATAATCTCAGACTTATCATTTTGTGTTAGCTGTTTGTGATGAAGACATTTCACCAAGTCAATATGGGGCTTCGGTTAGTGGGGAACTAATTGAGGTTGATATAGATTGATGTAACTAATTATTGTGGTAAAAAATGTTAGGAGCTAGTTATATGTCAGGTGGATATCTATGAATTAATCAGCTGGATTAGAATTAATCAATCAATTTTAATAACAAAATATTATATGTATGTTAATTTGTAATATAAGCAAGTTTTGAAATATTGAATTTTATATCAATATGAATATATATATTATCGATCATATTTATTTTCATAAAATATTATTTGTGTCGAATTTAAAGAGTTGATTTTGAATATAAGTGGTCTAGGTAAAAAAAAATGTCAAATTCTTTGAATCTCAAATTTTTCTAACTAATGTATGCAAGGTTTTAGATGTTAATGAGCAAAAATCCCAATCACTAAAAATAAAATCAAACTAATTTTTAATTTTATAAGTTTTGATAAGAAAAATAAAATCATCCAAAAAAAAGATGCGGTGATCCTCTATAAACATACAGAGACCGAGGCCTTAAAAAACCAGCAAATCAATTGCTAAAACCAGTGAAATAAATCCACTGATTAGCACAAACCTTCATTCAATGAACATTCTCAAAATGGGACTAAAAATTTACATTGGTTTTCACAAAAATGAAACATTCGAGAATGCATTGGAAAAACCAACAAATCCATTGACCATGTTGAAATCAACAATTGCATTGATTGTCACAGGCATCTATTATATCCACCTTAATTAGACCATCAAGTTTACTAATAGTGCCTAAAATTTTATTTCTTATTCAATATTGTCACATGGACACTAGTACCCCCCCCCCCCCCCTCATATTTATGTATTATATTATTGATAAAAAACAATAAAAACATTCACAAATTTTTTTTTGATCAAGATTAATCTGTCATACATGCTTATTACCTTTGAAGAAACTTAAGTAATTAAACCCATTTCATAAAAAGACCTAAGAGACTCAAATCATTTTAACTTATGAGATTTGGGATTCATTTTTTTGTTATGATAGTAACAATATCCCTCTTATATTGTTTAGCTTAAAAAAATTGAGTTGGTAGTGGTGGCTTGAAAATGAGGCCAAGGTAAAGAAAAATCTTACTCCAAAACGAATGAAACAAAATTTAAAATTGAAAAAAAAGCAGTCTTTCATTTTCGATGAGCTCACACTCTTAACAATAATAATAATGATGATGATGATAATGAGCTCACACCACTTCAATTGAAAATAAAAGTCCAACAAAAAAATGAGAGTTTTTAGTTTTACATCCCTCAATTCTTCTATATTTAAGAGTAAGTCCCTTCAATCTTTTTAGATATTGTCCTTATATCTCTCTCTCTGTGCTTTTATCTTCTTTCCTCATCAGAATTTATGATAAGTTTAAATCAAATTTTTCAACTGTTTCGATAAAAAAAAAAAAAAAATAGGAGGCATCCATTAGTACGTAAAATTTTTCAAAATCCCCTTAAAAAATAATCTATTCCTATTTTATAGGATTATTTTGCTTTATTTTGGATTATTTTAAACTTATCTTTTTTTTTTGTATATTTTGCTTGCTATTTCCTTATTTTATTCATATTTTAATGGGATTTATTAATTATTTGACTTACAAAAAAAGATTATTTATTGGATTTGTGTTATTTTCATTTTTTATTTTTTTATTTTCGTTTTTTTTATTTCTGTGTGTTTTTTATTTTCTATTTTTTTAGAATCGTGTGTGATATTTTTATATCTCTATTTTAAATTCTATATGTTCTTTATATTTTTGTTTTAATTTTTTTGGAATATGTTTTTAATCTTAAAATAAGTCTTGCAGGAGAATTTTAATTTAAACATTATGATGGTAAAAACAGAATAATTTATTGCGAATGTGAGGCCCATTTTAGAATCTCATCTAATGCCACATTTAATCGACTGTTTTCTCATCAATTTAAAATTTCGATTACATTCATTGAATTGAAAAAAAATAAACGGGACCACTAGCTAAATATCTAGGTTAATTAGATTTCAATTGATATTATAATGACAATATATTTTAATTGTTATTAGTAAATAAATAAGTTTACAAAAAAAAATGAAATATTTTAAAAAAAATCTCGGCATAATTTTCATATCTAATTTTAATTCAACTTTTACTAGTTGACTAGTGTTTATCAATTTTATACCATAGCACGATAAACATAATTGAAATTTAAAATAGATGAATGATTAAGCTTAGAGTTAAAACTGTTCACGTCCCTGTAAATATGAGTAATCATATGTAAATATTTATCAAAGTTAGGGCACACATATAAATCCTTATAAACTCATAAAAATACATACACATCTTGCTGTCAACAGAGGTTCTAACTCAAACTACCATAGTTAACCCTAACATGTATCATAAAATTATTGTAATATCTCCAATTTTTATATTCTTTCAAACAATTCCTTTATGTGAATGAAGAAATATAAAATCTTACATGAACAATTTGATCTTTTACAGGGATTAATATATCTTTATGATTATTTATAGGGATTTTTAGTTTTAAGTCTCCGTAAACTATAGGATTTAGCGATCGATCCCTCACTTCTTTATATTTAGCTTTTAGTTCCTATATTTAAATGATAATTTAGGAATAGATCTCTTAGGGACTAAAAAGAAAACTAAATAATTTAGGAATAGGTCCCTCCCAGGGACTAAAGAGCAACATATCATTTAAATATAGAAACTAAAATCTAAATATGAAGAAGTGAGGGATCGATATCTAAATCCTATAGTTTACGGGGACTTGAAACTAAAAATCCCATATTTATAAGGCTTATAATGTTTATACCATGTAGGTTCAAGGGGGTTTAGATTACATGAAACTTATTTTTCTAAATAAAAAAAAATTACATGAAGCGATAGAAATTTAAAATAATATTAAAAATGAAGGGATATGAGATATTAGAGAGACTTTAAAACTAACAAAAATACACACACACGAACAGTGATAAAAAGGCCAGATAGACTTTGCATTGCCTTCGTTTGAAAAAGTCCGCTCAACGCGTCTGAGTTCACCTTCTCAGAAACCACACTTTCGTCTTTCCATATAGTTCATCTACCTCTCCTTTGTCCCTCTTTTGCCCCTTTTTTGTCTTTCGGTCTTTTTTTTTTTCTTTTTTTTCGTCATAAAAATCTGTTGTTTGATTCTTTTTTTCATCTGGGTATTCGTTTTTCGATCCGTTTGTGCTCAAAATCGCCGGAATTCGAAGTTCTGTGAACTGGGCTTTATGTGTTTCAGTCTGTCCAGGCCTAAAAAAGATGGCTTTTTGGATGGTGTTGGTTCTGTGTCTGCTGAATCAAAGTTTCCGTCTTGGTGAATCTGTCAACGATGAAGGTATGTGTTTTCACTTCTTCTTTTTTTAATTGGTTTTTTGGGATTGAAGCTGATTCAGGCCTCTTCTTTTGTTTGGGGGAATTTGTTTTTTTTTTTTAGGGAAGATATTGTTGGAATTCCTTCACAATTTAGAGTTGGACCCATTTGAGGCTTTGTCGGAGTGGAGCGATTGGATTGGTTGCGATGGGAAAGAAATGACGAAAGACCCATGTAATTGGTTCGGAGTCGAGTGTTCTTATGGGCATGTTGTGTCTCTGTAAGTGATGCTTGATTTTTATTTTTGATTGAATTTATGTGCAGAAACTTTTCATTTGAAACTTGTTTGGATTGACACAACTTGATGTTCTTTCTGAGTGAAAATTTTATGCTACTAGGAATAAAGATCAGACTTTTGTGATTAAGTGATGAATAAAAAAATTCATCGGGGACACCAGAATGAATGAATCAGCGAATAAAAACTGTAAAAGTAATCCTGCCCATATGTATAAACTGAAATTTGGTGGTACCGCCTAAAATATTGGACCATTACATATGAAGAGAATCATAGAAGATGCCTGCCAGCTTGAACGCCTTGCCTAGGCATGAATTGTGAAGATTCAGTGTGGCTCGAGGATTTGGGCCAAAATAATCAGATGAAATTTGTTGGCTTAATTAATTTACTTCTACATGAATTATGGAGATTCAGCATGGCCAAAACAATCAGATCGAATTTGTTGGATTAAATTATTTCTACATGAATTATGGAGATTCGTTTTTGTGCAAGGATTTTGGCCAAAATAATCAGATGTAATTTGTTGGCTTAGATTTATGAAGGGCTGGTCTTGAAACTTGAAAGAAGTGATAGTGTCCTTTTTGATGCCGCCATGAGACTATCATGAATTTCTGTGATTACATGTCAGATGGTTCTATCAAAAGAGTGCCACTTGAGTTCTATGCATTACTTCCTCCACAGACATTCCATTTTCATATATGTACCACTTGTTGAGTCATTCCAGGGGCAGTGTTGACATTTGATTTTTGCATCGATGGGTCCTCTGAAGATGTTTGGATGGGTTGTCTTTGAGAAAATGCCATGTGGATGTATTGTAAAGCTAGTGGTAATGAAAGAACAGAGGATGTGTAAAAGGATGCCAGAATTTTAATTTTTAGGATGATGCATGGAATGAAAGAAAGCTAGTAACAAAGTAGAATGTGCTTAATTTCATTGATGGATTGGCAATCTAAATAACGTGGGTGGGTATCAGTTGTTATTGGTTCAAGAGAATGAAAGTGATGAATTGTCTGTCAGGAGATAAGACAAAACATGATATATACAAGTTCAAAGTTTAAATTTGGGTATGTGGATTCATATATATTCATTTTTGTGTGTGTGTGTGTGTGGGGGGGGGGGGGGGGGCCTTGTCACCGGTACAGAATTTGGGAATGAAGCGGCAAGGCAATAATTCTCAATACGGTAAAAATCGGGAAAAAAGATGAGAAAAATTCAAACAATAAAAGATAAATTTAAAATAGAAAATCAGCGACCCTTAAATGTTTAAGGCTGAAAACATAGTGCTTTAGGCCAAGAAAGTTTATCAAAATGCAACATCGACATCTACTAGTTATAGTTCAAACTTCAAATGCATCAAAATATTACAAAAAGTCAAAATGCGTTTAATACGTGTAATACGCATTTAATTATGTAAAATGTGTACTTTTCATTTAATGCATGTTTAATACAGATTTTAAATTTTTTTTGTTTAATGCGCGTTTAATACGCGAATTATTCATCAATTCGGCAACAAGGCAGGGGGGGGGGTGTGGATTTGGGGTTGAGTCTGTTGAATCTATGAAAGATTCATGGCTGTGTAATATCAACCATACTGGTTTTGATATAGAATATTGCGGTAAATGAGATTACTATTAAAGTTTTGAAGTCATATTTAGAGATGGAGCCTTTGTCATGCAGTGGATTTGAGAAGTTTATGATAACTTACTTTTGAAACATTTGCCTATTTTCTTTTCTTCAGTAAATTATCCTTGCATTAAATCTTTTGGAAGCAATATGTCTTCATCATGATATAGAATGATGGAGTTGTCTTAAACCATCATATGATTTCATTTGAATTTGATCCATGTCTAAATAGTGTTTACTAATTCTTCCTTTCAGAACCTTGGAAGATCTTTATCTTAAAGGAACATTGACACCTGAGCTTGGGAAGCTTGTTTACTTGAGAGAGCTGTAAGTACATCTGCTCATTTGTGCTGCACATGATGTATGAGCTGAATAATGCTGCAGTATGATAATATATTTGTTTATATACCTGCAACAAGACACAGTTTCCGAATTGATCTGATTCATAGATGAAGCATGGCTGGTTACACAATATCAGTTTCTTGTGCTATTATTTTATATGAAATAACATATTTTTATCTCAAATTATTTCAATTTTCTAATCATGGAAAATTTGGTGATAATCAAATTAAGGCCTGAGTAGTGGCATTTTACTACGGTTGTCATGAATCACATGTTCTTTGCAAAGTGCATCTTTTAATGCTGAATGATCAATATCCTTTCATTATTATTCTTTTAAACATCTATGGCTTTTTTTTTAATAGATCTTCGCGCTGATTTTTTTTTTCCAACCATGTAATTCATTTCCAAGAATAATTGCATCTTATGATTTTTTTTTCATTTTCCTGTTGTCAACTTAGTAGTTCTTTATATGCAGTAAATTACGCAATAATTCATTCTATGGAACCATTCCTGAAGAGCTTGGGCAATTGCAGCAATTAAATATCTTAGATGTGTCAGACAATAATCTCAGCGGAACTATTCCATCTGGTCTTGGCAATCTGGAACTCCTGTGAGTTGTTGTTACCTTTCAATTTAAGTGTCATTCTTTATTTTATGTTTTGTAAATCTTCTTAGTGACCCCATCTTTCCCTGTAGTGTACTGGACAACAACAATTTTGATAACAAGTCACCTGGGCTCCATGTGTTCAGTATGTATTCTGAAGTTTTGATTTATAATGACCTGTCGACTGAGCCTGCAAATGCACTGAGTGTCAGATCTGATTTAAGGTAAGGATATGGAGTAATTACATCAACTATAAAGTTTTATCTTGTTGTTGAAAGTTTCTAATATTCATTTCCTGCAAATAATAATTCTCAGGGCTGCTTAACTTTCAAATCTTGGAATTACAGTTCTCCTTGATTGAGTTCCTATACATTTTATCACTTTAACACATTTCTTTGAAGAGCTCTCGCATTCACAACAATAAGCCACCACATTGGTCTATTATTGGATTTTTCGATACATTGCACATATAAATTAGTTATGAAAAAAAGTCCACCTTTCCCATGCATCTGCATGCTTTCATATAAATTTCTTTCAGGTCATATCGAGATCCCAAAAACCTTGCTTCTATCTTATCAATTACAAGAATAAATTTGAGTGGATATGATTTCTTACCAAATACTCCTTACTTGGATATACAGATCATAAAAATTACTTGGGTATGTGTTAGGAGCGCCTTTTTTTTCTTTTACATTCATGCAGTATTCATATATTTCAAGGGTAGTACCTGAAAAAGGCATCCTCACAATTCAGTTCAAAATGTTCTTCCTTTTTTCAGGACCAGATAATTCTTTATTCTTTTGAAACAACTATGCACTTCACAATAATATTTTTCCAAGTGAGACCAATTGTTTTTTCCAAGCATGTCATCAGCTTATTAAATGTTGGCTGAAGCTTATATTGCATATGTTGGTCTTTTTAAAAAAAATAAATTAAAGGGGAGCCCAAATCTTCACCAGGCATCACATGTTCTTCTGAACTGATGTTACATACAATAGCTTCTATAAATTTATTTATACTTCTTTGAGGCAAGCAATTGATGGTTTTCCGAACATAAAATAGTTTGAACAATTTATTTAAAGATGGTGGTGTGTACTTTTGGAATCATATTTATTATTTGAAATAGCTGAAGAACAGAGATAATTGTCTTGTTCTCATTGTTAGTTCCGACTTCCATACAACACTAGGTCTGATGGGGAAATGCATTTACTGGATACCTATGAATAATTGTTGAATGTGTTCCTCTATTTATATGAGATTGATCAAATTTTGAACTTTAACATATCCTCATATAGGTAGACCAAAACCACCCTGAACTACCTCCCCTATGGTTAATTTGAAAGTAACTGGATTCTTTAATGGCATATGATTTTGTCACATTTTTTCCCTGTTATCAATATAATATTAGCTCATATTGTTTCCAGGTTCATACTTAAAGGCAGAAGACTGTTGCAAGATCCCAAAAAAGAAGCCCCACTGTCACCTAAAAAATCCCTACTGCCACCTAGAGAAGCCCCACGTAATCTCCCCAAAAATTCCCCCCTGCGCGGGGATCCTAGAAATCCTCCATCACCAGCACCATCTCCTAAAAATACAACCCACAAACCATCACCACCGACATCACCCCTCACTCCTAATACTACGCCTTCCACACCTCGATCACCTCCACCTAACTCAAACAATAGCCGAAGTTTGCATATCTGGACTTATTTGGCACTTGGTGTGGGAGTTTCTGCCGTATTTAGTGTGTTAGGAATTTGCTTCTTCTACTGTCGGAAAAACAAGGTTGTTACTGTCAGACCTTGGGCCACAGGACTGAGTGGGCAGTTGCAGAAAGCATTTGTAACTGGTTGGTGTTCTCAAGTACTTCATATGCATTCAAAACTATCATTTTTTTCCTCTTTTGTATTTGTCTGAGATATGTTCATTACAGGTGTTCCAAGTCTCAAATGTTCGGAACTCGAGGCGGCTTGTGAGGACTTCAGTAATGTCATTGGTCAACTACCAGATTGCATGGTATACAAAGGGACTTTGTCTAGTGGGGTTGAAATAGCCGTCACATCGACTTTGGTGACATCTTCTAAGGATTGGTCAAAAAACTGTGAAGCTCAATTTAGGAAGAAGGTAACATTCAAGTTGTTTTCCTTTTATTGGCAAAAAATTTACTTCGTTTTGTTTACTTGAGTCTCCATTTCACTTCATCTTGCTTATGTTTTCAGATTGAGACCTTATCAAAAGTGAATCACAAGAATTTTGTGAACCTTCTCGGGTTTTGTGAGGAAAATGAACCATTTACCAGGATGATGGTTTTTGAGTATGCTCCTTGTGGGACACTTTTTGAGCATCTACACAGTGAGTATTTCAGTCATCCCTTGTTACCTGATACTGCAAATTATTGATTGACTAATGTATTAAAATGTGCATTTTCATCAAAAGTTTAATTTGCATGTAAATTGTCTCGTTACAATACATGTTTTATTCAATGATTCACATATTAATTGAATTAAATATATATTAATTACATAATATGTATTTTACTTGTAAGAGAATTAAAACCAAAACGAAAAAAATGCTCTACTAGGCTTTGCTCTGCTTAATTTTAACATCGATTTGTCAATTTTTTTTATGATTTTGCCTGTTCAAATATTAAAACTTGAATTCAAAAGTCTTTATAATGTTTTGATGTCATAACATCACTGAAAAATCATGGATTTGATTTAATCTTGGTGATTATACATGTCACAAATAATTTTGTTATTTTTGTAATTTTTATTTTTTCAAACTTTTCTCAAATTATACTGAATTGTGATTTTTTGTCCTTGCCAAATTATTTTCGAATTCCAAACACTGGTGATGAGGCAGTCATCTCATATTTTCTCTTGAGTTCATATTTACATAGGAAGACAAAAATTGCTACATCGTAGCAATGGTGATTCGAAAGGTTTTCATAGAAGGAATTAGTGAAAGAGATGGAAATCAAACAAGGCTGGCTTTCAAAACTCATGTATTGTGCTCTCTAGGCAATTAAATCAATTAAAATGAATTGGTATTTGAATCTAACCAACAAGTCTGTCAGTTTTTCTCAATTAAACCAATTAACATAAATGAATGATCAATTTGCACTACCAAATCAATAAGCTTTCTTTATTAGAACAATTAACATGAATGGATCTTCAATTCAATGACTTTAATATTCATGTTCTATGTTTTGCAGTCAGAGAAGCGGAACAATTGGACTGGGCGACACGGTTAAGAATCGCGATGGGAATCGCATACTGCCTCGAGCACATGCACCAACTAGACCCTCCCTTCATCTTCAGAACTCTACGCTCAAACACTATACATCTTACTGATGATTACGCCGCCAAGATCTCTGATCTTTGTTTCAACAACGATACAAATTCAACTGATTCACCCCCCTTGCTCTCAGGCCCTCTCGTCTCAACCCCACGCGACACGAAGAGCAATGTCTACATGTTCGGAATGATTTTGTTAGAGATGATATTCGGGACGGGTACCATATTCTGAGGACTATGGCCCACTCATCGACTGGGCTTCGGTTTACTTGAATGGAGAGAGACACCTTACAGAGATGATTGATCCGATGCTTAGTTCATATCGTGAAGAGGATGTCAGCGCGATGTGTGAGGTGATAAAATCTTGTGTTCATCACAACCCGAGCGATAGACCAACAATGACAGAGGTCACAAGGAGACTGAGACAAATCACTGCTGTGGCTCCAGATGGGGCAACGCCGAAGCTGTCTCCGCTTTGGTGGGCTGAGCTTGAGATTCTGTCCACTGAGGGCAGTTGAGATTTAACTGTGAAGCTTGTTTGGTTACAGCAGCAGTTGTGGCTAGTTCTTTGTTTATGTTTGATATATATGCGGATTGGGAAGTTTGAGTTTGGTTTGATTGTATATAGTTGATGGAGATGCAAAGATTGCTCCCTTTTTTTACTGTTTTTTTTTGTTTACTTTTCTGTGCAGAGAATTGAAAGTTTTATGTTTCACTTTTAAAGATGGTGGTGGTGCATGTCAAGAATGCAATTTTAGCAGCAATGCTTTTGGCCCTGGGCAGCAACCTTATTGGTTACTTGGTTTTTTCTTCTTTTGATATTTTTTTTGTGGTCATGGTTTAATGTATGGAAAATGTTTGCAGTTCTAATATGTTTTGAATAATGATTACATGTTTTCACAAAAATTAAATCTACTCCAACGAACTGATTGCGTATCTTTTTTTTCTTTCTAATAGAGTATATTTTTGTATAATGTAAGTATATGCTTTATTAAATATTTCATATATAATTTTAGGATTACATGAGTGATTGACTGTATTGATGTCCTATTCAAAAGTCAATTTAAAATATTTCATCAGTTATTTGGACGTTCAAAAGTCAATTTAAAATATTTCATCAGAGTTATTTAATACTGTACGAATAAAATTCATATGAAAATAAAATATGTAAAAATCAGTACTAACTAATAGAATTATTATGTTAATCTACATTTACATGAAAAACTATGTGGATTACCAACACATATCAGTTAATTATTAGAGACTGGAAAAAAAAATTGACGGAATCAATATTGACCGAATCTCATATCCTGGTGGAATCCGGATCCAAGGACTGGTTTCAATCAATCCGATAAGTATCGAACTATACATCCTATGAATCGAACTTCATGACCAATGTTGGGTACACGTGTCACTCTCCTATTGGATATTGATGGTATTGAAGCCTGGGTTTGATCAGTACCGTGAGCATATAATAGCAGAGTGACACTTGTACCCAATATTTGACCGTGCGGTTCAATTTATAAGTTGTATAGTTCGATTTATTGGCTGATCCAACCGGTAGTGATTGGATCCGGACACGTCCCTGTGTGTGTCACGTCTATGCATTAAGTCATGATGTTGTAGTGCCTCTCACGTACCCACATGAACTTCAAAGCCCTCCTCTCTCATAAAACCCAAACAACCTCCCACGTTCATGTCAATGTCCCCCACTAAATCATGCATATATAAACCCCTCCAAATGAACCTCTCACAACCCACCAAAACCTTCATCAAAACAATCCTTCAGAACCATGTCAAACACCCACCACCACCACCTCCTCCTTCTCCTCCTCCTCCCATCACTAGCCCTCGCCTTCCGCCGCCCCGAAACTGCCCCAACCCCTCTCGATGTCATCGTCGAAGGCACCGTCCGCTGCCAGAGCTGCGCCTACATAGGCTCATGGTCCTTGACATCCTCCAAACCAATCTCATCAGCCAAAGTTGGCATTGCATGCAAGGACCACAAGAACCGTGTGAGGTTCTACCAGTCCTTCAAGACAGACAACAATGGTTACTTCTATGCACCACTTAAAGGCCTTGTTGTGAAAGATGTGGTCAAGGCTTGCAGTGCGAAATTGCTGGCCTCGGCTGATCAGGGCTGCAATGTCTTGACCAATGTGAATTATGGGATTGGCGGCGCGCCGCTCCAGTTCGAGAAGAGGTTGTTGTTGGGTGGGAAGAGTTATGCAGTTTACGCGGCCGGACCCTTGGCTTTCCGATCGGCGACTTGTGCTCCGGTGGTTCACAAGTGGTGATGGGGTTGCTTTTGTTTTGGAGTGTTGGTTTGGTGTTTTGGATTAAGTTTGGTTGCTTTGTTTTGGTGGTCTTGTGATTGTGTTGTTGAGATTGTGTTTTTTTTTTGTTTGGCGCCAATTTATTTGAATTTAGTTGTTTCACAGATGTTATTATTTCATAGAACCTAATCAAGGGTTCTTATTGTTTTTTTTAAATTAAAGTCTTTGATCAATCCCTTTATAAATAATTCATTATTTGATGAGCTTTAAAGCTGGTTGTAGTTTGACTGTTCTGATCAGGATTCTCTCTTTTATTTTAACACTTATTTACTAGCATTTGAGGATTCATTTTTCAGTGTGGGACTAAAAGTATCTAAAATTCAAACATTTAACAAAACATAAATCATTATTTTGATTTATTGTTTTAATTGATAAGCACCCAACATAGTCAGGGGTGATTAATTTAATGAAGATGCAAAGCTGTCCTGAGCAGGTGCAAAGCATGTTTGCCAGGAATGAATGAATATACACATGCAGAGGCATAGATAAAATGCATATAAGCAAAATGAGAGAACTAAAATGCATGTATAACTGCATTTGATAACCATGAATCATAAATGGTAGGGTAAAATTGGTTTAATATTCAAGTTTCAGACTATATGGGCTACAAAAACACAGGCAAAAGTAGCCAATTAATCATGCATAAAACTTGAATTACTCAACCTCAATCCATTTTCACATTTCTATATTATCACATACCCAAGGAGGGGTGAAAGTAGAAAATCAATGTTTGATATAGGAGGCTCCATCAACTAATATTTCATAAGTTGGTGGACCCTGAGACTAGAAAAGTAAGAAATGCAGAATCACTGATTTCCCATCTTCTGTAAAAAAATCATTAGATCAATCAAATGCTCCAAATTTCTTCACCTGGAATGAAGGACCTCTACCACGCACACTGTCCACCTTCTGAATTATGTTGTCACTGACATGTCACAGTCACAGAAAGAAAAATACTCAGAAGCTTCTTTATATGCCCTTGCTAGAAGTCTAGTGGTCCTCCAAACATCGCATTTATATCATCCATGGCCTCCTTTGTAAACACTGTTGGCTCAAACAAATCACGTTCGATGTCAAACTTCCTCAATGGAACAACCTTTTGTTCCTCCACATCATCATCTGCTAAAATGGAAAAGCCACAGCTCTCTTGTTTTGGTTTCGATAACTTGCTTTTCTTCTTTGCTTTAACCATGACAGAGTTCATTGGTCTACCAAACATACCATTTATGTCATCCATAGCCTCTTTCAGGTTGATTGTGGGGTCAACTAATCCATGGTGGCATGCGTTTTCTATTTCAGGCTCCCCCATAATCATAGATCCCACAAACATACCATTTATGTCATCCATAGCCTCGTTCAGGTTGATTGTGGGGTCAACTAATCCATGGTGGCATGCGTTTTCTATTTCAGGCTCCCCCATAATCATAGATCCCACAAATCTATGAACAATTGTATCATCTCTCATTATAGCATTCTCTTTGTCATTGTTGGGCAAAACTTTGATCTCCATGAATGGCTTTCGCGATTCAATTTTGCATTCGTTTGCCCCCCCATCATCAACGAATATCTCGAATCCACTGCTTGACTGCTGATTCACTTTGCGTTTGTTTCGAAGAGGTGCCCTTGATGCAATTTCTATGGGCTCCCGGAACATATTGTTTATGGCATTCATGGCTTCCTTCATGTTGATTGTGGGGTCCACTAGACCGTGATGACATGCATCTTCGGCTTCAGACTTCCCAACAATAGCAGAATCAACAAACTTCACCACCAGAGTGTCATCGCCAAGAGGTGTGTTTCGTTTAACTGCACCCAAATCAGTTTGAGAAGTTTGTGACATATTCTTTTGTAGTGTCATATTCGTATGACTTTTCAAGCTTTTCTGATGTTCTCCGGAGATATCTTTTGTCCCCATCTTCTCAACAAGTTGATGATTGCACTTTCCATGATTGATTTCCCTTACATCTTTAACTTCTGCAGGAAAATTATCATCAGGGTTAATGCACCTGTTACCTGATGCTCCAAATTATTGATTAATTAAATGCACACTTTCACTAAAAGTTAATTCCCGTTTAAAGCATTAACCATGTCTCATTAACAAAACTAGCCTTAATCAGTTATTCATGTACTGTGCGAAGTAAATAGGAATTAAATGCATGATCTGTATTTTACCTGTCCAACGGAATTAAAACCAAAATGAAAAAAATGTTAAACTAGGCTTTGCTCTGCTAGATTTTTAACATCTATTATTAATAAATTACCTTTTTACCATAAATTCAAATATTATAATTTGAAATCAAAGTTCTTTGTAATGTTTTAATGTTATAACATCATTTGGCGATCATGGATTTAACTTAATATTGGTGATTTTGCATGTCACAATTGGTTTTTTGTTTTTGTAATTTTCCTATCTTTTTCTGAGTTTTCCATGAACTTAGTCTGAATTATACCGAACTGTGGATTTCCGAGCTGGTGACAAGGTTGATAACAACTACTTCCTGTTTTGCAGAAAAAGAAGCATATTGTTCAAAGTGAACATGCTAAGCATATTAACTGTACATGCTTATTGGATAGAAGTTGTGACAAAGACCTTTATGTTTCCTATCCTTATTATGACGAGGAGGCAAGCTCCTGGCAGTTGTGCCCTCTCTTCCTTCCAGCCGCTGCAAGTGCTGTAGGGATCCATGATCAGAAAAAATGTTAATAAAGGATTCTTTAAAACTAAAGCCCCATTTCTGTAAAATACTTTTTCATAAAAGCTGCTCTCAATCAGCTTTTTCATAACAGTTGTTTTTGTGACTTTCAACACATAAATCTGAAAAATGATTTTGCCAATGTAGAATCAGTTTGACAATTGGTTCCAAACCGTGCATTAGGCATACTTAATAAAAGAATAATAGAAGCAGTACTCTAGCTTTCCGTCGCTTGTGCTGTTCCAAACGGAGAAGGAACTGGTCATAAGATTTCTGCAACTCAACAACTGGCTCCGCGAGGCTGTGCAGCAATAACAAATTGAATGAATAGGAGAACCAATGTAGAAATTTGACAATACATAATATACATGAGGGGATGTTTAAAATAACATAAAACCAATATCAGACGAAATGCTCAGCCAACTATGTTTATGAATTAAATGCTCAATAATATAATTAGAATTACATTATCTGAGAGTCATATCAACAATCAAACATAAGCATAATGAGATAAAAGAAAGCCTATATATATATATATATATATATATATATATATATGTATGTATGTCCAATCAAAAGAAAATATTGATGGAGCAGGTATATCATAAACCGATATAGATGATATTTAATTAGACAAGCTGTATTAAAGTGAGGTGTCTGGCTTTTGGAAGGAGCAAACAGTAATTTATTTAATGTGTGAGAAAAATTACTTTTTCCATGACTAGAAAAAAAAACTCCTATGGTTTGAAAGGCATCACCATCGATGACAGTTTAGCAGGAAAACCAACAAAATATGCAAAGTGAGAACTATTAACAAGGAGAAGCGTATCATAACATATAATATAACAGCATCCAAACTTCAAAGACAATGATGATATTCAACCAAAGAAAATCACACAACAGAAAATCAACAGGCAGTTCAAATACATTGCAAATGTGTGCTTCTGGGGTACTGAAACTGTGTGCCTTTTGTCTAGATACTATGATGATTTGCTGCATTTTCAGTGGTGTTGTACACTTTTTAACTGTAAAATTGTTAGGAAAATGAACTTGAGACAAACTATATCACATCTATGTAAAAAGTAAAGGGTAATGCCTAGCTAGATCATTCAACTAAGCATTTCATTTGTGTATCAACATCATCAAAATTTACGCAACCATGGAAGATTCTTAAAATCCATTGATGGTAGTCTGAAGTACAACAAATCAATTGGCAGAGAGCATGACTCCATATAACCGGTGACAATAATAAGTGGATAACAAACACAATAGTGGCATAGACAAGGCACGATCGACATAGTGGCATAGACAAGGCCTTAATCCGTGACTGGGCTCGGGAGCTTGTGGGAGTGCGGGGAGTGCATCTCCGTGAAGGCACGATCGACATAGTGGCATAGACAAGGCATGGTCGGGACGGCTGGTCGAGCGATCGGCGGGTAGACACCCTATCTACCCAGGGATACTCATGCCACCCGGGGTACCGATTTGGTGTATTATGTATTTGCCTTTTCTTTTGCTTTACTTATTCTAGTCCTCTCACCCCCCATTCAGACCTATACTAATCTTTTCGTAATGAAAATGGTTGGTGGCGTGAGTCTACCTTATTTCAAAAAAAACAAAAAACAAACACAATAGTCAATATATATTTCCACATGATATAGAGAACATAGGTTGGCTAACCAAAAATGAACTTCCTAAATGAACTATAAATCCCCATTTCCATTAATTACATCTATGATTTTATTTCAACTTCCTCGATATCCAAATGCATAGATGGCCATGACCCATGTTGCATACCCATGTTTTAATATCTGAACACTCAGAAATTTGAAAATACTACTATATTAGCTATTGATGTACTTGTCTTTATAATGGTTGCAAATATTTTGATTACAACTTATCCTGTGGTTCTGAAGTTGTACAAATATGCAATCCCCCTCCACAAAAACAACCAAAAACAAGTAGGGCATCACAACTATGATATCTAGCAACAAGGTTACTCTAATGAATGATTCAGAAAGTTTGTGTTTGTTGATAGCCTTGGACCAATTAATCTAATATTGATTAATACGTAATCGATCAAACACTACTTTAAGCCTTTTCTGTTCAGAAAACAAAACAAAGATCTGTCACTCATAAACATAGTTTAAAAAGCATGTGCGGACCCCATATGCGGTGGGGTCCGCATACAGTACATGCGGTAGCACATTGTATATTTCATTTTTTTTTAAAAAAAATTTAGTATTTGGGCGTTTGAACCTCGTTCGAACGGAATTCGACGCTAAGGACCATTTGAATTCCGTTCGAACTAGGTTCAAACGCCTAAAGGCCCGTTTGAATCCGTTCGAACTGGGTTCGAACGTCTGAAGGGCCGTTTGATTTCCCGTTCGAACTGGATTCGAACGCCTAAGGGCCGTTTGATTCCCATTCGAACTGGGTTCGAATGGCTGGCCGCACATAGCCGCACTTGGACAGCACTTGGACAGCACATGGGTGCTGATGTGCGCCGAGGGGGGCACATCAGCACGTGCGACCGCACTTTGAACTATGCTCATAAAGCACTAAAGCTATTTGAAAAGCACTAGAGTTTGTTCCAACAAAGAGAGAATGCTTAATGAAAGAACTGAAAAGGAATGGCCGGTTGTACTTCAGTGCCACAGGGTTGGGAAATCAAATAGAATATAAATTTGGCAAAAAGTGTGTTTCATATTGCTTAACAAAAGGCCCTTTTCAATGAGTAAACCATGTTTGATGAAGCTCATCAATGCAGGAGCTTCATTACAAATGAACTGCTCTCTGGGTAACAATGCAAAATGTATATATTGTTGAGGTACATGCTATTCATGGAAGAGAAAATAACTCTAACCTATATGAAAAGCTAATATAGAGGACATAAAATCAATGGCTACCCAAACAGGCATCCCAAGAAGTATTTCCTGCATCCAATAAACAATCATTCACAGAAATTCAAAAAAAAAAAAAAAACTAAAGTTACATGATAAGAGAAGAGCCATACTTCTGCACACCTAAATGATACATGTTATCAGCCTCCTCAAATTTCTTGAGCTTCTCATAGTGCAAAGCATACGCCTGGTAGAAAACAGCGAGTTTCGTACCTATCTTGTTCTCCTCCATCTTTTTCAAAAGCATTTTTGGATCATCCACAAAATCCATCTGCCCCAAGAAGATAAAACAAAGTAAAACAAAAGAAAAGGGAATCAACACCTAAACCAATGACCCACATCTCAAAATCTTCAAAATTTCCCAAATGACCAACAAATCTTACAATCTTATTCCTCAAATGGCTTTCTCTACATCTCTCTTTCAGTACCAAAAACCAATCCAAATCACATTATCATAATATAAAGATAAAGAACACAACTTTGAAGTTTGAACAACCCATATTGTAAAACTTTGAGAAAAATCAATTTTAAGAAAAACCCAGATAATGATATCATCTTCAAATTCAAAATCACTCATCTTCCACTTCCAGATTATTTCAAACAACCCAAATTGCAGAACTTCAAGGGGAAAAAAAAAACAATTCTAAAGAAAACCCAGATAATGAAATCATCTAAAAAAGTAAACCCACTTGTCATTCACCCAAAATTCCTCATTTATCCAGGTATTACCAGTTGAATCCAAACACGGACGTAACGCAAGTCGTTGCGGTAACGTTTATCGGACTCGAAGGCCTGGACGCAGTTCTGGAGGAACCTGGGGAGCTTCTCCTCCAGAATCTCACGGGGAAGGCTTTCCTTCAACTTCCTAATGCCCCTACATATAAAGAAGAAGAAACAATAATCCAAAGAAAACCCGTAAAGGAGAAGGCTTTGACATAAAAGAGTGATCTTTCGATACGGTTTTTGGATTTCCTCGACTTACTTGAGCCATGGAAGAAGTGGGTCTTTGAAGAATTTGTTGGATTTAATTTCTTTGATCAATGAAGTGAAGAAATCGACGGGGACTGAATCCGCCATGGTTTCTGAGAGAGAAAGAAACAATGAATACCAAAAAAATAAAAAATAAAAATTATTATTTGGAAAATTTGGGTCATTTTTATTTTAAAGCGTCTCACCGAAGGAAGGCGTAAAGGTTTCATCGGATGACGTAATTCAAAGCAATGTTTCCGCGCATCTGGATAATTAAAATATTACGGCAATATAGCAGACGCATCGAATTTGAATTCCGATCTTCCTAACGGGCAAAGAGCCTCTATTTGCACCCCTCAAATTGAGGAGCACACCCTCATAAACGGATAATATACAAAAGATCTGTTTATAATCGGATCTGTGCACACCCATATATTCGGATCCTTCACAACACCCGTAGTGTCGATCATTGATGTTTGAGTAAACAACGGGGGTGTTGCAGGGTTTAGAAACCTGAACCTGTAGGGCCCGTTTAGGGCGTGATATAAGATTATTTGCATTTGATAGCTATACTGGGATAGATAACAATCCATGCTGAATAAGTAAATTTTTGTTTGGTTGTCTGTTCTGTTATTCTCATTGGGAAACGTAAAATTGATCTTTTTGTTGTTTGGTTCACCTTGAATAAAATAAGGATAAGTGGTAGATAAGAGATGGATAAGAATTTATGGCTTTTTAAATGACAATTATACCCCTGCATAAATTATTTGTGTTTGGGAATAAGCATAAGAGATATGAGTGTGATATGATAGATGTGACAGTTTTTTAAATGTGTGCAGAGAGTGTTAGGTGAGATAAATATTTTAAAATGGCAGAGAAGGGTATTTTTATCCATTGGCATAGATAAGCCCTGATAAGCAATTTCATCATTTTCTTATAATAGTTATCAGGTCTTATCCTAGCTTATCCAGACATAACTATCAAAGTTTATTCTTGTCAAACAAACAGCTGTTTGGGGCTTATTCTATTGTATTCTCCCCTATCCACCTTTTATTCTCCACCCCAAACGGGGGGTAGCATCTCCATCAACCATGACACTATCAGTGTTGATATTTGACATTTACACCGACAATTCTTGTGTCGCGCGCTTCAGAAATCTGAACTCATAGCAGACTAATATGTGTGTCGACGAGTTAGCTATATGGAGACAGTATCAGTGTCGATATTAGTAGATTAATCTTATTCTTCATTTTTTAAATGATTCAAATATTAAAATAATCGAACATATATCCAAAGAGCTGAATATTAAAATTTTACAAAGTTACTTTCAAGCATTAACCTAAACATACATTATTGAAACAACTTATAAACCTAGCAACATCAAAATGTCAAACGATCTTGTTCAAAAAACGAAGAAAGACAGCCGGCGTGGATGTCAATGAAGAAAGAGACGGCCGACATGAGTGGAACGTCAACACAAAACAACAAATGAAGAGAGATGGGTGGCGCGAATGTCGGTGAAAGATAATAGTGTCTTAAACAAAATTTTAAACATGAATTAAATCCTAAACAACAATCACTCTTCTCATCACAAGCCCCCCAACAAAAACTCAATGTAGACTCAAATTAAAATAATAACCTAATACTTGTCTGGGCATATCGACGCATCAACCAGTACCTTCAATCATTTTTTTTCTGGGCGTATCGACATAATAATTGTCGACAAAGTAAAATTATCTCGACAGTTTCAATGTCATTAGGGTTGTCTAAATATTCATTCAAGTTTCTGGAAGACGATCAATAACATAAGTGTCGACAAATGTGATATATCGCGACATTGAAAGTATCATTACTAGCAGTAGGAGTCCATTTTTCAAATTTCTAGACAACTTCAAACAAAATCAATCATTCTCATATAAATCTAATCCTAAATCTGAATATTAAACATAAATTAAACTCTACACAACAATGAAAACCTAAAATAAATGAACATTTAACACAAAACTCACAATATTATATAAGTTCAAATGAAAATAGAATATGTGACCCCATCAATAAATACATGGGATCAATCCATGAAAAAGAGATGAGACGGAGAGGGAGAGCACATGACGATACGATGAAGAGAGGTTTTCTAAATATTCATTTAATTTTTTGGACCGTTGACACTTGCAGTGTCAAGAGATTTGATATATCTCGACACTTGCGCTATCATTACTAGCAACTAGAACAATAAAATGTTAAACACACAACTCACAAATCAATCCATAGGGGTGCAACTTGGGCGGGTTGAACCCGACCCAACCTGGTTCATGGGCGGGTTTGGGTTGAGGTTTTTCTCTGTGGGTTCAACCTGGGTTGGGTCAGGTTCGGGTTTGGGGTTCAACTCGCGGGCTCAACCCGAACCCGACCCCAGGTTAATAAATGTTATGCTGCCATAACAACATACCTATATCTAAAACCCTAAATTCCTAAAACACAATAAACAATTACACAAATTAGAGTATCACTATGTTTATTGTGTTTGGGTTAATTATCATAGATATTCACTTTTAATTATTTGTATATAAGGTTTAATTAATAATTAATTAGAGTTTGTTTTGTTGTTTATTAAATATTTTTTATGATATTTTAGGTGTTAAACCAGATCCGACCTGATCCAAACCGAATCCGAACCTGACTTGAGCTCGAATTCAACCCGAACCCGACCCAAACCCGACCGAACCTGAATTCAACCCGAACCCGATCGAACCCGCAGGTTGAGGTCGGGTTCGGGTTCGGGTTCGAGTTGAACCCTTCAGGTTGAGGTCGGATTTGGGTTCGAGTTGAACCCTTCAGGTTGAGGCCAGGTTCGGGTTCGAGTTGAACCCTTCGGGTTGAGGCCGGGTTCGGGCTCGGGTTCGGGTTGAACTCTCTGCAATGCGGGTTAAAATCGAACCCGACCCGAATCCGACCCAACCCGCCCGAGTTGCACCCTATCAATCCATACATATCATCCATACACAACCACAAATTTTTTTATATGAGATCAATCCATAAATCAATCCATACTTATCCATATCCAATGGAAAAACAAGAAAGATCAAAGAAGTGCAAAAGATATAATGACGAAGGGGGAGAGCACGGACTGTTGGGTTGGATTGTCCACGCGGAGGCTGATGACAACGAGCAAGAGAGCGGACGGTAAGGGGTGTCCACGGCAAGAGAGGCGAGAGGGGTGGTAGAGGTTTAGGATTTTCAATAGGGGTTGCATTTGAAATGATTGGTGTGCAATGAAAATCAAATGCCCACTTATATATGGGGGTGTTTAAAAAATGTTAGTGATTTTTTATGGATGTGTAAAAATAGGGGTGTGCACCTCAATTTGAGTGGTGCAAATGGAGGCACCCAATTTAATGGGCCTTAATGGGCCGGGTCGGCCATTTGAGATGAGTTGGCCGGGCCTGACCCGGCCCATGTAAACCCATCAAACACGCGCAACAACCTCTCTTCTCCGATTTTCCCCCAAAAAAATTTTCTTCGATCGAAGTGAAAATCGAACTCTAATGGGGGAAACCAATCCCTTCACGAAGCAGCAGCAGCAGCTCCTGCTGCACCAGCAACAGCAACTCCGGATTCTCCAACTCCAACAACTCCAACAACAACAACAACAACAACAACAACAACATCAACAGCAGCAGCAGCAGCAGCAACAACAACAACAGCAAGCGATCTCTCGATTCCCCTCCAATATTGACGCCCATTTGCGAGCCCCGGGTCTCCGGGCGCTCCATCTCCAGCAGAACCTCAATTTGCAGCAGCAGCAACAACAGATTCAGCAGCAGCAGAGGTTGAGCGGAGGGAGACCGGGCCTGAGCGTGGAAGCGGAGATGGCACAGCAGGACGCGTGGAGGGTCTGTCATCCCGATATCAAGAACCCCTTCTCTTCTCTTGAAGACGCCTGTGAAAGGTATTCTTTCTCTTTTGTGATCCAATATTTTTAAAGGATTCCTTTTTCGGTTTTTTAGGGTTTGGGGTTTCGTTTTGAGGTCGTCCCCGAAATGGGTTTCCGTTTTTTTTCGTTTTGGGGGAAGAAGGTTCTGTTTATTTTGGGGAAAAAGTTGAGATCCATGAAAAAATGAGATTTTTTTTTGTGTTTGATGAGAAATACACATTGCAATTGGAGGACCACTGTGAAATTGATTGTGTTTAGTGACGATCGGTTAGTGTTAGATTAAGTTCACAAGGTATGAAAACATCTTCCACTGTAATTGATCAGATACCTTTCTTGTTGATTGGTGCTTGTAATTGATCAGATCACAAGAACTATCCACATTGACATTATTAGAGATGTAGCTCATAAGATGACTTATTGATGCAGGACGGGATAAGATGGAGGGGTTTGTGATGATGATTAGGGTTAGGGTTAGGGTTAGGGATATGTGGTTTGAGAAAATAAAATTAAAGAAGATGGATTCTAGGGCATCACACCCAAGAAGGTTAGGGTTTCACACCCTCACAAAATCTCTTTTCATTCATTTTCAATCTGTCTCTCTCCTTAGAGATTACAACTTTATTTAATGAGAAAATGATTTAATCTAGGCCATTGATCATTGTAAAGATTTATGGTCTAGATTGAATCCTATAATAACATAAATTAAATAACAAACAAATTAAGTGATTTAATCTAGGCCATTGATCATCCTAAAAATCAATGGTCCAGATAAAATCCTACAATTCTTATTCAAAATAAAATAAAATAAAATTAACTAATCTCTATCCATAGAAGAATAATATTAGATCTCTTGCCCTTCCTCCTTTGATAACCTTTAAATGCATTTATTGATTTGATGTCTCCATCATTTATCTTATGAGGGGTTTTCTTTTTCATCACCTAGATATGGATGAGAACATTGAGCATGGGCTGCTAGGATATGAGTATGGCTCCGCATTTCTAAAAATATTTAGGACAAAGAAACATATATTCCAAATATACTTTACAATATATACATATATTATTTGTCACCAGATAAGCACATAATTACATGATGATCTACTGTATATAATTTTAGATATGATCTAATGTACTACCATGATATGGTTACATGGTAGTATCCACACATCATATCTTCAACTATTTGGACAGGTATTGTAAATTGTGGGCCTCAATCTCCAAGGAGCACATTTCAAATCAATTTATCTGTTTGTGATAAGAATTAAGAAAAATATGTTGGGTTTTTGCCTGACCTCTTGTCATTGCAAAAGGTCGTAAACTGGTGTAAGAGCACTAGGAGGAGGCATCATGCATCAAGGATCTTTTCTACTCTTTTTTTTTTGGAAAATATATTACTGAGCATGTATACTTTTTTTTTTATCGTAATGTTAATATGATAGCCTTATTGCATAATGCTGTCCAACTCAACATAGCCTTTGCTCAATGGTTTATGGTCATATTTATAAATTTGTTACCCCATAAATTCCTGTCTGATGTCATTCCCGCAACAAGTATATTGTTTCTTATATCCCTTCTTATGGCCTGCATCTGTTTTTCTTAGGCCTCCCTCTACTTTTCTGAGCATTGTACTACCGCGGACCTTAATTTGCTTACTTATATCGGTTCAATGAATAACAAATGCTGAATATGTCTATGCTTCTTGAGACAAAGTTCTAATATTATATCCTCTGTCAAATTTAATCCTATAGATTTATTGATATTTCAATTTTGTATCTTATCCTTTCTAGTTATGTGAAATTTTAGACAAATGTGCTATTAGTTCTTTATTTCTGGAAATTACCTGTTCTGCATTCTTTTTTCAATAAAATCATGTGCCTTTGTGATCTCGTTCATAGACTTTAAATGAAGTAGAATATTCTTTTCATATTTAAAAGCAATTGAAAATTAAATACGTATTTGGTCTACATAAGAAGAGAATAGTTAAAGAGGTAAATTTTTAGAAGGGATCATACTTCTTTCTCTTAATCCCAGGATTTAGAAAAAAAAACAAAGATACAAGATTCTCTACTGGATGTCAGAACTCTGATCCTTATCAGTGTCTGGCTGTCTGCAAGATGAAACAAATTGAAAACTACTGTTTAATCAGCACATTGGTATTTTCCATGAAAATCAAAATGGATTTCTTTGCATTGTAGTTCTGAAGATTGATATCATTCATTTTGAGTGTGCAAGTGCCTTTTGTAGTTAATATACGAATGGCCTTCTAATGTCATTACTTTGTAAAAAATTTTACTGCTATTGTCATACAATATTCTTTTTGCCCCCGTTTGGATACCGGATAAGCTCCGGATAACCCTGGATAACCCCGGATAAATTTTTTTTTGTGTTTGGAAAGCTCGGATAAACCCAGATAAAGTGTGCCAGAATAAATTGGTATAAAGTGGTATATGGATTCCAATCAACCCCTAGAATAAAATTTATCCTAGGTTATTCCACCCAAAGAATAAGTGGGCCCACTGTCAAATCAATTGTCATCACCTTTTATAAATCACCTGTCAAATCAACTATCATTACTTTTTTACCTTTTATAAATCTTTATCCATACTTTATTCACATTTTATCCAAACAACAAAACATTTATTCTTACGATTCCCAACGAGAATAATTCAAAACACAACCAAACACAAAATTACTTTATCCTTATTTATATACACTTATGCTCGGATAAATGTATACCCAAGAATAAATCCTATTCTACATCCAAACGGGGGCTTTGTGTTCTGCATCTTGAACGTTCATCTTCTCTTTGTATGTTTACAAAAGTGCAATAACGCATTTGTCCACAAATTGAAATTGACATGCATACACACACCATTACGCTACACATATTGATTGAATTTGTAATTTGCTACAGAACAAAAGTTTATACAACTTACAAGGAATGGAGATAAGGATGGACTTTAATCTCACCCAAATAATTACGTAAAAATGTAAACTTGAAAAGAAAAAATAATTGGCTTGAGATGAATCTTATTTAGGACATCATGAACAGCAATTGGTAATAATAACTTCATTTAAGCGAATGCTCTAAATGAGCTTTTTTCGGTTTCTGTTATGGTATCAACTTACTTGAATATGGAAGTGGAAAAGGAAAGGAAAGAGATGAAGATGGATTATTTCCCTTTCTCTTGTGAGCCTTTTTTTTACCAGCCTGAATGGAGTATGATGGTTTGATGTCATGGTCCATTCATGAAGCAATCATACTCCGAAATCTCTTTAATCTAGAGAAGAAATGGATATTGGTGCAGTCAAATTTTCTTGTTCATACTTCATGCATATCTCCTCTATTTCATGTTATCGTTCCTACAAACTTTTACTAAACAACTGATTTTGATCATTTGTTCCATAGGCTAGCCCTTTGTCTCAGGATTCCTATTTGATATTTTCTCTCTTGAATGAATTTGGTTAGCATTGAAAACAAAAAGGAAGGTAATTATTCAAGTGAGGCTGGTGTTCCATTTTAGTTTGGGGGTTGCTTTAGTTGAAGTGTTCATCCATTAAATAAGATCAACGTAAGAATTGCACCACCATATTGCTAGACTTTCACAATGCAACTCATCCAACTACATCTGAATTTTTAACTGCACACATTAGAAAGTTTGTATCTCAACAAACTTCTGCACCAAATGTGTCTTATGCACGTCTGCTCACCATTGTCAACTAGTCTGATAGGCTCACCATTGTCAACTAATCTGATAGACTCAGCTTCGAATGTGCATGGCTTACTGTGATATTTATTTATGTATGTCTTCCAGGTTACTACCTTACCATGTGATCGCGGACTATGAGGCCGAAGAGGACGACAAACTTCTCGATGCAGACACAACGGGCCAGATGCTCTCGCGCTCCCAGCAGTGGGACCAGAATCTCGCCGCCAAGATCGCCGAGTTCACCTCCACCTTCGAGAAGCAGGTCCTTGCCTTCAACATGATCACCCGCAAGCGGGCCCTTGGCGAGTTCCGGGCTGAGGAGAGGCTGTTCGTCGAGCAGACCCTCCTTCGCGAGGAGAAGCAGGCGATGTTCGAGCTGAGGGCGGAGATCGAGTCTAGGGAGAAGGCGGGTCGTGAAGCGGCAGAGGCGAAGATGCGCATGGCGTTGGCCCAGCAGGCAGAGCAAGCGCGGGCCGAGGCCCAGGCCCAGGCGGAGATGATGGCTCGTGGGCCAATGAGGGGGAACGCCGCCATGGGTCATATTGAAGGCTCGGCAGACATGATGCATGGTTGGGGTGGCGGGGGAGGAGGTGGTGGTGGAGATGTTGGGGCGCCAGATGAGGAGGAGCCATCAGAGGATTTCTTGAATGATGAGAATGAGCCCGACAATGGGGAGGTGGGCTCGCGAGGGGAGTGGCGGGACGCCGGGGAGCTCGATTTGAACACCCGGTGATTAACTAATTGATGTATTTCCTTTGGTACCAGATTTTGTTATAAGTAGTTTTTTTTTTGGCATCAAATAGTTGTTGATTGATTGTGAGAAACTTTATATGATGAGGTTCATGTAAGGGTGAATGAATTTGGAGGCTAGGTGTTAATACTAAAATTAAAATGTCTATATGGTAGCTGCTTCAGATTAGCTCAATGATGTGGGGGTCAATGGGTCATGTTTTATATATCAGTAATTGGAGTTGAGTTTTCCAAATATTAGGTGTTTTGGAGATGTGTAGATAGATGTCTTATACTGAGATAGATAATGTAGAGGGTAAAAGAATTTTTTTTGGTTGTTTACATTGGATAAACTGAGAAATGTGAGATTTTTTTTTAACACAGACCCTGAGGACTAAAGTCCCAATTTCACTGGACTATCATTTCATACCTAAAATTACTGTGAGAACAAAGCCCATAGAACACCCAAAGTCCATACGGGCTGTTCTATTGAATTCTTGCATACAGTAAGAATCAGAGGAGAGATTTGATAGATATGAGATGTTTTGGGATGTGTGTGTTAGATGACATAATTTTCTTAAAATAAATCGGAAGGTGATTTTAATCTCTCTCTAAAAGATTATGATAAAAACTCAAATATATCTAGACGATTCCAAAAATTAGAAATCGGACCAATTATTATAACTATTACGATAATGGAATTATAAATTAAAAAAAAACATGGATGAATGTGCTGTTAGGCAAGTGTGCTTTAAAACATTATGGTTCATTCACTTTGTAAACCAAGCCATTTTTTTTTTTAGTACACAAAGATCCGGACATGGTGACTCATGGGTCCAGAACAACCTTGTGAAACAAACCACATCAGACCAGCCCTACAGGACTTGTAACAAACATGTTTTGGCTAACCTTGTCAAAGGCAAGAGTTGAACCTGGACAAGCCGCGAAGCGGCGGTGTCCCTTATCCACTCTACTAATGCCTGTTGGGAGCTTATGCTATCCAGCAAGAGTTGAACTGGCAAGCCAAAATTCCTACTTGGTTCTATACATGGTAGCATATTTGGTGCTAGCTATTGGAGCTCATGTTGTCCAGCATAATTATTAGATTTTATTTTGATATTACAAACATTTTTATGCTATCAAAAATTTAATTGGGTCTCATCCAACATTTGATAAACGAGTCGAACGAGCCGAGCTTTGACATGTTCAAGCTCGACTCGTTTATAAACGAGTCGAGCCGAGCCGAGTCGAGCTCACGAGCCTCAACGAGCCTAGCATTCTTCTTCATTTTAGGATTTGTCGGTGTTAAAAATAAAATTTTAGCTTAAATAAGCCAAGTTCATGAGCCTAAAAGAGCATGACTTTGTATTGATTTAATGTTCTGATTGTATAAAAGAGTTTAGTAAAGCTTCAACTAAGTTTTTTATAACACAAATGAGTTAAATTTGAACACAAAATAAAGCTCAATCCAGCTCCCGAGTCTAACCGAGCTTTAAAAATTGTTCAAGCCTATTCATTTGTCTAATTAAACGAGTTTGAACGAGCTTAAACCGAACCGAGTCCGAGCGGCTTGGTTTGTTTACCAGCCCTATCCAACATGTATACTGCTACACAGATGGAGGCTGGGAGAATACATACACCAAAGGAACATACTATTGGAGTTCGTTTATTATCCAAGCATAATTATCGGATTTTATTTTGACATAACACACAGTCTTTTAGACCATCAAATTTAATTGGCATTTGCTAGGGGTGTATGGTGCTACATAAAATGAGGGCTTCTCATCCTCCTCTAGCATTACACTTGGAAATCATCCATTCATGTTTTCATTCTTAAATATCACATACAAATTTTCTCATTTCACATAATCTATCAAAACTGAATTTTCGTGAAGGATGAATTCTTCTTCTGTATTTATCAAACCGACCCTATATCATAGTATAATGGTTATAGGTGCCTGATGGATATGATCCCCTCAAGCAACATGATTTGTAATTCCATTAGTTTGAACAATGTCTGAAAATATGTACTTTTACCAATGGCGTTTGATTACTTTCTCCCTAGCATGCATATCTTTTGGCCGTTCAGATCTGAAAATATGTACTACCAATGGAGTTTAATTACTAATTGAATACAAAATAAGATAAGAGTATGCTTGACATAATTCAAACATGGCGTAATTAATTTAAATTCATGATTGAAACTTTAATATGCCAAAAAAAATTCCAAAATGTGGTGAAAGTTATAACACTTGAGGCAAGATATAGATAAGAAAGAAAGAAATATTCAGTTGATTATCCCAATATGTACATTTTATATAGAATTTCTGGGAAATTATGAAAGGACACATTCATGAAGAGACCATCCTATTGAGCTATTGCACTCCATTTAAAGGGCAATGATCAATTTCCAGAGAGAATAAGTTCATCCAGAAGCATCACAAACCTAACAAAAGTTCCAAGTCTTTCTTTTGTTAGGCCATAAAGCCCCCGATACATCAAAAAGTAGAAAATTACAGACATACCTCAACTGTGAGGAGATGTTCTTCCTGCTACAACTGGAGGGTATTGAGGGTTAACTCAACTTTAAGTTGAAGCATGCCATCGACAAAGTAAGTGCTGTTCTCCTCTATGAATGATGACCACTCGAAGCCATACAATCCATGGCTGCCAATGCGGCCTCCAGAAGAAGAACAGAAGGGAATGATTACTCGTCGTTCTTTCACAAATCTGCCCTCTGCTCTTCCTCTCATTGCATAATCACACTCAACCCCAATGGGATCAAAGGCATCTTCCAGCTCCAAACATAAATATATATTACAGTAGTGTGGGAAAGCCTCCATAAAGTTTTTACAGTCAACACGAAAGTAGAAAGCATTCCCACCCAAGTAAAACAATTCTGAGTATATAGAACCTTCTGGGAAGAGGCTTGCACATTCCTCATTCTCAAGTGCAAAGTAAACAATACAATATGGCTTGGGCAGCTGAATGTCAATAACCTTCACTGGCTTGCTCTTGTATGCCCGCATAGTATATCGCCTATCGGTGGACATTTCAGCTGCAAGTGCGTGCTTCTCTCGTGATCTCTCAACCTTATAAAAGAGAGCATCCAGGACAATGTCTAAAGCAGGTCCTCGATTGATATCTTCACATTTGAGGACATCTCTCAGCTTCTCACATGTCATATGAGGAAACCGCACTAGGTGAGTGATGCATGAGCCCAAAATCTCTGGTCGTTCATCTTCCTCTGGGTAGTGCACACGAGCCCATTTAACCACGATATCATAGATGTCATCCTCCGATTTTGCTATGAACTCATCCCTACATAAGATAGCCTCCATCCCGGCTTTTGATAAATCATAAATTTCATCTGTCCAGGTGCTCACATCCTTGTAGTGCATAAAAATGAAGTCCTTGGAAGTATTGACTAATGGCTGAATTTCTTTATTCATAAAGAGACTGGAAGTAATCTCCAAACTTAGTAATGCAGTTTCTAATGTCATTGGTAGCTCTAACAGCAACTGAGTGCAATGTCTCACACATGACATGACTTCAAACCTGTCTGCGACAATCAACACATCCAAAAGAGTAGTTGATGTTGACATAACATTTTCTGATAACTTCTTTGCATATATATAACGCAATACCTCCATGAGCACTTCCTTCTCAGATTCACTGATTTTTAAGGTAGTCACGTAATTAGGATCTGATTCTTGCATGCCATTTGAGAAGAGCTTAAAGAAATATGGGCTCTCCTTGGCCAAAACCGCATAACTCACATAAACATTTTCTGTTTCCAGAATTTCTCCGGTTTTTTCCTCACTCTTGTGCATAAGAGTGACCCATTTTGGTGATTTTGTCCTCTCCATCTGAAAGATCACACGGCCTCCCTGTGATCTCAAGACGAAGAACGCGCTCAAAAAAATTTCTGTTGTTGAAGGCAAATTCAAAGGTTTGGAGGTCACCCACTGAGTCCATGACACCTTTGAAGCTGTCAATATTTGCTATTGTTGATATTTAGGCCTAGAACAAAATAATAAGCATGCAGATGAGCCGCAATAAAATCAAATAGATAAGATAATAATGTTGGTCCCTCTTAGTTTATAGTCATGGTAAATTAAATACCATACCTATCAGTACCTACGAATTTTCTATGTAAACAATAAACTTAAAATTAAAGTCCAACTTGCATCTACATATAAAATGAATTGTTACCATGAAGTTACAGATTCAGGCTCTAATTTTAGTCCCCTTGATCTGCTACTGTGAAGTGTAATCATTGGTAGAAAAGTTACATGCAGTCTTATTTATAGTCCCTTTTACATAATGTAATGAAATATGTATCTTTTCAAAAAAGGAAGTACATAAATAAATAAACAAATAAATAGATAATCTTATACTTCATCCAACGGAGTAGATACCTAGTTAGAAAAGTATGATTGTTATTGAAGCTGCATATATAGACTATGTGTAACAATACCCTTATTGGAATAAGTGCAAGCTCATAATCTTAAGTGGTTCAATTTATCAGGGGATCCCTGACACAAGGCAATCAATCAAAGCCTCAACTCATGGGCCACTATCCAAATGATCAATAATTGACTAACATGCCCAAGGACTAGTTTAAAATGTAACATTAACCACTTGTTCAGTCCGATCGCTTAGTTAATAGAGATCTAAAGGTCAAGTCATGTCATAGATCTAAACTTGGTGAAAATGTACACTAGGATATCAAATATGTATGCCACTTGATCAGATGACTTGAAGGTTTTTTTTGTTCACCCTCCCAATTGGGCTCTTTCTGGTTACATGATTTGATTAAAATAGGATGGAAGACAAAGAAAAACAATAATCAATATATAATCAACCAAATATATTGTCAAAGATAGAGCAATATGAGAAACACTAGAACGATAGGATAACATATGGGATAATGGTCTAACCAGCCCTGCTTTTAATCCTTTTTTCTGTCTCAAACATGAATAAATGATATGTATGCATTCATTTGAAAGATACATGAACCATCCAAATGAATGCATATTCATATGCAGGTGAGAAATGAAGCTAAAAGAAGTACTGGTTTTAGTGGCGCCCACTCCTATGATGAGGTTATCTTTGCAACCATGAAATAAAAAATGTCACATGGAACATGGAAATTATAAACAACAACCAACATGGGATGCCAGAAGACTAGTGCAACCAGCATCATGAACTAGCACAAAAGTGGCCACTACAAGTAAGATGACCAATACAAAAAACCACAAGGCGAGTGCAATATGTGTCAGACACCAAAGGCAATCATTCTTGCAGTCTCTTTTGCAGCTCCTGTTTTCCCCTAATATAGTATATACTATGTTAGACGATTTTTTTTTTTAACGCAAAGCATCCAAGTCTACGGTTCTCCTTTTCTGGTAAAAGTTAGTAATTTATTAGACAAATATATGTTTTAAAAAAAATCCATAACACGTTGGAGGTTGTAAATAGGACTACAAAAATGACTGTCCTTGATATTCTCCAACACCAAAAGGTTTACCATTCATTGGGTTCCTGCAGTCTATAGAGATCTTCACAAAGAAACCAAAAGACAAACCCAAAAAAAAAAAAATCAGAATACAAAAAAAGAAAAAGAAAACTACACGAACCCTATATTCCCCGTTTTTTCCTCTCAGAAGGGCACAAATCACTGAGAATTTTTAAGATAAAGCCCCAAGCTTCTCCGAGTTTTGTTGGGCAATGGACATGAATCCAATACACAAACATCATGTAATCCCTCATTATAAATGGAATTAAAAGAGAAGAAGAAGAAGAAGAAATGTAGGGAAGATCCTTCATATAATATGGGAAGATCCTTCATATAATATGACCAACTTTCCTACAACGTCTGCTTGAATTATTGAAGAGGGGAAATCTGATCGTTCATTAAATGACTGAGCTCTAGTTAGGCATACCAAGTGTAAAGCATGGTGGGGAAGATGAAAGTCCCTCGGTTTGTTTTGGGCAGCCCCGTGACCCGTCCGCGATTCATCAATCAAGTACATAAAATTGTCAAACATGACAAAATCGAGAATGATTCATTGAATGCAGTCCTTGGGTGGTACACAAGTGTTCAACTTTAATCGGTTACACCAGATCCGAATCAATACAAACCCATTTTTATATTGATTTAAGTTTGATTTTATTTTAAAAAAAATTAAACTAACTGAATTAAACTGAATTAAATTTAAATATATAATTATTCAATATTAAAAATTATATATTGTTGTTATACCATTAATATTAATAAAAATATATATAATAATTTATATCAACAATCTAGCATTTTGATATTTATGTAAAGTTTTGTAAACCAGCCCTCTAAAAAAATTCTAACCAACCCACCAATCCTTAACAGTTCGGGTTAATCAAACAAAATTCGGTTGGGTTCAGTTTAATTCTTGTTAACCAAACAAAAATGGGTTCAGTTCAATTTTTTTTCAATCCGGTTCGGTTTTCGGGTCACATGTGATAAAATATAATTTACTTCAATTTGGATTTATAAAAAAATTCAATCAAACTGACTGAATTGCAGCCCTAATAGTACACACTGATTTAAAAAAAATATTTATCATAAAAACAAAATATATATTAAAATGCATTAATATAATTTTTTCTGTAAAAAAAATAAAAAATTAATTTTCAGATATCATGATAGTACAGCATAAACTACGCTATCGTAGTGCACGGTTGATTGTGAGTCCATTTCTAAACTGTAGACGAGACTATAAAACAGATAAAGTGTAACAACATTTTAACATAATATATATAATTTATTATGAATTGGATTATACATTTCATTTGAGTCATTTGCATAAACATGTGTAAAGATCATATTATGTCAAAATACCCTCTTGATATCTTTTTCCATGCTCATTTCTAAAATAATGAAAAATATTCATGTTAACCAGGATTACACAGGCCAGTCCTGAGATTCATCTAATGGGAATGGACCTAGGTGAATTTATAAAATGGGACCCAAAAAATAAAAAAATATATAGTGAGTGAAAACATAATTAATCTTAAAAAATAATAATAAAATAAAATAAATAAAAACAAAACAAAAAACACCTTACCAGAAGAAAAATTATTAATTAAGTTTTCCCTATTGAAAAGCAAAAACAAACTCCTTGAAATGTAAGATCTGTTAATGAAAAGATTACTAAATTTCTATAAAAATGAAAATTTTAAATAATTACCAAAAATTAAAAAAAAAAGATAAAAACAAACATATGGATGATTTTTAAAAAAAATATTAAATCTTTTTTTTTGTCAATCGAGCTTTTATTAAGTTAGCAACCACTTACCCCACCTCCTTGAAAGAGGTTAAGGGATCAAATTCCTAGGGCCAGCTTTGGTTACAATTCGTGAAAGTGTGTAATATTGCTAACATTTACTCTTGAGGTTATCACATATCTTAGCTCATTCAATATAACATTTGTCATATTTTAGGGGATAAATTTTTTAATTAATTTAGTCATTATTTACATTTGTCAAATTTAAGATAAAAACAAAGATAAATGTTATTCCAGTTTTTAGGTAGAACAATAAATGTTCATTTTAATTTCAAAATCAAGATAATTATTCATACTTTATCCTGTTTATTTTTTTACCGAACAAGATAAGTTGTTCTCTCTTTCCTATTTATCCCCACAATTATCTCTTATCTCATTATTTATTCATTTATCAAACCAGCCCCAAAGATCCCGCATGTCCGAGATCGCTTCACTTGCGTTTTGTCTTTTGATTTATCCTTTTTTTTTTCATTCATCCTCAATTTAAAATTATAATTAACGACACTTTAAACCATAAAAGCGTCAGTAGCATGCTCAACCACTATTTTTTAAAAAAAGAATAAACTATGTTTTTTTTTATATCGAATATAATAATAAACCTTATAAAAAAAAGGGCCCAAAAAATCATGTCGTCTGTCCCAAGCAAACAAAAAGTAAAAAAAAAATCAGAGATTCATTGCTTCACAAATCATAATCTGATTTCCCCACCTCCCTCTCTCACATCACATCCCTCTCAAACAATTTACATGGCGCAACACATAGAGCTATCGACGTACGACGGCCATCCTGACGGCAGCGACGGTCCTGGCAATGGCGTCCACCGGTCTGGGACTTGGGTTCATCGTGACGAGGGAGCAGCGAATCTACGGCGATAAGCTCCTCCTCGCGGGGCTCGTCCTCGTCACGCTCCCGTGGATCGTCGCCTTCTTCGTCGCGGTCCTCGTCCACGTCTACGACGTCTGCGCTGTGAGGGTTCGGAATCACCCGACGGTCGGATCGTGAAGAGACGGTGATTCGACGTGACACGTGGAGCTCTGCATGAGAGACTGAGTGATGTGTCCGGTACTTGTTTAGAAGGAACTCGCGAGTCGTACGTGGATGTTGTTGTGGACTGGGTCGGGTGGGTTTGATCCGGATTTGGACCCGACCCGGATATGTAAGTGTTAATAAAATGGTTGGTTCCATAATAAAACTGAAATAAATTAGAATTAGTCAGAATAACTTCATTGTGGATGTTTAGATAGTTGGAATAGATGAAAAATTGCATTTTAGAATTAACTGATATAAAATGGATCGACTGTCAAATCAACTATCATCATCTGATCTTATAAATCAACTATAAAAAAAATCTGTCATTATTTTTTCATCTTTTATAAATCTATCTTATTTACATTTTATTTAAACAATACAAGTTTTATTTTTACGTTTCTTAACCAGAATAATTTAAAACAGAACTAAACAAAAATTTAATTTATCCTTATTTATGTTAGAATAGGCACAATTTCATAATAACTTAATTTCAAATCAAACATGGGCAGTAGCGGGTTTTTTATTCATCTCTCTCTTATATATATATTTCAACATTCTAATTGTATAATTTGTAAAAAAAATTAAATTCCTTCCCATTTTCATCTACTCCCGTAAACTTATAAACAATTTCAAGTTGCATTTTCTAAATAATGCAAATAGTTTCAATGTAAGTGAAATTAAATCTCTAAATGATTCAAGTTACAGATCCTAAACAAAGAAAATTAGGTTAAAAAAAATATTAGATAAACCCACATGTTTCATTAGTTGGCTTCCAAACCAAGTGTATGGGACGGTGCATATGTTGATTAGTCTTTATACTAATAATATTGGGTCCAAAGTAGAGTTATTATAATTAATAAATGTATCAGTTGATGAGCCATTGTTATCCTTCCCTACCTTGCTTTTCTCAACCACCAAACAAAAATATTCCCCACTCTATCTGGTGATTATTAAAGATTTTTTAAAAGCAAATAAAATGTCACAGTCAATGCTCATGCAATTCAATAACAAATTCCTTTTTTTTATTGGTGTGTTTGGACTGAGGACATTTTTCTTTCCAAGGTATGCAGTGAGATATGAATATAAGATCTCATTATCATAAATTCAATGTCAAACTTTTTTTTTTTTTTTTTGAGAATGGTAGGTCCATTGTCACCTATTGAGCTGAACTGTATTAAATGGTGGCTTATAGCTTAAATAGTTGGATAGGTGGAATTGGAGAGCCAATTGTTCTACCCATCCAATTCACTATGGTGTTCCAATTCTAATTAATTCTTGAAATAGTGAATTCAAATAATTTTAATAGTACCCCAAGCAAATCTTATATTAGAATTCTAATTTCTATCCAATCTAGAGTTTCAAATGCATATGATTCTAATAACTATGATCTCACCTATCCTCATTTGAAGATTATCTCAAAAAAATTCTTTTACCACATTGATAAAAATTAGATGAGATTCGATCAATGTTTCTCATTTAAGAGGCTAACATGTGTCTAGTAATTAGTTTAAAATGTAAATTAAATATGCTTTAGATATTTGTCAGGTTATAATTAGAGATTAATAAATTATGATGTATTGAGTTATTAGATCTCATCTTGAAAAAAAGATACTAAACACCTGCAACGACCCGACTGTAAACTCTGTTTAAACCAATAATTTTGATTATTGGATATATTATTATTAGTCAAAATATTCTTAATACTGGTTTTCTTTTATCTTTTATTTCATTTATTGTTAGAGTCAAGGAAAAGACAAAAATTAATTCATCCTTTAAAAACATTATGTATATATATTAAAAATGGATGGCTTCAAAAATTTGACTTGTCAAAGATCATTAAAGAAAATCCAACGACATACTAGAAAAACAGAAAAAGTAAAAATTTAATAAACTAATTATTAAATATATATCCACCAAACACAGTATATTTAAAATTAATAATGATTTACAAACCCCATGATGTGGCAATAGGACATTGTCTATTATGTCATAACTACATCAACATAAATCCCTATGATTGCGGAGTATCATTTAATTTTGAAAATCCTTTATTTATTCATCATTAATTGATTCAGAAGATGATTTAGAATTGGGTCAATCACATTTCAAGCAATATTAATCGATGTTTGATTTTTGGAACTGATTTTGTTTATGAAGAACACATGAGAGCAATCTGAAATTCTATTTTTGAGGTATTGGAAGGCACGAAATCGTTTTTTTTTTATTTGGGTCTCACCTCAATGTCTTTCGGATCAGGTTTGACATTATTAGATTCATAATAGAATTGTGTTTTGACTTTTGTTTTAAATGTTTGAACATGAATTTTTTTCATGTATTGAATATCATTTTCCACATTTTGATTTATTTTTGTCTCAATATCTAAATATAACATTCGAAATTGTTACATTTTTTAATGGGTAGTTTGCTTAATAAAACTGCTACATTGTTAACAATGTAAATAATTATTTTTTAAATCTGTGTTATTTTTGTTACATTTGTAAATATAATAGCAGCCGTTTGAAGGATTTTGACAAAAAAACTTAAGTTTTCGTGTAATTTAGGTAAAATCTGGGTGTAATTGAAATTGAAAATTGAGTTACTAAGTAATGATTTCAAAATTCAAAATTTAAAATACATAGATTTTGGTGTAAATATGAAAAATTAATAACTGATTAGAGAAAAAATGGGATTTGAATTAATAGAATAGATTTTTAATGAATGACAGATTTATATTTTATCTTTTTATCCTTTTAAATAGTCAATAAATCAATCAATGAGATAATAACATCTCGTGCAAAACTTATAAATGGAACTTATATTTTGGGCCAAGCTATCGCGACTTATTTAAAAAATATATATATTCACAGATAAACCTATGTCGTTTTCAATCCCAAAAACATGATAGTGATCCTCGCTTCCCTTACATTCGAACACGTCTTCCCAATGTCCGCAACATAAAACCCCTTATCCAATGCCCCTCCTTATATAACAATTACTATACTCTTCCCCACTTTTTAACAAATCCCCACCTCAAAAAAAATCCTACACGTTCATCACCCATAATACACCTCACTTATGTTCACCGCAGAAACTCACATTCACTATCCCCCTCGAAAAACCACAAACACCAACTCTGGAGTCCCCTCTTCAATGGCGACCGACGAAACCCTAACCCTAATCGACTCATGAAATCCGACCGATAAAAAAAACAATGGCTTCTTCGCCTCTCCGACTATCCTCCCCCATCCGAATAGCCTTCTCGACTTCCCGCGACCCGCCCCTCTCTCGCCTCTCATGGAACCCTAGAAACCCCACCTCCACCAGGTGCAGCAGATCGAACGTCTCGATCCGACCGGACGAGGGGGTCCGCTCGGGGAGGCTGATGGAGGCGATAGAGGAGCTGGAGAGGTCGTCGTCGGCGCCGTCGGAGGTGCTTTGCGAGGGGAGGTTGTCGGCGAGGGAGATACAGTTGGTGCTGGTCCACTTGTCCGGGGAGGGGAGGGACTCGTGGTGCGCGCTTGAGGTGTTTGAGTGGCTGAGGAGGGAGGATAGGGTGGACGGGGAGACGATGGAGCTGATGGCGTCGATCGCGTGTCGGTGGATAGGGAGGGTGATGGCGGAGGAGGGGCACGACGTGGAGGAGGTGGTGGTGCTGGTGAAGGAGATGGAGTGCGCGGGGCTGGAGCCGCCAGGGTTCGATCTGGTGGAGAAGGCGATATCTATGTATTGGGAGGGGGGGAGGAGGGAGGAGGCAGTGAGGTTCGTGGAGGGGGTGATGAGGAGGAGGAGGGGTGGTGGTGGTGGTGGTGGGGTTGGGGGTGGAGGTGGAGTGGAGGGGGGGAAGGGAGGGCCGATCGGATACCTTGCTTGGAAGATGATGGTGAGTGTTTGGTTTTCGAATTTTTTTTTTTAATAGTGGGTTGGTTTGTGTTATTGTTGATGGTCTTTTGATTTTCTTTGGGATATTTAGGAGTGATTAGAATCAGTTTGTTTGGCATGAATAAATTGTAACAGTTATGCCTTAATAATTTGAATAAACACTTGTAACGATGCCTGGGCAGATATAGTCTGTTCATGTTTATCCATTCAAAGCTATAATACAAATTGAGAAAGGAATAACAACCAAACTAGAAAATCATCTAATTCTCCTCTATCCTTGAATAACTTATTTTTTTGAGTCCTGGGTTGGTTTATGTTACTGTTGCTGGTTTTTTAAATTTCAGAATTTGGGATAAGGAGAAATGAGTATAATTTGAATCCCAATTGAGTTTATTGGGGTTGGAATTGGAAAGTCTAAATATTTATGTATCCCCTCCAGCCGTGAATTAGTAGAGGAGAATTCTACTTCACTCATGCTCTGGATCCCAAACAAATATTCCTACCTCTCAATTTGAAGTTTCTCCCTTACAAATACAGTATTCCTTGCACCCATGCAAAACCAACCCTGATCCTGAATCGACTGCATCATTGATTCCCAAACATTCCCCACGTAAACCCTCTTCCCTTGAAATAGGAGATGGTTTTGGGAGTTCCATATTGCCCATGTTGCCGGCGGAATCAATATTTGGGATATTATGGCCTTGAACCTCCTCCCGGACTCCCACAAGCCCTTCAGGAAGACGAAATTATCCTCCAGGCCCACAACCTCTTTGAGCTTCCTATAAATCTGTCTCGCTATTGGCCGCTGAATGAGATGATGCTTGGTAGTCTCACGGTTCCCCTAGCACCAAGCAATATCCTTCTGATGCGACCATTATGTCCAATAGGCCTTTGTCATGATTCTTTCTTGATGAGCAAGACACAAAAAAGGCTTGACCTTCGGAGGGATTCGTGGCCCCCAAATTCCTTTTGACTTCTGGGTAGTTACTACCTGTCTTCCCCTGTCCTTCCTACACCAGTCATAGCATCTCCTCACAGTTAACGCCTCTCTGTGCTGGGGCCACCACGGCATGCTGTCGTGCACTCTGTCCAAGAGAACCAACTCCTGCAGCTCTCGAATATCAGTAACAGAGGACACCTCCTCATCCCACAGGTACTGAGTCATATGGAGATTTCAGGAACCACCGGCCATGTCCCTGTCCCATAGTTGCTCCACTGTACCGTCTTTTGGAGAGCTCAAAGAGCCTGGGAAATCTAGTCATCAATGGGCTATCCCAGAATCACACTTCCTTTCCTTCGCCCGGCTTCCATGTGATGGACTGTCTGAACTCGTCGGCCAGACTAAGGTTCCCCTTTAATTCCACCCATGTTCTTACATTCAAATTTAAACGGGTGAATTGGTTTATTATGGAATTTCTTTTCCAATTCCACTCAATTCTCTGAACCTAAAAACATTTCAAATTTTCGATGGGTTGTTTAGGTGTTGAGAGCAGGGGATGAAATGAAATTAGGTGGGATTTGTGCTGACTTACATGGTGAATTAATGAATTTATCGTATTATTCATGAATGAATCATGTTATTCATGAGTTATTATGAATTCTGTGATTAATTTTAATGGTTTGTTCAATATGTAGTCAATCTGGAGGTGGTTAATGATTTCATGTTATAGCTATGGGGAAATTATGATGATCTGTGTTATGCCTATAATGCACTTTAGTAAAATTTAGCAGAGCTGGAGCTTCCAGTGACAAATTTTAGTAAATCTTTAAAAATTGTGAATTTCTGGTGAGACGAGTTACCTGGTGAATTAAATGTAATTATCATGTTCATAGATAAGTTGTTTATTATCTGCAAATATTGTGAATTCCAAGAAATGATTCATCTTGTCATCTAATGGAGGAAGAATCTGTTTAAAGGTCAATCTAGCAACGTTTGGTGATTTTGTAATAGGGGCAGGGCATATACACACACACACACACACATATATATTGCTGGGTTTTCCAGATCTTTTGATGAACTTGTCTAGTGTTTGTTCCGAATTTGAAGATTTTGTTTTTAAATGTTCCTTATCTCTCTACTCTTTGAAAATGTCACATGGATACCTATTTCCAGGAATGAACACCCATCTTTTATTGTCTCATCTCAAATTGTCAAGTTACTGCTCAATGCATATCAAGGAACAGTCCCATTTGGGTTCGAAAGTATTCAATCTAAAATGCTGGCATATCACGACCAAAATCATCTATAATCCTTGAAGGGATTTTGTGTTAATTGAGCTAGTAGTATTTGGCATTTCTCATTGTGGATCCGTTAGTGGCCTTTTTGTTGCTCAAATATGTAAAACTAATTTCTATTTTCTTCAAATTTAAAGAGACTTCTTTTACGGAGATGGACACTATCTACATATGTGAATATGCATGGTGACAATTTTAAATGATCCTCATGCTCTTATCATTGGAATCAGTTCCGTTTTCTTTTTTTTTTGTTTGATATATCGAACCCTGATCCATTATCATAGGCATGATCCATTATCCTAGGCAGCATGAAGAAGCTGCATGATCTTATCATTAGTAGGGTTTGATATATGATAATGTTTTTATGACCTATAACAATTCTTAATCCTGTTAGCACTTGAAGACACCTGGACACTACCCCAATGTGCTGTTTATTGATGTAGTAATGTTGTCAAGAAGAGTGTGCATTGCTATTTAATTTGAATCAAGAGACATGCACCTGATCAAAACCAGGAATTGGTAGTATTGTCACTCACTTAAACTGGTAATGGATTATGCAGCTTCTTCATGCTGCCTATGTGTATGCATCCGCAACACTACATCTGTGTTCATTTTGTTCGTGTGTGTAGGCTGATGTTGCATTTTATTTTTCAAGTGGAATTGATGGGCTAATAGGCATTCTACCATCTTATATCCTTTTTGTCAGGTAGAGGGGGACTACAATGGTGCTGTCAAACTGGTGATCAAATTCAAGGATTTGGGTTTTGAACCGGAAGTTTATGCCTACCTTATCGCTCTGACCGCCTTGGTAAAAGAGCTGGGAGAGTTCTCCAAAGCTCTACGCAAACTGAAAGGCATGACAAAGGATGGTTTGGTAGCTGAACTCGATGAACACAATCAAGATCTCATCGAACAGTACCAATCAGATCTTCTAAATGATGGATTGCGCTTGTCAACTTGGGCAATCCAACATGGAAACTCTTCAATTTCAGGCCTAGTTCATGAAAGGCTCCTCACGATGTATGCTTGCGCTAATCGTGGAATAGAGGCTGAAAACCAGTTATGGCAGATGAAGCTTTCAGGGAGGCAACCTAATAGGGAGCTTTACGACATCGTTTTGGCGATTTGTGCATCTCAAAAGGAGATTGGTTCCATTAAGCGTTTGCTTGCTGGAATGGAAGCTACAAGTGCTGAGGGAAGAGGGAAGACTTTCTCCTGGCTGTTGCGTGGTTATATAAAAGGCGGGTACTTTTTAGATGCCTCCGAAACACTAATCAAAATGCTCGATATGGGTTTGCTTCCTGAGTACCTGGACCGAGCTGCTGTGTTGCAGGGCCTGAGGAAAAACATCATAGAATCAGGTGACATCGAACCATATCTTAATCTTTGCAAGCGGCTTTGTGACATGGATCTTATAGGACCTTGTATTGTATATTTGTATTTCAATGCATATAAGATTTGGATAATGAAGATGGTCTGAAGATTAGGATGGGTTGTCACTGACAATCCGTAAGAGCAATATATTTCGCGGTGGCACCTGGTAAATTTGGTAGGTCCAGTGGAGTCAAAGTTTTTATGTGTTTCCCTGTGAATTGTATAGTTTCCAATGCGTCTAGAAATAGATTTTTACAGGGCATTGTTTAGGAGGCTGTATAGTGTAAAGAGGTTATGCTGGCGAATGTGTAGTATGATTATGTGTAGATGTATAGAATATGTATACATGAATATGAAACTGTTACATCCTTCTTTCTTTGTGGTGGCTTGTAAACTTGATGTATGAACCATGTGAAGTTATACAATATATCAAATTTGTATATATAGATGTTTTTATTCATTAATTATAATTATATGTGTATGTGGAGGTGATTTCTGCTGCTGCTTTTTTCCCCATGAAAAACAATGACCTGCACATGGAGAACTAAATGAATGCTAAAGCTTCTCCTTTGAATTATTTTTTATTCGTTTATGCCCCGTATTTCTATCTTTGAAAATTCAGGATATTCATTCTGCCATTCCTTGGTGCACCATTAGTCTATTACATTTCCAGGGAAGGAAACATAGTCCAACCAGATTTTTATAATTCTGAAAGTGGGTTAGTGTATACTTCATATACATCTTTAGAAAACAATCAAAGTACATGAGAATTGTGTGTGGGTATAGCATTGTATTATTTGTTTTAGAAGCCAAGTGTTCGTCCGGATCTGCGTTTGGATGGAAAAATTCTCAAATGTGATCTAAATACGAAAAAGAAACTGAATTTGATCATTTCAACGCTTCAAAAGCGTTTTCTAACAACATCATGGAATGCTTGATTTGGTCTTTCACAGTTCTAGAAGTGTCACACATATTTTGATCTGGTAATTTGTTCAGCAGCGTCTCCTTCAACCTCTACTAGCGAGTCATATGGGGACATCATTTTCTTGTGGAAAAAAAATAATTCTCTTATTGAACTATATATCATTATCTTACCCAATTTAACAAGTGTGACCATGGAAAATGTGGATAAAAGAAAGGAAAAAAATGTCAAGGACATTCATTCTTGCAATCCTATTTGTAACCCCTACCATTTTTGAATTTTTTTGAAGGTGTACTATTGTCTAATGTATGTAATATGTTTGCCACTACAAGAACAAATTTCTAGCTCCATCATTGATTTTGGGTCACTAGAGAATTCTGAAACAAACTTTTTTTTTCTCTCAAAAAATCTTTCACATATATCACATGACACATTGACACATTGTTGAGACTTTAAACAAACCAGGTTGCAATAATCAATTTAATTTGTCTAAATCTACAAAAAGCAGAAAAACAAAAGATCAGCCCATAGTGACTGAAAAAATAGAGGGACTTAACTGCAATTACTCCCCGGAAACTCAAACCTGCTGCAGTGCCTGCAAGCTAGGTACCCCAATCAGATTCCAGTCCAAGGTTGTGTTTGGTTGCGCGATTGTAAAATTGATTCTGCAGGAATCTGCGATTGCAAACCTGTTCTGCAGGAAGCTCACTTTCTTAGTTTTTTGAAATCGTAGCTTTTGGACACTATTTGTCTGCAATCGCTGTTTGGTTTAAAACTGTGATTACAAAACTGTTTGGTTGCGCGATTACAAACGCAGCTTCCTGTAATCGCAATCGCAGCGCAATCGCGCAACCAAACGCACCCCAAGTCTTCTTGCTTCTTGAAGAAATATATATATTAATTATATATTAGAAAACTATTTCAACAACTGATGGAGCAGTTGAAAGAATCAGAGAGACAGGGTCAATGCAGCACATGACATGCCAACCATGCCATGCCATGCCATGGACATGTAGAAGAAGTCATATATAACTTGCATGCACCCATGCATGCATGGTGTTAAATCTAACAAACATGGAGACAGACATGCGTGCTTTCTTTAATTAATTATTTTGCTCTCTCTCTCTCTCTCTCTCTCTAAAATAAAGATCCGGATTCACAGGGTTCACGTACTGGTCTCATGCAAAGATTAGGTTAAAGACATTATTTGGTTGACTTTACAGGTTGGTCTGGATCTTTCTCTCTCTCTCTCTAACTTTGTGATCAGCAGCACACCAGATCGACTCGGTTTTTTATTGGACACACATGTCATGAAAAATAAGAAGAAAAATGTGTTTGTTTTTTAAATATAAATCATAATAGCTATTATGTTTGGACAAACTTAATAATAAATCCGATAACTATTTGATCTAAGAGATGTTTAAATTTATCTAGATTTATCTATGGCAACGAATAAAAATATTTATATGTTATTTTAAAATATTATCTCACTTAACTATATGTCACACCCGAAACGAGGGTTAATGTTTGTGTAATATGCATCTTCTATACATACCAAATTGCTCATCATCATTTAAGTACCCTTGAAATATGCATCTTCTATACATACCAAATTACATACCATATATTGTTTTTAGTTTCATTCTATATTTTCACTATCAAACAATGATTATAGCGCCCCTATACATTATATTAGGATAATGTTAGGTACATCATCAGATGCAGTCTCACGAACAGTCTGCACATATTTTAAATAATTAATTTTATTTTAATGAAGTATATGTTTTGATGAAAAATGTATATCACTATATTTTGAATTAAATGAACAAATATTTAGTATGAGTAAAGTTTTTTAATGAAATATATATATACCTCACTTAAAGATGTATATACCTCACTGTATAACTAACGAGGTATATAAAACTACATCTGAAGTCCGTAAAAAAGACCGTGTAACAGCGCAATGTGAAGTTGACTCCTACTCATTTTTATAAGATGAAGTTGTGGGAAACAAAAATATGCATTTAATATACTAGTGATCGAACCCCATCAGAGGTATACATATAAACTCCATGTCCACGTAGCTGGCTTATGCAATATTATTCTTTCTCATCTAGGATTTTATTATTATATATATGTTCACTTCCGAGATCTTCCCATTGATGGAATGAAGAGTTTTTTTGAAGGCGAATGAGGGATATTTTATTCTGATTTTGTGATCTCCATTTTTCAATAAGGAATTTCATTATTAGTCTCTAATATGGATTTACCTTATCTGTGGGTTTCAGTATTAGTTGTTATATATTATCTAATTAATGTACTCAATATAGATTTCCTTATCTCTATATTATGGAACTTTTTTTTCCTTTTCTAGTATAATTGGATTTTACTAGCATGATTTTACTTCTGAATTCAAAATAGTATACATGAATTAGCTAAGAATTGAGAAGAAACGGAGAAACAAAAAAAAAAAGTTTTCACCGGACCAAAAAATATTAGAACAACGAGCTTAAAAAAAATGTGTGAAATTAGATCACAAGACATCAGTCAATGGTTGTTGGGCAACATATATTGAGGTGAACCCTAGATTATCTCAAAATTGCTTTTTTTTAAAATATATACTTGTATAATAAAGCAACGCTTTCAAAATGGCATGCAAGGATAAAGTAATATAAATACATGATTTGTGTGTCTCTCGTGCATGTTTAGTAAAAAAAGAAAAACCATGGGTCTCTTAATTTTTTTAGAAGACTGACAAATGTTTTTTTTTCTTGGTAAGAAGATATATTACTGTAGAGAGTTTCGGATGATATACAAAAGTGAACAGGGGGACATACTAATCTATGAAAGATGACAAATGTTGAAGCCACTTATTTTTATATTGGAAAAAATTCAAATAACCCCCATTCTGAATTGTTTGAAATCCTGAAAACACCTATGTAAATTCAAATAGACCCCTGAGTTATACTTCACTTGACAGATAGATAATATTTTGTGAATATTAATTTCGTTTGGTTAACCCTGTCTAAAACACAGTATAACAAAATCCCTCTTCAATACGTCAAAAATGCGAAAAACCTCTTATGAATGACGATTGTACCCCTTTGAATAGATTATAAAACTTTATCTGAAAAAGTAAAATCGTCATTCACAGATGATTTTTTGTATTTTTAACACGTCATAGATTTTTTTAAGGGTGAATTGCTCAAATACCCTTCCAGCCAACCCTCAATATTTCATGTACCCTACCTTTTGAAAAAAAATTATGTACCATTGCAGCAAACACCTAATTTTTTTTCCACCCTCATCCTATTAATTCCCCCAGTCCCGCAAAATTGCAATTTTCTCCCCTGTAAGTGCATATATGTTTTCTGTAACTTGGAGAACACAAAATGTAATTTCTGTAAATATTATCTGTAAATACATTATTATGTCATGTAAAAATGATAACCTGCAAAACACTAGAAAACATATATTAATATATAACATTAATATATATGTGGTTCTTATATTGTCATGAAGTACATACCTGTTGGTGTTTGATTTATTTGGGTGTTTGACTAATTGTTGCATCTCTAATATAGTTTGAACTACGCTCTTTCTTCCTAATTATGTATGCTTGTTTGCTAACTCGAAGGTGTAGCAAGGGATTCGATTTCAACCAAAATGATACGAAGATGATCATAGAAAATACAATATCTTAGTTCATTAGGGTAGAAAAAGAATATCGGAATGTAAACATTCGATGAATTCAAGTGCTTTGATGTATTTATTGTGACAAAATAATTTTAGGGTTATGCATTAACATATGTTTCTCAAGTGTTTTGCAAATTAGCATTTTTATATGGCATGCAGAATAATGTATTTACTGATAATATTTATAAAAATTATATTTTGTATTCTGCAAATTATAGAAAACATATATGCAATTACATGAGAAAATTGCGATTTTGTGGGACTGAGCAGATTAAACGGATGAGGGTAGAAAAAAATTAGGTGTTTGTTACAGGGATACAAATTTTTTTTTCAAAATTAAGGTGGGGGGGGGGGGGTATAGGAAATATTGAGAGTTGACTGCACGGGGTATTTGAACAATTCACTTTTTTTTATACCGTATTTTCAACTAAGATTAATTAAATAGAATATTCTTCATATGTCAACGTAATGTTTTTACGTTTATATGAATTTTTTCCTTTTATATTTGGATTTAGTTTTTATGCCAAATGAAGGCATCAGAATCTCTTCATCGAGTTCGCACGTGTCATCTCATTTAAGGTCATCTGTTCGTTTGTTACGTGTAATGGAATTGCTTTTCATTCTCGATAATTTAGTCCTCATTAATCGAAGTGAGCTATCATGAGTTTAATAACTATTCTAATAATCACAATTATATTAATATAATAAAGCATTTTCTATTTAACTGTATGTTTAATTATTCTAGTAAAAAAACATAATAATAAAAATTTTATTGTCTAATTAATTTAAATAAATAATAAATAAAAGAGATGTAGATAATGATTTATAAAATATAAAACATGATTTGACACGTCAATCCTAAACTAGGGAATAAATTTTCAACTTAATTTTGTTCTTCCTCAACTAAATTATATAGTTCTTAATTTGAATGAGACCATGTAATGAATTAAATCATTTAATTTTATAAATTTTATATCATTTGATTAGTCTAAACACAAAATAAACGCAACAAAAAAAAAAATTCTACGTATGATCGCTTCATACAACAGTCTCTTTTAAAAAATCCCTTAATTAAAAAATCTCTTTCTTTACTATTTTGAGACAACGTAACTCCGTGATTCTCGATGTGGTATTAATTAAAAAAGAGTCAGTACATGCGTGACATCTCTCTCTCTCTCTCTCTCTAAAACCACAAATACATGCATGCCCATGCATGCATGGACATACATGGTTTAACATTCTACAAATGTACATCTCATGCATTAGATATGCATGAATAGAATTGTCCAGCTGCACCCAAAGATAGAGATAGATAGTGAAATAGAGAGAGAGAGAGAGTCAGACTTGGCTCCTAATCAAGAATTAGGGTTCCCAATTCCTCATCAATTTTTTCCTCCGTCTACCTCACCATTTATACCACTCTTGAAAGCCAGTGAAAGATAGACTAAAACAATCTTCATAAGGTGGGGATCACACATATGGGGACCAGTTCCGCCGATGAATTATGCGTAAAAGAAGAAAAAGAAGAAGAAGAAGCCATGGAAGATGGTAAAGAAGAAGAACAAGAAGAACAAGAAGAAAGGTGAAGAACGGCGGGTGCTCGAGCAATAGCACCATCGAAGAGAACAGCAACAACAGCCAAACAAAGTCGATGTCGGTGAGGCAATACATCCGGTCGAAGACGCCTAGGCTTCGCTGGACTCCTGATCTCCACCACCGGTTTGTGAATGCCATCGAGAGGCTCGGCGGCCAGGATCGTGAGTTCGAACTCCCCCCAATCTTCCAAGGTTTCTTTTTTAGTACTAATAATAGATTGATTTTTGTTGGTTTAGGAGCAACACCTAAGCTTGTTCTTCAGTTGATGAACATCAAAGGCCTCAACATAGCTCATGTCAAGAGTCACTTGCAGGTACTACTTATGATCAGTGTGTGCTTATATGTGTAATTTGAATTTTGATTAGATTGGTTGCAGAACTTTATGTGGGTGTGATTTGATTTTGTTAGATGTATCGAAGCAAGAAGATTGATGATTCGGGACGAGGTAAATCCGAATTTTCTCATAGGTTTAAATCTAGTATATATTCCCTTTTAATGGTTTAATTTGTGTTAATACAGTTCTAGCACAGTATAGACATGGTGGTGATTCCCATATGTACAACTTCAATCAACTTCATATGTTACAAGCTCCTCGTCATGGTCCTTTAACACACCAAGGTATATATTGTTATTAAACTTCGTCAATCATCATTATCACTGATTTCAATCTACTTATATTCATATAAAAAAAATTTGTTCACACAGATTCGACAGTGCTCCATGGAGTGGCTATGGAACTTGGGGGATTTATGGTTTTTCTCCGAAGAATAAAATCCCGGTCGCATTCTACAACGAACAATCTTGTCAAGATTTCCAATGGTTCTACAAAAATCAAGCATTCTCCGATCAAAACCATCGAAGACAAACTTCAATTCAGCCTCATTTCGAAGAGACGACTGATCAAGAACTGGATTTGAATCTATCTTTAAACTTGGATTCAAGACATAACAAGAGGAAAGAGAGTTTGACCCTCTCATTGTTTCCTCCATCTCCGTGTCATGATAGAGCTCCTAAGCTTGGAAGGTTTGAGATATGAGGAGGAGGAGGAGATGAGAAGAGGAGGAGTGGACATGGAGGGTGGGCAAGTACTCTTGATCTGACTATCTGACTATATGAGTAGTGAGATCTTGAAGTACTTGTCTCCCACCCCACATTCAAAAAAGGGTTTTGTTGGACTGATGTCATGTGTATTCACAACATATACAAGGTAACAGCCAACACTTGTTCTTTGTATTCATTTGTTTCTCCTCTTTCGCCTTTATTATTATATTTGAATTTTTTTTTCTGTGTGCATTGTCTAAATTAACTATCTAAATCAGACAAATTTGAACAAACCAGTCACATGTCAGGGTGATTTTCTTTTAAAAGTGTCATTGATCACATGCATTGAGACATATATGTACGTGTGTATATAGGAAATGAGATCTAAGGTCATGACATAAATTGCAAAATTTGACATGTTAAACATGAGAAGTGTTCACAAACAGATCTGATAGGATCCAGCCCAGACTCACATCCATGGATATTATTTTCTTTGTTGCACATGTGACTGACTCACTGCTACTAGCTAGAGGAAAATATACATTTTTTAAACTGTTTTCACTTGTGCAGTATCTTATATAAATCATCATATATATAGAAATTGAAGGATGTTTGTTATATATCATGTGACATTGACTTAATTCTGTCCAATGTCAGTGAGGTTCCATTAGAAATAACCATAGGTTATGAATTAAATATGTACAGAATCTGACTCTTTCTGTCTCATTGGGTAAGCAAGCACATGAAAGGAGAAATCCATAGCTTCCTTTGCTAAGTTTTCTCTGATAATATGGGAGGATATTAGGACACTTTTTTTTAACATGAACTGTACTGGGCATTGGGGTCCAAATAAGTGTTTTTTTAATTGGCTGTTAATATTCTAATACACTGTTTATAATATTGAACGAATATATATGTTGGATGACAAGAAAGTTGTCATCTCCTATCAGATTAATTAAAATAATTTGTGTTTCTATTAGGCTTATGAATAATCATATATAGAAGCATTGAACTTTATAGAACAGTAATTAAACATGGCAATAAACCAGTGTTTCGTTAATGAATATAATGTAAATCATCTGAAAAAGAAAATCACATTAAATGCAAGGTTCATCTTAGAGAAACTCCGAACCTTTTTTTTTAGTATACAAAAATGAATGGTCAATGCATGGCATTTGAGTCATTCTTAGTTAAACAAGATGAAACTTAGAATATTTTTGGCAAATTTGTTAAGTATATAATGTAAATTGTTTTCATAAAAGTTCCGTTTAAAATATAAATTAAGGCTATGAGGGTTGGTTCTAACCCTAGGCAGGCTAAGTGGCTGCTTATGACCACACAGGATCCCATATTTCTTTTTATGTATATGTACATATAATGAAAGAAATTGTATGGTTATTTAAACAAATGTTTTTGTGTTAATATGTACATGAGACTCATTTTAATTAAGGGTTCTTGATGGAACTCATTTTACTCTATACATTTTCAAATTAAAAGCTAAAGCTATCTACACTAATAAAGGCTGCTTGATAATGAACTTATTTTTTTATTCCATTAATTATATATTATGTTTTACATTTGTTCCATGTTTCCATGTCCCTTCAAATGCAAAACATATTACATGTTATCCGAAACCCTTTTATCAGCCCAAAATCTGGGTTTTGTTGTTTCATGAAGAAAAAATAAAATATGTTCATCTCAATGGGATATGGTTTCTTCCATAATTCATTGGTCAATGATTAACCATGCATCTGATATCATGAAGTTTCTAATGTCTAACATTAATTGATAAACTTTTCGTAATTTTCTTATGTGATTCGCTTCTTATATGTATATGATGAAGTGACCATGTTCTTATATAATTTGTATTTCTGGTCTACATATATACTAATAACACAAATCAAAAATCGTTGCAATATGTTCATTGGTGAAGATCTCTCAACCTTTCATGCATGTTGTTTAATTAATTTGATAACCAACATAATAAGAGTTATATATAAGATATCAAAACACTGAAACAACTGCGCGAGCATTTCAAAAATATGTTCAAGTTCTCTGTGCACCTTATTTTTTGTGACTGCAGTTGAGCTGCAATACCTTGAGTGGTTACCTAGTTCCTGTGAAAAGTAGTCAATGAGAATTTATTTTTTCAGATAACAAAAAAGAAGTAGAAAATTCTTAAAAAGGAAGGGGAATGCAAAGCTTGGAGTTGAAATGTACCTCAATTTTTTTAAAGCAATCCTCAAATATTTTAATGTTTTAAAAATGATAAACTTCAACTAATGAGGTATATGCTTCAATGAAAATTGTAATCGCCTATTTTGAATGAATGACTCATTTTTAGCAAATATAAGAAAAAATAAGGACAAACATGTTGGAGGAGGTATATATGTCGTTGGATGTAACAAGGTATATGGAACTTTATTTGGGGTGGTAAAAAAATTGTAATAGGCCCTTAAAAGAATCAACACCAACCTTATGGAGAGGAGAGCATATGCAACACCAGCTCAACCAAATTTTTTCCATCTCCATGGAAAAAAAAAACAAAGTTGAGCAAAACACATAAAAAATTAAAAGCATGATCCCCACCACCACTAAAAAGTTTAACAAAACAAGAAAGATTTACAAACGCAATATTACAACACCATCAGAGACATAGAGAAAGACTAAAAAAATAAAAAATCAACCATTCAATCTTCTGATTCCTCAAATCCAACACACCTAAAAAAACATTAATTCCAACACCCCCTCTTTGTGGCCCATAAGAAAAAAATCGAAGTGTCATTAAAGAAAAACCAAACCCTACATCCAACATAACAAATGTCGAAGAAAGGAAATGAAAACCAGATATGAACGAAACAAAATCAATATCAAGCTTTTAGAGTTTAGAACCATAGATTGACTGAAAAAAAATAGATCCTACAAGTAATCCATCAAAAACACAAAAAAAATACATACAAAAAAAAAGAAAATAAACAGCATACCAGATTAGAAGAACAAGAATTGTGCCATGGGAGCGGTGACAAAGTCCGGTGGTGGACTTTGGTGAAGAGCTGTGCAATGGGAGCGGTGACAAAGTCCGGCGGCGGTTTGTAGGAAGGGATCAGGTGCTCGTTTGGGGGATTGGGGGCATGATCTGGGTTTTCTGGGTTTTCATGTGTGGGGGGTGAGGTGGCGAATTTGGGGAAACGGGGGGTCTTGGTTTTTATCACTATTATTTTATTTTTTAAAATCCATTAGTGATGGCTGTTGACGAGATTTTGACGGACAAACTCCGTGCACATTCCGACAGCTTTAGTCGTCACCAAAGTCTCGATAGTCCGTCGGCATTTCTCAATTTTTTGGTTGTGAATGTGTGTATGCTTGGCATAGCTTCCCAGTGAGGTATCTTATTGATGGAAACTATTGGGTTTTTATCCATAAAAACTAATATTTCAAAATGATATTTTATTAAATATTTTATTTTATCATCTTATTTTTTTTCCTAAAAAGTGTTTAATTTTTTTAGTTCTACATCAAAAAAATGAGTTCTGAACTCATGTATATATTTGGATCATCATTATTTTTATCAAAAGACAAGTATTAGCACATGGCATCTGCATGTGTCTTATTTAGCATACTCGCCATCAACCTGTTAGGGTTTACAAATTGTCTTTTACCAATAATAACATTTATTTACCTGCCATGTTCAATGAGTAGGTTGCACTCATATTCAACTCTAACTCTAAAGCAGTTGATGTGTTTGAAAAGATCTTCATGCACCCCAAACAGCACACGTAAACGTAACAAACCTATTATAACAACCCTATTCATTCCAACCAATCCTTGATAGTTTTCTTTTGAAATTCCATCTCGAGTTGGAGAAAATTGGATATCCAATTTGTCATAAATGATGGTTTAAAACAAAATTCACTTATCATGAAATGAATAACCAATGATCAGTTTGATAACTCTGATTCAAAAGAAGAATTTTTACTTTTCGATCAATAATCCAGTTATGATAAATTTTATGGAATGATAAATTTTATGGATGATATTCAAGAATAAACTCAAGAATGAAATATTCTAAGCACAATTTTTTGAGGGGTTCTAATGGTCGAAGAATGAGAATGAACATCAAACAAAGTGTTAAATTTTATCGGAGAACAACAAGTCTTATTAGAGAGCAGGTGTTAGTTCAACACCAGTAGCAACTAAACAGTAGGAAAATAAATGTGCTAACTGGTAGCATAAGTCAAGAGTAGTTGTTGAACATATATGCTTCATACATAGTATCATAGATAAATTCTTTGTTTTCATTTATTAGTGATGCTTATGCTTATCAGAATTTGCCAAACACAAGTGTTGTCAAACCAACAACTAAATTGTTGACAAGCAGATAAGCCAGTCAATGTTTTTCCTCTAACATAGCTCTGTCATCTGAGCAAAACAGTGAACACAAGAAAAAAATTTATGTCCTTTTCTTCTAGAGTGTTGTTACACTCTGTCTTTTTTATAAGTCTCAAATACAATCCTTATATACATTGATAACTCTATATATTCATCATAACAAATATATACCTTACATTTTTTTAATAATGACATCATTTAATCCAATGGAATATATTCACTTTTATAAAAATACATACTTCATTAGTTATATATATACTTTAAAAAAAATCCATGTTTGAGTTTTGACGCTGACTTACTCACATGTTTGTTGACGATTATTCGAAAGAATTTTTCGTGGGAACCGGAACAAACAGGCGGAGGTAGCATTCCCAGCTCGACTGTAAGGTCAACGACGGGGGTCCCTCCGATATAAAAAAAAAATCATGTGAAAAGCTGTATTTGAGACTGTAAAAAAGTTTGAGCGTAACATCTTTCTTTCTTTTATAACACCTCGAGTCCACAGGGAATGAAAATCACTCTTTTTATGTTACACACAGCAAAAACAAACCTTATAAATTTTTCAAAAATTGTAACATACTAGCAACCAAATTCAGATATCAATAAGCAAAACAATATAATGTGTAGATACTATACTTTCACTCCAAGTCAATCCTATCAATATCAAATTACACAGACTGCACAATCAATTGTTAAATATAAGTAACAAATAACTGTGCAGTTTAATTCTAGTATAAGAGCACTCTTTTTATGTTACATAGCAAAAACAAACCTTACAAATTTTCCAAAAATTGTAGCATACTAGCAACCAAAATTCAGATATCAATAAACAGAATAATATAATGTGTAAATACTATACTTTCACGAGTCCGAATCCAATGATTGACTCCAAGTCAGTCCTGTCAATATCGAACTATATAGGCCCCGTTTGGTTCGTGTCATTTTTTTGGTGGAATTACTTTACCAGGAATCAGTTTATCAGGAATCAGTTTACCATGAATCTTGATTCCATCAGACTGTTTGGTTCGTCAGTGGAATTTTCTTTGTAATCATTTTCCATTGTTTGGTTCATACATGGAAAATGAAAAGGAATTTGATTTAAATGTTTAAAATACCCTTACTATTATATATACTTGCAAAATTTATTTTTTATCCATATCACAATATTAGAAAAAATTATTAATTTTTTATAAATATTTAATTAATACCAATAAATAAAATAACCAATTATATAATTAAACATATAATAATAATAATAATCTTATCAGTTGAATATTTATAAACTCTCTTAAAAACTAATTAAAATATTATCTAACTCCATCACATATAAAAATCAAAACTAAATTTAAAAACATACATTAAATATCTAAATTAATAACAGTTAAGATTTTTTACATCACATAGAAGAATTATAACAGATTTTTTAATTAAATAATAAAAAAACTACATATTTTAGAAGGGATATATATAGTAATTTCATTCATTTGTAAATGACACAATAGTAATCTAATTTAAGATTTCAGGTGGAATGTGAGATTACCACTACAAAGGGTGAGAATCTGATTCCACCCTATTTTTCCACATAGATGGATTTTAATTCCAGTGGGGTCCACAATTATCATCAAGATTAACACCAACGAAACACTTGATTTTATGCACATTCCTGATAATCTCACATGAAATTAAATTCCATCCCAAATTATCACGAATCAAACGGACCATAGTCCTATAAATTAAACTATAAAATCTATAAATTAAACTCTACGGTTGTTAATTTGCTATTCATAATTATTGTACAATTTAATTCGTCAGACCTGACGAACCAGACTCTTCTCTCAAACACAGAGACCATCATTTCAGTAAAGACACACAACACATCCAGACCGTACGATCTGAAAACATAATTTGCTAATAAGAAGACTCACCGATGGAGCAGAGGGACTTTTGTCTTTACGTAGAATGCAAATGTCCGAAGTCATAAATTTTAGGCCCACATCGGTTTAAAAAAATAGAATGCCAACCGGTCTCAGCTATATAAGATGACCCATCACCCTAATATCAGACTCACGCAGCCGCGTGGTGAGCACAGCACAGAGCGAACTATTCTTTCGCCTTTTACTAAAGAATACCGTGTGCTCGTCACTATAAAGCGGCATACGCTTATTTTTTGAGGGTCATTCCATGTGAATGATCCTACAATTCTCCAAATCCAACGCTTTTAATTGGGAATCTCATTTTGGTCGTTTTTGTGATTCAAAAAAATAATAATCTAAAGAGTGAATTGGTATTGGTATTTCAGGTCTTTCTGAAATTAGGTTATCCCATATAAATATTGAACTGGCATAGATGGGAGTTCAATTAATTTTAATAACTAAATAAATCCAAACAGAAAACACTTTATCCCATTAGTGTAATAACCCAAATAATTTAAAAATCTTTCTGGGGGGTGAGTTTCTTTACAACCACTGAGAAAGTAAGAGGGCTGAAGATGCACTAAGTTCCTATTGCGAACTTTAAATTTTTTTTTTCATTTAAAAAAATTAAAATAATTTACCTTTTATTTTACTTTTCATTTGTTTTTAAATTAAAATCCTTTTCGCAGTTCTTACTCAACTGCACAAACGAAAATTTTATCTGATGCAAAGACCAGGAAATAAAAATGAATCGGAAATAACTTTATAAAATAAATGATTATGTTCTTTTATTTCTCTCTACAGAGAAAAGATATTAATATTATAATATATTCTCTAAAGGACAATACGACAAAAAATGATATTATTTTAAGAAAATGTTACACTTGGTGATTTTTTAGTCACTTTGCAGTTCCCAACATGTTTTAATTATCTAACAAAATATATACTTTCACAAAAAAAAAAAATGCAAAGTATGTATTCACATAAATTGAATGCATCTCCTTACATATTTTTTAACACTGCATATCCTCACATAGTACGATTGAGTTTATCAGCACCATTATTTTTTATATCCTAGAAATGATATTAAAAATCCACACAACAAATTTAGTCAAAATTGTGCATCATTCTAGGACTACTAGATATGCTCTAGAAATAGAAGGAAACCTGTGTATTCCTTACACAATTCATGAATCTTCAAAACTCCCATTGGCGTATTCGTCCACGGTCCCATTGGTAGCCCTGCTCGAATAAGATGCGTGGATTGAAGCCGGACTGCTACGAGAATGTCGATTCTGTGTTGAACTGCTCCTTGTCGACTTCAGGCGAGCCTTTCGACCCTGAATACGCAGAAGCGAATTGATATAAGATGGAAAATTATACCAGCTAATGCACTTAATACTTGATAAATGAAATGAACAATGTCTTTTGTGTTCAGTTAGAGATCTCCTCGAGTGGGGTGGGGGCTCAAGCTTGGTTTTCAAGCAAGCTTCAAAGGGGATAGAAATAGCTTACGCGACAACCAAATAGCTCTACTTAATTAATCAAGGTAAATTTCCTGGAGTGGGGTGGGGGCTCAAGCTTGGTTTTCAAGCAAGCTTCAAAGGGGATAGAAATAGCTTACGCGACAACCAAATAGCTCTAGTTAATTAATCAAGGTAAATTTATTTTCTGGGGAAAAGAAAAGGCTGAATTGTTGCCTTCATTAGGACAAGAAAAAGAAGAAACTTTTGTTTTTTTTAACGATCACTAAAATGTATAGATATCTCAAAAAAAAAGAAAAAAAAGAGACCACACATTTTCATATGATAAGACATAAAATAACTTAACGATATATTTTACCCATGGCAATAGAAAAAAAATCATCATAATTTGCCTCAATAAAATCTTCAAGAACAAATTGCAAGGCCATACATTATTGTCATCAGAATCAATCAGTTTTGCTATTTCTACAAAAAAAATATACAAGCAGGGCATCTACATAGGGTGGCCTCACAATGAAATTGATATTATTCATTGCTAGTTAACGATTTTTTTCCTGGTTAAATTCTCTCCAAAGAGCAATATTATGAACATGGGTATCTCTACAAACCTGCCAAAAAGTGGTTCAATAATGCTATAAATATATTATCTATATGATTATTATAATCAATCACCAATGAGGTTTGGTATTGTTACTGATATATTAATTCTACATGATTATGATAATTGGGCAACAATGATTTATGCTCCGTATGATGAATAAGCCAGTGAATATTTACCATATTTACTGGACTTTAAAAAGATACAAGACCAACTCTATGAGTATTGCCAATGAGCAGAGTATGTCTACCTTTCCCATACATTTTTCCAGATGAGGAGCAAAACGCCCAGCCATGATTGACCTCCCGCAGTTCATGCAGTCAAAGATCTCATTGGCAATGGCAGGATGTGTTTGTCCAAATATGTCGACCACATGCCTGCTATTCGTTTCTCCGCTGTTGCTTGGATCCGCAATCCTTGTCCGAGCCTGTGCCGACAGCCTAAGTTCTTCGTCCTCCTCTTCCAAACCACGATCAAGGCCTAATCTAATTATTCTGTGACATTCCGATGCTACATCCACTACTATTGAATCAAGAAGGTTTTCAAACACATGTGATGATATCTGTATTTGAAACCATAAGGAAAATGCATGTCAGGTTATAATAGTATTTGTCGCTCACTCTGAGATGCTACTAAAGAAATCCCGCATCAGCTCTCCACATATTAGACAATAGATACTGACATCAGATATACTACTAGATGCAAATGCAGAGTGACCAAAAAAAAGAAAACATGAATGCCCAAGAATTAGTTGGAAAGAGAAAACTATGTAAAAGTTAATGAGAGAAAATAAGATAAAATTAAAAGGTGAAGAATGGTTAAACAAAAAAAATACAAGTTTGGTTTGTAGTAACTTATGGATGGGCATGCTAAACTTAGTTATTAAAGACACAAAGAGTGAGTTAGAGTTCTATTCACTTACCTATATAATTTGTTGAAAAATTATTATTGGAACACATAAAAATCCACATTTACTTTACTGAACAATGTAATCACTGGCACGAAAACTGTCATTACTCATACAACTCTATCATCATCTATCCAATTTACCCGACAATCAGCCAATATAAGGTGATCCAACTCATCCTGTCTAAAAGGCACGCTCACCTTACCAATCCTAGTTTAAATATCTGGGAGAACTTAGTCATTCCATCATACATCAATGGTAATCCAACTACATCTTCACATATATTCATAATACCCAACTTCAGAGTCAGCATATGAGTATATGACGTTATATGTATTCATATTTATCTAGTATATTAGATCATAGTGCCTTTCTGCATGAGATTGTAGCATTTCAATAATATCTCATAAAATATACCAAATGATTGTTTTGTTTTAACCATCCTCAATGTTTGGGTTCTCAAATCTCAACCAATTCAAACTGTTTAAGGTTGCAAGAAAAATAAACGTTGGGACTCAAGAGTCAAGATTACCTGCGAGTGAGGAGACGAGTTATCATCATTCGACATCGACGTGAACAAAGCCTGTATAAATTGAAAAAAAGACTAAATCTTTCAGTTCATGATATCAAAAGGGGCAAGCATACATAACACCCAAAATAAAACAAAAATAAAAAAAATAAGAATGCATGAGGCAGAGAGGCCTGTTTGATGTTGGTTGACATAGCAAACAATGCAATTTCAATACTTTAAAACCCAAATAAAATCTAACCCATTATTAACAAAAAAAAAATCAGATTTTTAGAAAAAAAATTATTTTATTTTCAAACGAAGTATAAATAACCTTTTTTTTAGAAGTACCCAATACAGAAGCACATAAAAGAAATTCGATCCACATGAAATCAATCGATGCTTTCATGAAATCAAGTTTTACAATGGTATAAATCGAAGAGAAACAGATGTGCCCAATTAGAAAAACATACCGATTTGCCGACAACAAGGGATTTTTTTGTGTGTATTTGGATTGGGATATTTTATAAGGAAGTAAATCTGAGAAAAATCGAAGGGTTGAAGGGATTGATCAATCTCTCTCACCCTCTCTATAAAGCGCACACCACTCTCTGGATCTCTCTTCGTCGTCGTTTCTCAGATTTTATTAGATTTGCGTTTGAAATCACATTAAAAAAACAAAAGGACTATACTTGTTTTTAAAATTATATTATATTATAATAATAAAGCATGTTTTTATGGAAAATGTTACATTAAGTCCTAAAATAGAGTATGGATTCAGCCAAACTTATTACCATAGTAGTCAGGCCTAGCATTATAATATCATCAGTTTATAATACTGTGTAGTTAGATATTGATGGTGCTCAGCCTGTCTGGATCCGAACCTAAATATCATACAACTTTTGGTTTTATACCCTTTTGAAGTCAATGAAATTATATCCATTTATAAATGATTTTTTTTTCTTTAAATCATAAAGACAGATAAATGTAAATGAGGCTAACAATTTTTAGGATATCATAGACTTTTTTGGGAAATTAATTCTACTGTTTTTATATCCTTGGATATCATTGTTGTTTACCCCTTGAAATATTTTTTTGTATATTCTTGTATACTGTGTATATTGTTAACTCATATATTATTATCCATCACACGAGTATTGTTATATTAATCATGTACATTGTTATTAACCAACCTCCATACGAACAACCTTGGAAGGAAAGAACTGATAAACATATAACTGTTAACTCTAGGGTGTTTTGATATGCTAAAAATTAATAATAATAACTAATTAAAATAAATATTTGGAAAAATTTCTCCTTTATTCCACTTTAGTTATTGTTTGGTTAATGTAGCTACTACAAGTGGTCCTCGTATCCTATCTTGAATTATTGTATACCTTAATATTCATATATGCGAATATTAATATTTGAATTCAATTTTTTTTTAATTCAAAATAGATACAAATAGTTTTAAGATAATTAGTTTGACACTGCTAGGTGATCTTATAACATATTAAGGATGACGAAAGAAATGCTTGATGTTTAAAATTGAATTTCAGAAGTTACTGATTAAGGATCATTTTTGGGGGAATGCCCTGGGCCTCAAACATTATGTGGGATACAATAAAGTGATAATTCAGATGACACATCGCAATCCCTACAATATTTTGTTCAGCTATAGAAACTGAGAGCTTCTTCACATCAACAGACATCAATAGATTCAGGTGGTTCACAAGAAGCGTATAAAATTTGCCTCAAAATGAAAATCATGTATATAATATGCAAGATTATCTATCTTGATCCTTAACAATGTCTTCAACACATCCAAAGACTCAGGTTGAATATAAAAAAAGAAAGAACGTTAATTTACACAGTCATTTCTGTGGTTCACTTTTACAAACTGCACAAATTTTGATTTTTTTTTAAATATATATTTCACTAATGAAATACATTATTTTACAAAAAAATAAATTAAATGCTTGTATGAATTGATGCATGCATTTGATTTCACATGACTGGTTTGGTGACGTGGTATTTGTAGGAATGACTGCAAAAGTGTTAAAGAGTGTATCATTATATGCTGTAAGGAGCTTTCACAAGGATCACATTCCATCCACTATTTGTAATAATCTTGATAGATGCTCAACAGATTCTTTCATTATAATCACTCGGACATATCCTCTTTATCACCTTTCATGATCCCAGAAGACGATGGCTCGCCCTCTGCATCCACAAGAGTTCCTGACAAGAAGGGAAAGATTTCAGTTCAACTAAAAAATCGCAATTCCTTGTACATTTCTTTCATTATACTCTCACTCAAATGAATATTTTCCATTGCAAAAGAAATAACAATTGAATATATCATCAATATTTTGAATGTGTCTACAACATGAAAGAATTTTGTTTAATATCCAATAGGAGTTCAGATATACCCAAATATGTAACAAGAGCAGATAGCAGATGATACAGCAGTTACAAGTATGTGCATGTGGTTCCTTCACATTCTAGGACTATTTTATTTCGAAGTTCCATTGAAAAATAGAGGAAAGGTATCAAAGCATATGATAATTCTGTCAGCCAGGATTGTTAAAGATATCCTATCTTTATTGAGGACTTTGTGTTAAAATAGAAGAAGATATAAACAAGAAAAATAATAAAAAACAAAAAAAAATACTTACCTAGCTCAGAAAAATAAGAAGAATGAATAACAGCAGTAAAGTCAATATATAAGCATAATCCTTGAACAACGGTGCATGAAAATGTCCCAAAAAAGGATGAATGGTCATCATAAAAAGAAAAAACAAAGAATATATCATGAAAGGAGATAGAGTTTCTAAACGTCAAAGAATGCATAACAATTAAAGCATAACTCCTGGATAAAATGGCCAATCACTAAAAACAAGGGGGACTTAGCATCACCTATAGAAACAAAAAGGAAGAAACACAAAAAAAAGATACAAGAAATTACCAACATGTTAGTTTAAAGAGGGAACACACACTGCTTTGATTCAACTTCTAAAGGCAATTCAAATCCTGTTCTTTCCCTCCAATCAAAGTAATGCCAGGCACTTTATGAACATTCCTCTCATCTAATAACCTCCTCACCCTCTCAGCATCGCCAAACCTGCCATCTCCAGAAAGCATGTTATACACAACCACATAATCCCCGCCATACCGCTTCTCCATCATCATTATCCGCCTCATCATCCTCTCACCCATCTCTGTATTCCCATGAAAATTGCAAGAGCCCAAAAGAGTCCTCCAAACAACCACACTTGCCTCTTCTGCAGGCATCCGCATTGCCAACTTCTCAGCCTCCTCCAACCTCCCCGCCCGCCCCAACATGTCCACCACACACCCATAGTGCTTAACTTCAGGCATGATCCCGTACTCGCAAACCATGTCATGAAAGAACTTCAATCCTTGCTCGACCAATCCGCCATGGCTACACGCACTCAACACGCACAAAAGTGTCACCTGATTCGGCCTCCATCCCTCCACCACCATCTCCCCAAACCACTCAACCGCCTCCTCCGCCATCCCATGCATCGCGAACCCCGAAATCATCGAAGTCCAAGAAACCAAATTCCTCCTCTCCCCCAACCCAAAGAACACCCTACCCGCATTTCCAATAGACCCACACTTCGCATACAAGTCGATGTACGAATTGCTCACACGGACATCAAACAAGCATGCCCGTTCTTCTCGCCATACGCATGGACCGACTCGCCAAGGCAAAGCATGCCAAGATTAGATATCGCAGGAATAATCGCAAGCACGGTAATCTCCGACGGCCTAACGCCCTCACCCATCATACGACGGAGGAAACCAACCGCCTCCAACGCCCGTCCCGCGCGGGTATACCCATCAATGAGTCCGGTCCAAGAGACGACATTCTTAACGGGCATCGCATCAAACAAGTCCCGAGCCAATTCAAGCCTACCACACTTAGCGGCGCCAGTCAAGAAGGCGTTCCAAGTGACTACATTCTTTACAGACATGAAATCAAACACTTTGACGGCGTTAGAGAAGGACCCACACTCAACATACATGTTGAGGAGCGCCGTTTGAACGTAAACGTGGGACCCAAACCCGACCTTGATAGAATGGCAATGCAACTGGGTCCCGAAGCAAGGGCGGGAGGAGTTCGCGCAGGACTTGAGGAGGACGGAGAGGGTGAAGCTTTGGTCGGGGAGGGGGTGCGCGGAGAGGCGGCGGAGGTGGTTGTAGAGAAGGAGAGAGTCTTCTGGGGAGGACCCACGGGAGTAGTGTTTGAGGAGGGTGTTGTAGAGGAGCATAGATTTGTTGTTTATGTGGTGATGGAGACCAGATGTGATGATTTGGGAGTGGATTTGTTGGTGGTGATGGTGGTGGTTGTTGAGGAGGGAGAGGAGGAGATGCTCGGGATGTTTTGAAGTGAAGATTGTTTGAAGGGAAGATTGGGTTCTTGATGTTTTCGTTGGTCTCATGCATGGCATGATTCATGACAAAATGCGGCGGAAGCATTTTGTGTTTTGAGGTTCCGATCCGAACCCCCTTCGATTGTGTGAAGCCGATGAGGGACCCGGTCGGGCCGGGTGGCACGGCACGGGCCGGCCCGTTTATCAAAAACTGGGCCGTGCCAGGCACGACTCATCTTATAGATGGGCCCTATACGAATACGTAAAATGGGGCTCCATTTGCACCATTTTTTTTTTGGTTAATGCTAAAACAATAAAATAAAACTTTTATAGCCAAGTAGTTATAAAAGAATTCAAGAAACCAATTAAAAAATAAAATATGAACAACGAAATATAAATAACAAACAAACAAAAAAATAATTAAAACACATGTATGATAAATAATTAAAAACACAAAAAAACGCGGAGACTCCAAACCAAACAGGCTTTGGCGTCGGAAATCTCGCACAGATCGTGTTTGCGTTTGTAGTGAAAAAATGCTCAGGCTGACAGCACGATTGGCATCTTTTTGAAAAGTTAAAATCCCAATCTGCAGCCAAACGCATTCCGGCAGATCGTGATTCCTTTTAATTTTTCTATCGAAATTGTTTTTAAAATCTCAAAAACAACGCTTTTTTTCGGAATGATTTTTTAGAAAATCAACGTTTTCTATCAAACATTAAACTCCTTTCAAAAATTCCTGAATTAAAAAAAAAACATCCCAAAAAATCAAAGCTAAAACTTAAAAATAGATTCAAAATCTAATTTTCAACGTTTCCAAACAACCTCTATTTAAAACGCAGCCTCTATTTTTAGGATACATCGATGGAATAGACTAGTATACGTATAATCTTTCCACCTATTTCCACACCCTATCCCCAACCATTCTCACACATTCATGAGCCCTAAAAACAGAAATCCCTTCTTCTTTCCCTCTCCTCTCGCCCAATCTGCTCCAAGCATCATCGACTCCTGCTCTTCCCATTCGAAGATTCTGAAACATCTGCTAGTAACTATTAGGTACATATTTCCGAATCATCATCCCCCTTCGATTCCTCCTACCTACATGATAAGGTCTTGCAATGGAGGTGGCTTTTCAGTATTCAAAATGAGTTTTAGGTGGTAGTATTTCACTCGCCACTTGAGGATGATCTTAAATATAGCTTTTTCATGCTCTGCTATATCATATGGGCATTCAACCCCTCTTCAACCTTGGTAATGTTTTTGGGTTTCAATTGGGAGTTTTATGGTTTGTATGTTCTATTTCTTACCCCTTCTCTTCTTCTCTTCCTGTCCAGATCAAAGTCCTCAAGAAATTCCAAGAGCTGCTCGACCGATTAGGGATTTCTCGAGAGGGGTGGACTTGGGACATAAGAAAGGGTATTTTTGGTAAAAATTAGTGTTCGGAGTCAGCAATGCAATGTTCCCCCAAACATGCAGTGAACCCAAGGGAGATCCACACTTTAACGCAGGCTATTGTTAACTTCCAATCCAAATGCTGCTTTTTAGGAACGCGGGTATGTGGAACTCTGATCCAAACGGACTTTTAGTTTACCAAATCTATCCACGGGTATAATTAGGGTTTACATGTCAAATCATTTATCATCACTTATAAATCAAGAATACTCAATATGTCAAATCATTTTTTTTATTTTTATAAATTATTATTCACATCATATTCATTTTTATACATAACTTTTTCCATAGTCAACCAAACAACAAAAATTATTTTCACTCTATTCAGTTGACAACGTAGATAATTAAAAAATAATCAAATATAAAATAATTTACTCCACCAATATAGTTATTTATTATGAAATAATAATCTTTATGGAACTACTTTATGTCACTACTCAATGGAAAGTAATTAATGGAGTGTTGAAAGAAAAATGATTACTCAAAGTCAATTGCCAACTTCGGATGACATGTGACGTGCTTTATTGCTTTCAAAGTTTCATGGAAACCTTTTCTATGTATTTATTTTTGAAGTATAACAGAAAAAAAAAAAAAAACCAACCATTATATGATTCTCTTCTTACAATGTTTCATTACAATTGGTTATACAACCAAGCCACCGAACAATGGCACTACATCACTCACACTATCTCCATGTAAACAAAAACATGAACAAATTAACGTACAAATTCACACACACACACACACAAAGAGAGAGACCGGAGACCAATTTGAATTCTTTCTTTTTCATGAATCCAGTTTTAGTAATTATGTGAAAATGAGAAATCAAAGAAGTTTTGTATGGACCTCCTAAGAAATAAGGATCATAGAAATGAAGAATTTCAAACATCATTTACCAGAATAAACCTAACTCCGTTGAGCTTGAGAGCAGAACCTGTTCAGCAACCTAAGTATCGCCTCCGCCTTCCTCTTCGCCCTCGGCGAGCACCCATCCGCCGCCAACCCCTGGAGCGAGGGCACGCTCCGGGGGTTCATCAACAACCGCCTCGCAATCTCCTCCCCTCCATTCCTACACATCCCCAACATCACCGCCACCGCATTCTCCTTCCCCCTCGCCGTCCCGAACCTCAACAAGTCCACCAAAACAGCCACCGCCACCCTACACCGCCCCATCTCCTCCGCCCCCTCCGCACACCCACAAAGCGCCGCCATCAACGCCAGCGCATCATCCGTGATCCCCGCCCGGTCATCCATCAACACCCCAACTAGCACCTCCACCGCCCCCGCCTTCACAATCAACGGCCGGTTCCCCACATACACCGCGAGGTTATAGAGCGCGCACGCCGCGTCCTTCTTGCCCGCGCTCGCGCCCTCCCGCAACAACCTCACAAGCGCATCAAACGCCCCCTCCCGCGCGCCGATCGCCACCTTCCACTCATCCACCATCGACAAGCTAAATATCGTCGCCGCCGCATTCTCCCTCGCCTCCGCCGCCTTCCCCGCTTCAACAACCCTAATAACCCCATCAATCGCCCCCGCCGCCGACATGATCAAGCTCTTATTGTTCCCCAAAATCGACAAATTGAGGAGCGCGGTCACCGCGTTCTCCTGCGTGCGCGCGTCGGGCGAGTCCAGGAGCGTGACCAAGAACGGGATCGCCCCCGCCTCGGCGATGAGTCTCCGGTTGTCCATCCCGGCCTTCGCGAGAAGCCGAAGCTCGTACGCCGCCTGTTGCTGAATCCCCGGCCCGCCCATCGCGAGCTTCCCCACCAAAAACTCCGCCGCCATCCGCGCAGCGTCGACCGCAACCCGCGCCGCCGATATATGGTCCATAGACCTCGACGCGTCGGTGTCCGCATTTGTAGTCCGAGACAATGAATGTTGTTTTCGTGGCACCATTGGTTGATGAGGCTCTTGAGCGCGTAATTGGGGGTGAGCGCCTTGTGCATGAGCCTCAGCCCGCTCTTCGGGCACGTGAGGTGGCCCGAGTTGATCCACTGTGATATCGAGCTCCGGTCGTAGGTGTGCCCCGACGCGATGATCACCGGCTCCTTCATCAGGTCCAGCGATATCGGGCACCGGTACTCGTCCGGCACAGATGTTGTCGATACCGAACACTCCTCCCGCACCGTTGTCGATCTCCGCATGAATAGACTGTACTTAAACTTGTCAATTATCTTAACAATATTCAAATATTCAAAGTGCATATATGAATATCAGTATATCCTAATTGAAAAATGTTTTAATTTGACATGTATTATAAAATTATATATGTTTTGTATTATATATTGTTCATATATGTTATCATGGTTATAATTATATATGTTTGATTATCTGTGTTCATATATGTTAATTATTCCTAGAGAAAAGTTAATATGTGTATCTGAATTATTATGATAGAATATGGATATTAATATGTATCTGATCGGATGACAGGCTTACCTTTGGTCATCCGACGCGTCCATGGCCCGCGACACCAACCTGATCAGCCCCTTCACGTTCGACACCGCAACAAGCCCGCCTGTGCCGGCCTGTCTCTCGACCTCCGCCTCGAGCCGCCCAATCTCCGCCCCGTAGTCCTCCGCGCACCGCATCCCGAGCCTCAACAAAATCGCCTTCGTCGCCCTCTCTGCCCCGCCAGAGGCCGCCATGGCTTCAAGAAGCTCCTCCCGCATGCGCGTCTCGAGCGGGTCGACGAAGATGGAGGCCCTCTTGGTCTGCCTGTGGAGGAGCTCGACCTGCTCCTTCACGTCCGCCGAGAGACCGAGAAGGCTCACGGGGAGGATGTCGAGTGCGCGAGCGATCTCACAAGCCAAGACGTGAAACCTTTGCGAGACGAGTTCGGTCTGCATGAGAGACCATAAGAGGCTGCGTTGCTTGGTCTCTTCGATGAGGGACTTGGTTTTGCGGATGGTGATGGAGAGCTCGGTCATGCAGAGGACGATGGAGGGGGGGAGGGGGGTGGCGAAGGTGGCGGAGGAGGCGTCGGAGAGGTCTTCGAAGAGGGAGGAGAGGAGGTTGAGGCGCCGGGTCATGGAGATGATGTTCTTGGTTTGGAGAGGTGGGATGTCGTCGGAGATGGAGGAGACCTCCCTGGAGAGGTGGAGGAGGGTGTCAGTCAAGGCGGAGGCGGGAAGGAAGCCGGTGAAGGCGGGGGGCGGAGGAGGTGGTGGTGGTGATGGTGGTGGTGGGGAGGGGGCCTCCATTGGAATTTTTGGTTTTGGGTTTTTTTGTTAGTGCATCGAGTTGGTTGTTTTTGTTCTTCTCACTCATTAGGTATGGTATGGCTATCATGTTTTTCTAAGGTTTAGGGGTTGTTGCTTGGACCAATACATAATTATCTTTGAGTTGTTTTGTTTAACTATGGGTGCTGATATTATCACACCCCAAAATTTATGATATCTATAGTCACACTTCATAACCATTTGTGTATTTCATAATCAATTGCATGCATATATTTTATTAGTGATTTTTTTTTTTTTTTTTTGCATAACGGAGTGTGTGTGTGTATATGATTTATTCAGATATATATTATTTTTATTTTATGATGAGATAAATGTTTTGTAACATGAAATGTAACTTTTTAAAAAAAATTAAAACATATAAAAAATACAAATAACAATACTCACGCTATCACTGGAATTATCCATCGAGTTTTATTATTATTATTATTGGGTGGGAGTTGCATCCATTTAAAGATTTTTGTACATGTGAAAGACCATATGCAAAATACAAAATATGTGAAAAGGTGGAGGTCCATGTAAGGTTATATTTTTTTTATCTGAGAAATATTTTGTATTTTATGTAGGTTATTTTCCCTCTCTCTTTTCTTTTTAGGTATGTAAATATGTATTTCTAAGTTTTAAAAAAATGATATAGAGGTTCTTTAATTATATATAGGATTTTGATTTAATAGTAAATCACTTTCTAAAAAGTTTAACATCGATACCTGAATTAATCAAAAAAATTATATAAACCAGATCCCTCCCCATCACCTTTTACTTTTATTTATTTACTTACTTTTATTTGTTGTAAAATAATACAGTTTGAAATTGGCTTTTATTCAGACTCAACTCAGTATTCCATTATTCTCTTTCTTTTTGGAAAAAACATTGCATGCATCCATTATTAGACAAGAGACTTTCTTAGATATTAAGGATTCACAAAGGTGATATGTGCAAAAACAAAACACTGAATTAAAATTGGTAAAATATCTTATATATTAATTGCTCCCCTCAGTCACAGTATTCATGATATATACCGACTTATAAATTATGCTTAGTGGACATAGCTAGAGTGTGATCAGAATGAGAGAAGGTGTCATTAACAAAACTATAATCTCCTCAAGATGTACATTCAAAACAAAACCACTGTTTTGTCTGCTTATGTTTGGATGTTATGTTGAAAATGAATTGGAGAATTCCCAGGCTGGCTGCCATGTGTTGGATTCTAGGTTTCTGAAGTTTCATAATAAGTCTTCATAAACAAGTGTTCTCAAGCCGGTCTTCTACATTATTTATATATTTATTAATAATAAAAACTGTCCCATAAGAAGGGGTGGTAATCAAATCAAAATCTCCATGTCTGAGTCACTTACCCTCGTATGGGGTGTGACATTGAGTTATTCGCTCCTGATAGCTATACTATGATAGATGACAATTCAGACTGAATAAGCAATTTTTTGTTTGGTTGCATTTTTTGTTATTCTCATTGGAAAACGTAAAAGTGCTTTTTTTGTTGTTTGGTTAATCTTGGATAAAGTGATGATAAATGGTTGATAAGGGATGAATAAGAATTTATAACTTTTTAAATGACAACTATACCCCTGGGAATAGTGTGAGAAATATATGATTGATTTGATAGATGTGACAGTTTTTGAAATCTGTGTGAGACTGTTAAGTGAGATAAATTTTTTAAAATGACAGAGAAGGGTATTTTTATCCATTTGCATAGATAAGGTCTGATAAGCAATTCCAACATTTCCTTAGAATAGTTATCAGGCCTTATCCTAACTTATCCAGACATAATTATTGGGGTTTATTCTGTCAAAACAAACAACTTTTTTTTACTATTCTCCTGTATTCTTCCTTATTCTGGCCTAATTCTTCATGCCATAGGGGGGTTATTTCTTTGAATACTCCATGCAACGTCCCTCCAAAATTTTCAGACCAAAAACTATGAATAATGTTAAAAACTTTTATTTTTATTATTATAGCATTCATGTTTTATATTTTTTAAAACATGAAAATAAAAAATATATATATGTTCTAATAAATTTATATATCTTTGTTAAAATAAAGAATAAAAAAACATATATTTTATCTAACGATAGACTATACATGAGGCTATATATAAAAATAAGAAAAAAATATACGGCCTCAATTGCAATCCGTTTTGTAGCCCATGATTTTTTAAAAATCATACACTCACCTTTTGAAGTGCATACTATTATATGAAATGAAGTATATATTAAGATACATTAGTGTATTTTTTTTCAGAATGAAAAAAATGAAAAAAAATTGAGTTACATACTATGATAGGACTTATATGCTATGATAACGTAGTATATATTACTTTATCATAATATAACGGACTGCAAAACGGACTGCGTGTATGAGCGCTCATAAAAATATGAAAAATGTTACAGTACTGCATATCTTTTTACTTTTTAAAAAATCATAAATCTTATCTAATGTGGTATGTATTTTTATAAAATGTGAAATACATATCATTTATGAAAAATGTAAAAAAATTCAACGAGGAACGTATCTCGATATAGTGAGTGGAGGGGGCTAGTGAGATATGTAGGATTATATTTTAGACTGTAAAAAAGATTGAGTGTAATAAAGCTTTAAAAATATAGTGTGTGATAATACTGAAAAAAAAAAATTAAGAAGACTAAACATGGAACACACTAACCAATTCATTCAGGTGGGGTGAGACATGGAGCTAAAGAACAAACTATTGCTAATGGTGCGTTTGGTTGCGTGATTACGCAGCGTTTACGATTGCAGGAACTGCGTTTGCAATCATGCAACCAAACAGTTTTGTAATCGCAGTTTTAAAACCAGCGATTGCAGGCAAATAGTGCCCAAAAGCTGCGATTTCAAAAAGCTGAGAAAGTGAGCTTCTTGCAGAATCAGTTTTGCAATCGCAGATTCTTACAGAATCAGTTTTGCAATCGCGCAACCAAACGCACCTTTATCGACTGTTTTTTGCTTGAGTTTGTCGTCTTGTTCTCTTGCTCTCAAGAAAAATATAAATAAAGTTGGAATTCTATTAGATTTGAACACTCTAGTACATATAGGCTGGTTGGTTTTACCAAGCAAAATATTTCTTTCCTTTTTCTATATTCCTTGTTATTTATAAGAAATTATGACATGTGATATGATATATGGGTCATCATTGTACGTATAATAGATTGTGTAAAATAATCTAAATTCAAAGAGAGACTAAAATAACAATATCAATATATTCTTAACTATTCTTGCATTGTTATATTCACTTATTCTATACAAATAAACATATATTTTGAGTTTATTCCTCTTTATTCTAACATATTTAGCACATGTTTGGTTCGAGAATTAAATTATTTTGATGCTTATGATTATCTATTATAGATAATGATAAAGTGAATTTGTGTTTGATTGTGTTTTGAATTATTCTCGTTGAAAAACGTAAGAATAAATTTTTTATTGTTTGGGTAAAATGTGAATAAAGTATGGATAAGAATTTATAAAAGGTAAAAAAGTAATGATAGTTGATTTAACAGGTGATTTATAAGAGGTGATGACAGTTGATTTGATAGTGGACCCACTTATTCTTTGGGTGGAATAACCTATAATAATTTTAATTCCAGGGGTTGGTTAGAATCCCTATACCACTTTATACTAGTTTATTCTAACATACCTATATCATGTTATACCACTCATCCAAACACATTTTTTTGCTTTATTCTTACTTATTCACATATATACTCTCCTTATTCCCCAACTAAACAGAGGCTTAGTGTTATTTTTCTATCCAAACAGAGTTAATTAAGGTCAATTGTTTGTTTGGCTGCAATTTATTGTACAATCCATTTCTGTTTGGCATGCTAGTGACCCCCTTCCATATCCTATCTTGACAAGTTGGGCGCTTGTTGATAGAATGATAGGCATATGAAACTGCATCAATAGCTCCAACCAGTACGACTGAAATAGATTCAACAACTAAAAATAGCTAATAACAATGTTGACCTTTTGAAATTAATTAGTAAATTTTTACAAAACCATACCACTACAAAATTGTAGAAAAAAATGAGTTGTGCGGGGCTCACCACTTGTTCTTATGTGGCTCCGCTACTGATTAAGATTGCATGAATGATGTTGGGAAGGCTACCGCGGAAGCTAACAATAAATACGAGATCAAACACAAGAATGAAACATCATATCACGCGAAGAACACAAGATATACGTGATTCGGCCTAGGCCTACATCCACGAGACAAAAAATAGAAAATCCATTTTTATAGTTGAGATACATTAATAGACTCACAAACTTTTACATGTAGTTACCCTCTCTTAGAACTCTCTCAACCTTCTCTTAAGATCTCTACATTGTATAATGTCTGCCTAGTCTTGCCATAAAACCCTAGAAGATATTTATAGAGATAAATAACTTTCTCCCCAAGTAATCTCTCAATTAACAAACAAATATTGTTTCCTATTTTTGGAGATTCACTTTAAATATTAATTAAGATCAAATCTTAAATAATATTCTACTTATTGGGTGTCCAACCTAATATGGTTTCATCATGGTCATCTGATGTGATACACCGGATCGAGACATAATCCAAACAATCTCCACCTTGGCTTGTATCTGGTACGCTCGGACTTCCTCGAACCCCTTCGAAGATTTTCGTTGATGTCTCCACCTTGCTCCATGTTGTCCTTGAAGCACGATCATGCGAGCAACTGTGCACCTCCACCTGCAATCAAGTGGTCTTCGATTTCATTGAGCTTCACATGCCTTCAAGTCGCTATTACAAGTCTCTTTGTGCACTAGATCAGCTCCGCATAACTCCACCTTGAATGGATTTTAGGAACTTCTTCCTCCATACGTCTGCACCGCCCAATTTTATTGGATCCATAAGCCCGTGCTCACCTTATCATGGATCAACCCTTGAGTTGGACTCAGTAATCGTGCATCCCCAAGTCAATACCATGACTTGATTTCACGTGCATCTATTCCACGCTCCTCGTGAATCTCCGAAGAAGATCTGGATCTTACCTCCACCTTGAACGTCACACACACGCTCGCGAAGAGATGGCTAGACTCACTCTTTTAACTGAACCACATGGGGCTGCTACTCCTCCCATACCCGGTTCAGAATGCCTTATACAATGTTGCACTATTTCATCTTATTTTGTACAAACTCCGCACCCACACTTCACGTGATTTGCTCACGTGCCTCCGCGTGTCACTACGAAGTTTCCACCCCGAGCGTCTCTGCACGTCCATGTCTTGCATCCCCTTCTCGGTGAATTTTGGACCCGCAACAAATTGGTATCATCATTGCACACCTGAATAGATGTGCCGCTTTCACCACCGAGATATCCTTGCAACCTTGTATGATTTTTTTCTCTTTCTTCGCATGAAACCCTATATGACACACCGTTGTTGGAATTTCTAACAGTACATCCGTCGATGGTATGAATTCATCGACCCGTGTCGTTAGTGAACTTCATTCTTCATGTCTCGTTCTCCTAGGTCAAAACCTGGAGCTCTGATACCACTATTGGGAAGGCTATCACGAAAGCCAACAATAAATACGAGATCGAGCACAAGAACGAAACATCACATCACGTGAAAAACACAAGATATAAGTGGTTCGGCTTAGGCCTACATCAACGGGACAAAAAATAGATAATCAACTTTGATAGTTGAGATACATTAAGAGACTCACAAACTATCACATGGAGTTACCCTCTCTTAGAACCCTCTCAACTTTCCCTTAAGATCTCTACATTGTATAATGTCTGCCTAATCTTGCCATGAAACCCTAGAAGATATTTATAGAGATAAATAACTTTCCTCCCCAAGTGATCTCCCAATTAACAAATAAATATTGTTCCCATTAATTAAAAGATATTCACTCTGCTAATTAACAAACAAATATTGTTTCATATTTTAGGAGATCCACTTTAAATATTAATTAAGATCAAATCTTAAATAATATTCTACTATTAGGTGTCCAACCTAATATGATTTCATCATGGTCATCCGATGTGATACACCGGATCGAGACATAATCCCAACAAATAATTGAGTGTATCAACATCCTTAAGTTTATCGATCCAGTTGATGAATAGAGAGATATCCATTCGCAATAATGACCTCTTCGTTGGAGAGACATTTCTGTCCGGGTGGGGGAACTCGGTTCAAATCCTGCTAATAGCAGGTTTTACATAAAAAATAAAAATCGGCGCCATTACATTCACTTTTTTTACAGTATAAAATGCAGTCATATATACCTCGTTGGAAATCAATTGAAGCATATAAATTGTTAGAAGATGTATATACCTCGATAAAAAATTTCTTACACTTAAGAAAAATAAATTCATTCAATTCAAAATAAAGTAATATATATTTTTTGTCAAAACATATACCTTATTAGACAATGTTTACTATTTTTTAAAAAATAAAAACATGTATGGTCCTTGGACTGTAAAAATGATTGAGTATAATATTTTTCATAAAAATGGTGTACAGCCCTCTCGGCTAATTCTCATGATCTTGTCCATAATTAATTATATTAGATTGGGTTCATTTGGTTAAAGATATTTTAGTACTAGTAGTAGTATGTCCATTTATAGTATGTATACTGTAAAGTACCCATGTATTAGAGGACAATTTGTCACATTTTTCAAAATTGGTCCCAACAATGTAGGGACGACATCTGACCAGCCCTTAAATGACATTCCTTCAATTATGTCCTGTACGTTCTAGATGCTCAAAACAAAGAAGTATGTCCAAAAGAACACTTCATACTCATAGATCATGTCAGATTTTACTGATGAACTTATCTAAGGCTTCTATATTATCTATATAAAAAAAATTATCTAAAGCTTCACTGTTTTAAACTCTTTTTTTATGTAAAATACAGAAGTCGATCAAGCAGTAAAAATTAGTGTGAGTAGATCAAATATTTGGAGATTCAAATTGGACCATGAAATTAATGTTGACAGAGTTGTCATCCCTTCACTGAGAAACTAAGTTCAAGTCTTTTTTCTCTTAATAGGTTAAGATTTAACTATGATGGACAAAATTGCATAAATAGAAGAAAAAAAAATCTGAAATATATGCCAACCTATGCTTGAATTATGTATAATATGAACGTGGCTCTGCCGTTTTTGTAGCAACATTAATTATAAAAGTTCTTCAAAAAAAAAATTCGCCTTTGATCTGGGATGATAACAATCCAAATATATTTTTGTTTGGCTGTCTTTTCTGTTATTCTCATTGGGAAACATTTTTTTGTTGTTTGGTTCACTTGAATAAAGTAAGGATAAGTGGTAGATAAGAGATGGATAAGAGTTTATGATTTTTAAATGACTATGCATAAATTATTTGTGTTTAGGAATAAGTTGAATTATGTATAATAGTTTTTGAATGTGTGCAGAGAGTGTTAGGTGAGATAAATATTTTAAAATGACAGAGAAGGGTATATTTATCCTCATAGATGCCGTTTTTGCAAATTGCATCCTACATCCAGACATAATTATAAGGTTTATTCTTGTCAAACAAACATTGCTTATTTCTGTATTTCAATTCTTGGTTTATTCTTCACCCCAAACGGGGGGTTAGGTTTTATTTGGATATGCAATCCAAATGCCAGCTATTTGCAAAATTCGAAACATTTTTCAAAAACATTGTTTCTTCAACTTTTAAAACGTATATAAAATAACGATTTATAAACAATTAATTATTGAAAATATGAAAAAAAATAGTGATTTATAAACAAAGTATGTATCTCATTAAATTGCTATCTATGTATATAGAATAATAGGTGAGGTTGTAAATGAGATTGTGTATATCAGCGCCCCCCCCCCCCCCCCCCACCATTATAAATATAATTATAATATAATAAAAAGGAAATTTATCTTCAACAAGCCCAAAATTAGGCCTATTCATCCAAATATTTGGATTCAAATACAAATTAACATGTTATATATAAATTAAGCATGTTAATTAACTAAATATTTGAATTTAGATACAAATACGAATGTCATATGTAAGTCAGGATTCATATATGAATATTCAATAATTATAAATGGAGATATATATTTAGCTATAGCTACAGATATTCATATAAGCTTACACAAAAACACTCTTTATGTATGTCATGTTGTGCATGCTCAAATCCAAAGTGCATCTCAGAATACTTTTATGTATAGATCATGTGAATTTTATCAATGTACTTTATACTTTCACTGTTTAATTAGATTACTTTTTATGCAAAATACATAAGTTGTATCAGCAATAATTAGTGTGACTCTTACCCAAATTAAAAAAAAACTATATCAAAATATTTAAAGATTCAATTGAACCATGAGACTACTTAATCATCTTTTGACAGATCGGCAGAGGTGTCCCTTAATCCATACTTCTCACAAGATCTAATATATCATCACCAACATCAAAGGTACAAACATAAAATAATAATAATAATAAAAACTCTAATGTGTCCTAACCCCTATACTCATAGAAAAAGACTTCAATACTACATGGCTTTGTGGTTTTCATGTTCTTCAAATCCTTTTAGACTCACCGGCGGCCGTAGATCGCCACTCCGGCCGTCCGTCAAGGCTCGGGAAGTACTGGTCATGGCCGGAGTCTCCTTGCTCGGTCCTTCTCCGGACACGCCTAACGTAGAGGAAGAGGAGGCAGGAGAGGAAGAGCGCAAAGAGGAGGACAAAGACGAGTGTCATGGTCCTCCCTTTCACAAGAAAACGGTGGTCGGCGGTGAGGAAGAGGAGGAGCTCCTGTGGAGGAGGCCCTGAGGGAGACATGGCAGGAGGAGGAGCAACAACATTTTGTGTGGCTTCATGAAGATGATGACCAAGTAACATTTGCTCTCCCATTACTCTTAGGTTTGCATCACATCTCTATGTGTGTTTAGTCATGTAGATATGCAGTGTGTGGATGGGGGGAAATTTGAAGGTATCCAATTATTCTCCATAGGTTTTTTTGTGGGCCAATGGGGGAAATGTATTGAGCGGATGAGATATGAGATGGGTGACTTGTTGGGAAGGTCACTTGAAAGGGATTTGTTTTGATTGGCTCTTTCATGGGAAACACCTAATTGGAGATTGTGACAAGGTTGGTTTTGGGTAAATGACAAAATTCATAAATATTGGAATTTCCCTTTATTTTCCAACATTTTTTTGTAAAAAAAACTTATTTTTTAAATGAAGCCGGTGGATCTGTCACTCATTTGATTAATTAAAAATTAAAAATAGTATGGTTCTGAAAATAACAAATGAAAGAAGAGGAGCAACCAGACAATAAGAGATCTAATGAAAGCCTAATTAGGTGATCTAAACAAGGCCTCCGAGCCTGCCATCTGAGCATCAACACAAAAGCATCCTCATGCCGCAATGCAATTTACCTCCAAATAATAATAATAATAATTAACTAGTATAAATTTTGATAATAATCTCAAACAGGACTGAATGAATTTATCTACATTATATATGTTGATTAATTAAAATATTTTCTTTTCATTTTGATAAAAAAAATTCTTACCTAACATTCATACGTACACGTAACAATCACACACACATTTCAAAATATGTCAAAATATGTTACATCTATTACACTCCTCTCATACATTCACACACATTCTCAAGCTACTATCATAAGGACAAAATTATTATTTTTTGAGTTGAAAATATTCACGTCCCTGTAAACATAAATAATATCATATAAGTTGGGATAAACGTACAAGTCCTTGAAAACTCACAAAACTTCATATACACCCTTGCTGTCAGTAAAGATTAACCATAACCAAACATGTTTTAGTTAACTCTAATTTACACTGTGAAATGACTAAATTGGCCTTAACTTTTTTACCCCTCCAAACAATATATGCATTTCTAGGAATGAAGAAATAAAAATCCTACAAGGATATGTTGATCTTTTGTAGGGATTAATTTATCTTTATGATTGTTTGTAGGGACTGTAATGTCTGCACAATTACATGGTGATGAAATATTTTTATCAAATTTGGATGAAAATTTAACTTAGGGAGTTTTTGTGAGTTTTTAGGAATTTGTACAATGCTTCAACTTTGAGAATGATTTATATGAATTACCCATGTTTGTAGGGATGTGGATGTCTTTAACCCTTTTTTTTTTGTTTTTTATTTTTAACTCCCCGCAAACCATCGTATTTAGCTATTGCTCCATCACTTCTTCGTATTTGGGTTTTACTCCCCGGATTTAAAGGATAATTCTTTTTAACTCCCTGCGAGGGACCTATCTATAAATAATTTATAGATAGTCCCTCGATAGGGAATAAAAAAGCATTATCCTTTAAATCCGGGGAGTAAAACCCAAATACGAAGAAGCTAGCTAAATACGATGGTTTGCGGGGAGTTAAAAATAAAAAACCCTTTTTTTTATGGGTACAAAATTTTTATTTAAAAGTTATAAATTATTATCTATAAATCATGTTTAATTTATTCAATGTGAAGGAAATGACAAATGATTTTTTAAAATTTTATGATGAAAAAAATACAATACAACAAAGATAAAAAATTCCTAAATTCGGACCCTTGTTACTTTGATTATCTAATAAAATCGTGATAACAATTATCTACCAGCTTTTAAAAAAAAAAAAAAAAAGGTTAATTGTACTATGTCTTATTATAGCTATCTACGAACTCACTCATCTTAATTTATCCAAAGTGAACAAAATATTAAAATAATGATTTTATATTTCTCACCATTATTAAAAAAAAGCCTAATGGCTATGATATTTCCTGGCCTGATATAGGTATTAGCTGTACTGTAAGATATATAATTGTCCTAAATATCTTCAAGGAGAAAGATGAGAACCATTCCTAATAAATAAAAAATGTAAATTATATTATATATTATATTATTTGTATAGTAAAAGAAAATCTGAAAACAGATATAAATAATCCAATTCTAACATGATATATAACCCATTGTAATTTGAAAGTGAATCAGCATATGATAATTCCTCTCTTTTGTACTATTTTCTATATTATTGTGGGGAAAAAAAAAAGTTTCATTTCCTACGTTGGATTCCTAAAAAATCCAATACACTGCCAGCTAACAAATTCCATGAACTGTCAATATCATAGAAGATTTTTGATACACTAACAAAACATCACTACCCTAATTTACATATTGACAATCTAATACATACATATAAACATCAACAGCTTTCTCTTTGTATTTGTCTGTGAATATGTGACCCACAAAACATGCTCCCTTGGATTGCTCAGAATGGCATTGCAAATGCAAATGGTCTTATCATAGCATCCGATGAAACATCACCATGAATTGTAGTGTAGTAATTGAAGACATGATCATATATGTCTGTGTGTCTAGTGATGAACAATGTTTCTTCTCTTAGCAGCACATTGCTCTTCTCATTTCCCTTCTGTCTTAACATTAACCCACATGACTTAGGGTTACATTCTGTATCCTCGATGAATCATGTCCTGTACCGAAAAAATGATTTCGAGTCATAAAAGATAAAACTTGAAATATATGATTTGACATAAACCAAACAAGTGACATTGATTATAATATTGCATTATATTATTACAAAAAACGTGTTAGAGATCTCTAATGAACAACTCAAGCAACAAAACCATGTTTATCTTGGAAACACTACACGAAACATAACACTGTGTTTGATTTGTGTCGTGTGCCTATCTTCATGTTTGCTTCCATGGTCCATAGCATTTAACACAACCAAAAAAAGGATGCTCTATTGATTTTTTTAAAACTCAAGTGTTATTTTTTTGTTAAAACTTTCAAAACACTACATTATGCAAAAAAGAGTTTACATGAAAAGAACAACATGGAGAAATGCTATTGTGATACTCAGAAGATTCAAATTGAAATTTCAATGCTTGTACATCATTCCTTTATGTGGATAAAATTTTTTTGAGAGAATATAGGAGAATTTATTTTTATGTGGACAAAATTATACTGCATACGTGTTAGGAAAATATACCTTGTAAATATACTGGCTGAAATGGTAATCTTCTCTATTGTAAAGCCCTCTCCTGATACAAACAAGAAATGATTCTTTTCCAATACCACCAATACCTGAAAAATCACAGTTGGGCAAAACCTTTGGGCTTGAAATAGAAATTTTTTAATAGAATGCGTTGATTAAGAAGTGGCAATACCAACTAATGAAAACAATGAAATAATTCATATTACCCATCATGTATTGCTAAAACTGTTGAGGCAGAAATCCTGATGGAATTCTCCTCTTAATGAAAATCAAAGCAAGCATCATTTTCAGGAAAAAGAAATACATGCTATTGAGTTTTTGGAGGTCTCATTTTATAAGAGGATCTCAACAAAAGACATTAATGCATGGAAGCATTGGTTGAAAAGGTGACTGAATTATGGTTGCAACGTGTAAGTGACGGTTATGGTAATTCAGAAGTATCAAGAAAGCCAACTGAAACTAAGAACACATGTATACGCACACACAGAAAAACAGTGACATGAAAATCTGAGAGAATTAATTAAAAAGTGTTACATGCAGAAAATGTGAGACACAGAGACATGAAGTTCTAGTCAGTGGTCAACTGCCTCCTCTGGAGCCCATTATTGAATATTGTTTACATTTAAAGCCACTTAAAATCTAATTATTTTCAATGTTTTCCCCCAAAATATCGATTTTGATAGTTTTGTACACAGTTTTTTTAAAAAAAATTGTAAGCTAAAAACATCAGAGCTTCGTCGAAACTAAACACCATAACAAATGAAGTTTTTGCTTAAATTATAAGTGAAATTTGCGTATAGGTTTAAGTAAGTGCCGGAGATGGCCACCGATCACCCACAAATTCTGTAATCCAAAAATTAAAGAAAATAAACATAATTTTCCTCTTTATGAAAGTATGCAATCTTTTGCCAAACCACGTAAATCTTGTATATTTGTGGTTTGCGTGAATGTTTTTTTTTTTTTGTTCTTCTCTGTTTTGATTTGTGATTTTTTAAACAAAACAACATGTAATTTTGAAATTCATGGCTTCATAGGGAATGAGAGATTATACAAACACAATCACAGAGGCATTGGGATGGTACTGCTTTTAAATTGTGCTATAATCCAACACCCCCAACTTTCTCAAATCAAAATTTTTCACTATAAAAAACTGGACAATCAACCTAACCCATTAAGAATCTGATGCTATTTAACCTTCCCAACACTAAGCTAGTTTGGCAAGAGAACATGTGATGGGATGATAGGTAATTGTGGGGATAAGTAAGGGGGATAACAATTTATTCCGTTTGGTATAAAAAATAATTGGGATAAAGTACAAACAATTATCCTAATTTTGAAAATGGAAGTGGGAATTTTTTTATTTATCTAAAAGATGGAATAATATTTATTTTTATTTTTTGTTTCAATTTTGATAAATGTAAATATGAATAAAATTAATGGATTTCTTATCCTCTGAAACTAGAACAATTTATCATCAAACTCATTGTCAAACTAGCCCTAACAGAACAAACATCAATCAACAAAACCCAAAATTTAATTATAAAAAAAAAAAAGCAAGAACTTCAAAAACCCTAAAAATAGAGGGGGACAGAATCCTTACCCAGTCACGGCCACATCATCGTCTTCTTCATCTCCTCCACCAACCTCCGCGGGCTCATCGCCATCGCCATTGTCACCATCCTCACATCCTCCTCGCACCACTTCGACGGGTTATTCATTAGGAGCTATCCCACCAATTCGACGGAATAAGAGAAAGAATAGCATTTTGTCATTTATTATGTACTGGAAAAAAAATGTTAATGGTCGTTGTTCACTTTTTATACACTGGCCTAATCAAATTAATATTTTTAGTTGATAAAAATTGAAATAATTCGGGAATAACCCGTCTGGGAAGCAGAACAGTTTGAGGAATAGTGGGGAATAGATGTGAATAAACCAAAAAAAAAGAATAAATATGTATAGGTATAACTCAAGAATCAAGACAGTATAACTCAAGAATCTAGACATTCGATCACTCTCTACCAAGAGATAGCAAAGTCACGTTATAATGAAAGTGTTTTGATTTTTTTTAGACGGTAGACATCGTCGTATAATGAAAAAGATGAAATATATACTCTCACAAATTTTATAGACCCATTTTTTTAAAATGTAAAAAATTTCAAACAAAGTACATACTTCATTAGACAACTATCCAGATGTATTACAATGTAAGCAAAATGTGTTTAACATCATTCAAAATAAAAATAAAAATGCAACTTGGGTGTGTTCAGTGAGCTTAATGCCAATGTCTCTTAGGACTGGTCTGCTAAGGGCAGAGGATATGGGGATCAAAAATCTACCAAATTATACCATTGCCATCTCTATCAACAATGTCATTACAGGCATATCAGATTATGATATTAATCCAATAGTGATCCTCAACAATGTCACCATAGGCATATCAGATTTTGGATGTACTTCAATAGTGATCCTCAAAAATGTCTTTCATACATTGATTACAACATAGCAAGGGAAATAATTAAACCATCCTCGTTGTTATGTAATAATTCATCTTATTCTTTTGATTCATTGAGATCCATCCAAGAATCCATTCAAGTCACACTCATGCACTGCCTATACAAGGAAAAAGAGTCCACACAAAATGACAAACATTCACAACAATCAAACGCTACTAATTTTTCTAGCTGTTCTCTTTACAGGAAATGAAAGACGGTACAGCTCTTCACCGCCATCGGAGAGCATAACGAGATTCCATGAAAGTCCTCGATGAATCTACGCTAGTCGAACTGTTCCCAACGCTGGGTTTCTTTCATGGAAGGCGTGGGGCGTGGAGCGCTCAGGCTTCCTACGCCAGACCCGAACATCTCCCACTGTGTTGACACAGACACAGCATTGCTGCAGCCACTGAATGGGTTGGAGTTTCTGGCCTTCAAGAGGTCAAGTGTCTCCACCAAGCTCTGTACTCGGCGAACCTATCAGAAGTTTATAAAAAAGATCAATATTTTTTTGGGATTTTTAGTTTTAAGTCCCCGTAAACTATCGAATTTAGCTATTGATCACTCACTTCTTCATATTTTGATTTTAGTCCCTACATTTAAATGGTAATTTAGGAATAAGTCCCTCTCAGGGACTTATTCCTAAATTATTATGTTTGTTTTTTTGGTCCCTAGGAGGGACCTATTCTTAAATTATCATTTAAATGTAGGGACTAAAACCAAAATATGAAAAAATGAAGGATCAATAGCTAAATTCGATAGTTTACAGGGACTTAAAATTAAAAATCCCTACTTTTTTTTGTGATTTTACTATGAATATAATACAGTAGACATATCACCAGAGAAAATTTTGTTTCAATTTTGCCATGGGCATCTAAAGAGGAGCAAGCCTTGCAATCATCAACATCATCAAATTTCCAAAGCCTTCTTACATATAACTATGAGTCAATCATAAACTTAATACCCTTTCCCCCATTTGTTTTTAGAATAAGTAAGTGGATGAGGGAAGAACAGATTTAATAATTAATACTCAAAAAAGGCATATTTTTCCATGGATAAATGGTAATGGTTATGCAAAACAAACCCCCCACCCCCCAACAACAGTTTTCAGTTTTACATGTTTTCACTTGCTTTAACTCCGTACTTGTTAAATCTCCTAAAAATTCTAATCTCCATTGTATTTGGAGTCTTCTTCTCCCTAACATTCTCTATGCATTCATTTTTAATCATAGACATCTTTGTCACTCCTATAATTCATCATCTTGACACTATAGTATGACCAGGTACTGGGGAATAGACTAAAATTGACCATCATAATCATTCCTAAGGACTAAAATGCTAGAAACTAATTAGACACAAATACATCTCAGAGACTTGCAACTCGTTTTCTAGCTGCTAAGATGCAATAATCCTCCAAAAAAATTTGTCCACAAGAAATGAAGCTGATTACAAATAGCTGTCTTGTTGAAATGCAGTTTGGAAAGCAGAGTTGCTTATGTGTTCTGAAGGAATTTCTCATATAGCATTAACTTGCATAATTTCAATAACATTTTGGCATACTGAATTTAACTCATTGTTCATGCTAATTAGTAGTTACGATAATTTCATAAAAAAAAGCTCATTAAATATGCCAATCATCATTCTATAATAGAAGACCTTAATGACTAACTTTTCAGATAAAGATAGACGAAGTCATTTTCTTTCAACAAATTGAACCTTGAATCAATTCTTTGAAGAACATGAAGAAAGGTTTCAGGTAAACCTCAGCATGAACCACCAGTAGCCTGTGGAGGTAATAAAAATAATGCATTTCGGCATAGAAATTGCATTAAAAATGAGGTAGAATACCCAATACAGTGTGTATGAATAGAATAATTTATATAACTGGCATTGGCTGCAGATAGTCAAAAAAGGTTGGTAAGCCAAGGTTTCCAACTCAAAACTGAATAAAATGTATGTCATGACAAATATATGTGGGTAAAAACTGTAACAGGGTCAGGTTTAAGGATATCCAGACTTGTTCCATCAATATAACGGATGAGGTCCAAATCTATTTTCTTGGTAGTATTTTCTTGGTAAACTGCAGACCCCTTTCAGGTGTCACAAAGGCATAATCTGAAGTGGTCAGGTCTACTTTTTCAACAGGATCAGTATCATATGCAGAAAAACTGAAATTTAGATAAGGTTAAGATGGATGAGGACTGATTTAATGAAACACAAAGGTCCTAACTGATAAGAGTCAAGTCAGGTTCAGATATTTGTACCAATATATCATGTAACAACTCTAGTCTGATACACGTATTAACAGGGTCCCACTTCTCCACAAAAAATTCGCCTACTGGATCAGGTCAGGTTAGGACATCAGATTATATTGAATGAATCAGTTGTACCTCAGTAGTATGTTGAGAAACATGAAGAATTAAGATAACAGTCCAACAGTTAAACTTCTTAATTTAATGAATAGGACATCATTCATGTTAAAGGATGTTAGAAGAATCTGACATGTTTCAGTCCTTGAGGACAAATAGGGAGTTCGTATTTCGCAAGTGAGGTGGGTGGAATATCTTGTAATTGGGGTATGAAGTCATGAAATTAAAATTTTAACCACGTAAGGTCAAGCAGAGTAGCCCTTGATTAGTTGCAAAAAAAAAAAAAAACTCATTGAGAAATTACATAGGCTACAAGTCCCAAAAACTATCCATGTTCAGACTCAGACGCATCATCAACACCAAAATCTGTTTTCGTTTATGTACTCAATTGTTTAGGGTAGGATTGATGCAACATATTCCAACTTAAATTGTGTCCAACACAATTCCTACAATGTTCATACGCCTATAACTATATTCTTAATTTTTAAGGTCTATCCACCTCCGATACTATTGACCCGACTTACTCACATGCTTATCGGTACTTTGTATCCCATATTTCCCAACTTATATTGACCAATACATTTGTAACGCAGTTCTCAAATACCTTCTGTAAATGAGTTGGATAAGGGTATAACTATAGGGCACAAATTTAAAATTTCAATAGCATCAAATACAGAAACAATAGCTCATTAGTTTTGTAGACATGGAATCGTGATCTAACAAAGAGAACAAAATTAAATAATCATTTCATATGGCATTTTAGATGTTGCAAAGATACATTTGAATAGGCTATTAAAGTAAAATAGGGAAATACGGGAAGATCAACCTGAATCCGCCTCTGTACTTTAGCTTCTCCTTCAGCTTCGATGCTGTCTAACTTCAGCAACTGCCTCATAAGCAATTCAGTCGACACAATGAATTCCTTCTCCGCAACCTTGGTGCCCCCACGCCAAGCCATCTCCAGTGCAGAAACCTATACAACCATCAATTTGTGAGAACCCCATTTTGCATTATTTCTTGCTAGGAAATATATTTTGCATAATAGAAAAACTACGAACCTTCGCAGCAAGCTTATCAACCTCAGCCCTGACACCAGCAACAGCTTCACAAGCCCTAGAAATGCCATGATCCCTCTTCAAAGCCTCAAGCTTCATTTCTTTGCTTGCAGGGTCCTCCAAAAGGACCACCTTTGACAGGTCTTTAACACCTACCATGTGCAAATACTCATCATCGTCCTTCTGCTTCCCTCTGAACAAAAGCCTCTGCTCCTTGGGTTCCAACCCAGTTTCCTGGGAAAGAACCCTCTTCAGCTCCCCTTTGGTTTCAAAAAGGTTCGGAAAATAAATGAAGATGAGATATAAATAGTGGTATATCAATAATCCTTGCCAAATAGAAGATTGAAATCCAAACCACGCTGACATAAGTTTATAAAACCAAATATGTTAAAAAATAAATGAATAGGAGGGGCATGATATGAAGTGTGAAAGTACATTGCAAGAACCATCATAAGTACACAATGTAAACATAACAAAATTTCCCAGCAAGCTCCTTCACCAAGAATTGAAAAGAATGTGAATCATGGAATAATATCAAACATGGTCAAAGTTATAATATCTGCTTTGATTTCATGGTTCATCGAGTAATGGGGCTTAAATGGAAAATCGTAAAACTAAACCCAAAATCTTAAGAAAAAAGAGAACATAAGTAAAGACAATTGTACTTCGAACTCAGTCAGCTACCAACCAACAAACACCAGAAACAAAATTAAATAAATATAAAATAAAAAATAAAACCACAGCTGAAGAAAGAAATTGGAGACTAAATTAAATAAAATAAATGCCAAAACATTAAACCTGCTTCAACTAAACAAAAGATAAACCGAATGCACAAACATTAAGCTAAGAACCAATTTCCCCTGCAACACTGGAATAATAAATAAACGGAATATCAAAATCATCTTTGCCTTAGAAATTTAGTCAGACATTCAGACATGCATATAAAACAAATCATTCAGAAAAAACCACATAAATAAGAAATGTGTGCAAAACCCATATAAGCTGTTACCACATAAATAAGAAATGTGAGCCAAACCCATAAAACTGTGCTGATCATAGGATTCAATGGGACAAAAAAAACCCAAATAATAAAAGTAATCACCCGCTAACAGCAAATTATTTAGTCAAACCATCTAACAATACAAATAATTTAGTTAAACCATATAACAGCAAACCCATATAACAATGCTGATCATAGGATTCAAAGGAAATTTAGTCAAACCATGCATATAAAACAAACACATATCGAAAAAACCACATAAATAAGAATGTGAAAAAAAACCCACATAACAAAGGGGCCAAAAAACAAACCCCACATAATAGAAGTAATCACCCAGTAACATGAAATAATTTTTGAAAATAAAAATAAAAATGTTGAGTTGTTACCAAAAGTGGACTGGGCAGGAACAGAGATGTCATGGATGGAAGAGCCATGGGAGACCTTGATCATGATCATGGGCCCTGCTGGTTTGAGCCCCCCAAGCTCCCTCTTCTGTACAAGCATCCCACCTGGCCTCAACTCCCAGTCTATCCCTTTCTCACCACCACCACCAACACTACCATTCTTTGCAGCTGCATTTGGAAGCCTTCCTGGGTTTGATGATCTTTTCATCTTAACCCAACAGAATATTTTTCCAAAGAAAGACAAAAGAGAGAGAGATATGGGTTTGGTGATTTCTGACCAGGAAGGGAAGGAATGAACAATCCAGTGAGTGGGGGTGGGGGTGGAAAAAAGTTTTGTCTCTAGGAAAGTTCAGGAGCAACTCTCTCTCTCTCTCTCCCTTGAATAATAGAGGACAACTTTGCCTTACTTGGACTTCAATTTTTTATTATAATAATATATAAAATTATATAAGCTTCTTCTTTTGCAAACATAAACAACAATCCTCTGCCATGTGATATTTTAAATAAGTTTATAGAATATTAAAAAAATTCAAATAATGTATATATTTACTAATAAATTATATAATATTTTAATATAACTAATTATAAAATAGACTGAACGTAACAACACTCAAAATAAATAAGAAACAAGGATAACCGTAGACCACAGGAGACTTGGATTCGAAGTGAACATTGTACACCCACCCTTCGTCAGATTTTATATCCCGAAATAAATATTACAGCTTATGATTTTTTAATATTAAACATATTCTTTTCTTATCTACCTTCTTATTCAAGAGGCATATGAAAACTTTTTTTTTGACAAAATATACATTGTTACCGTGATTTCATCAATGAGTTAATAAACAGAAAAGCACAAAAATGACTGATTAGAAGAGGCATATAGAAACTTATACATCAGCATTGAGTAAAATTCTTCTTGTATTGTTTTATTTTAGTATAAATGATATCTTCTACAATTAATATGAAGATATTTTGGTGTTCATAAGAAAGGAGTTCTTTATTTTTAAAAAATAAATTTCAATTCTATCTTCCAAAATAAAATAAATTATACTGAGGGTTTCTAAATAAACCAAATGACATCACTGTGGATTGGGAATATCCTTATTGATCCAATTCTACTAATTATTTAGGGAGTTATCTGCAAAAAAATAAATACGCCATTAAAAAATGGTTGGGATCATCTCCAAGACCATGAGAGAGCACGTGAAGGTGGTTGGACCATCAATTGCAGTTCGGAAGGTCTGTCTCTTCACACCATTTTATTGCATGTTTTATAGGTCACATTTCATTAATTATTATTATTATTATTGTTACATTAATGGCCACATGTGTGGCCCTTGTATTGACCATGTGTATTTCAATTAATATAATTCTATGAAGCATGGCTGGTGGCCCAAGCAGTAGCGGAACCAGGATTTTTACAAAGGAAGGCCTAATGTGATTTATATAAATATTTTTTAAAATTATATCATTATGTTTTTTATTTCAACACGTATAAAATGAAATAAAGATTTTTATAAAAAACATATCACTGAATAATTATAAAAAATAATTATCATATTGTAAAACGATATATTATATTTCATATTGATAATTTATAAAAAAAAATGTTAAAACATAAATCTAATAAGCGATACATAACTTTAAATTTGACTTCGATGAGATTTCATATTTTGAAAATGTTGAATGATTTGATTATTTTAAATATTTATACAAATATTTTAAATTTTAAATAAATTAGTAACAATTGTGAGACATTTAATGGAACAAAAAATAAAAATTATTTAAAGATAAATATTGATATTAGGAACCGTTGAGATATAAAAAGAAAAAGAAAAAAAAGATTCAAAAATTTATTTTTTTCAAGATAGGCACCTAGGTGAAGACGCTGAGAAGTGGAATTCATGTCTCTATAATTATTTGTGGGATATGGATAAAAGGAGACTCGGGGGTAAATGAAAAAGGAGAGTTAAAAATGACTTTTGTGTTATGTGGAAGGGAGAGGGTTAATTAAAAAAAAAGGTGAGTGCACACCATACACATGGATGATCCAGATAGATAATAGATGGTTGTTTTAATTTAATTTAATTTTTATTTTATTTAATTGTGAGTGGTTGTTGTTTAAAGAATTTTATATGTAGATGAGACTTATGATCTATGGACCCTAATTAAAATTAACTTACTATAAAAAATTACAAGGATCTAGGATATGCAAATAAATTAAAAAAATCCAGGCCCCCCCCCCCCCCCCCCCCCCGGGCCCATGGTGGCTCCGCCTCTGGGCCCAAGTCTGTTGTCTTTCCACCTTTCTTATTGCATCGAAAAGTGTTAAGGATTCTCGTGCACACAGTACTGATCAGTGGTACAACTTTTGATATGTTAAATTGAATCTATACATATTTAAATGGATGATTTTTTAGTTTGGTTGATGAACCAAAAAAAAAGGGATGGAAAGCTTCAATTTTGGAGGGATGAGATTTCCAAGTTTCCATGAAATCATTTCCCAAGCCTGATTGGATACTATAAGTGGTGATTAATATTTATATTTTGGCCCTAAATTTTCTAATATTCCATCGTGTTTGTGGGGGAATACATTGCATAATACAATGATAAGGTTCTTCCATGGTGGATATTATTTACTAATGCACATTGCCTCCCATCTACCATCCTTTGCTGTCCACAAAATCTTTGGTTCCCCTCCATTGGTTGACAAAAGCAGTCTTTTTTTTGGTGAAAAGTCAAATTGTGACCAAAATCTCTCTAAAAATGGTGCCCCGTGTGGTTACAAAAAATATTGATTAGAACTATGGTTGATTTTTATATTTTACAAAATTCATTTTTGAAAAACTATTTTGAGAAATTGTAAAGAATTGATAGCATAAACATAATATTTTATAGATATTTTATATTTAAAATATCTTCTGAATTTCTTGAGATGGTTGTGTGAAGTTTATTATTTGTAAGATAAAACTTGAATGCAAATAGTTTCAAAAAATAAATGATTTGTTCCCTTTTCTTTTTAGATCTAAGAGTGTTGTTACACACTGTTTTTTCCTTTTCTTTATATATGTCGATATAAAATCAAAATGAATTGTACTTAACATTATCCTTATAAACATAAACTTCAGCTATCCTGAATTCATGACCAGGTATTTTTATTCATTCATCAACCCAACCCCCTCCCCATGCTGCAGTGATGACCAGCCCATGAAATGAACAGCTAAGCTTTTCATGTGTGCTAGTCTAGTACTCTAGTTAGGTCACAATCAGTTCCTATCCGTGACATACATTGCATTGATGGTTAAATAAAATCTCAACCGCCTAATCAAAACAGTCATTCACTGCTGAAACCAACATTCCCAACAAAACACAAACCACTTTTGGCAAGCTCACATGACCTTCAATGACAAAAACAAAATGGCCACTTCACAACATCCCAACCACCCCTTCCACTTCCACTTCCACTACACCAACTTCGACGACAACAACTTCAAACTCACTCGCCAGTCCCTCCTCCCCGTCCTCTGCCTCCTCCTCCTCCTCCTCACTCTCTTCTTCCTCTACTCGAGGTGGGTCCGCCACCGTCACCGCCACCGCAACGCAACCGCACCAAACCATCACCCGCCATCATCGTCGGTCGGGCTCGACAAGTCCACCATCAACAGCATCCCCACGCGCGCGCACCGGCGCGCGCGGGACACTGAAGCGCAGTGTCTGATATGTTTGGACGACTTCGTCGATGGAGAGGCGGTGAAGGCGCTCCCTCCGTGCGCGCACGCGTACCACGCGGAGTGCGTGGATCGGTGGCTCGTGGCCCGGTCGAGCTGCCCGGTATGTCGGGCGAGTCTTAGCGTGTGATTTCTTGTTGATACACAGCCTATGACACAACCAGGCCAATTGTTGGGTACATGGTGTCACTCTCCTATTAAATATTGATGGTACTGGTATCAAACCCACGCATGATTAGATCTAATAGGATTGTGTAATTCGGATCATAGATTGTGCGATTCGATATTGATGGTGCTGATAAAATTTAGATTTGATTGGATCTGAACCCGTGGTTTTTGGTTTGCTAAGTGACCGTGGGGGGGGGGGGGACGACAAGGGAGTGGTTTGGATTCTTTGTGTGGGTGTGTCATTATATGCTTTTTGTGCCCCCCCCCCCCCCCCCACCCAACCCACTCTGTTGAGCTCACTCTTTGATGGATACAGATTTTCAGTTTATATGTGATATGATCGTTTTGTGTCTTACTAGAGTGTTATTACGCTCTGTCTTTTTTGTAGTTTCACATTCAATTCTATATATTTTGTTAGTCCCATGTAATCATCATATAATAAGGTAGATACTTGTTAAAAAATTTATTTATTTTTTTATAAATGATAACATTTAATTCATTGAAGTATATATATTTTATTTTTTATAAAATACATATCTCACTAAATGATGTATATAATTTTTAAAAAAATATGTGGAGACTGTATTTGTGACTGTTAAAAAGATTGAGTGTAACATTTTCCATCTTATTAGTGCACCGTATGAGAGTGGTATGCATTTGGATGTGGTGGGGAAGTCCACATCGTGGGGTTTCAAATGCACGTTCAAATAGCGCAAATAAACAGTGGAACATGGAAGTTGGATTCTCATTCGGATCTGCATTTGCGTTTTTGTTAATTTTTTACTATAAAATCTATGCAAATGCGGATCCAAATACAACCATAATTACAAAATATTTCAAACTTTTTTTGAATGTTCAATTCCTTTTGTTTTTCGTCTAACCCAACCAAGCTTGTCAGTTATCTATTCTGAACATATATTTAGAAAAATTACCTGATGTTCAAATATCAATGTTTTTATTCAAAAAGTATCTCCAATACTAAAAAAATTATTATTAGAGATAGGGGGGACCCAAGGCCCCCTTGGATCTTGGGGGAAAATGCGATCAAATTATTACAAATTAATTTATTAATTGGATGTTGATATATTTAATTTGTTTTGTAGTCCCATTTTGCATGTGTGCTACATAATCTGTTATATATATATATATATTAACAAAAAATTTATCTCAAATGAATTGAATGCAAATATTTTGATTTTTTTTTAATATATAATGTTAGAAAAAATATATATTAAGTTGGAACTTATGCTCGTACGAACAACTAAAATAATTGCGTGTCATTGCATTGGAGCCCTCCCAAACATTATGAGTGATGTTTGCACCACCACTCGTATAGCGAATTGGTCGAGATGCACCCTCTTGTCAGAGAGGTCACGGGTTCAAAACCTAGTTATACCCCATCATGGGTGTCTTAGGCCCTTGAGGGCATGTTGTATCCGCCATGCCCCTTGTGTATCTTTTTACCAAAAAAAGAAAGAAAAACATTATGAGTGATGTTATGTAATGAAATGTGCTCGTGTATTTTTTATTTCCGTGGGTGATGAAAATTAAAAAAAAAACACACATAACTCAACTAGAGAAGGACAACAAAAGATGTTTGTATTCAATTTGTTTTACAGTTTTATTTACACTCGAAACATCTATAGATATAAAATTGTTAATCATAGTATATTACATTATCTCAATATATATTTTATTATTAAAAAAACATAAAACTAAATGTATTCGGTTTGTATGAATATGTACATCATCATTTAAAAAAATGTGCATAAGCTGTGAAAGTCTTAGACATATCATTTTATCTAAAAATTATACAAGCATTATACACTCTATATACGTTTTACAACGTTGTCTACAACTTGGCCCACAATCGTATATACATTGCGATAGTGCAATACAACACAAATGCATATTATATTATCACAATTTATGAATTAATTAATTTTTTCAAAACAATATATATATATGCCACTATATACTTTATTTTTAAAAATAATATTTATTTTATATATGTATATATATATATACATACAGGCAAGATCTGCATCACAAGACTGAGATATACCGTGTCATCCACATATTGGACATGCGAAACATGTCAAATAGCAAAATGTGAGGTGGCGTGGGAGCAAATGAAGGTGGCTTCGGGGATGAATGTGGAGTTTGGAAACTTGGAGGGCGCGTAGGCAGCCAATCTGATGATGAAAATGGTGGGGGACGGATGATTAGTCTGTGAAAGCTAAAATATCTTAATTGTTGATGCCCGCCTTAGGGTAAAGACTTTATAGTGAAAATATTTGAGAATTAACCAAAGTTCGGGACAGGTATTTGTTTTTAGGATAATAAACATGTAGTTTCTTAATGTGTTAAAGCCTCGACACATGAGTCTTTATAGACATTTCTTCGATCTCCACCATGCGCACTTGACCATTAATATATTAAGATAAGCGCGCACCATTTCATACATATCGTTTTCTTTCCATATTATATACACATCGTTCACAGCCAACACACCACACCACCGTTGAAAATCACCGACCAACAAAACCCACACTTGAAAACACAACCCAATTTTCACCGGCGGCTTCTCCCGATCGACGGTCGACGACAACCGACCTCAGCTCGGCTTCTCCACCATTCGAGGGAGACAAACGGTCATGCGTGACTCTGCCGGCCGGCGGGGCCTTTTGACTCCGGGAGGAGCTTGAATTTGCTATTTAGGGTTTGTTTGATGGATCTCTCGATCCTTGCTAGATAAGACTTGAGAGGGAGTCGTTGCTCTTGAGCTTCTCAATTGGTTCGTCTTCTCGATCCTTTTTTTTTAATTAATCTTGATGAGCTGTTGTTTTTATCTTGTTTTTGTTTATTCAGATTTCATTAAGTGCAATTAATTGAGCTCAGTTGAGATGCTATAATGGAAATTATTGTCAATTAACAAGTAGAATGGTTCTCATCTATTTCAGAGTTTTATTTCGAAATATTTAATGAAATCGTAGCAGCATCTACTTTATTTAAAAAAAAAACAACAAGTAGAATGGTTTGCTGAAACAAAATGGGATTTAAATCCCTTCATAATTGACTTTAAAATGTTGTGTTTTTATGTGTATTATGATTAAGAATGTGGAGGAGTGTGTTTGTATGTGTGTTGATTATTGTAGACTCAGGGTGCGTTTGGTTGCGCGATTGCAAAACTGATTCCGCAGGAATCTGCGATTGCAAACCTGATTCTGCAGGAAGCTCACTTTCTCAGCTTTTTGAAATCGCAGCTTTTGGGCACTATTTGTTTGTAATCGCTGAGTTTAAAACTGCGATTACAAAACTGTTTGGTTGTGCGATTGCAAACGCAGCTTCCTGTAATCGCAATCGCAACGCAATCGCTCAACCAAACGCACCCTGATCAGTCTATATGAAGTTGACTCCAATTCTCATGTGGTTGTGGTGTTTTTTTTTTTTAACACCTTGTGATAGGTGGTTGAAGTGGGAGTTTACAGATGTGAACTTCTTTTACATGCTGCTTTTGGTTGATGGGGCTTGCACTTGATTGGGATTGAGAGGACATAAGGGTGTTTATCACGTAAAGAGAGAGAGAGAGGCTAATTTTGATCACATATCAATGTTTGGGTGATTTCTCTTCTATGGTTGTGTTTGTGCCAGGGTTGAGACAGCAACGGGTATCTATCATGTAAAAAGAGGCTAATCTTGATCTTACATTAATGTTTGGGTGATTTATGAGCATCACCCAGTTATGGTTTTTGGTAATGGTGACATCCGTTGATGTGTGCTCTAGGGTGAAACCGCATAGATGGACTACAAGGGTTTATATATTTGAAACCTCAATGATTTTTGTGTGTCTGTTTTTTCCACCTTGGGCTTGCCTGAGGTTGAGACAATAAAAGGATACCTATCATGTGAAAAGATGCGGTCCTGTATTAATGATTGGGTGATTTGTGAGCATCACTGATAATGGGTTTTGGTAGTGGAGACATCCGTTGATGAAGTTGACTTGTTCCTCTGACAAATGTGGTTTAGGGAGAAGCAGCACAGAGGGAATGCATGGGCTTATATATTTGAAAAGTGTTTTTCTAAGTCACTGTTTTTTGCCCTTCTTTTAAGAAAATGGATGGTTAAGATAACTTTCAAGTCATAAGTGAGTATCTTCCTTTACTGATAAGGCATTTCCACTTTCGTTTTTCTGCCATAATTGGATAGAAATGGAGAGAGAGGGCTCCGGTGCTGCCAACTGGATGTCGGGTCTGGTGCCACAGAAATTCCCTTCTCTCGTTCCCGTAATTTTGATTTCTATGGGATATATTGACCTTGGGAAGTGGGTTGCGGCAGTTGATGGTGGCATCCGTTCTGGGCATGACCTTGTATCACTGGTACTGGTCTTCAATTGTGCTGCGATCTTGTGTCACTACCTTGCAGCTCGGGTTGCTGTAGTCACTGGAAAGAATCTTGCACAGGTAAAAAAAAAAGATCTCGATCTTTAATTTTTATATTCCACCTTGATGTGGGGGCATAATGAGGCTGTTCTTTTTTTAAAGATTTGCAGCGAGGAGTACAGCAAGTTGACTTGCATGGTACTGGGAGTTCAAGTGGAGCTATCAATGATTGTTACAGACCTGACCTCGGTACCACTCTATTTAGTATTTTCTGCGCAAATCTGTCGCAATTCATGATTAAAATTGCCTCCTTATCCTTTTTCTAGTCAGGCATTGGTTGATGCAGTTTCTGCCTATTGAACAATATTTCGTCCATTTGCTTACTTCCCGTATTCACCGGAAAGAAATCCTCCATTCATCTGAACTTGTCCAGAACATTACAACTGACTAGTATGGTTGACTGGTATTTTAAGTACGCTCATATTCTTCTTGGCAGATCTTGGGTATCGCGCATGCTCTCAATCTTCTCCTTGGGATTGAATATTCCACATGCATCTTTTTGGCTGCGCTTGATGCTAGTCTGCTTCCATTTCTTTTCACTTATACGGTAAGGTTTTCTGTCTTGAATGTTTTTACCTTATAATAATACACTCTTGGATAGGAATTTTAGCCTATCAGTCTTCTAAATAGAAATTGTTGTTGCTGATCATTGTAATCAGAAAAAATACGGGGCAATAGTTGCTTATATAAGCATATCTGGATTCACTCTGTTGTCTATATACTTGGAATGCTTGTTTGGCTGCCAGAGATTCCTCTGTTCATGAACCGGGTTTTTCCAAGGTTCTCTCGAGAAAATGCCTACTCACTTATGGCTCTTCTGGGTGCTAATATCATGCCTCACAATCTTTATGTCTACTCTTCTATTGTACAGGTACTGTACTCCTGTCTAAACTTCCAACATTATTTGTTAGTCATTCATTCTTTAACACTGACTCCTGTTGATTAAATTAAAAAATCATCCTTATGGAGAAGTAGCATTTTATTCACATGATTTCCCTCTTATGTATCCTATTATAAATCATGAGGTAATTTCAGATGACCTACACTCTGTCTTCCTTTCAGGCTATCACCCTAACTGAAGAAACCTCTGGTTTTATTTGAAAGTGTCCATTTTCTTAATGAAATTTTACTTTGTTTTATGATCTCTTACATGAATTATGTGCTCAAGAATATGTAATATTTCTTAATTTTGGTGTATATTCATTTTCAAGCAGCAGAGGAGACAGCCAAATATGTCCACGAGTGCCATGTGTCAGGATCATTTTTTTGCCCTCATATTGGGTTTTAGTGGCATTTTTCTGGTGAATTACGGGGTGATGAACTCAGCTGCTAATGTTTGTCAGAGTGCAAGTTTTGATGTGCTTACTCTTCAGGATGCACTTTCTTTAATGGACCAGGTATATGCCTTAACTTTACAAGTAACTATGTGATGTGGATAATTAGGATATTTTTTTATTTTATGATTTGATTAGGTTTAAGGATTTGTTTAGATTTGATTTGTTAGGATGTGATATTTTTTAGTTGGTTAGGACTTCATTTATTTTATTATTTAAACAAGTGTTTACCCTTTCGAGGGAAGGGTATAAGAGTTATTGAAGAATCATAGTTTTTCTTTTTTCTCTTTCTTCTCTCTCATCCCTCTTCTTCCTTTGTCCTGCACACTATGATTGCTTATGAAAATGTATTTATTGTGTTTTGGCATGCAATAAATTTTGTAGTTGGGTCACTATATATATATATATATATATATATATATTGAATGTGTGTAGGATGTAATTCAATGAGTAGTTCTCCTTTGGAAATGATTACTCATGCACTCACTTTGACATTCGTCAATAGGCCACTATTTTGGTTTCCTTTAATGTGAACATGAATTGTTCAATGTTTGCTCATTCTCACAGCATTTAATTGTTAGTGGGTTAGTTTCTGTGCCATGGTTGCTTTTGACATTGTAAATTTCTGCAGAAAAACTTTGCTTTCTCCCATCTGTTTGACATGTAAGTATCATCTGATAAACATCAGTCATATTCAATTTTCTTCCATATATATTATCTGATCTAATTATAAACATAAGAACCAGAATAATATATAGATTATTATAAACATATCAAGGTATACAGTATACTGTGACGGAGTAGTAATTACCACCAACAAGTCCCAACCCATCAATTTAAGATTGGTTATAGATATATATAAACTATTATTCACTATGGCCTTGGATTACTTTTTATAACTGGATCTTAACTTGACCTAGCCAACCCTTCATGGACTACTCGAGTGAGGGATTAAATTAGGAAATGCAAAAAGAAGCAGAACAGAAGCATAAAAAGGAAATTTGGCTTATCCCACTTCAGTGCAGATCCATTTAGCTTGTGAGAAATGAGAAAATATATCAAGGAAAAGAATGTTGTGTTGAAAATACCTGGAGCAATATTGTAGTAAGCTCATCTTTGATGTGAGTGTAGTGAGTGTGAATATGGAGGGGGTGTTTGTGTGGAAACAGGGATGTGCATTATGGGAATCTAGGGATTTTGGGAAGTACTATATTTCTGTTGGGAGACAGCTTGTCTTCCATTTGGATGTTTACCATTCATAATGTAATTGGTGGACATCTCACCCTTTGATTAAAAAATGGCCTATATATGTTTTAGACTTTTAGGAATGTTCGTCTTTTGGTTAAGTTAGGAATTCTGGGTCTTTCTCTCCTTTTACTAGTAATTTTTTGAAATATTTTTGGGCAAATTTAGATGGAAAATTAGTGGGCGAAATAATTTGGGTCTGTTTTAATGGTCTATCATTGTGAGTGTGTGTGTGTGTGTTTTTTTTTTTTGAAAATGTGGTTTCATTTCATTAAAGAACTGTATAAACTACATGAGAGAAAAAGCAGAGGTTAAAAATAAAGATACAGAGAGAGCCCAAAAGAGAGGGAAATTAAGAGTCAGATCGAAACAGAGCAGGATGCAGTGGTATTCAAGCCCACATACAGATCAAGAGTTCCTCTCTTCCCATGATGCAAGTGTGGCTTATCATTCATCTCTTTCAGAACTGATGCTTTGAGCCTTCAAGTTGAATCCACTCCATTCCATGAGGATACATATGACTCAAGCCTAAGATTCATCATTTCCATCATATCATCCTTCACCACTCCCCAAATGGTTTGGACGTAACTTCAAAGGGAAACCATCAGACGCCAGAGCCTTATCTCCATCCATGCAAAAAATAGCCGCCCTCACCTCCAGTTCCGAAAAATGGGCCTCCATCTCTTCTCACCTGTCATTTGGAATCTGCTTCACCTCCATCTTTATAGAGAACTTTTGTTAGAATACTCTAGTGTAGAAAAATATAGATGTGATTGTCCAATGCACTTAAGTCTTGGCGAATTGAATTGAAGTTTTTTAATGATTTAAAAGTATTGAATCTCCTCCAATGGTTTTCTTCTCTCTTTTAAGTCTTATATCTCTAGATTCCGTTAACTCCTTTCCAACACCCAAATCCTGACATGTAAGCTTTCATTGTTCATCAAGTGTGTGTGTATCTTGAGTTGTAATTTACATGTGTAAACAGATATATGTACATGTGCCTGGATGGGAGGAAACAGATGCAAAAACATTTATATATTTGTTACATGTTCATTATCATTTATTATTTTGAATGAAGTTCAGTTCAGTGGACCCCATTGGTTACTGATGAGTTCTACTAATATTATCTAGCATTGAGATAGGAAGTGGAATGATCAATATCTTCAGTGTTTTGCAGGCATCGGGCATAGTTGTGATATAGTTTATCCTTTGGTTCTCATGCTGCATGTGTGTGTGTTTCTTTTCTTCTTTTTTGTTCGTGTTCATCAAGTGTTTGTGGATCTTGAGATGTAATTTACATGTGTAAACAGATATATGTACATGTGCCTGGATGGGAGGAAACGGATGCAAAAACATTTATGTGTTTGTTACATGTTCATTATCATTTATTATTTTGAATGAAGTTCAGATCAGTGGACCCCATTGGTTACTGATGAGTTCTACTAATATTATCTAGCATTGAGATAGGAAGTGGAATGATCAACATCTTCAGTGTTTTGCAGGCATCAGGCATAGTTGTGATATAGTTTGTCCTTTGGTCCCCATGCTGCATGTGTGTGTATTTTTCTTTTCTTCTTTTTTGTTGGTGTTTTTTGGGTGGGGGTGTCAGTCTAGTTGATATTTTGGGATAGTTTGATGTGGTTTCTTGAAATAAGCTGCCACTGAAATACACTTTCCTTGATGGAAACCTGGGCCCTTGAACATAATTGGATCACATGCAGTTCTTTTATATCATTTGATCCAAGCAATTATTTTTAAATTCTTTCCTCTTAATGCTGTTTCATTTATTGTTCTATTGGTAAATATTAAAACTTACCTCAATATTTCTTCTATACGAAATATGCATCCATTAATGGAAATTTAAAATGAAGCTGTCTTTTGAATACAGTAATAGCATGCTAATATATGTTATATTGGTACTAGTCTATGTTTATCTCCAAGTTTATTCATACATCTATTTGTGATGTCTTCTTGCAGATATTTAGAAGCCCTGTGGTACCATTTATAATTTTTCTGGTCCTTTTCTTGTCAAGTCAAATCATGGCACTAACTTGGACTTTTGGAGGGCAAGTAGTCTTGCACAATCTCTTTGACATTTACTTGCCCGGGTGGGTTCTTCGTGTATCTATGAAAGCTCTCGTTGCTGTTGTGGCTCTCAACTTTGCATGGAGTTCTGATGCCGAGGGACTTTATCAGCTGCTTATTTCGTGTCAGGTTTTGTTGGCAATGCTGCTTCCTTCTTCTGTTATTCCCCTTTTTCGAGTGGCATCATCAAAGTCGATAATGGGTCCCTTCAAGATTCCTTTGGTTTTAGAAATTTTTTCTCTGTGTGCCTTTCTGGGGATTTTTACATCAAATGGTATGTTTTTAATAGAGTTGCTATTTGGAGAGAGCAGCTGGATGATTAACCTTAGGGAGAACATGGGAACAAGTACAGCACTACTGTATTTTGTCCTTCTTGCAATTTCATGTGCATCACTGGTGAGTACACTTTATCTATTGGTTACACCACTGCACTCTGCAAGTGATGGATCAGATGTGCAGACATGGAACTGGTTGCAAAAGACGCAACTTGAGTTGTTTCATAGTGAAAATGATGATGCTGAAGTAAATCAAACGCAATTTGACGAGGGTGCCAAAGCTGTTGAAGCTACGGCGGCAGAAGAACCAGTCTTGCAGAGGTCCATGGCCAGCCAAACAGAGAATTCAGTAATAGAGAGTGAAATTGATTTGCCAGAAGTAGTTGTTCATCCTAATGTTGATCATCAGCAATCTCGTTCTATTGAAGTTGATTGTACCATGTCTTGCATCTCCCCAACATCAAATCCAGAGTTGAAAACCCAAATTGAAGCTGGGCAGACACTGGCATCCTCAAATAAATTTTCCTCTGGTGAGTTGCTTGAAGCATGTCCTATCAAGAATGACGAGCCATCCTTGAATAAATTTTCTTCTGGTGAGTTGCTGGAAGCATGTCCTATAAAGAATAATGATCTATCCTTGAATAAATTTCTGTCTGGTGAGTTGCTAGAAGCATGTCCTATACAGAATCATGCTCCATCCTTAAATACATTTTCGTCTGGTGAGTTGCTGAAAGTATGTCCTATACAGAATGATGCAACTGTAGACGTGGCTGTCGAAAAAGATGTGGGAATAGCAGCTGTTGTGCAGACCGAGAAGGATAAGGATGGGGGAGGTCCTGGTGCTGTGACTGCTATGACTTTTGAGGGCCCACCATCTCTTAAAAGCCTTGGTGCAAATCATGATGATGTGAGTCATGACAGCGGAAGCCTATCAAAGCTATCTGGGTTGGGCCGAGCAGCACGTCGCCAATTGGCTGCAATTCTTGATGAGTTTTGGGGGAAGCTGTTTGATTTCCATGGAAAACTTACACAAGATGCAAAGGATGGTAAATTTGATGTGATTCTCGGCTTGGATACAGCAACAGTAACCAGATCCTCTTCTGTAAAACAAGATGATGTCATGTATTCTGAATCTGCCAAGTTCTTTCAGGAAGAAAGGAAGCCTGTTCTTTCAAGGGACTATGACTCCCCAAGGGGCCAGATGCCAAATTTGCATTCTTTATGTGGGAGCCAAATGGTATCCTCGTCTTGGGGTCTAAATCCAAACATGCAACTGGATGCTTACATCCAAAGTGCTTCTCACAAAATACTTGATTCCAGTGAAAGACGGTATGCGAGTTTGCATGTGCCTCGATGTGCAGAGGGCAAAAGTTATCAGCCATTGACCATACATGGGTATAAAATGTCCTCCTATCTTAGTAGAAATTCTGATTTATTGAACTTCATAGGGGACCACTCAGCTCCTAAGTCTCCATCATTTGCCTCAAATTATGGGGACCCACTTGCATACTCTAGAGGGCAAAATGGATTTGGGTCACTGCAGTCATCTGGTATTCAAACCCCAGAAATACCTATGGCTTCACGGTTTCATACTGAAAGGTCATATTACAATCATCCTCCAGCTGCAAGCATTGAAGCAGTCGATTCTTCATCGGGGTACAGTAAGAAATATCATAGTTCACCCGACATTTCTCGGCTCATTATGTCGAATAGGGGCTCTTCTTTGATCAATAAAAATGCTCAACAGGAAGGTTTAATTGCTCCTAGATCATCCACAAATAGAGCAGGATATGAACAGTTTCGATATCCAAATTCTGTCAGCAAGGTCGAAGGAGTTCCCTTGGCTTTTGATGAACTGTCTCCGTCACAATTATATAGAAATATTTTTCCTCAACATTTGAGCTCCGATCTGGACACGAAGTCTCTATGGTCTAAACAACCGTTCGAGCAGTTATTCGGTGTGGATGCTAAAGCTCAAAATCGAGGATGCCCAGCTTTTGAGGACAGGGCAAGTGCGAGATTATCACGTGGGAGTTTTTCTCTTATGGAGTCAGAATCCAGATTGCTGCATTCATTGAGGTTATGTATAATGAAGCTCTTGAAATTAGAGGGATCAGAATGGTTATTGAGAAAGAATGGCGGGTATGATGAAGAACTCATTGATTTGGTGTTAGCAAAAGAAAGGTATCTCTGTGTGGTGGATTCGACTGGGGAACTTCAATATGCCTTGTCCGCCAAATCTGAGTTTGTTTCAATGAACAAGTCTGAAGATGCCAACCTTGCTGGTTTCCTGGGTGTGTTAGTGCCTCATTGTGGAGATGGATGTGTGTGGCAAGCTGGTCTGATTATGAGCTTCGGTGTGTGGTGTATCCACAGGATCTTGGAGCTGTCGCTCATGGAGAGCCGGCCAGAACTGTGGGGCAAATATACTTATGTTCTCAATCGCCTTCAGGTAAATATTTTATATGTTCTCAGCCTGAAACTTTAATTGACTGAACTATGATCAAGTGCTACAATATCGATCAATTAAATAATGAATACAAAAATATTATTGAAGGAAGAACTGTTAGTTTTTTTTTTTTTTTTTTTTTTTGGGGGGGGGGGGGGGGGATGGTGACATTATATTACTGAAGCAAAGAAGGCTATTGATTCATCTTGAGATGACAATGAATGAAGTATTGACACCTGTGAATTCATTTTCAGATTATGATTTGATTCAGACTTTGTAGTTTAATATACAAAAGCTATGTCTCAAAGGATAAACAAAAAAAATCAAACACTTTCAGTTCATGTGTCAGATCAATATGCATGGAGGTGGATGTCTTTGGTTTATACTTTAAAATTCCATGATTCATTGCGGAATCTTATTATTGAATTAATCTGTAAAGATTTTGTTATGTTCCATTGTAATTTCACAAAACTTATATACCCTGTAATACACCAACTGTGCCGGAGATACTAATATGGCTTCTATTTTCAATTCACTGATGATTGTTGATTTTCCCAAAGATCAAACTACATTGCTATAATATATATGTAATATTTTTGCAGGGAATTCGTGACTCAGCGTTCTCCAAGCCACGGACACTCCTCTCTAAATGTTCATGCCTTGACGTTTCATCGAGCCATATTAAAAAGGCTACAGAGGGAGTTCCACACCAGCATGGGAAATCCAGCAGAGGACAGCCAACAATGGCACGCACGATTCTTGACCTTGTCAAGGACGTGGAAGTTGCTGTTGCTTCCCGAAAGGGACGAAGAGGCACTGCTGCTGGCGATGTTGCCTTCCCCAAGGGAAAGGAAAATCTGCTCTCTGTTTTGAAGCGATACAAGCATGAACTTAACAAGTCAGCAATGGTCCAGGAAGGGGGACTGGCATCCAAGGCTCATGTGCCTGTCCCCCATTCATCCATATACTAACTAAGGCCAGTTTGGTAACATTCTCGTTCTCCTTTTGCTGGAGCACTTAGGAAATATGACATTTGGATTTCCTTTATTCCCGGGCGACTTGGGCAAAAAATTCCTTCCCATGGAATCTATCGTAACTAGATTCTTGAGAGAGATCCTTCTGGACACAAGGAGATTATCCATCAGTTGGTTCTGGATTTTTTTTTGCTGAAGATGCTTTCCATCTCAAAGCGGTTTGCCAGTATCCCAGTCTATCCTCTCTCCCAAAATATACATAATACGTATGTCTTTTCTGCAAATATCATTTCTTTATATGTGTGCAAATGTCAGGGGGGTCATCAAAACAATGGTTGTAGTGGAAAGAAGTGGAATGCTGAAAGAGATGAAGCCAGTGCTTCTTTTTTTCCCTTCTTTTCTTTTTCCCATTGTGAGGGATGATAAGATGTATTGTATGAATTTTTCATATTCTGAACTATGGTGGAATGTGATGCCAGTCAGATGGTTTTCCCTAGTTGTAAATTGGGGTTAGTTTTGTTATTTTGACATTATAGTTCCCTGACACCAGAAAAGGGATTGGGGGGGGGGGGGGGGTTATGATATGATACGCTTGTCCAGGGAATGAATGTGGAATGGATATATCTGCACTGTTATTCATTGCATATTACCCAAATATACGAATTCGGATAACTATATGAAGCATCTGGTTCATATATATATGTCTGACGAGCGTTGTTACACAGTCCGGTTTACAATTTCACTTGCAATCCTATTATTCATATCTCACAAGCCGTCATGTATACCTTGTTAGAAAAAATTTATAATTTTATGTGAATATATCAATACAATTCTTTGGAGTATGTATTTTTATATAAAAATATATACTTCTTTAGATAAAATATATTATTTTAGAAAAAAATTCAAGCCTGTGTGTAAAATGAGACTCTTTTTCATTTATAATAATAGCATTAGTAGTAATAAGAAAGTTAAATATCGGATTTAGATGCATGTTCTTTTTAGGCTAATTGATAGGTTTACAATAAGTAGGGAAAATTTGCAGCCGGGGGGGGGTGGGGGGGGGGGGCGCAATGATGGCGGTGGCGGTGACGGTGAGCGGAGGAGGCGGGAAGAGGACGACAATAGGTAGGGGGAGGAGAGAGAGAGAGAGAGACAGTGGCCGACCTCCCTCCTCCACCTACCTTTTGTGCTCTTCGTCTTCCTCTGTCTTCCTCTCTTTCCCTCCTTTTTTTTCCCTCCTCCCCTCTATTAAAAAAATAATATTTTTAATAAGATGGGATTGCAACTTAATGAGTGAAAGCAAAGGTCTCTTTTGCATACTTAAGTGGGATGACTAACCGATTTTTGTACTTCGTGATTTCAAGTTTGGGTGGTGCCAATTGGTATTTGATAATAACATGATGCAAACTGAAAGATAATACATTTGTTCTTCAATAATAGTTACCACTGTTTTTTTTCTCTGTAAGTTTGTTTATGTTATTATCGATTTGTTAGAAATATTAATCAACATTTCGTAAATTATCCATTCACAATTGTCAAGTATATGGTATTGGAGTTATAAATATACAAAATGAATTGTATTTAACAGTGTTATTGTAATATTGTTATGAGTTTTTACCCTAACCATTTGTCACATTAAGAATGTACCTTTATAAAAGCTAAATATGCGCTCTAGTGAAACTAGAACTATATGTACTCACTCAGGAATAATAAAAATTACATGTTTCATAATAAAATATGTTAGTTTTATATACCTGTCATGAACAAATTCCAGCTTTAATTGTAGTTCTAGCATATTTAAAATTTGAATTTTGTTGTTTGATATGGTGCTTGCAGCCTCACCAGCATATTGATTATTTCTACTTCTATTGTTGCCCAATAAAATATATATCTCGATAACTTCATAATTAAATTATATATATATATATATATTCAAATGAAAAGTATATTTTTTAATAAAAAAAATCATATATTAAGATAAACTATATATATTAATGAGAATGAATTATAGCCGCGGGGAAAGTTGTATCAACCATTTGAGTTCAAAGAAAAAAGTTCGAGATGATCTTTTTTTTTTCTCTCTCAACATATTTTGAATATTTTTCAAACATGTATTTACCTAATAAAATATATAATATTATAAAAAATCAAATATATATATACAGATATACTCATCAGCTCACATATATTATAGGTGGAGAAAAGTGAACTGTATAAAAGCCTCCAGCCCCTTTAATGGGCTCAAGCCTATTTTCTCGTCATGGGCCTCTGTATAAAATCCAATTCACACTCACATCTCTCCCATTTCAAAACCCTAAAAAGAAATTCGTCTCTCGTCATCTCCTCTTCCGGCGCTCGTGATCGTCTTCTAGGGTTTCAGATTTCTCCGTCGCCATGCGAGCCAAGGTGGAAGAAAAAACGCTTCGATCCTCTCCGTCAGTCCTTTCTTTCGTTCTTCCTCTGATCATATCTTATTTTTCTATCGTTGTCAGTGGAAGAAGAAGCGTATGAGGCGTCTGAAGAGGAAGCGACGAAAGATGAGGCAGAGATCGAAGTAGTGGTGGTTCTCGATCGCGGTCTCCGCCGAATGAGTTCGTTTTGATCTTATCGTCTTAGGATCTCTGTTTAAACTTTATGTTGTTTGGAATGTTTTGGAAACTGTTCTGGCGGTTTCAATTTTCGGTTGGATCTTGTTTGGTTTGTTGTTTATGGATTCCTGAATCTTGATATTATCACCTAATTTTGTTTCTTGTTGAGCTTGATTGTGATGGTGAGCGATTGAGTGATGCTTGTGACATCTAATATTTTATGTTGAATCTTGGTTTCTGTTTGTTTATTTTAAATCTACATTCGCAGCAGTTTGTGAAGTATTCCAAGTTTTTTGTGCATTGCTGTTTAAAATCCATTTTTTTTTTTATTTTTGCTTGTTATTGTGTTATCCAAAGAACATAACTTTGTAGGTTAAGTTTGGCAGGGGGATAAGCTTTTCATGATAATTTATCCCAATTTAGGGGATGGATTTTGTCATTATTAACATTGTTAAGATCATGTTAAAAAGGAGGGATAAATGTTATCCCAGCTGTTACTTGGAACCGAAAGGCTCCATTTTTTATTCTCAAAGTGGGTTAATTGTCCACACTTTATCCTGATTTCTTTACATAGGAAAATGTTTTATTTATTTATTTACTCTTGGTTAAATCTTGTCATATCAGCATGAGTATGACAAACCCATGACCCTTCAGTGAAGAAGGGTACCTCTGCAAACTTATTATGAGGTGGTTTGGTATTGATCCCAATTTTTATAAATTATCCCTCTTTTTGCATATCAAAATAGGATAAGATGTTCTTTAATCACTTGTCATATCACTTATCCTTTTATAACATCATTTATCATCTTGCGATGGACGACTTTGATTCTAAGCGGACTTGGTGTCTGCTTAGGGTTTTTACACAGGGAGAGCCGGCCCAAATGAAAAAATGGTATTTGTCAACAAAAAAATGTGAGAACATGTATGTGGGCCCCATTTTAGGATTTAACTTAGGGGCGCACCTAGCCCGCTTACATTCAGGGTTTGTCTTATCCTTACCAAACTATGCAATAATATACACACTTTTGGGTGTCTATTTACTTCTTGATGTAATCTAATAATCTTTGTTGGTCCTTTCTTTCAATGAAAAGTTAAGTATTTGGTGTCCACAGGAGAGTGAACTTAGATTGAGAAGTATGTTGGATTGAAAATACTTTTGCGGTATTATGATAATCAGATGGTTTTTGAGCAGTTGAAGAGGTACAGTTCACCAGAATGTGATGTTGGTTCTACGTAAAGTCGAGCCAATACCTAAATGTGTAGGTTTAGATTTGAAGTTTTGCTGCCTTGCAGTGCAAGATGTGCATAGAACCTACTCTGAATGTAGGCGTGTTAGATGGGGTCCTAAGCGAACTCCTAAAATGGGGTCTTATATGCATTCACAAAAAAATGCTATATACCCACCCAAAAATGATAAATTTAAAGAAATTATTTTAGATTTAGGGGCACTCCGTAGGTGGGGCCTATTGTTTCTAGATTCATAAATTTTGATGTTATCACCTAATTTGTTTCTTGATTTTGTGATGGTAACCTTATGATGTAGTACTTTCTGGATTGTATTGCTTGTCTTTTGTGCATTACTGTTTTGAAACCTTTTTATTTAATAAAATTCTTGTTCAAATTTGTGTTATCCAAGGAATATAACTCCTTTGGTGTAATTTGGCAAGGGTATAAGACTTTGAGGATAACTTATCCAAATTTTAGGTGATAAAAAATCTATAGATTTTATCCTTGTTCACGTTTATTAAACTCGGGATAAAGAGAAGGATAAATTGTTATCCATCCTCTATGCGGAACAAAAAATCCGCATTTTTATTCAAAATCGGAATTATTTTCCACACGTTATCCTGATTTCTTTTGGTAGTTGTGTTCTTCTTTTCTCCTGGTTAAATTATATCCTGTAAGCATGACCATGACCCTTTAGTGAAGAAGGGTACCTCTATGAACTTGTCAAGATGTGACTTGGTATTTATCCCAATGTTTCAAAAATTTATCCTAGATTTATATGATAGGATAAAATGTTCTTTAGTTGCTTGTTCTATTATTAGGACGATCCTTAGTTCCTTACCCTAGGTGGGAATGGTGGTTCTATGGTTTCTAGAGCCCCTTAATAAAAATTGTGGGTATATAAAAAACAAAAATGTATGAAGATGTATATGGGGTCCCATTTTAGGAGTTTGCTTAGGGCCTCACCTAGCCCATCTACATTTAGGGCTGGCCTTATTTCTACGAAACTAGGCCGCAATGTGCACGCATTCGGGTATCTAACTACATCTTGATGTAACCTATTAATCTTCCTTGGTCCTTATCTGGACTTAGATTGATAAAGTACTGTTGGGGTGAAAAATCATGATTCTGCATTTGATTCAGTTAATGTTTTTGGGTAGTGTAAGAGGTATGTTTTATTATGATGTGATGTTGGTTCTTCCTGAAGTTGAGCCAATAGCTAAATGTGCTGGTTTAGCCGTTTAGGTCTGGACCATCACTGCCTTGCAGTGCAAGTTGTGCACAGTGTTTGCCCTAAATGTAGGCGGGTTGGGCGGGGTGCTAGGCGAACTCCTAAAATGGGGCCCCATACACAAAATTCGATAATAGGAAATAAAAAAAATATTTGAATTTGGGAGCCCTCCCTAGGTGGCACTAGACAATTGCCTAACCCACCTATGGTCGGGGCTGGCTCTGGATGTGCATTACTATTCACTTGGAGTGGATTTTTGCATGTATATTAAAAAAATAAGATGTTTGCCCATTGCAAAACAATGGAATGATCTGAATGATCAATTGAAAATGCATATGTTTATTTTAAGAATGCAGCTGGATATGGATCCAAATATGAATTGTCTGGGTTGTGAGTCAAGCATCTCTAGATGTGCTCATTGTTTCTTGGTGTGAGTGTCATGCATTGATCAATGGGATTGTTACAAGAAAGTCTTTTCTTGTTTAAATAGAATCTAGTCATATAACTCATTAGAGCATATGTTAATATCATTATATATATGAATTATTTGATTACTTTAGTCAGTAAGATAATTGGACGATAAAAATGTTAATATGGAGACATCAATGGACAAGATGTGATAGTCAATAAATCATTAAAACCTTATTTTACTGGATTGAGAAAAGTTAAAGACTTGCTGAAGTTCCTATTGTCTCTGTGGTGAACAAACTTTGTTTATTGTGACATCAGGAATTTTTTTATATTTGAGCAAAAAGTGAGATTGGATCTACTAGGAATGAAAATTTATGATGCTTTTTTATTAGCAGTGGAGTGAAAGAGTTATAGGATGATGTTATTTGAACAATCTGTTCTTTGAGGTTCTCCTCTGCTAGGACTTTTATTGCATTACCGTTACTGTGCTTGTCTGCTTGTGTTGTGATGTGCTATTTTCTGTGTTGGTGGTAGTCCTTAGATTCTTCCACAGGTTGGATTTACAATCAGCATTTGGGGACTTGGTTAATGCTATTTGGAACCGTAGATGGGCAACTTCCTGCTTGAGTTACTTGTTCTCTCTTTCCAAGGTATGCTTTTTTCTCCACGATTTGCATGTCGTCTTCATCTCTTATTCCCCTGCCAAACCATCAATGCTCATGTCTCTCAGTTCTCAATATCTTGATTTGTGCCTGAGATTGCTTAGATCTTACATGATTATTGAACTATTTTATGCTACTAGTTTTAATTTAATATAGTGACCTTTGCTTGACTTAAAAAGCTGCTTCTGTGATTGAGCCATTGAGGTGGCTGTCTTAGCGGGCAATTCTGGTTGGGAGATCTCACTAAATTCACCTAGTCAAAATGACCTGTAATCCCTAGCTTTGTTTTCCTTTTCTCTCTCTTCTACCATATGTTTCCTTGTGTTTCCATGATGATGCCATGCTAATGCATCATAATTTAGGATGACATTAGTCTTGCAGTTAATTAATTCTGGGCCTTGATTGATTTCATTTGATCAAGATTGAATGACTAAATATTGCATTGTGTGGCTCTTACATATCCTTGCGCGATTTACAAATGGTACATTTTTACAAATATCAAGTTTGTAATTCTACTATACATTGACTCAGTTGTCATTAGGTTGCAACTACCTTTCTCTAATGATTTGGATTCCAACCATCTTATTTTCCATGTTTGTCAATATCTTTTCTTTATTTCACCAACACGGAGACGTAATCGTAAATGATACATACAAGTACTGTAAACATTCATAGATAACTAACTTGTTTCTAGATGTATTCTTATATTATTATGTATTATTATTATGAGAATACATGCAAAAAATTTCTATGAAGGCACCGATGACAAATAGAGTTCATTTTAAAGTCTTGATATGTATCTTGTGACTAAAAAATTTCAATCATTTTTTAGGTGTTGGGTGTTATGATTTTCTGCTCATCCCCCCCCCCCCCCACCCACTCTCACTCTCACTCCTTTGCCGCCCCATCCACCCGCCGCTTCCTACGCCCACCACCCTCCTTCACCCCATATTACCCTCCCCTCTCTTTTTTTGCCCCTCTTCGTTTCTCTCTTTCCCTCCTCTCCCCTTATTGTACCACCTAAAAAAAATTTGGGTAGTGGGGGTAATTCCTCTCAAAAATATATATCTCCCCAAGTGCAATTTCCCCCGGTTACATGTAATGCTAGATACGTACGATGTACAACATTATATAAGAAAAAATACCCTAGGTTAATATATATGGCATCCTACTATGTATAAAAAGAATATATGTCCGAACGAAAATTTTTAGTTGCTTTATCACATAAATTAATATTGGGATTGAAAAAGAATTCTATATAATGTTTAGATTTGTGTCCAATTCTCTTTCCGCTTCTTTTAACCAATTGGGAACCAATTGGGAGCGGATAGGTTCACCATCCATTTCATCCCATTACCCTCACTTCTTTTTTCTCTAAGGCCGTTTGATAGCGGGATTGAAAATTGATTTTCTACAAATATTGAGTTTAAAACTAATTTGTAGGAAACTGTCTTCCTCCAGCTTTTGAAGATTGTAGTTTTTTTGCATAATTTGTTTGAAATTTGTCTTCATAAAGCTGTTATAGTAAAATTGTTTGGTTATACGATTGCAGAATCAGTTTCTTGTAAACGTAAAAGTTGTCAAATCGTACAATCAAATACACCAAACACTGCTTAAATCCACTATCCTTCAAAAACATAAATAAAACATATGAACAACTAATTGTACCACCCTGGGTTTCTCTTTTCTTTCACCCTATGTGCTCTCCTCTCCATGATCTTCTCTCCGAAGGTGATGTCACCGTGTACCGTGTTCTCCTCTCTGATTGGTTGTCTCGTGCTCTTCTCCTCCCTTTACTGTCATGGTGACATCCTGTGTCTCCTCATCACCATGTCGTCCTCAGCCAACCGTAACCGTGTTAGAGAATGAGTGACATGAAATGGAAGGAGGACAAGCGGGAAGACCACGTTGGGATTAATTTTTTGTTATAAAAAAAATAATGTGTTTGAATGATTGTGAATGTGGTACTTACTCAATGTGGATGGATTATGATGCATTGAATGTGAATTTGTTTGTCGATATTTTAGTGTTTTTTTTAATGTATTGAATGTGAATGTGCTCGTCAATGTATAGTGATTCTTGAATGTGAATGTGTTATTCAATTTTGATGGAATATGTAAGGACACTTATATTTCCACCAACCTTTTCGCTAGCCCCCCCCCCCCCCCCCCCCCAAAAAAAAAACAAAAATATATATATAAATAACAATCACCGATTTTTTTTAAAAGGCTAAACACACCAATCCAAGTCAGTCAAAAGACAGTCGATCTTTGTAAACAGGTTCGACATGGATCAAGTTGACCCCATTGATTTGTGGTTAATGGCATCTCTGTCGACCTAGACGATGATGAGTCGACCCAATCTAAGTCGAACAAAGAAATTATATATATATACCAAATATATAGGTCCAATTTGATGGACATGTAGTGGACCTTTATAAACGTTTGTTAACAAAAGGTCCGTCGACCTGTGAAGAAGAGGGTCGATCTGGGTTTTATGAACCTAAACACCCACATAAATCAAACGAATGAGTGAAAGGGATGTGGTTAATAAGAATAGCCCCTTGAACGGCTCCGGCAAGAATATCGACTATGACTCACAGTCACCCTTCTCTAATGCTGACACTGCCCCTTCCGCCGATTGAGCCGTTGGCGCCCTCTGAGGGGGAGTTCGAGCTCCTATGTCGGAACCTCGGCCTTTCCAGCCCCGAGGACTTCGCCACCCCCGCCGCCGCCTGAAAGGTGTCCCGCCAGTCCCTCTCTACCTCCGATCTCCTCCCTTCAGAGACCCCGACACTTCGGTCTGTTGGTCTTGTGTCGGATCTCCCTCCACCGCCATCTGATCGGGGTGGTGGTGGTTTGGTGGGGGCATTTAGGGTTAGGGTTGTTGTGAACCATGGGGGCGACCACCCTCTCTCACGCCTCCATTGTCGATGTCACAGCTGTCGAGGAAGAGAGGAGGAACAGTAGATGCCACAGATGAAGTGGGAGGGGGATCATGGTTGTGAACAGGGGAAAATGAACCCAATGTGAGGAGAGAGTTTTGTTTGAGAGAAATGATAGCTGATGGGTTTAGATGATCAGTGTATCTGTATTTATTGGATGGCAGGTTGGTGAAATCATACAAATGGTTGGTCGAAATAGACGCACCCAATATGTAATGTGTTAGTGAATTTAAAAGTTCATAATGTTATTAGGTAAATATTTTAGTGCAAATTGTAGTTTGACTGGTTCAGTGTCAACCTAATAAAAACTGATAATGTTGTCGAATAAATTGGTTGATATGATGATTGTCGAATGTTATAAAACACAGTTGACTGACTCATTATCCATTCGAATGAGTTTCCTTGAAAGAAGGTTTGTCGGACGAATGGTTTTATAAATATGTTTTTTCACTAACTGATCATTGTAGATTTTGTGAATAATTTTGACAAATTTGATAACCAATAAACAAATATTTGCTCAAGCACTCTCGACAAGCATTTGCTCTATCGAGGTAAATTGGAAACATTTTACATTATTTACTATTTTACCGTATGTAAATGATTTCATCATGACTGTACAAGATTTACATAAAACAAAAAAAAACCATTGCTATGAATATACTAGACAATCAAATTTTTCATATTTTTAAAAAAATATACATAATAATTTATCAAAGTATGTTTTTTGTATTTTATATTAGTATGTATTTAACTAGATGAGTATATTTTTTTAAAAATCAAAACAGTTAGAGGTTGTAGATATTGTTGCACATCAATTGGATATATTATTTTCCATTTTTTCACAAAAAAAAACATTGAAAATGTTAGACAGCCTCTTTTCCACATCATTTATAAATTTTTTTTAAAAAAAGTCTCATTTAATGAGGTGCATAATTTTGTAGAAAAAAAAGTCTATGCTCCATTGAATTATATAAATTTACTTATAAAATGTGTAAAAAGAAAAATTAACAAGATATATATTTATTGATCGAGTGTAATGGTGCTTAAAAAGAAAAAGATAATGTTAAGTATAATTCATGTTCATACATATTTTGATTTAAAAAAAATATATGGGATACTTCACCTAATGATGGATATGATTTTATAAAAAATAAAATAAAGTATATACTTTAATGTATCATATGAATTTATTTTAAAAAATAAGAAAAATTTATAACAATATATATCTTGTTAATTTAGTGTAACAAAGCATACACAAACAATAAATGTTGACACGGCATGCACACGGGGTTGATATCTGGATATCCAATCCACATGGACATGTTCAAATCTTTAAAAATATCTGGATATCCGTATCTATACCTTAGAAACATATACCCAAAATTTTCTAATTAATTTTGAGTAGATCTTTTAAATTTAGGTTCATGTGTATTTGGCATATATATAAAACTAGTTTTATTTGATATATATATATATGAGGAGTGATATTATGCGGTCGTGCGGTGTCGACCACGGGCCGTCGATCACGGGTCCATCGCGAGTCCATCACATCAGACGGTCGGGAGCGATTCACATCGACCGTTGGATGCGATGGACCTGCAATCGGACGACACACGTCGAATCCGTACGACCGCACCGATCGCACGCTATCACTCGCGTATATATATATATATATATATATATATATATATATATATATATATATAATAGAATTAATTAATAAGCATTGATAGCATGATATACCTAAGTCTATTTGCAGTCTAAGGTTATCATTATATATTACGGTACAATAATGATCAAGGCCCAATTTCACATGCTTCAAACTAGGTCTCATGATGTGACAATAGGGCATTGTCTATTATGTCTATAACTACATCAACATTACCTCAATATGAATCCCTATGATTGTGGAGTATCATTTAATTTTAAAAATCTTGTATTTATTCATTATTAATTCATTCTGAAAATCATACATCAATATTAATATTTTTTGAACTGATTTTGTTTATGAAGAATACGTGGACAGATCTGAAATTCTATTTTTGAGATTTTGAAAGGTACGAAATCGTTTTTTTTTTTATATTTGGATCTCACCTCAATGTCTCTCGAATCAGGTTTGATATTATTAGATTCGTAATCGAATTGTGTTTTGTCTTTTATTTTAAATGTTTGAACATGAATTTTTTTCATGTATTGAATATCATTTTTCATAATTTGATTTATTTTTGTCTCAATATCTACATACAACATTCTATATTGTTACATTTTTTAATGGATAGTTTGTTTGATAAAACTGTTATATTGTTGACAATGTAAATAGTCATTTTTAAATCTGTGTTATTTTTGTTACATTAGTAAATCCAACAGTCAACCGCATGTATGTATTGTTTTATATTTGTTACATTCATAAATGTAATGGTAAACTACATGTAAATTTTTTGACAAAAAAAAAGTAACAGTCAACTAGTTTTTTAAATCTGTGTTATTTTTGTTACGTAATAGTAGTCGTTTGAAGGATCTTGACAAAAAAACAAAATATGTAAGTTTTGGTGTAATTTAGGTAAAATCTAGGTGTAATTAAAATTAAAAATTGAGTTATTAGATAATGATTTCAAATTTCAAATTTTAAAATACATAAATTTTGATGTAATTATGAAAAATTAGTAACTGATTAGAGAAAAAAAAAAAGGATTTATATTTTACCTTTTTGAAAAGTCAACAAGCCAACAAATGAGATGATGATACCTCATATGGCTTGTTAGTGGGGTTTGTATTGTAGGGGTCTTTTGGGTAGAGGAATAAGGATAGAATATGGGTGGAATAAGGGAGGAATAGGTAAAATAGGTGTTTGGGTAGGCGGAATAAGGGGGTATAACTATGCGGAATAAGGAGAGAATAAACTGATATTTGTATTCCAAGTCCACACATGAAATTGTGTTATTCCTCCACTGGAATAAGGGAACCCACCTATCAAATCACATATCATCACATCAAATCACTTGTCATCACCTCTTATTCATCAATGAGACACAAATATCAAATCAACTTTTTACATCTTATTCTCAGCTTATTCATCATCAATTAAACACTCCAACCTTTATTATTACGTTTCTCACAAGAATAACTGAAAACACAACCAAACACAAAATATCTTATTACATTGATAAAGTCAACAATTCCTAGAATAGGTATAAATCCCAGAATAGTTTATGCCTCTATCTAAACATGCCCTTACCCCCCATTTGGGGTGGAGAATAAAGAGTGGATAGGGGAGAATACAGTAGAATAAGCCCCAAACAGCTGTTTGTTTGACAAGAATAAACCTTGATAGTTATGTCTGGATAAACTAGGATAAGACCTGATGGCTATTCTAAGAAAATGGTGGAATTGCTTATCAGGGCTTATTTATGCCAATGGATAAAAATACCCTTCTCTGTCATTTTAAAATATTTATCTCACCTAACACTCTCTGCACACATTCAAAAAACTGTCACATCTATCATATCACACTCATATCTCTTATACTTATTCCCAAACACAAATAATTTATGCAGGGGTATAATTGTCATTGAAAAAGTTATAAACTCTTATCCATCTTTTATCTACCACTTATCCTTATTTTATTCAAAGCGAACCAAACAACAAAAAAATCAATTTTACGTTTTTCAATGAGAATAACAGAAAGACAACCAAACAAAAATTTACTTATTCAGCATGAATTGTTATCTATCCCAGTATAATTATCAAGGACAAATAATCTTATGTCACACCCAAACGGGCCTTAGAGCCCAGGTATCATAACTCTAAAACGTTCGGTTCTATCGTAATGAATTTTTTTAAAATAAAAAAATATATTATTTATATATTCAATTTTGCATAACAGTACTTAAGTTTGTACTTCACTAAGAATTTGGTTAAAAAATAAAATTTACTGAATCAATATGAGCCATTGGATCTCATCATATTCAAAGTTGGTAGTTTCTGTCCAACCACATTAGGGTTTCTCAGACTTTTTTCTTTTCACCGACGCCGTCTCCGTCGTCACCGATCCACCGCACCACTATCCCCACCTCCGGCGCCGTCGCCACCAATCCACCGCCCCACCATCCCCACCACCTTCGTCGGCTCTACCACCGCCACAACCACCTCCATCAGTTTATCATTCGCAGTTCTTCAAATCCCAGGTGTCTTTTTTTTTTTTTGTAATTTTTTATTAATTATCTTCCTTTGATCGACATCTTCTTCTTTTTTTATTTTTAATTTTAATTTTTTTGGGAGATGGGGTTCATCTTTGTTGCTTGGGAGTTGTTGAGTGGGGATACTTCACTTGTCTCCTTTTGTGTTCTCTGTTTAAAAAGATGTTGTTTGAGTTTGAGTTTTTGGTTTTTGTTTGAAGTGGAAACACATGTTGTGATAATTGGATGGATTGGGTATACTGGGTTTATCATTTGTGTACAATATGTATTGTTAATCAAACAAACAGTTATCTAGGTTAGGTATATGGATCTAATATAATAAGTAACCAGTTATTTAAATCTTATCACATTTTGATAGTTGAATGTCATCTATTTCTGTATTACTTATCATAATTATGGATTATTTGTTTGTGGTTTCTCATGTTTTTCCATATGAATGTGTTATTTCTGCCATTGCTTGTTATCCCACTTCATCCCTTGATATACTGCAGGGTCAAACATACGTCCCACTATGCCTTTGACAGTTTGTTCTTTAAATCCATAAAGATTGTTAATTGAATGCATGAAAATGGGATAAATCATCGAGTATACATTGCAACCTCCCTCCCATACCACCTGCAGTTCCAAAGTGCCCATACCACCATATTGTTTTTTGCAAGTCACTAACTCCTGATTTACTGTGTGCACTCTTCTTCTTTTCTCCTTGCTCTTGCTATGGACCAGGCTTTGAAGAATGTTTTGTCTCCCTAACACCCCTTAGGAATACTAAAGATGGTGAGGAAATATGGATGATAAGAGAGGACTGCTTTCAGGGACAGAATCCTCCCTTACGACGTGGAAAATACTTGGGATCTTATTTTGTATACACTTAGAGATTGGGTGAAGATCATTCTTCAAGTTGAAAATCCTTTGTCCATTATGGGTTTTTCTTAGTTCGTGAGGAGTTGACTTTTGTAATTATTCGATTGGGAGTTTGTTCCTTTTCGAATCTTATTTCTCTCTTCTTGTTTGGAGATCCCTCGTCTCCTTCTTGTTCGGGGGCTTTTTATTCAATAAAAGTTCCTATATCTTTACAACAAAAAAAAAAAAGACTTCAAACCTTACCTTTCCACCCAACAATTACCCTCTACTAAAGGCCTCCAATCACAGCTTTTGATATGCTCATCGTGAAGAGGGAGACCTGAGCACTTCATAGGAAAGTACATTCTGCAGGATATTTGCACGTGTTAACTGCTGCCTCAGTTGGATTGGATCCTAGTGTAGCAAATTTCAGTTTCAAGCCAGAAACGAAGTCCAATAGCCCAAGGATGTTTGCATACTGTGGAAGAGAGACAATGGGCACTGCTGCGCAAATCTGTTACCACAAAACCACCCATTTTCATGTGCCCCCATCACACATTCTGTTCAAAGCATTAGCTGCCAGCCTGCCAAGATAATTGTTGAGAGATATCGTCTTGTGAGCTACATGGGCAATGTTCTATGTGATTTCAGGATAACAATGGGCAAATGATGTATTGATCTATGTGATTGCAGGAAAACAATGGGCAAACGATGGCAATGTTCTATTGAGCTATGTGGTGTAGGGGAGGAAACTATGGAACATTTTTTATTGCAGGATAAATAGGGTGGTATGGGTCAAGGTATTATCAGCTTTAAACACACATGGCGATTTCAAGGATTTTTAGACAATTCAAGAGTGGTTAAGGAAAAAGAGAAAAAAAGGATTGAAGTAAATCTATAACTTTTATCCCACACACAGTTTGTTGTGGTATTTGGCTCTCACATAATGAATATCTTCAAGGCCAAGATGGTATACATTGAGAATAATTGAACAAACATCACCTTATTATTGCATAATTGGGTGAAGTTTATCTCTGGGGTGGAGTCTCTAGCATTATGGAGGAGTATTGGAAGTGGGTAGGGTTTTTTGTTACTTGTGGTGGTTTGGAACCTATTAGTTTACTTTCTGATTCTTTATTAGTTTTATGTATGGAGATCCCTCATCTCCTTTGTTCGAGGACTTCCATTTTGTTTGATTTAATCAGGTAGTCTTATTCTCATTCACAAAAAAAAAAGAGTTTGTAAGGAAATTATATCACATTATTGTTGATTACTATGATTATGTTGCAGCTGCCCACATATCCTGTCTGCCAACACTGTCTTCCTTGGTTTATAAACTTTTGATGCACTTACATTAGCATTGATGCAGTTGGGATGTTTTCTTTTCTTAAGCTCTGTGGTCAACATGTCACCTTATCAACCACCCTCCCTACACTAATTAATTTTTATCATATTGAAGTGCTCTGCCCTGTGCTTAAGTTGGTCAATCTTTAGTCTGTATAATTAACAAGATAGTTGCATGAAATTTTCAGAAAGCAATGTCAGAGAACAAGTCCAAAATTGGCGTTTCTTGGTCCCCGAATCTGGCCCCTCTTATTGCTGTAAAAAAACCATGTTTGGAGAAAGTACAAGAACCTCAAAGTTCTGTCTGGAAACGTGACAGTGAACTCGTAGACGGTTTGTTTGTTCCACCAAGGGACCCGAAGAAGCTGAACAAATTGCTAAAGAATAAAGTGAAAGATACTAGTGGTGGAAGTTGGTATGTGAATGTTGGGTGTCTCTTTTTTTTTTCTTTTATGTTTTAGTTTTCTAAGAGGATCACTTCTTCACAGGTTTGACATGCCAGCCCCACAGGTCACTCCAGAGGCAAAGAAGGATCTCCAAATCTTAAAGGTGTGATCATACTATCCCTCTCTTTATATTCATTTACCCCATGTTTGGTTCACCGATAACTTATCTGGGCGTAAAATAGTTATTTGGGGATAGAGGAGAATTATATGATTTTCTGCTTGCTTGCTACCCCTCTCTTGATTTGGGTAAATTTTTGTCTTTTATATTTGTCTTAATAGAATATAATTATAATTTTCACTTGGGGGTCCTATCATTTTGTGTGGAATTTTCTAAAATTTTATTTTTTATTTTTTTTGCTTCTCTTTTATTTCCTTCGTTTTGAAGATCCATGATCTCCCTCTTGTTTAGGGGCAACTTTCATCAGGAAGATTGCTTCTGTTCATTCTCCCCCCAACTCCCCCCCCCCCCCCCCCCCCAAAAGAGAGAGAGAGAGAGAGATTATTTATACCTGCCTCTCCTTATTTAGTTATCACAATTTATTCAAACTTATCAAGGTATAACTGTTATAGCTTATCCACGCTAAATAAACATGTTTTTTTGAGGGTTGATCTTATTCTTTCCTTATCCACTTGCTTATTAGCGAAACAAATGGGTGCTGAATTTGACATGTTCCCTCCTCTCGTTTGTTGTTGATTGAAAAAAGTTGGTCACTCGTTGCACATCTGGTTTTACTTCTCATCTGAACATTTGATATTATTGCAGTTGAGAAGCGTTATTGACCCGAAGCGGCACTACAAGAAAGAGGGTTCTAAAGCTTTACCCAAGTACTATCAGGCAAGCATTGCATATTTTATGACAAAAAAGTCCATCACTTGTCAAAAAAATAAAAATTACAGACGTGGCCTGCAATAGAATAATTTTCTGATTGGAGATCGATTTTTTCCCCCAGGTTGGCACCATAGTTGAACCTGTTTCGGAGTTCTTCTCAGGCAGACTAACTAAAAAGGAGAGGAAATCAACGCTTGCTGATGAATTGCTGTCTGATGGTACATTCAATGCCTACAGGTGAGTTACTACAAAGTGATCTTGTTTTTGTAGTTGAAGCCATGACATAAACCAACTGAACAGTTTGTTACATACTGTCACTGATCGATGACATTATTTATCAACTCTTGTAGGAAGCGTAAGGTGCGGGAGATTGAGGAGAAGCATCGACCCAGTGGGGTCGAGAAGTGGAAGATAAAGGGTAATCAGACGAGAAAGCGATCAAAGCAAAGGCGACACTCTTCATAGAATAGAAGCTTTTGAGATGCCTAACAAGAAGTCTGGATCATGAATTTTGCATGTGTGTGTTGTGTTATGGACTGGGGATTTTTGAGATCAATGCGTGTTTGGTTGGTTAGTTTTTGTCTGCACTGTTAATGCATATGATTGTTTTTTTTTTTTTAATCTTACGCACAGTCCTTCTCTGTCCCGTTTTTAGTTTTTATCCATTTTGATTTTTTTTTAAATTATATATCTTCAATGAATTGAATGGGATTATTTATGAAAAATATAAAATTTGAAAAATGTTTGATTTAGTTATTTTTATAGTTCAAAACTCAATATTATACATGTTGTCATTTTTTAAAAAAGGGGAAATTAATTAGGGGTCTCGGGACATCCTTGTATTAATATTTAGTCTCTTGACTTTTTTTAGTTTTTTTTAAATCCCTAAAGTGCTTGAGTTATTTTCTTTGGGTTACTGGCCTTTTATTCTTCCAGCTTTACCCTTTGATAACAATACACGCAGATGGTATAACAGTGTGCTATATCTTTTAAAATTTGTGAGTAACAGTGTACACATTGTATATAAGGGTGTACACAAACAAGTTCATATACCTGCTTAATTTGTAATTACGAGCAAGGATTTCAGATATTTAAATATCATCCTCATTGATAGACAAAATATTTACATCTATTTTGTAAATCATCACAACTAATTTACAAAATAACCACATAGTTTAGTTACATTTGTTGTTTATATCTTTTACAGTCTTCTTGCAATTCATTTATCCGAGTCTCACTCTCTTTCGCTATTTGAATTACTTTTGGTGCATACTCCCCTCAGAACCTTGGAATGTCATTTTGCTCAATTTTCATGCTTGTTCCTTTATTCGATGCTTATCGTATCTGATCATAAACATGCCACAATTAACTCTAAAAACACCACAAATTAATATCATGAGTATGATGTAGATACATTAATCGTGAAAATGTATACCATCAACACTTACACATTGGATTATAGTAGACATTGATCATTCCTTGTGATTGGCTAGTCTTCAATGTCGAGCATGAAATGGGTCAATCTGAAATATTTTTTCAACTAATGAACCTGCATATTGCAATGTCACATGCACTATCAATATAGGAGGTATACATCATTACAAACAAAGAATTTAATAGTGTCTACAGACAAATAACAGTGTATATAATAGTGTGCACAAATAAATTAACAGTGTACGTAGACAATATACTAATGTATGTATTTATACATAGGCTGGAATGACATGGTACATTCATCAATTGATCTGTCATTTCTGCAAACCCAGACACATTTTTCATGGTACATTTTTTTATATAATTGTACTCTATGAATTGATTATGTAGGATTAAGGCTATACAATTAAAAGAAGATTTAAGAGTGTACATTTGAAGAATATCAGTGTACATACAATAATATTAACATAAAACCCAGATTATGTCACAAATAAAAAGAAACAAAAATCTAAAACACGCATCCCTTCTTCTTCTCATTGTTTCATGTTCCATTCATGCTTGGCAAGTAAGAGTGGGATATGTGTGAGGAAGAGGTGAAAGAAGTCCAACCAATTGAAGTACTTCATCATGGTGGCCTAAATTTTTTTATTCTAACGGATATTAATAAGGACATTATTATAATTGAAGGACTTCATCATGTTATATTATCTTTATACATTGTTGAAATCTTTGTGTACATTGTTATGTTGTCTATATACGCTATTAAATTCCCAGTGTACACTGTTATAGATCTATGTACATTGTTATCAATTTGTGTACACTATATATACACCATTAGTCATATTTAAGAACATTGTTATTATGTTTGCAAATATTAATATATAAGCATCCTAAAATAAGGCAACATAATCCATCACTTTCTACACCAAATAAAACCCAAAACCCCATTAATCCCCCATTCTAACCACATATACATACTAAAAACCCAATATAAACATATTAAATCTAACTCACAATCTGGTCAATCAATGCAAGCAAGTCCTCATAGCTGCTGCTAAAGTCCCCATTCATCACCCACTCCTCCTCCACTTTCATCGTCGTCATCGGATCCACCGTCACCTCTTCCACAACCGGCTTCTCCTCCACGACTAAACCCACATCGTCCATGTCCGCTACGACGACCTCCCCTTGGACGCACCACATCAGCGCCGCCTTCTCCTCCTCGTGATTCTTCCTCTCGACCCTCCCGAACTGCTCCCTCAGTCTCCCTCACACTGACGATGGTGGAGATGTCGCGGATCGGCGTCCGTTCTTTTGCACTCACCGAATGGGAAGAGGATCGGCTAAGTCTTCACCGGGGTGGTCGAGAATGAGAGATCGAGAGGGAGATTTGGGGGAGAGAAGGGGAGGTGATGGTTTTTCATTTTTCAGGGAAAGAGAGGGGGCTCAATGGGTTTGATTGGGGGAGATGGTGTTTTAAAGAGAAGGGTATATTGGGTATTAAATAGGGGTATGTTAGTGAGAGGGACCCAAAGAAAATGGGTTCTGAGACTTAGAGATGTATTGTTAAGCTAAAAGGTTCCAGGGACTAAAAAGTATTATGGGGGTATGCTGGGGGACCCCTAATTAATTTCCCCTTAAAAAAATATTAAGTATCATCTAGATATGTATTTTGATAAAAAAATGTATATCATTCCATTTTTAGTTTTTTTTTATATAATGGTAGGCTATCACCTTTTATTAAGAAAGGGTCAAGCCCAAGGATACAAAGTTGAATTAATCCATTTTTAGTAAGTGTAAATAAATATTTCATGAGATATCAAATTGTCTAACGAGCTATTTATTTTACTGAATTTTTAATGAGGTATATAAAAATGTAAAAAAACTTAACAGCGCCTAATTTAGAAAATAGACATGAGCGTTAATCCACTAAGTCCGTTTTGCAATTCTGTACACTATAGCATAACATATATTGTATATTATCTATCATAATGTATTCACTATGGACTTTTTTTTTTCTGTTTTTTTTTAAATGAAAAAAGTATACTATTGTATTTCAGTATATGCATCATTTTATATAACTGTATGTACTTTATTTGAGCCCCTCTAAATTGTAAGTAAGCCCCTCACATTTTATTTTTAATATATAAGCCCTTTATATATTAACATCATGTGTAAACAATAAACAAGCTCCTCTCACATCAAAACCTCTCCCCCACCCTTGTCTGTCTCTCCCTACAAAACCTTAATTAACATATTCTAATAAAAAAAATTAATGTAAATATAAAAAGAATATAAAAATCCATTATTTTTTCACACATTCATACAAATCCTCAAAATTCTGAACCCTAAAAAAAATTTAAAAATTTAAACTCTATACATACACAAGATAGAGGGTATGCTTATTAAAAGAATGTTAATTAAAAAAATTAGGTGAACTTATTTATTAGGGACGTACTTATAAAAAAATCTAAATGGATCTTTAACAATAAAATCCATTTAAAAGAGTCTTACTTACACATCAGAGGACTCAAATAAAACCACCATTTTTTTATGTGAACTGCAAACAGGGGCTAGATGTATAGCCGATTGGGTAGGTCATTAGCCCGTTTTGTAATTAAAACGAGCCCGGGACCAAACGTGTAATGAAGTTTTTTTTGAGGGGCTAAAAGTGAAAATTGCCATAGGAAAATAGAAAGGGTGAATTGCTCAAATACCCCCGGACCAACACCACCATTATTTTTCTGTCCCTGAACTTTTTTTTATTTTTTCTGTACCCCCACAATTTGGTCTCATTTTTTTTTACCCTTTAACTTTACATAAACCCTGAACTACCTTCTCCTGTAAACCAACAAACCCTCAAATGTCCTTCTTTACCAAATCAACTAAACCTCTATCCACCGACACTCTTACCGCCAGCCACGACACACATTCACACCGCCGCCGTTCACCTCGTCGTTCACATCGCCGCTCACCGACACACCGTTCACATTGCATCCCCGACACCAATCCGCCGTTCGCATCACCATTTTACGATCCGCTGCCGTTAACGCCGTCGATGTGACGTGTCACCAGTCGCCACCAGTTTGGAGGTTGAGAGGGTGGGTCTGCGGCGGCGAGTCGGCGACGGTGGTGGAGGTTGTGGATGCAGAGGAGGTCTTGGTGGGTGGAGTGAATGAGTGAGTCCTTGGGTGTTGTTGAGGGGGTTTGGTGGGTTTTTGAATGGCTAATGATGTGAGGAAGAAAAGGAGGAAGGCGAGAAGAGCAGGGTCCATTTCTCCATAAGTATCAAACCCTCACTTTTGGAAAAATAACCCCGTATTTTGAAAGCCTTGTTTTCAAGGAGTCTCAAACTAGTAGAGAACATAAAAAAAAATTGTTTCAAAGTTCATCAATTTACAGAAACATTGTATATTAGTTACATAAATATATTTTTTAGTTATAGTAACTAACATATATACTTACAGAAAGAGTTATAGAAATACAGAATTATAGAAATAAAATTTATATATATACGATACAGAGAGCATTCAATATACATAAAGATAGTTAAAAATAGAATGATTATACATACATTCCTATACTGTTTTTACAATAGTTTCAAGAACTGAATGACATGTATACAAAAATGTAACCTTACAATCTGGTTTCATTTTTTACCCTTGACTGGGGCCACCTTAGATTTTGTAATTGTTTAAAAAGTTTCTGTAATGGTTTATTACATTTTGTAATTATTTATAAAGTTTTTTTGTAATTGGTCATTACATATCTGTAAAAGGTTATTACATTTATGTAAATATTATATTCCTGCATTGTTGTTATTTGAATGATTTTGTAAATAATATATTACATTATTTAATTCTTTATAAATGTTCTGTAATTTATAATTACATATCTATAAAAGGTTATTACATTTCTGTAAATGTCTATTATTTACATATATGTAAATGCTTAGTTTAATTCCATAAATGATATTACATTTATGTAAAGTTGCATGTCATTAATTTAATTTCATATATAATATTACATTCTTTTTCTAAATAATTCATGATATGCATAACATTATGGAAAATATCGGTGGTCATGTTCTTTCAGACCAAATAAGATGTATTCTAAATCTCTGTTAAGTATATACTGAAGACTTATTTATGTTGTGTATGTATGTATGAGACCATGATTAACAGAATTTGATTTTAATCATAATTGGTTATAATTAAAGTTCATCTTCAATGATAAAAAATCAACCATAAAAGTTATCTTATGTGAGATTTTATAAAAGAACAGGAAACATATTTAAACTTAGGATCTCTTCAAAATCAATAGCAATGCAAAATTAGTTTAAAAAAATGATGTTTTTCATTGCAAAACTCCCTCTCAAAGACACCATTCAGAAAGTCATTATTTTCCTCTCTCATCACTGCAAAGATGATTAATAAGACATCATTTCATCATGGAATCAAATAAAGCGTTCTTGGAGGATGGTTGGGAGAGGTGCGGTGAATGACGATGGTGTAAAGGTGAACGGCGAATCGGCGAGTGACGAGGTGAACGATGACGGTGTCGACGACGGATTGCAACAAGAGCATCGGCATACTAGGAGGCACTCAACTGGGGAAGAAGAAGAAAATGTGTTGGTTTGGGGGAAGAAGAAGGGGGAAAAGGAAAATATGATTTTATTTTGTCTTATATGTGGGATAGTTATGGTATTAAGAAAAAACAGAGGTAAAAAGAAAATAGGATAAAGCTGCATGGGTAAATAAAAAATAAAAAAAATCCAAGGGTATAAAAAAAATGAAAGGGTTGGTCCAAGGGTATATAGGCAATTCACCCAAATAAGAAATGAGCCTGTCTATTACCACCGACTTAAATTCTTCCCCCACCCAATAAAAATTTAAAACATGTTTTATACTTTAATTTTACATACTCATCGCACCAGCCCCAGTTGACACAAAGTCAGTCATGCTGGGGCGTCTAATGTGACCCTAGGTATGTCGTCTAAAATTTTTCATCTGCGATATTTTAAAAGTGGCATGACATACCTTGGGTCACCGTAAGTTGTTCAGTTTGACACATCCTATCTAATTGACAATAATTGAATTTTCTTATCCATTATAAATTTCATAAATACACAACAAATAAATATCATAAATAAACAACATTTGCATACACAATCATATAATTTTTTGGGATTTATAAATGTGTATGATAGGTTGGATATGTGAATGTTGAATTAACCTATATGATTATGTATGCAAACGTTGTTTATTTATGATATATTTATTTTTTATATATTTATGATATATTTATTTGTTAAATATTTATGATAGATAAGAAAATTAATTTATTGTCAATTAGATAGTGTTGGGCTACACACTTTGGATCACGTTAAATATCACGGTTTGACTCAGAGTGTGTCAAGCTAAACAAGTTTTTAGACCCACGTGAAAAGCTCCTGCCACGTGGACGGTAGCCGAAGCTCCCACGGTATCGTCATCAGTTCCACATTTAATAACAAAATAAAAATATCTCCCTCCGAAATACTCTCCCAATTCCACTTTCGTCCTCTTCTCTCTATTCCAATACAACAATTCCACTCCCTCCTTCCATGGTTTGTTGACCCCGGATTTCCCACCTGAATTTTTTATAAAAATAATACAGTGGGTTTACAATCACATGGGTGCATTTGTAACACTAGCTCATGTGACCTTTTCACGTTGGTTTATTTATTTTGCACACACGTCTGAACCTCCTCTTCTTTCAAGCGATCCGGTTATTGTGCGGCACGGCTCATCGTACGACACACATGCCGCAGACTCGGTCCCCTTTTTTTTTACTGGTTTATTATTATTATTATTATTATTATTATTATTATTAGCGTAAACCAGCAATCTCGGGTGTGTTGTTTCTTTTGTTTTAACACACGTGTCGCGGCACCTTCCAGGATATTCTCCGAACGTGAGGGACCTCCATCCATAACCGTCTGATTGGTGAACAACTTTATGCTCTTTAGGATATCTCCCGGTGACTCTAGCAATCATCTAATAATTTTATTTTTGGGTTAAAGACGTCTAAGCTCCTATAAATAAATATGGGAAAATCCATATAAATCCTTACTAAAATTAGGACGGACGTATGAGTCCCTGAAAACTCTCAAAAACCCGAATATCATCCCTGAGTTAAATTTTCATTCAAATTTAATGGAATATTTTCAGAATATTCAATTACATATAATTATGTAGACATTGAAGTCCCTATAAACAGTTATAAAGACAAATTATTCCACGTAAAAGAGAAAATTGCTCTTGAAAGACTTTAACATTAAATTGTGTACACATTGCAATCCCTATAAATAATCATAAAGATAAATTAGTCCCTACAAAAGGTAAAATTGCCCCTGAATCACTTTTACATTTAATTGTATAGACATTACAGTCCTTATAAACAATCGTAAACACAAATTGGTCCCTGTAAAAGATAAAAATACCACTGAAGGATTTTTACATTTAATTGTGCAGACATTGCAGTCCTTATAAACAATCATAAAAATAAATAACTTAATTGTTTATAAGGATTGTAATTTCTATCCAATTAAATGTAAAAGTCATTCAGGGACAATTTTATCTTTTATGAGGACTAATTTGTATTTATGATTGTTTATAGGGACTGCAATGTGTACACAATTTAATGTTAAAGTTTTTCAGGGGAAATTTTTATCTTTTACAGGGACTAATTTGTCTTTATGACTGTTTATAAAGACTTCATTGTCTATATAATTATATGTGATGAAATATTTTAGAAATATTCTGGGAATATTTCATTAAGTTTGGATGGAAATTCAACTCAGGGATGATAATTGAGTTTTCCTGAGTTTTCAGGAACTCGTACGTCTGTCACAATTTTAATAAAGACTTATATGAGTTTTTCCATACTTGTAGGGACTTAAATGACTTTAACCCTTTATTTTTTTATGGGAAAAATCTAAATAAACCCCCCAACATCATATGTAAATTATTATTTTACCATTTGAATAGATTATAAAACCATATTAAGAATGGTAAAATCGTTATTTATATAAGATATTTTATATTTTTAATATGTTTTAGGAGATTTTGGAATATTGTGTTTGTAGTAAAGATTAATCAAACAGAATATTCATAAATTTTTTTTTTTTTTGTTAATGAAAATTTAACTGAGGGATCTATCTACATTTCAGACAGTTTATAAAGGGGTTATATGAATTTTTTTTTTTTTTTAATATTTTGATGGTGTGAAAAATATAATATTACGAGATATTATTTTTTTAGTTACTTTGAAAATGACAGTCACAAGGTGGAAGACCCATTGAATCACTAAATAATTTAATTGATTTTAAAACATTTGACTGTTTTCTTAAATTTGTTTAAGGAGATACTTTCGCATATACTCACTAAATTATCATATTTTATTCAACACATACGGTTCTAAATTGAGATATACCAGGTTCTTGGTGGGAAGCATGAAATAAAATAGATTCAGAAGTCATCATCCACACACATGGTTAACATTTTTCATCATCAACAAATGTAATACATGTCTTTAATATATGAGGTCCACATTCATTTGCACAATCAACATTTTAGAAACAATTAAAGATTCTCTGTTTTGAATTTTCTTTAGTCGTGGATTCAAATTTCAAAGTGCTGTTGATTATTTTTTGTGTTTTTTGAATTCTACTGCGTTAACGAAGGAGCCTTAGCTCCCGTTTAGAATGGGAATAGCTTTTATTCTAGGGTATAGATTTATCCAAATATAAGTTAGTATAAATAAGGATAAAGTGATTTTGTGTTTGGTTGTGTTTTGAATTATTCTCGTTGGTAAACGTAAGAATAAAAGTTTTGTTGTTTGAGTAAAATGTGAATAAAGTATGGATAAAGATTTATAAAAGGTAAAAAAGTAATGATAGTTGATTTGACAGGTGATATATAAGAGATGATGACAGTTGATTTGACAGTGGACCCACATATTCTTTGAGTGGAATAACCTTGGATAACTTTAATTCCAGGGGTTGATTGGAATCCATATACCACTTTATCTGGGTTTATTCTGGCATACTTTATCCGGGGTTATCCGAGGTAAACAAACACATGAAATTTTTTATCCGGAGTTATCCGGGTTTATCCGGGGTCTTATACCGGATCCAAACGGGGGCTTAGACTCTCTATAGCCCATGAACAAACATTGGGAACAAGGCTAGAACACTGTACAATCAAATTTTATTTTATTGTTTGAGTGTGAGGTTAAAACGTTAAGGGTCCGTTTGGGGTGTGACATAAGGTTATTTGCCCTTGATAGCTATACTGGGATAGATAACAATCCATGCTGAATAGGTAAATTTTTGTTTGGTTGTCTTTTCTGTTATTCTCATTGGGAAACGTAAAATTGATTTTTTTGTTGTTTGGTTCACCTTGAATAAAATAAGGATAAGTGGTAGATAAGAGATGGATAAGAGTTTATGACTTTTTAAATTACAATTATACCCCTGCATAAATTATTTGTGTTTGGGAATAAGTATAAGAGATGTGAGTGTGATATGATAGATGTGACAGTTTTTGGAATGTGTGCAGAGAGTGTTAGGTGAGATAAATATTTTAAAATGACAGAGAAGGGTATTTTTATCCATTGGCATAGATAAGCCCTGATAAGCAATTCTACCATTTTCTTAGAATAGTTATCAGGCCTTATCTTAGCTTATCCAGACATAACTATCAAGGTTTATTCTTGTCAAACAAACAGCTGTTTGAGGCTTATTCTACTGTATTCTACCCTATCCAGCCTTTATTCTTCACCCCAAACGGGGGGTAAGATTTTTAGAATCCTATATTTTAAATTCAGTTTTTGAAAATGTATGTTTTATTAAATTTTCAATAATAAGATTTTTTTGCCTAAAAATAGAAACCAGTAGTTTGAAAAGCTAAACTCTGAAAATGTATTTGGATTTGAATTTGAGAATTTTTAGTTTTTTAAATGCGGTATCTGCATAAACTCATATTCAAATGAGACATAAAAAAAAAGATAGTAGTTTGAAAAACTAAACGCTAAAATTGTGTTTGGATCCGAGTTTGATAATTTTTAGCTTTTAAAACGCAGAATCTAAATAAACTCATATTCAAACAGGAACTTAGTCTCTTATTATCCGCAAAACTTAATGTCAAAGACTTCCTAATGGAGAGAGATGTCTATTACTAGGCTTATGCTTCTAAGAGAATATTTTTTGTTTTAAGAAACTGATAAACAGTTACTACTTTGATATTGAATGACTGAAATGATAAAAGTCTGAATTTTACAAAAGAGGGAGAAGAAAAAGGATAAGCAAAATGAAAAATAAAATCACATAACATGCCAACATATACCATATTATAAAAGCATAAAAATAAATAAATTTCAAAACATGTTTGATTTAAAAAATATACCAACATATACTATATAAAAGGCACGTCCTTTATTAAATCTCAAAACATTTTTAATTTCAAACAAAGAATTAAGGGTTTGTTTAAATTCACGATGAGAAATCCAATAAAACATCACTGCTTATCCAAACATGTTCGTGTGTGAGAGTTATTATGCGCTTCTAATCATAAAATTAAAAACATTCATAAACTCCCAAAACAATGCTATCTCAACCTCAGAATTTTCAGACCGCGAGCATGCACACCACATTTCCCATTAATACATTATTAATTAAAATAACATTATTTGTATAAATAAAATAAAATAAAAATAATGACAATAACACTAATAAATAAAAACAAACATTGGGAACAAGGCTGGAATAATGTACAATCAAACTTTTTTCTTTTCTTTTCTGTGTTTAGGTGGGAAGTTGAAACGCTAAGATTTTTAGAATCTTATATTTTAAATTCAGTTTTTGAAAATGTATGTTTTATTACATTTTCAACAATAAGATTTTTTTGCCTAAAAATATAACCTAGTAGTTTAAAAAACTAAACTCTGAAAATGTATTTGGATTTGAGTTTGAGAATTTTTAGCTTTTTAAATGCGAAATATGCATAAACTCATATCCAAACGAGACCTAAAAAGAAAAAATAGTGGCTTGAAAAGCTAAACGCTAAAAATGTGTTTGGATCCGAGTTTGAGAATTTTTAGTTTTTAAAACGCAGAATCTAGGTAAACTCATATTCAAATAGGAACTTAGTCTCTTATTATCCGTAAAACTTAATGTCAAAGACTTCCTAATGGAGAGGGATGTCTATTACTATGCTTATGCTTCTAGGAGAACTTTTTTTGTTTTGAGAAACTGGTAAACAGTTACTACTTTGATATTGAATGACTGAAATGATAAAAGTGTGAATTTTACAAAGGAGGGAGAAGAAAAAGGATAAGCAAAATGAAAAATAAAATCACATAACATACCAACATATACTATATTATAAAGGGTTTTTTAGTTTTAACTCCCCACAAACCATCGTATTTAGCGATCGCCCCCTCCATTCTTCGTATTTGGGTTTTACTCCCCACATTCAAAGGATAATTCCTTTTTACTCCCTATCAGGGACTAAAAAGAAAATTAAATAATTTACAGATAGGTCCCTCGCAGGGAGTAAAAAGGAATTATCCTTTGAATGTGGGGAGTAAAATCCAAATACGAAGAATGGAGGGGGCGATCGCTAAATACGATGGTTTGCGGGGAGTTAAAAATAAAATCCCTATTATAAAAGCATAAAAATAAATAAATCTCAAAACATGTTTGATTTAAAAAATATATCAACATATACTATATAAAAGGCACGTCCTTTATTAAATCTTAAAACATGTTTAATTTCAAACAAAGAATTAAGGGTTTGTTTGAATTCACGATGAGAAATTCAATAAAACGTCACCGCTGATCCAAATGTGGTCATGTGTGAGAGTTATTAACTCCCTAAACAACGCTATCTCAACCTCAGAATTTTCAGACCGCGGGCATGCACACCACATTTCCCATTAATACATTATTAATTAAAATAACATTATTTGTATAAATAAAATAAAATAAAAATAATGACAATAATAACACTAATAAAAACAATTAAAAAAAAGGGACAGAAAAGAAAACCAGTCAAGCCCCCCTCTCAAAACTTCCGCCGGTTTTTCCATCAACCACAGAATAAGATCACCGCCCACCCGGACCCCACCACCCTCCCCTCTAACCCCACCACTCCCTAAACCTTATATACACCCCCCTCTCCCTCTCCACGTCTTCTTCACATACAAAAACCCAAACTACTTCAATCGTCTCTTCCATCTCTCTCTCTCTCTCTCTCTCCGACTCAGAAAAATCGGATCCAAAAACAACCACCACTCATCAATGGACACCAAAATCGGCGCCGTCGATGGCCCTGTCAAGCCTTCGACGGGCGACATCGGCTACCTACCCTCCAAGGCCGCCAACCCAGTTGAACCCGCCGCCGCCGTCGCCTCCACCTGCGAAGCCACCCTCGGCCGCCACCTCGCGCGCCGCCTCGTCCAGATAGGCGTCTCAGACGTCTTCACCGTCCCCGGGGACTTCAACCTCACCCTCCTCGATCACCTCATCGCCGAGCCCGGGCTCACCAACGTCGGCTGCTGCAACGAACTCAACGCCGGCTACGCCGCCGATGGATACGCAAGGTCCAGGGGCGTCGGCGCCTGCGTCGTGACGTTCACCGTCGGAGGGCTCAGCGTGTTGAACGCGGTGGCCGGGGCGTACAGCGAGAACCTTCCGGTGATATTCATCGTCGGAGGGCCCAACTCGAACGATTACGGGACGAATCGGATTCTCCACCACACGATCGGGTTGCCGGACTTCTCGCAGGAGCTCCGGTGCTTTCAGACCGTCACTTGTTATCAGGTGAGTGGGTTTTGTTGGAATTGCTTGGTTTTTTTGTTTCAATGTTTTTTTTTTTAATTTTATCAGGTGAAATTTTTTATGACCTATTTAGAAGATTAGTTGGGTTTTGATAAATTTTCTTAATTGGGGAATTGGTTTTCCATGGGATTGTCTGGATTTTGATTTCAAGTTGTTTTTTTATTTATTTATGGGAATGTAAGTTTTGGTTGTTTTTTGAATATTTTGGGGTTTTATGTGCATTGTGAATGTTTCATTGGCCCGTATGGGGAATTGTGTAGGGAATCTTGTTCTATTTTTATTGGGATTTATTTATTGAAGACAATTTTGGGTCTTGATTTCTGGGTTTTCTTTCTTTTATTAATTTATTATGTTCACAGGCATTGTATTTTTTATGGGAGAAATTAGACCATGATCTCTGGATTTCTTTGTGTTGATTTCTCTAATTTTTAGCTCTTTAATCCTTTAATGTATTTGTTATTGGATTTGGCTGTTCTTGATGATTATAACTTAAGTGTGAAAATGAAGAAGACTTTCTTTTTCATATCTGAAACTGTATGAGTGATTTTTGGTTCTTGTTTCCTATAAAGCCTTGATCTTGATGTTTGTGCTGTTGATTTAGGCTGTGGTGAACAACTTGGAGGATGCACACGAGCAGATCGACACGGCAATATCGACATCTCTCAAAGAGAGCAAACCAGTCTACATCAGCATCAGCTGCAACCTCTCTGGGGTTCCCCACCCCACCTTCAGTCGCGAGCCTGTACCATTCTTCCTCTCCCCTAGGTGAGCGAGCTCAAATCCACTCATCTTTAAATTGCATCCCAATTGTTTCTTCACAATGCATCCCATTGTTCATCATGCACATTGTAAAACTGCAACATGGTTGAATCTTAAAATGTATCTTCTGTTAAGGTATCATTTGGAAAACGTTTGAAAAAGCGGCTTTTGAAATTAGATTCCCATGAGGCATATTAGATTCTGGAAAAGGTTGTTGTTTATTTATTTATTTATTTATTCAACTAAAAGCTGTTTTCTGTATCTCAAAAAGTTGTGACCATTTGGGGGCATTTGGAAACAAATTTGGGTTAAAATAGATTCACACTATCCAAAATGTATCTTCTCTACGTTTAAATGAAGTGTATGAATGCTTTATCAAATCAATATCTTGGCTCACTCATCTCTTATACTAGTTTACTTATGTTGATTGACAAGTCATTCACACATAACTTGGCAAGTCTTCTGTTTCTTATGGATTTCATTATATCAATCCGCAATTGTTTCATATTTTAAGCTATGATTAGATTTCTACTAAGATTCTTCTACCTCTAAATTAGCAGTTAATGCTTGAATGTTGATTAAACCAAATGATAGTTTTTCAACTACCAATGTATGTGTTGATTTGCATTTCAAGTCATCAAATTGATCGGGATACCCATTCCCCACTTAACCTACAGGCTGAGCAACAAAATGGGCCTCGATGCAGCAGTGGAGGCCACCGCAAACTTCCTTAACAAGGCAGTGAAGCCTGTGTTGGTGGGTGGCCCCAAGATTCGCGTGGCCAAGGCAGGCGAAACATTCGTCGATCTGGCTGATGCATGTGGCTACCCCGTGGCAGTGATGCCCTCTGCCAAAGGCCTTGTCCCTGAAACCATCCCCCACTTCATTGGTACCTATTGGGGTGCTGTCAGCACCGCATTCTGTGCGGAGATTGTTGAATCTGCAGATGCCTACCTGTTCGCCGGACCAATCTTCAATGACTACAGCTCTGTCGGCTACTCCCTCCTCCTGAAGAAGGAGAAGGCCATCATAGTCCAGCCCGATCGCGTGACTGTCGCGAATGGACCTACATTCGGGTGCATCTTGATGAAGGACTTCCTCCGTGCCCTCGCAAAGCGGCTCAAGAAGAATACGACCGCATATGAGAATTATCACAGGATCTTTGTCCCCGATGGTCAGCCACTCAAGGCACAGCCGAGGGAGCCTCTGAGGGTGAATGTTATGTTCAAGCACATCCAGAAAATGCTTTCAGGGAACACTGCGGTGATCGCAGAGACCGGTGATTCTTGGTTCAATTGTCAGAAGCTTAAACTCCCTGACGGTTGTGGGTGAGTTTCCCATATTTGATGATTGAATTACATTTTCTACATGCCTAAATGGATTATTGAGCGAATAATATATTTTTTTATTGCAGGTATGAATTCCAAATGCAGTATGGCTCGATTGGGTGGTCTGTTGGGGCGACTCTTGGGTATGCTCAGGCTGCGAAGAACAAGCGTGTGATTGCTTTCATTGGTGATGGTAGTTTCCAGGTACGAATCGAGCGGGCATTGATTCTCGTATGGTTCATCTTGTTATTGATGATTGGACTGATTAAAATTGTTCTGTTTCAGGTGACGGCGCAGGATGTCTCGACGATGATAAGGTGTGGGCAGAACACCATAATCTTCTTAATAAACAATGGCGGATACACCATAGAAGTGGAGATCCACGACGGTCCTTACAATGTCATCAAGAACTGGAACTATACGGGCCTCGTTGATGCCATCCACAATGGCGACGGCAAGTGCTGGACTTCCAAGGTGTGCTCATCTTTGCTATTATAGCCCATTTGAATGTTATTTATAATGATCGGAAAACAAATATCAATATGCCAATCTCCCTCTGAAAAATGAATGGATTCAATTGGGCTGTGGGCATTGAGGCACTCACTCATTCCTGCAGTCCTGGCTCAGTGTGTAGAATCTCTAATTGAATGTATACTCTCTATTATGTGAGTATGTACTCTTTTAGAGAAGATGTAAAAGTTACGCGTTCAGTTTGTATCTACTTCCATTTTGTGATAATATGTACTTCGTCAGGCAGTATATGTTTCACAGGAATGATTTAGTGTAACATTTTCTGGTTCAATGTGCACACCAAAGTTGTATCGAACTTATGTTGTATCCTATCATTCATGCTCATATTTATTGTTCTATCTTGATCTCCAATGGTGGGCTTTTGATTTTTGTGTAGGTGACATGCGAGGAGGAGCTGACAGAGGCGATCAAGACCGCGACGGGTCCAAAGAAGGACAGCCTCTGCTTCATCGAGGTGATCGCTCACAAGGACGACACGAGCAAAGAGTTGCTTGAGTGGGGGTCGAGGGTCTCTGCGGCCAATAGCAGGCCCCCGAATCCTCAGTAGAACATCCCTCCTGTTCCCATTTTTTTCCATGATAAATATGTCTGTTGTGCTGTTTGTTTTTGTATTTTCCCCATCTTTGTTGTGAGTTGTGTTTGCTCCAGCTGAGTTTGTAGAGACTTTGGTCTCCAGTTTTCCTGTTCTCAACTACTATTTTTTTTATATAAAGTTTTATAGCTTAGTATCATTTGAATTTGAGTAGAACATTACTTTGGTGGGGATGTGAACAGATGTTTAGATGTTCAGAAAATAAAATATGACCCACTTTTTCATATCATGATTTTCCAATTGTATGCAGTCTGTGCTCAAATATATTCAGGTTTTTCTGTTTGTTATTTCATTGTTGAAGGCTTGACGTCTGCTTGAAAAAATTTATTCCGAGTTTGATAGCTTTCAAAGGCTGTCATGGATGAGAAGTTGACAATACATAGTTTTTGAATCCTAAGCTGACCTGTGGACAAAGGTGGTTTTTTTTTTTTTTGTTTTGGCAAGTAGGTCCTTGCAATGTTATGGGGACTAGATGATTACATGAGATGTGTATGTATGTAAAAGGTTTTTAGTGTAAGGTCCATGGAATCTTCTTTATTGGGAGGTGAGTCCTCCAAAGTCACTACCAATTTTAAAATTTTTTTAAAAAAAAATTCCATAGTCTCTATGCTGAATTCAATTTGGATTAAAATCATAATTGGATTCTCGTTGGGATTGCTCTCAAAAAAAAAAAAAGGCTTCATAAAATCAAACTATGGTTTAAGTGTTTAACATGTTTTATAAACTATAATATACGTTAATACGAGGGTTCAAAAACATAGACAATAAAACTATATATAAGAGATGTTATCAATAAATTTCGAGGATCTAGAACAGTAGAACTAAAAAAACCCTATTGTGTTCACAATGAATAGGGGTCTTATTCAACACTTTTGAGAATAATAATGATTGCGGAGAATAGCCATTCTTATTTCAATTCAATGAAATGTCTTCCTCATGCGTCACGACCAAAGCAAAAGTCTGTTTGACTATGACATTATTCAAATAAGTTGGACGTGATGGAAACATATTAAAATCAAGGGATTTTTAGTTTTAAGTCCACGTAAACTATCAAATTTAGCGATCGATCCCTCACTTCTTCATATTTTGGTTTTAGCCCCTACATTTAAATGATAATTTAGGAATAAATCCCTAGGAGGATTTATTCCTAAATTATTAAGTTTGTTTTTTAGTCCCTATGAGGGACCTATTCTTAAATTATCATTTAAATGTAGGGACTGAAACCAAAATATGAAGAAGTGAGGGATCGATCGTTAAATTCGATAGTTTACGGGGACTTAAAACTAAAATCCCTAAAAACAAAGGGCTGCTTGTGCAGTTATACTTGCAATCTTAATCAAGTATATACTGTATAAGTTGAACATTCATTCACATAAATAAAAAAATAAAAATATATAATTTTACTTGTTTACAAGTTATTTCATGGTCAATTACGTACTTAAAAAAATCAATTAAAAGTTTTCAAACTACAAACAATGAAATAACATTTTCATTTCCCAGACATGGGAGCTGTCAGTACTCAGTAGTGTGGCCGCCACGCTTTTTTAAAGGTTCCGTTCCGGAATCAACTTTTCCTAGCTGCCAAAAATGCTGCCCATTTAAACTTTGCTCCCCTAAGTATTAATTAAAATCAAAGTGGTCCCATACCAAGGGGACAACAAAGAAGGTCAAAAACCTTAGGTCACCGCTGGTTTTCAATAGGCAGTCGTCAACCTAACTATTGCAAAACAGATTTTCTACAGACGATGGATTTTAAAAAAAAAATTTTGAAGAAAAGATAGATGTTTGCTACCCGATTTAATTTCTGAACTCGAATTATAAATTCTGAATGGAGGGAGAAAAGAGTAAAAAAAAAGAAAAAAACACATAAGGAAGTGAATAAACTCGCGTTTCGAGTTAGAAGAGACATCTAACCGACCAAACGAGACCATCGCCCATCTGTCAATTAAAATTGATTTTTGAAATTAATTTTATAGAAAGTTGTAGTCAACTTTTACGAAATACAATTTTCTACAAACATACAAAATGTTCAATTGTACAATCAAACACACCCAAATAAATAATATCAAGGGGTAAAAAAATTGATACGTTCGGCTCTTCTTCATTCATCATTATTATTTTTTTATAAAAATTATATTTTTGTCTATTAAAATATATATTATTATAAAAAATTAAATAAATTTAAATAAATATTAAAAAAATCAAATGTTTAATTGTATACAATGCATTGTCCCAATATACACAACAGTGAGTGAATAGACGTTGTAAAGGTATCAACGTTATGGATGGCTCACATTGATTTTGACAGCACAATATTTCTCATGTACGGCTTAAATAATAAGCTCATGTAAACATGTGATTCACTTTTTCCTTTTGTCAGTAATGATTACAGTTCAAGCGATACAAATTTTTGCTTTTTTATAAATTCTACTGTATATTATTAATATTATTTTAAATGATGATGTAATTAAAAAAAATAAAATCAATACTCTGACACCTCTTATTTCTTTCAAAAATCTAAAGAGAGAATGCACACTGATCAGTGAAGGAATCCACGGGCACACACAGGTTAGGCAGTGTAGCCTAGGCACCCCATAACACTTTTCTTTGTAGAAAAAAAAATGCATTTAATTTTTTTTTAATAAAGAAAACAAGATATTTGTTATCCAATTCTGAATTTGAATTACAAACTCTAAAAAAATATATAAAATTAAAAAAAAGATATTGTAACTGTAATTTCGTTTATGAATTTATAGTATAATTATGAATGAAACTGGATAAGGATAAGTTCACACAAATAAAGAGAAAAAAAATGCTTCAATTACTGGATGTATTGCATAACCTCATAAATAGGGGTGGTAAACAAGCTAAGCTTTGACCTGTTCAGGCTCGGTTCGTTTAGTATCAGGTTCAGCTCGGGCTCGACTCGACTCAGAATCGAGTTTCATTTCGTGTTCAAGCTCGACTCGTGAAAAGCACGGTTGAAACTTGACCAATTTGTTAAACAAGTCAAGCCGAAACTCGAATCAAGGCTCGGCTCGGGCTCGTTTAACTAAGAAAAATTTGTTTAGCATTTGAAAAGTCACATTTCACAAATCCCAACATCTTGTACATGTGAAAGTAACATAAGTTCGAGCTCGGGCTCAAACCGAGCTTTAAAAATGATTCAAACTCAATTCTTTTATCTAATTGAACGAGCCTAAACGAGCTTTAACCGAGCTGAGCCCGAGCTGCTTGGCTCGTTTACCAACCCTACACATGAAATGAATTATATAACAAACGCTTCCATTTTTAGGACCCTGAATCAGTTATTGATGAATCCATGAAGAATCAGATTGCACGATTTAACATTGGATTTTCACTTGTGCGAATGACCAGTACAATACATTATGCAAAATTTTGTATTTCCGTTTTTTCCTTTCTCCCTGTTATTCTCATCTTCATTTTCTTTATCTACTACCTGGCCATCTTATCATAGGATTTAAATCCCTAGACTTCTAGAAACCTAGATTTTTTAAGGGAAATTTGTATGTATACCCCGGCTAAATCAGTATTTTGGTGTTATATTCCTCTTAAAAATGTAATTGCATTTATACCCCTGAAATTCGTTCATATTGCAACTTAGGGGAATTTCAGCTGTTAATCTGGCTTTAGGGTTAGGGTTTTGTGGGGAAACTTTTCTTGGGGAAGAGAAGGTGTGAGAGGCATCTATTTAGGGTTTTAGGGTTAGGTTTAGTCAGGGGTAAGAGGGAGATTTCATAGGGCATGGTTAGGTGAGTAACTGTGGTTAGGTCAGTCAGTCATGGTATCGGAGACAGATGAAATGACATATTTGCAATACAAACACATTTTTCAGTACATATGCAATAACCTTTTTAAGAGGGGTATAACACGAAAATATTGATTTAACATGGGTATACATGTAAATTTCCCCTTTTTATTTTTCTATGAACCAAAAAGACGAGATCAGATAAAAACATAAGAACTATGTTATTCCTACTAAAGCATCAAGAATATTGTACAATAATAAGTATCTTATTTCCTCTATCCTCTAAACACTGACCTATAGTGAAGCCAAAATTCTGCAGATTATAAATTATGATAATGCAAAATGTACAGTATCTGCTACACACATTGACAAAACAGTTGCTAGCAAAGCAATACAACATGCACAATTATCCTGCACGTACCTATGTTTCATTCAAGTGACCTGATACGAGACGACCATCTTGAAGTAGAGTATCAGAGAAGGGAACTTTGCAAATACCAATATGGAATTTGAGCTTGGGTATATTAGGATGCGCGCTTCTGCACCGATGGCATCGTAATTCTGTACTCAGTAAGTTTTCATTGTCATTTACCATGGCCATCCCATGCTCATCAATTTCTTTGATCACGTCAACAGAATCACGGAAGAAGGCAGTGTTGAATGAATTCCAATGCTTCTTGTTCTTCAAATGTATTGAGTCAAATTCCTGGCTAATAACATGAAGGTGTAATTGTCGCATTGATGGAACCTGCAACTTGGCAGTATCAGTAATAACTAACATGATAAGATAAAAAACAAACAAATGAAGAAAAAATACTAAGATGATGATACATGCAACATACAGAGTGATATCCAAGGCGAAAGACCATAGAATTATCATCGATTATGAACTTTTTAGCCCACTCCAGCCCTATTGAGTGCATTTTCTTCATCAAATGAAGGTGCTCTTTTCTAACATCTCTGAGTTGGTCAAGACCATTCAGCCTAGATAGTATTAGAATGTGTTTTTTCGCCTGCATATATCAGGAGTTTATGTTCATTCCTTTTTGACCAAAAAAGTGCATAACAGAAGTTTCAGGTGAAAACGATATGAACCTTAGGAGAAAGATCGTTAAGCACAACAACATCATCCGAAATATGCATGATATCATCCTTGTGTTTCTCAGGATTCATGGCAGTATGATGAAGAGCTTGAGCCCATGAACTCCAATTCTTCTTTGAACTGTCACTAATCTTCTTATTTTTCGTCTGGATCATTCCCTGCGGCGCACTAATGGTGATATCAGAACAGCTAGTCATGTTCTCATTGTGTTCTAATCTGACAGACTCGTCTCCATGATTTACACATCCAGCAAAGTCATTATGTCGCATATCACGTCCATCATTCAAACCACATTCAAGTGGAAGTGCTTTATATTTCTTATTTCTGACAGAATCAAGAGATTCGAGACAATCCTCTCTTTTATTTTTTGGGTCAACTCGAAACAACTTGTCAACATAATTCCTCTGTGTGTGATCTTTATGAGAATATGAAGACCCCGGGTCAGAACTGTTGCAGCTTTCCTTCTGAAACCTCTGGGCATGAACGACCGATGCAAAACTTTCAAAAAGCGAAGAGTAAGCTTCACAAAGAATCTTGCAGCCTTTCACGTAATCATTTTTTAGATAGTTTGGTCTTTCTGGGTTCATGTTTGGGCCAAGAACATGGATGACATGAGTTATACCTTCTCTCTTAAACAAAGGAGAAGTTGAAGGAAGAGGAACGACCAAGGATTTCCCTGGTGAAATTGTCCCAGCCTGTTCCTTAGTTGCAAGTTTTAGTGCCTCTCCACCGGCACTGAATATAGCTGCATTAACCCCACCACCTCCAGGTTTTAACCGCCTGCATAGATGCGTCATACTTGCCATGTTTAGGAAAAGATATGGATCAGGGACATGGGTACATGCACATGAGATTAAACCCAAGCTGGGAATAAATTACTTAGGCAGTGATTAAGATGTAGCTGATGCTCCTAAAGAATTTATCTGATTAGAAATGATACTCTTTTCAAATGAAGTATCTTTTGAAGAATAAGATGGTACAGAATAAGTCGATTTAGTGATGCTTTCTGCCAATGATCATAATCAATATTAACTTCAAATGGAAAACAAAACAATCTGCACTCCATAAGATCACGAAAACTTACCAGTTCGTGGCGTTGGCAATTACAGTGCATCCTAAGTTGCCTTCAGTATTGATCAGTGTTATATTTCCAGCAAATGTGAAGAACCTTAAGGGGTCAAGTTTTTTCTTCACAGCTTTATCCTTCACCAAGGACAAAATGTGCGACCCAGAGCTCAGGTCTACCATAACAAGTCTGATATTTTTGAACTTGTTTAAAGCTTCATCAATGCTTTCCACAATTATATCAGATGCTTTCTCATGGTTAAATTGAAAATCAGCAGTCGAGATGGATGGAAAAGCCAATGTATGTAGGGAATTTGAGGAAATATCACCACCAACAGAGTCCCCCCTCTTTCCGCCTTCTGCAGCTTTCTTATTATTGATTTGTATTGTTTCAGTTTCCATGCACTGGGTATCCTTCTCTTTACTTCCTTCCTTGGAAGTGGAATTTTGACATTTAACCCCATCAGACGCACTTTCTTCAGGAGCCTCCACTTTCTTTAAGAACTTCATTATTCCAACTTGGACTTTTGTATCTGTACCTTTCTGACCAAAATAGCCAGATGGAAGGCTCTCTAATGGCCCGAGTGCACGGTATGTATCAACAGCACTTTGAACATCATTATCGTTCTGGCAGAATGTTATCCTAGAGAAGCCTTCATTCAGCTTAGGAAATTCTTTTTTCTGTAGCATGCGATTCACAACAGCAGCAGCTTTTCCACCTTGCAAGTTCCCCTCATGGTCGGTACGTTTTACTGAGCGAGATATACAGACCCTGGCAGGAAGATCAAGAACCACGGCATGTACATCCACTTGAGGGCTACCAAGCTTCACAAACTCGACACGTTGTTCTCTGTCTAAATTGCACCTATCAATAAAAACACTTTTCCCATCCTTCAATGCATCTGATGTGCTCCTCAAGCACTGCAATTTTGTTCCTGCTTTGCCATTTGCAATGCTGTCCTGTGATAATAGAAAGCGTATTTAACCATATGTAAACATGCATGTATTGACATGGGCAATGTCATTTACGTGTGATATGAGTGTTGTTTTGGACAAATATAAATTAGATAGAAATAGGTTCGTCATGTAGAAAAGTTCAGGAAGTCAATAAAAATATATTTTAATAGAAAAACATTGGATATATCCATACCCATCTGATATAACATGCCAAGAAAATAATTGAAATTTTAATAATGTTCCTTTCAAGTATTTTACTTTAGGATGCTAAACTCAACCTTGTGGAAATATACTACATCACAATCATTATCCTTCATATCGGTGGAACATCCATCCCCATTGTCCTCTAAGACCTTCCCCATTTCCTAATAAACCATAGCCCCCATAACCATTTGCATCTAGCACAAAACTCTGCTTCATCAAATAAAAAAGCCATCTCCCAGAGTAGGTGGCAGTGTGCTATGAAGGGAGAGCCTGGACATGGTCCTAACCTCTCTTTTTTTCCCTAGAAAGTGTCCACTCTCAGGACTAAAACACCAAGGACTTTGCCATATTAGTTTGACACTTTCCCATTGCTCCAAGCAATGACCTCTATCCGCTTCATCAAATATAAAACTTTATTTGAAATAATGCCTCCTAATTTTATGTCAAATACGAATGGAAGGTAACCATTGCCTTCATTAGATATCAAAGTGTTCACTTCACACACGCGGAGTATATTTGAGTGGATGAGAATGACTCCATAGTGGTTCTCTCATGTTATTGTGTTGGTTTTTAGCTTTGGCCACAACCTCTCTCGTTCTTTTCTATGTTTTTTCCCCTTGTCTCATAATCTTGTTTTCTTGGAATTGTTGTGATGGGCAGCTTCCTTATCTATACTTACAGAGATAAAATTTGGGTAACTCCCAACTTTACTCAATAATATAAAAAATGTTAGACAAAACCCCGTTTACAATCCACCTGCAGTCCGCAAACATTTTGATTTTTCAAAAACAGTATATATATCATATACTTTAACAAATTGTATGGATCCATTTATAAAAATGTGGAACTGCAAGCGGGGCTGTAGAATTAACTAGTTTACCTCACATAATAATTAATAAGATCCACCCCCAACAGTTTTTTTCACCAAAAAAAAAATCCCCAATAGTTAAAAAAAAAAATCCACAAAACAATGAATTTGGTAGATTGCACATAAATGAAAGAGAGAGAGAGAGAGAGAGAGAGAGAGAGAGAGAGAGAGACCTGGCAAACACGATGCCAAAGACGGTGAGGGCCGCGGGAGACGACGTCGTTGCAGAAGGTGGACTTCCCACTGCCTGGAGCACCCACCATCATCACCACAACTTGTTTGCCCAAAGCCCCTCCCTCCACTTCTGTTCATAATGTATATCACAGATATCAAATCAAAAGTGTAATTGAGAGAGAGAGAGAGAGAGAGAGAGAGAGAGAGAGATGGATGGATGGATGGATGAAGATAGGAGGAATGGAGAGACCTTTGGAGGAATCAGCATCCATTTGGACAGCAGGGTTCTCCTCCATCATCAAGCTGAGGAAAAGACCCTGTGATTTTGGGGCATGGAAACTGTATTGAACATGTGGGGAAGGGTGGTGGCGGGTTTCATGTTCTGATTTCTTGGTGTTTTGTGGGCCTTTAATATATTGGGCTTTCATACATCCAGTCCATTTAAACCCATTTTTAGTCCTTATATTTGAGAGTATATACAGAGTACCTTTTAGAAAGAGTGCTGTTAGCCTGTTACACAACCCTGCACGTCATGTACTTATATTAACTAGATATGTGCTTTAATAGAAATTTCTTATATTTTTTATAAATACATTCATGTAATTCAATGGATCATATGTTTTAATTTTTTATAAAAAAATATGTATCTCATTAGATAAAGTATATTATTATTTTAAAAAAAAATTCAAAACGTGTGTGAACTGGTATTGAAAATGAAAAAGGGTCATACGTAACATTATCTTTCTAAAAAATGAGATATACCCTAAAGACACGGATTGCTTGTAACTTTATTAGTAGTAATATTTTAGTTTTATATATAATCTCTTATCCAAATAACAGGAAGAGAGAAACATAAAGGAAAGTGATATGATCAACTAATGTGCAGCGTCCGCGGTTCTCGTTGTTTTTTTTTCAGAAAGAACACACTACTATACCCAGTGTACCAGTGTATTTTTTTTTAATTTTTATTCAATGTGATAGTATAGTATGTAATAGCATAATAAATGTACATTGCACTATTACAATATATAAGTGGTAAATGGACCATTTTTAAAGTGCAAACAGAGTTGTAAAGCAAATCGAATGAATAACGCTTGAGTTTCTTTTAATTTTCTATGGGCTGGATTTAAACCTTATATTGTTGGCCAAACTGACCTTCAATAATAATAATTAGATATAGTTTTCTCAAAAGACGATTTTGATGATTAGATTACACGAATAATGCATGATTAAAACGTTTTTGTTATGACGAGTATCATTTTCTCTGTGTCATGTCCTTCAATGTATAATGAAATAAGTGATGCTGATGGGATATAACAATCTCCAATGTAATTCCATCGATAATAAGATTATGTGCAAATATTGTTATATTGACGTAAGATATTGGAAGAAACCAAGATTTCCGCTTTAGTAGACCTGTCTTTCTATTTTGTGATGATTAGGATGACCCACAATTGATTTTTGGAAAACAATATTGATTATAAGAGCATATTTAAAAGACTATTTATAACTTAACAGAGATAGTCAAAAACTAAAAAAGCATTCAAAAACTCCTCAGTCAAGAACTAAATGACTCCTAAAAAAAATTCTCTTCAAGAATAGGGAGCCTTCTATAGTTTTTGTGGGTTTTGTTTCTTGAAATTGCATGTATAATACCAAGAGCGGAGTGAGAGGGGAATGATGAGGGTGAGCTTATATATATATATATATATATATATATAGAGGGATGTGATTACGTGCGGCGAACGTCGGGTGCGGCAGCGATCACGGGTCCATCGCATCGGACGGTCGGGTGCGATTCACATCGACCGTCGGATGTGATGGACCCGCGATCGGACGGCCCACATCGCAGACACACCCGCCGTTCGCCGCACGTAATAATTTTCATATATATATATATGAAAATTATTACGTGCGGCGAACGGCGGGTGCGTCCGCGACGTGGGCCGTCCGATCGCGGGTCCATCACATCCGACGGTCGATGTGAATCGCACCCGACCGTCCGATGCGATGGACCCGTGATCGCTGCCGCACCCGACGTTCGCCGCATGACCGCATATTGTCGAATATATATATATATATATATATATATATATATATATATATATATATATATATATATATATATATAATGTTTTATAGGCCCATTTTCACAGGCCCCAAACAGACCCCATGATGTGGCAACTTCAGAATGTCAATAATACCATTTGTGATTCTTTTAGGATCTTGACGGTTAGAATTTCAAGGAGTCAATAATTAATCCTTATCTCAACCGTATATTATGGAGATTCACAACTGTCGATCTCTTAGGATTTGCAATTGCAGATCATCTTCTTCCTAGAGCAAATAGAAAATCATTATTATACAATGAAACCCTTTTAGCTCTCCTCGATTTTGTATTCCTGTGGAGTTTGAAAACTTTGATTTGTTCGCTATGGAATTGGATCTGCCATCAACGACTACCGGATCAGGTATGTCAATCGTTTTTTTATCATCTTTGACCATTTTTGTAATGAAAATAATGTTCGAAATTAAAATTTCATCTGTGATAATCAATTGTCAAACTATTTTACATCTTTAAATATAGATAAATGAAAATCCTTTTTTTTGTCATCCGCGTTTCGGATGATGATTTTTGTTACATTTGAAATGTAACAAAAATTGTGCATGTGTGTAGCAGCGGTGGTGGCGGCCTCTATAATGATTGCTTCAGTTTCTGTTGTAATAATGGTTTTAATGAGTGCTTCAACATTAATGACTTCGTCTGTTCTTAGCCGTTCTAGGGAGACGACGATCTCGAAGAACATAAAAGTTTGAGCTCTTGAAACGCCGGTGGTGGCGGTGGTGGTCTTAGACATGGATTCTCCGGGATAACCACAAAAGCGAGGAAGCCATTGGAGATGGAGAATGTGAAGTAATCGTGAGCTAGGTTAGGCATTGTTTTGTTGTATTTACATTGTGGAATCTGTGCATTGATTAATATTATTATATTTTATAAATGTAACAGTTAATGAATAATGTGATTTGATGCAAAAGAGACACATTTAAGCAAAATGTAACAGTCTTGTAACAACATAATGATATTTAACATACGAATTCATGGATATTTCAATGATCAATCATATTATTATTCATGACTATTTGGTTCACAGGGCGTCTGCTACATTCTTTCTCCTCTTTTTTTGTTTCTACAACATTTTTTTAACATGAATGTTATAAACTGTTACAATCACATATTTATGTTACATTTATACAGTTATACAATCATAAGATTGTTACATTTACATTTATACATTTTTATTACATTTTGTAACAGTTATAATCATAAACAAAACAGTAACATTTTTTTTTTTTGTTATTTAGATAATTTTGGTGTAATTTAGGTAAATTTTGGTGTAATTTTGATGAAAAATAATTTTAATAGTTGGAAACTTGGTTGTAGGCAATTTTGATTAACTAAAGAGATGTATCTATGGATTTGGATTTGAATATTTTATTAGAGTGTTAATATTTGAATCATGTTTGGCTTTAATCATTTCATGTTTTTGTTATCATTTTATGCTTGGACATTTATAATTAATAGATATGATATGAGTTTTTCGTGATTTCAAATAATAGTATAGAAAGAGGGACGAGGCTTTTGAATGTCAAAGAAAAATGACCCTTTACATATCAACTCATCTTCCCCCAAAAAAATAGAGGCTATGCTTTTAAAGATGCTCTAATAAAAATAATTTTATCCCATTTTTTTATTTTCAAATTTGTATGTCTGATCCGACAATTCAGTTTCTCCCTAATATTTTTAGAAAATTTGTACCAGTAACAATTAAATATCATAATTGTGTTATGAGAGTAACATCTAATTGAATTGCATCATTTATCAACCTATAAATAAATTTATTGATAAATCCAAATTTGGTATAGGCTACCCATTTTCCGTATATCTTAGGCTGAAAAATCAGATATCAACCATTGTTATGAGAGCATGAAATAAGACACACCTTCAAATCTAACCTATGAATCATAACATGAATATTGTTGCTGTTGCAAGGCCCTAAGCCTTTTCCCTGAATAGCCAACACCAGATGCCTCACCTGAGCAAGCAATCTTATCCAGAGCCTCCTTCATGGACTCCCTCAATGAACTTAAACAAACACTCCCCTCACCATCTCTTCTGCTACACAATATGAACACATTCTTCACTCTCCCACCAACACAGACGATCTCCGCCTCGATCACCGTCAGCTTCAATGCGCGAAACGCCTGTATGAGATCGCTGAAAAGATCGGGGCGATCCTCGCAACACACTGAGGCTTTGATCAAGAGATTGTCCTCACCATCGCATTCGACCCGCACTTCATTGGCTTCGGAGGGGACCATCAAACCTTTTCCAATGTCTGATGCTTTTCTCGTCAGATCCTTTACATGGTCTATCACTCTTGCTAACAATGATGCCTTGTCCATCTGCATTGTGATCATAATGAAATGATTATAAGCATAGTCACAAAGTTCATGTATGACAGATATACCATTGTTCTTCTATTTAAAACAATTGACGTGCGTTCATAAATTATACTAGATTAGTATACGATGAAATTTATGAAAAATATATGTAAAACGTTGTATGTTAGCTAGATGTGAAAACAATGACAATGAAGATTCATTTTTTAAATTATGAAAATTAAGATAAATGTACAAACAAAATGGATACACAAATTGAATGTACTAAGTGCACAGTTTATGTTCGACTAATATGGACAGTGGTATCCAATTGAAATACTTTTCTAAACATTTAATTCTTTGTGACTGTGAAGATAAGTTCAATGTGATATTAATTGAAATCCTAAATTGATGGTTTTTCTTATATTTGAGAACCATCACTGGGAGTCTCCTATTGGAAAAAAAAGGTCACATAGCCTGGTTAGGTTGGTTCAGTGGGCTGTTCAAAGCCCATGCTGGTCCAAATCTGCTTAGTATTAGGAAAATGATACAGCCCCATTGCAACCGGTTCATATTATTCACGTTGTTATATAAAATAAAGTATATATTGAAATACAATTGTGTATTTTTTAATATTGGAAAAATAAAAAAATTTAGTTCGTACACTATCATAAAACCCCATATATTATGATAACATTACATATGCTATGGTATTATAGTGTATAGGGCTGCAAAGCGGACAGTAAAACGGATTGAATGTATCAACGCTTAGTACCAATAATGAGTAGAGAATATATGGGAATGTGTGTGTTGCTCTTTAAAAGTATATGTGCCCAAAAAAAAATTATGCTCAGTGTCATTTCTAACCTCAAATGAAGTATGCATCTGTTTGATATATTTTTAAAATTAAAAATATACATCTACGTTTATAAATTGTTGCTATCTGATTTTATTATTGAATATCGAATTATAAATTTCAAAAATAAAGAATTACAAATTCTAAAAAAAAAAAAGAGAGGAAAACATAAATATAAAGAACAAGAGAGAAAAACAAAAACAACTGTCTAACCAGGCCCACGTAGAAGAGTCATCTAACCTGAGAGAGTGTCCTCAAGTCTCAACTAACTTATACGAACTTATTTGCAAAAAATATAAAAAAAATTTAACACAATATATATCTCGTTACATTGATAACAAGGGCAGTAAAACAAGACATAACTTCTCCAAAAAAAAATGACTTGTATCCTATATGTACATTGGAGACGAGAAAAAAAACAGAGGAGACTTGTATGACTGACCTTGGTCGTACCAGGTATGAGCCGCCGGAGAGTGGAGAGGTGGCCATTGATCCTCTCCCTCCGCCGCCTCTCCGCCTGCCGATGGATCCTCAGATTGGCGGTGGCCCTCGCCTCCTCCACCGACAATGCCGCCGCCGCCGCCTCTCCACACTGTGAAGAAGAACCTTGTTGTGAAGGGCATGGAATAACAACCAATGCCTCTTCATGTGAAGAAGAATAAGAAGAAGGAGAACAAGAAGGGGGGGTGCACTTCTTGGAGTACATGAAGGAAATTGAAGGACCACCCTCAAAAAAAACCAAAAACAAAAAAAAAATCAAATGCTCATCAAAGATTGAACATAAAAACTATATAAACTTCTCTAGAGGTTGTGGCCAACTAGGGTTTTTGTACTTATCTACTAGCATCTTTTTTTGACATATTATTGTGACCAGCACTAGCACTAGCACTAGCACTAGCACTAGCTTTCATGTGGATCCAAAAAATAATGTTTGTCCTTATTAGACGCCCTTTGTGGAGGGAATAGTGAATAGTTATTGTTTTGTAGCATGTGGTGTCATTGATAAAAGTCCGTGATCAGAGTCTTCGTAGACGTAATGTATATTCTCTTGGTACAAATGCTTTTTTGGAAAAAGTACCTCATTTTTTTTTTTTTTTTTTTGAAAAAAATTCATATAACTCCTTGTAAACTGTTTAAAATCTATAAAATGTCTTGATTTTTTCTGAAATCCATATAACCCTTAAAAATATATATGTAAATTCAAATAGCTTTTTGAATTAAATTTTTATTGACACATTAAAATTATTTCCCTGATTGATAATATTGTATACCAAAAAATGCCTACAATATATTAAAAATATGAAAAATCCTTTATAAATGATGAGTTTATCCTTCTGGATAGGTTTTTTAATCTATCCGGAGGGTAAAATCATCATTTACATAGGGATTTTTACATTTTTAACAAATTAGAGAGGGTTTTTGGTATGCTGTGTTTTTTGTAAGAGTTAACTTAATGGAATACTAACAAAATATTCCTTATCTGTCAATAGAATTAACTTAGGATTATTTAGATTTACATATGTCAATGAAAAGTCAGGGGGTCATATACATTTAGGCAGTTTATAGGGGGTTATTTGGATTTTTCCCTTTTATTTTATGCAATATGTGTATGTTGTTATTCATCTCTTATAATTTTTAGGCTAATCATAAATACTATTATACATTTATGTACGCTTTAAATAGGCGGAAGGACCTAAAAAAATCAATGGTTTACTTTGGGTGTTTTGATGATGTTGAAAGAGTTGAGACTATCCATTTGGAAACATGTTTAAAAAATAAGATTTTGAATAAAATGATTTAAATAGACTTGATTCCTGAAAAACGCATTTTTTATGTTTTTTAAAAGCAAGTCTTTTGTACTAAAAGTTGTAAGTAACTTTTTAATTAAACTTACTTTTTAGAAGGCAACATTTTTCAGATTTCTGCTTAATTAAAAGCAAAATCGTTTTATTTAAGTGCTTAAAAAAGTAAAGGATTAAAAATTGCTATGAATAATTTTTCTTTTGGTGTAATATTTTCTTGTTGAGCGTTGTTAAACTCAATCATCTTTAACATCATAAATGCAGTCTTATTTACATTGTTAGTCTTCTTCATCAGTGTAATGAGATATATAATTTCTTGGAAAGTTTTTACATTTAAAAAAATGATATTATTCAACTTATTATAACATAAACTTCATCTTTTATAAAAATACATAGCTCATTGAATGAGATATATGATTTAAAAAAAAAACGACCAAATTGTGTTTGGGGTTGAAAAGGAGAGGCAGTAACATTTTTCCTTTCTTGTTATGATGTCGGCTCCTTTAATTGACAATGAGTGGGCCAATGGACTAGCAAGGGACACCAGTTTTTGCCTAAACAGTATGATATGAAATTAATTTTGTCTTCATGGATAGCAATAAAACTTTCAAAGGAAATTTTTTTGTTGTGTTTTTGGAGGTAGATCATGGAGATAACTACAATAGAGATTATATTACTTTGGGAAACATGGGTGGAGAATTTTTATTTTGATGTTATCAAACTGATATAACATTCACATAATACAAATGGGAGCTGCTACCTGGGCCCATAAATTAAGCCCCATTTGTGAGCCCCAATAGGTGGCACTCTCCTAGTTCCCTATTTGAGTTTTTCTAACCACCAAAATGACAATGACAAGACTATCCGTCTTATAATTTTAAAAATTGATTCTAACTAACTAATATCGTCATTAAATTTTGTAACTAAATCCCACAAAAGGTGGCACCACACATAACATATTTTCAAAAAAATCTGAAACACGTCTAGTGAAAAAAAATATCAATCACATATTATCAATTAAGATACAATAATGTACCTGAAAATCCAAATAAACAAATATGGTTTACATGAAACTGCACAGAAAATTCATAAAAAAGTTTTAAAATGCCAACAATAAGCAATTATATATTAATCAACTATACATTAATCAAATCCATAAAAATAAAAATAACAACTTTCAAAAAATGGGTTGTAATTCAAATTCAGATGGTGTATCTAAAATTTGAATTGACAAACACCTTTAAAAAATGGGTTAGAATTCAAATTCAGATACAGATGTATCTGAAATTTGAAATAATAAATGCACATTACATACAAGTGAATGTGCATTGTATTTGAAAATCTTGAATCTGAATAAGTCGAATAATGATGATACAAAACAAAAAAATATGATAAATGACACATTATACATAATTATTCACAAACACACAATCATAAATGATTGTACATATCAAACTTGGTACACAAAAATACATGTAAATCAAGATACATGTCATATATCTGAATTTAAAATGAAATTCAGATTCAAAATATGTATACGATGATTCAAATAAATGACGAAAAATCAAAATCAAAATCAAAATAATATATTTAGATCGAAAAAGAACTAGCCTGAATGGATTGTCATTGTTTGCACCAAAAACTGGTTACAAAAAAAATTAAATGAATCAAAATTCTTCTCTTCTTCATTGATCGAACTGAAACAAAAATAAAAACAAATGGAATTCCCCAAAACAGAGAATCGACTTTTTTTTTTTCTTCTGCTCCTCTAATCAATCTAAATCAATTAATGTATTCAATATACACAATTGCTTTCAATTGAATTAATTGTTCCCATAAAAAATGGAATTATGGTTTTACCTCCACTAATTAAAGGGACGGTTACGATATGGGGATCAGTTATGATATATGAGATAAAAAGGTGAATATAACATAAAATGATATTTTGGGGAATTCAATCTTGCCACCTCATGGGGTTTGGGATGGAGTCTACAATTGGGGCCCAAAAATCATTATTGAATACAAATTGGTTCAATTATTGATACAAATTGAAAATCCATTCATCCTAATTGATTTGTTTGGAGAACTTGTGTTTCTTGTTAGTTCAACTTCAACACCCATTCATATTAACAGGTATGAATAGATGTTCAATTTGAATAACAAGGAAGATAGATTACCCCATCTGAACCAGTCAGTGCAAATGAATTTTTAGTTTGATTGTGCTCTGAGTATTTCTATGCTAGTAGTTGATTCAACTTTTGTGTGTCAAGTGATCTACTTTACCTCTTTAAACAATCTAGATTCATTTAAAGAAAGATTTAAAGTAAAAATAATGCATCATTCTCAAAATATAAAATCTAAATCCACTAGTGAACTTTTCTTAAAAAAATATTTGTTCTAGATAACATAAGATTTGATAGAGAACGTGCATGATATTTCAAAGATTTGTGTGGTCCAAGAGATAAAAGCTAGTGTTTATGATATCAATACTTCAATAGACATGGTATTTCCATATTTCCCTTATTGAGGGTGATGACACATTCAAACTTTAGTCTATGGACACTTTGTCCGTTTTATGTATTTCATTATCTGATTATCTCAGTATATATGCAGTTCTAAAAAATTTATAAAAATATAAATCTTTATGAGTATGTATGTCAATATTATAAAAATATATTTTATTATCTAAATATATGTTTAAAAAATTAACTGAGATTGGATAACCAATGACAGGTAAGGCATGGTACCTTTTAGTCAACTTCATTGAATGCCCAAACCATCTCTCTCATGTGTGTGATTTATTTTTTATTTTTTTCATGGTTAACACACAAAACGCCAAATCGGTAGAGACAAAAAGCATGTTAAGTGCGGGGAAAAAGTGCCCACTACATGGTTTTTGATAAACCATGAGTTTTTAGAACGATTTGAAAATTAATTTAAATAGTTTTAAATTTATAAGAAACTGTTATTTTTTATTTATTTTTAAATAAAAAAATTGAAGTTAAAAGCTTCAAAAATATTTATGTAAAAAAATGTCCAAAACTTGAGTTTTTCAAAAATTATAGAAAGACAGTTTTCTGTAAAATTAATTTTAAATCTAATTTTTGTTCTAAACTCAGTTTTGTACAATCGTGCAACCAAACGCAGCCTTAAATGCCATTTGGTTGATCTAGATTTTTTGTGAAGCAACTGCTACTATTGATTTTGGCGATTTTTGTTTTCAGACATTCAATTTTGGATACTATTGTTTTGTGTGTTGCGTTTGGAGCTCATTTTCACCTAATTTTTCACAATAATTTTGGGAAACTATACAGATTTTTTTTTTTTGTTGAGGTGAAGACAGAATAATTCTGACAGATGTTTAGTGAGCTAGGTTTGTTTCTTAATGTATATTAACCTTACATTAAATGATTTTTATGCACTTTAGACAAATTTTTGCCATATTATTCACATATAATTATACACAGTGTATTCTTCACAAATATATAATATGAATTTTGTGACATAATCATCCTAACATCTACAGGTACACCTCGTGGTGTTTAATGATGTGTTATTGAAGGTGGACATTGTATAAAATTTATGATAAATCTATGATGTGTAATATAATTACAATGAACCATGTAAATTTATATTGAAATTCAACTTTAATGGGTTCTCTCCAAAAATCCATTTAAACTTTTTTTTTTTATGAAAAAAATCCGTTTAAACTTGAACTATAATGCCCCACAAGTCACAACCCACCACCAGCCTACTAGTTTACTAAATCATCAAATATATATAATATGTACATGTGTATAAATAAATGCATACCATAACAGTTTTTTATTTTTATTTTTTCTGAAATATTAATGAAGTTTTCACTCTTTTTCACAACTTCCAATTTTTTTTCCCTCGGTTGAATTATCTATGAATCTTCTCATATAATAAGTCTCTTGAATTGGCATTTTTTTAATAGGTTTGTACAAGATTTGTATGGAATCTAAGATTAACCAAATCAGTATGTATTAAATATTGTTTTCAACAACTTGCAAGATAGTTGTACTTCATATTGCCTTGAAAACATGGGCACCAAAAATGTGGCACCTTAGGTGTACCCTACATAGAAATTGCTTTACATCTTTAGCCAAAAATAATTGAAAAAGTTATGCCAAGAAAAGAAAAAAAAACAGGTTGGTGTGCTCCCATGTAACCACAATAATCCAAAGATGTGAAAGTGATGGAAAGGCAATGACAAGACATCCCAATTTCCATCATCAATCCTCCCAAAAACCCTACCAAAGTGTCTTCTTCAAACTCTTCATTATTGTATCATCAGAGGTCCCCCTCATTTCATTTTTCTTGTTCATGATTAGACAACCATTAACACAACAATAAATATAAAGATCCATGAGGGGACCATACAATCTCATTATGAGTGCGAGGTTGAGCTTAGCTACACATCTACATTTGTTGTCATTTAAAATTCAATCTCCGTTGTCTTGATATATACATAGATATTTTAATGTTAATGAAATATGGATCCCTATCTTCATATAACCGTGTCCATGTGCATAAAAAAGATAGCTAATACACTCAAAGCATACTTTTGAAGTAACTCTTGCAAACACTACACCCTAACATAAAATCATCTTAACACAATATATGTCACCTTTTTTTTTATAATAAAAGAACGGAATTCATTAGCCAAGCATATATATACTTTAAAAAAAATTGACTGCAATAACATTTTCTAAATAAAATAAAAACTTGTGAAATTAAAACTCAAACCCTTAAATTGAGTGGTAGTAAATACACTATGCTTATTATAAGGTCTTTCTAAACACCCAAATGTAATACTTTGAAAAGTACATAAAATTTGACAAATTAAACATCTCTGTTTTCCAACAAGACTAAGGGTGCGTTTGGTTGCGCGATTGCAAAACTGATTCTGCAGGAATCTGCAATTGCAAACTTGATTCTGCAGGAAGCTCACTTTCTCAGCTTTTTAAAATCGCAGTTTTTGGACACTATTTGCCTACAATCGCTGTGTTTAAAACTGCGATTACAAAACTGTTTGGTTGCGCGATTGCAAACGCAGCTTCCTGTAATCGCAATCGCAGTGCAATCGCGCAACCAAACGCACTAAAAAGATACAGAAATACCCTAAACATTAAAGAACATAGAACGACAACCAAGCCAAGTAAAACAAAAAATTCATGAAATACCCTGTGTTTGGCCTGCATCAATAAATCATTCTGCTGATTTCACTTTGTTTTTATTGAGAAAAACCAGATTTTGGGGTGCCACACAAGATTTCACTTGCTTTGTTGGCCTGTGAATTATTTCAAAGACTAGATTATCTTATACAATTTGTATTCCAACTAGGTCTGTCAACGGGTCAGGTCTAGACCCGAACCCGACCTGACCTGGACCCAATTACACGTGTAATATACCCGACCCGGTGGACCCGAACATACAAACGGGTCGGGTCTGGGTCCACCCCGCCCCGACCCGAGACCCGACTGTTTTATTAATACATACTCATATATTACAATAATATTAGTATTAGTTGACCCATAATTTTATTTTTTATTTATCAAGTTATAAGTATAAGTGTTTATTGTTTACTTTGTAACACAAATAACTATGAGCTCTCCCTTTTAATTCATTGTTATATTGTTTAGACTTATGTTAACTTTGAATGTTGTTTAGTAATTCATTCACTTCTTTTGAATTGTACAAAAATATGTTCAAACACAGTATTAGAACATCAATTTAGAAAGTTCAATAATAATTAATGCTTTATTATAAAAAATTTCTAATAGAATGATAAGACAAACAAATTCATAAGTTTAAATTTTTTTTGTTTTTATTAACTTTCCTCGGGTCGGGTTCGGACCCGAGACCCGACGGGTCCGGGTCTGGATCCACATGTTCAGGACCCGCCGGGTGCTGTCATGGGTCGGGTCCAGGTCCACCCCGACCCGACCCGGACCCGACCCGTTGACAAGCATAATTCCAACTAGATTGTTGGACTTTTTTTTATAAAAAAAAAAGGTAACATAAAACACATGGCATGTAAAGGTTAGACTCTGAATGCCCATTCAATAACAAGAAATCACATAAACAATCCAACCACTTTGAACATTCTGAAAGTTTGATTGAAAAAGGAAAGAACCAAAATCATCAAGAAAGAGGAGAATTAGATAATTTTCTGTTTGGCTGCTATTCTTTCTCCATTTGAGTAAATTTTTGCCTTTTGTATTGCCTTATTAGAATATAATTATAATTTTGAATGGATAAGCATGGTTAACTATACATGCCTCCCTAGTTATCAGGGTTTATTCTATCTTATCAAGACATATCTATTCTAGTTTATCCATACCAAATAGACATGTTTATTTGAGGATTCATCCTATTCTTCCCTTATCTATTTACTTTATTCATGATGCAAACGGACGCTAGGTTTTGTTATTCCAAAGAAAAATTTAAGATTTCAAGGACATATTTTTTAAAAAGTATTTTTCCTGGTCAAATCATTCCCTATCAAGAGGGGCAAAACTTGAACTCAGGTGGTCCCCTCACTAAAGAGGGAGTACATCTACCATCCTACGAAGAGGAGGTTCGGTTCAAAGAACATGTTAGCTACCCAGAACTTATGGATTTTAAATGATGGTGCAACTCTTTTGAATCCCACTTTAAACACCCTTTCACACTGACTCATTCAATCTACATGGATGATGGTATCATTTTAGAAAAACAGAATGGATAGCTACATAAACAACAACCCATTTTAGTCACTACATTGAAAGCTCAGAAGTCAGAAGCATTAAATCAATCTACAGGATAGAGGAGTCTGGAAGAATTTTAAATCCCTATAGATAGCCAAGATGTAGTTTATTAGATAGGAGCCTTGTTTCTTGTGAATATCTTTCTCCTTTCTCCCGAACATGCAGTTGGACCTAAATTGTCCCCTTTCCACTCCTGGTCTGGATTCTCTTGCTGATGTTCTTGTTACCATTTCTAGTCAGCTATATAATAATAAAAACAGAATGCCAATTAGCCTATTAGATTACTCCTATTTTCTAATTACCGTATTCTTGTTCATCCCACATCAAGGGTATCCACTCACTGAATAACTTGGATGGTCAAATTATCCTGACCCAAAGTGAAGGGTATCCATCAACTAAAGGTATTCACTGGGGACAGTTTGATAACCCTTCTCAGAAAACAACGTTTAGAATCCTTCATCCATGTGGCTATTCTTGGGCAGCCTAGGCAAAAATCCCTTCATTCCTCCTTCCCACGTAAGCTATCAGAATTAGATTTCTATGGAAGAAGAAATTCTCCTTCTGGACAGTGGCACTCACTTCTACGATGTTTATAATACCCTCATGGATAAGCAGCAGTAGATGGCACTAATATCAATCCTGTCACTTCTCATTGCTGTTATCTCACAGTGACCGATTATTGACTCTAAATATGGGGTGAAAAATGTGGAAATCAAAACTAAATCCATATAAACTAGTTCATCACTACAGTTGGCATTTCTTCACATCTCTACCGGGTAACCTGCATTGATTGTGTGTGTTGTTTGTTTGTTTTTCTTTTTATCCTCTATTCCTCTCACCCCCCATTCGGACATTGTCTGTTTTGTTAATATTCGAAATAGATATGCCCACATTTCACTCACACACACACACACAAAAAAAAAACTTTCCACCTTTAAAAATGATGATACAGCAATATTCAGACAGATGACTGACAGAAGTGTATAGGGTAATTTCAAGGTAAGATGCAAGCTCATTGCACCACAAAACAGAAATCAAGAGACCAAACATAAAATTGTCAGAACTAACATGATGTTGATCACGAACCTGGTAGAGGACCTTCACGCATCACCTGGAAATCTTCACAATTTTGAAGACTGTCTACCAATTCACCTGCACAGAGCTCCCTTCACCAAAGATCAATATTTATGAATACTAACAATAAATGACCACAAATTCGAATTAACATATATGTAGATGAAAAAAAAACTACCTTGTGGAGAAGGGTGTCTTAATTACACATTGGATACTAAAAAAACAAAAACAAAACTGATCTCATTCAATGAAAATTTTCCTTTTCTGTAACAAAAGGGAAGACTACAGGCTGTACTACTGCCCTCCCTGATGAGCCACAGCATTCATTTGATGATAATCAACAACAGAACCTTAGTATTCATTGAAATGAATTGCACCTACTTTCCAGACTATATAAGTCGTTGCAAACATCACGGTGCTGATGAAGACAAATGAGAAAACAATGACAAATAACTCGGATCCCCCCGGAAAGTCGAATGTCAGTCCCTGCTTTGGCATCCCACGCTTACCATCATCAAACATATTACTGGGAGCTTCTGGGAGACCAGATCTTGACTTCCCTTTATCGCTTTCTCGTAGAGCATCCAAAATTTTGCGACCCGGTTCCGACTTGGATGGTTTGGATTGTGTATATTTGCTTAGAACTCGAGCCGCTCTCAACTTTTCCCGAGCTGTCAAAGATGATCTCTTCACCACTGATTGTTTTGCAGAAGGTAGCGCATTGTCCAGCTTCTGTGGGTCATCAGTTACCTTCTGTGCTTGGGAAGAAGGCTCCTCCTGAGAATCCACATCAGGCTTGATTTTCAAAGTTGACAATTGATTACTGGAAAGTGGTCTTTCAGCATTTCCAGAATCCATATTGCTAGCCTTATCGTTATTTGATGCCAAGACAAGCCCACCATAATTCCTTGAATGATGTACAAGACCCAATGGAATTGCAAAACCATTTGATTTCTGACCAGGAGATTTGGCCAGAGTATATAGATTGACTCCTACATAGCATCGTGAAGCATGTTGGAATTTCACCTGCAACAATCAACACAGCTTATTATAGAGTGCATAAACCATTGAGGAATGGCATTTGTTCGAAAATTTAGAGAGTAGCCAATGCAAATAACACTGGATAACTTGTGCACTAAGTAGGAACCCAAATCATGTCCAGAGTTTTAGCTGGCATGCTAATTGAGTACGTATAAAGACTCCCAAGTTAGAACATAAATTGCTTGAAGTTTATTCTAGCGCTGCTTGGTTTGATCAATGGATAGAGGAATAAAACTTCATACTCCATAAAATTATACGTCAGATTTTCATACAAAGTGATCTTTAGCAGTGCACTAGATAGAAAAAAACATGCCTCTCATTCATAAAGCAAAATTGCTACTTAGGCGGAAATTCATTTGAGGAGAGCGACTTAACAAAAAGAAATGTCTTAGTTGATAAAGGCCATCAAGACAGAGTGGTCCACATATAGTAGGGTGCTGGAATATGATCCTAAAATTGGACGATTTTTTTTTCATAAAATGGTTGTTATCAGGACTCGAACCTATGACTTTGTCCTGCTAAGCTCAGGCACTTTACCATTGCTACAAGCAATGGACCCCTAAATGCCTTTGTAAATTATGGGTAAAGGCATTTTCGATTGCAAAGGGAAACATCATTCTTTCCCATGTAGAAAAGTTCCTTACATTCTGCAATATACCAAAAGATAACATCCAATTAGATGCACCCAATGTGATGCAAGACAGAGGAAGAAGAAGAAGAAGAGAAAAGGAGAGAAACTAGAAGCTACAATAATAAATCTTTCAAATTCTTCATAATTCTGACTAATCCCCTGAAGGGTACACATGTGTTTAAATAATAAAACAAATCATATCCTAACTAACTAAACAAATCACAATCCTATCCTGTCTTCCTACCAAATTAAAATAAAATCCACATAAAACATATTGTTCGAGGTGCAAACCTGGGCCAGTGGATCCAAATTTCTTCAAATACTGGTGAATGAAAAATCAATGACATGAAAATAGGTATTCCTCTTTGAGTCCAATCAGATACTTCTATCCCAAACATCTATGGGCACACATGAAATTTGACTCTCAAAATACTACAACCCATTAAAACCCTCCACAACCTGCATGTTTAACACCCAATGATTCACACACTACCAATAAAAACTAATCAAGCAATCCAAATAAGGCTGAATGGTGACTTCAGTGACAAACATGAATTTTGGCCCTCAAATTCTACAACCCCCCCAAAAAATCCTCCAGAAACTGCATATTTAACACCCAATGAATAATTCCCAAACAACAAAAACCAATCAACCAATCCAATTCAGGATGAAATATGAATTCATTGACAGAAACACAAACAAAAGCAATCATTTTTTCATTGTACATAAAAACTGGTGAAATTGTTGAGAGGGAGAGAGAGATTTACGGGTGCTGAAGAGATGGAGGAGGGAGAGCCCAAAGTGAGAACCATCTTCAGACGCGCCATGGAAGAAAAAGAAGAAGAGGAAGGAGAGGTTGGGATTCGTTGGTGCATGAGATGAGGTTGAATCGTTTGGAGGGGTTGAACGGGGGGTCCAACTCGACGAGTCGGTCGAGTCGGTGAGTCTGGGGACTTGTTAGAGATGAACGACATTTTTTAAAAGGAAGAAAAGAAAAAAATTAAATTAAATTGGGTTATCTTGATTATTGGGAGAAATAATTACAACTTGAAATCTGATTTTAGTTAGATGGGAGATGCATATGAAAATTATTACACAAACTAATGTTTAAATTTTAACATGACATGTCGATTCTTTTTATTAGAGATGAACACAGATTAATGAAATTCAGCATTGATTACTTGAACACCAGTTTCTTCCCATAAATATATAGTAACTTAAAAATATAAAAATAGTATTACGTTTTATAAAATAAATATATATCTTAAAAAAATCAAAATTTATTAAAGAATATAAATAAATAGATAAGAAGAAGAAGCATGCACATAGGTGAGAAGGTATGTAAAGCTAGGGCTGGTAAACGAGCTGAGCAAATCGGGCTCTGCTCGATATTGACTCGGTTAAAGCTCGTTCAGACTCATTCGATTAGACAAACGAGTCAAACTTGAATAATTTTTAAAGCTCGATTTGTAAACGAGTCGAGCTCGAGCTTATGTTACTTTCACATGTATAAGGTGTTGTGATTTGTAAAATGTGACTTTCTCAAATGCTAAACAAGGCTTTTTTTTAGCTAAACAAGTTCGAGCCGAGCCTTGATTCGAGCTTCGGCTTGACTTGTTTAACAAACGAGCCGAGCCGAGCTTCAATCGAGTTTTTCACGAGCCCAACGAGTCGAGCTTGAACATAAAATAAAGTTCGGTCTGAACCAAGTTAAGTCAAACCCGATATTAAACGAGTCAAGCCTGAACAGGTCAAAGCTCGGCTCATTCAACTCGTTAACCACCCCTAGTAAAAGCTAAGTTTTCATCAAATCCACGAAAAAGATGAAACGAAATCCTCACAAAAGTAATAGCCACGTACCCTACTACCCATATTGAATTTGAAGCAAATAATCATGCATCTGTTGTATGCACCTGAATTGTGTATCTGTTGTAATATTACAAAATTTTAAGAAGTCATACCATAATACTACAATATTCTATGCCTATCATAGTTAACCACAATCTTACAAAAATGACGTTTATATACATTTTTTTCTACATAGAAGAATTCAACATAAAGGTTTGTAGTTTGGTTTATAATGCGTGGAACATTAACATTTGAGAGCATCCACAAAAAACGTTGAATACAAACCAAAAGAGTTTTATATATCCTTAGTTTCATATTAATTAATTTTTAAAATATTTTCTTACTAAAAGATTAGTCTGACTCACTGATTAACAAGTACCTTGCCTTTTTAGTGTCTTTAGTTTTAGGTAACAGATGCCCAAAACTCATTTGCAAATTTTATTGTCAACAACCAGACAAAACCAAAAACTAACGACCCCAGATAAAATGTCCAAACAGGTAGACAAATCACCTTTTTCTATTCTGGGAAAACAAACATCTCCAGAAATTAAAACATCCCTTGAGAGAATCTTAACACAAATCAACAGATCCCTCACAGACAAAACCCCAAACCAATACCAAACCATCCAAGCTTCCACACCCATCATAAACACGACCAACCGACCGATAATAATGCATAACCAAACTCAAAAACAGTCTAACCGACTCCTGACTCGACCAGACCGATATTAATCACATAATGATAAAGGTGTCACAATGACAACCCCAGCATTAACAGCTTAACCCCATCATAAAACTGACCTCAGACAAATTCCTGCAATAAAATCACATGTTTTAGGGTTCCTTCTCGGTGGCTGGCTCAGCTGCTGCCTTCTGTTCTGTCTCAGGAGGGTTTTCCGGTTGGGGGGCGGCCTCTTCAGCTGCTGCTCCAGATGCATTGCCACCAACTTTCAGATGCCCAAGGACCTCGGCTGCAGCGTCAACTTCTTTGTCCTCTTTTTCTTCATTTCTTCCGAGGGAAGCTGTTGTTTTCTCAATCATTTCCATGAAACCCTTGCGGTCTGAGAGGAGGAAGAGAAACAAAACATTTGTTGAGTGCATGCTCAAAATCAGAAATCAAAACAAACAATAAGAACAAAGAAAGCATGGAAACAGTAATTATTCAAAGCTCTTAGAAGGTGTGACGGACTTGTTAAGAGAACATCATATGCAAATATTATCAAAAGTGGAAAGCCATAAATCTCAATTTTGTCCTTCAACTCTACATCAGCACAGCACATCCAGGATGACTTTCATTTTATTAAACATATGGTTGTACCAGATGCCCTCACTAATAATGGGTTGTAGCACCGCCTGTGATCTGAAAAACCTTTTCGGTGGCACAATCTCATACTATAAGTCTATAACCATCTAAATCTTGATAATATGACAGTTCAATAACACTTCAACCAAATTTATTATGATACTATCAAACTCTTATCGGTGTCTAGCCAAAATAACTAGCACCATTTAAATATTATGCACATAAACAGACTAAAGTGCATGAGGAACACACATTCCTGTCCATCATCATCCAGATAGCCTCACATAGCATATGCAATTATCATCATATACAAAAGGAAAACTACATCTCATTTATTCACATGGAGCCAGCAACTAAGCTATTCTGGAAAAATTGCCTAGTCAACTGTTCTAGTAATTTACCTTTAGGATCACTAGGTAAAAAAATATGAAAGGGAGGTTCAGGTCATTGTCTATGCACACTTGGTCCAAACATGGCATGTCCAAGATAGACATGTCGCACACATAGAAGATGGATGCAGAGTAATTGACACACCACACGACTCAGAAACCTATTCAAAGTGTCAGTCACCTATAATAACGGACAGAATATTTAAAAACCTTTGCAAACCAAAAGATGGGAAATCTGATAAATTGGGTCAAGAAAATGAGATAAGGCCACTTGTTGGAGTAATATTAAAGTGCTAGTGCTAGCAGGACAATATTGGGTTCGGGTCTGACCACTTTATGAAAAGAATGTCACAGGTTAAAAGACCGTAGTCAATCTATCCCCCTCCCAGTACCCTGTTATACGTGGGACTACTATGGAGATGGCCTTTTTTTATGATGGGAGATGATTTCTGCTCAAATTCCAGGTCATATGCATGGTGACAATTATCTTCTTTTTTTATGGGAACAATTATCCCTTTGTTGAACAGAAAGCATGAACTTCAACTAAAAGAAAAATTGGAAACAAGGAAACACAAGGCAATGAGGAAAAACAAAAGGAAACAAGAAGAAAAAAACATGGGCTAAAAATTGTTTTCACACCAAAGGATTAAAAAATGTGTGCATAACGAGGTTAAATCCTGATAGCTTCCTATATAATGGAAATTTAAAACGTGTCTCAGGACACATGGTAGAGGTCTAATATTAACAAATTTTGAATTGCTTGCAATCAAGATTGGGCTAGCATTCACCTTCAAGCCCACCGATCCAAACCTTCCAAATTGAGGTTAAACCAAAATGCATGAGAATCACAATAAGCCCATACTTCTGTTTTATTTGCTTTTCTTATCCTTTGATTGCTGATCCCTCGTCTCCTTTTGTTCAAGGGGCAACATTTTATATATAAATTGCTCATATGCTCCTTTCAAAAGAAGAAGAAGAAGAATATAATGAAACATTCCACAACTTTCCAATTTCAAATGGAGATCCACAAATACGGCTTCGGTGAGGCAATGCATGGAGGTCCCACAACACACATCTACTAAGGAGCGGATTTACTTGTGGTGAGTGCCATGCCATGACAATCTAAACATGAAACTTTCATTTATTGTTTTAGCTCTTCCTAAATTAGCTAGATAACTATGAGCTAGTGTTTAACTAATTAAATAGAAATATTGATTTTTATGATTTTTTTTACCACTTTTCGATTTGTATGGGTCTTCCTTGTGCAAGGGCCATGCTAATCTTCACTGCATGGTTTAAATTTTATTGGATGTTCAAAAGAACATTAAACATTATATGTAAGAATTAAACATTACATAAGTTAGTGTTAATAATTTACAACCTAGCCATGTAAAGTACTGAATGTTGCAATTTACTTCTTTTATTGTAATTTCAGACATACCTATTTGGGATTGAGGAGGAGAAACAAGGCAACAAATTCAAGGTTGCCCGGAACTGATAATGATGTGAAGGATATTACTTGGGTAAAACCAAGCTCATGGGGACAGAAGGAGTGAGAGTATACTAGAATTCAAAAAAAAAGGGGGGGGGGGGGGGGGGGGGGGGGGGGCGCAAGTGCAAGCAAAACACAGACTTTGGAAAAGAAACAGACACAGAAGAATCAAAAGAAAAAACCAAGAGCAATTAATCTGAAAAAATAATAATAATCAGTCTTCACTCCTAAGCCAGTGAACACTGGCATTCTCTGACCCCGCCACCTTAAAGTTAAAGATGCCACCACTGTGTGATGACTGATGACACTTGAGGCTTGAATATCATGTGGAAAAATTGTAAGATCAAGAACACAGATGAGAAGCAAGAATTTACTCAACCAAATCGATAGCCATAAAGACCTCACAGCCAACATCTCAGTCAAGTTCTTGTTTGATATTTTAAAACAAAAACCTATGTTTATGTAAACACGCAGAAAAAATCAGCTTGTATGCATTGCAACAGATTCAAGCAAGCTTTTGGAACTGTACCCTGGATATCTATTAGTGAAAGGTGGTTTGCATAAAAAAAAACAAATTCAAGCAAGCACTGCATGATCTCTGGTGTGACAAAAACAATATTATGTGCATGTCTTCCAAGTTCCAAAACACAAATATATAACAGACAACCCTACCACAGGCCTCTACATCCACAAATTTATCATAACACATCAGCGCTCTATATTAGGAAAAAACTTCACATTGTCCAAGCAGGAAACCTGATCCATCTCCCAATCGTAATACATTGTAATTGAAACTCTGATGTTTGTATAAAAATAAAAGTGAAGAGGGTTAAACTCCAATAATAATAACAATCATCAGTCCAAGTTTCCATTTAAAGCATGTTTGCATAGACCTAGAAGCCATTTTATTCAATTCCCTCAGAACAGTTATAACCCCTGGTTTTTAACCGAATTTGGGCATACTTGATAGGATATTTGATGCATCCCTCAGAAGGGTCACCCTCATGGACCACAATGAAATGCTTTCTCATATTAATAACAAAAATGTCCCAACTTCTTGGTAATTATATGATAAAAAAGATGTCAAATACCAGATAACAAAAACTTCACTCACCTTACATAAACAAAGATTAGCAAACAAAGTAGAATAATTAACTACAAAACAAAACAGATCAAATAAGGATGTCTAAAACAAACAAGGAAGTTTTAAATAATGCACTCAAACAGCTGATTAGAAAACGTAGGATAACTAATCATGAAATCTTATATTACCAATACAACCTATATATATAAAAGTAATTAAGGCCCCGTTTGGAGACGTGGTGGTGCAGATTCTACACAATCACCATCACAGATCCAAACAACATTTCGGCGTCTGCGGTAGCATAACAAAAACAGCATTTTTAGGCTTATTTTTCTAGCGTTTGAAAAGCTGCGGAAACAATGCTTCTCTACCGCTCCCCGCTTATCCATACGCGGAGTTTTTTTGCTGCGGTCCCAAATGGGCCTAAAGCTAAAATATTTATAAGTGTACATTTTTATTTTTATTTTTACATTTTGCATCTTTGGAGCCACCATAAAAAAAACCTTATCATACGCAAATTAAAAACACATAAAAACACAAACAGCATGAAGCCATGTAGTGACTAAAAATCAGTAAAGTTGATAAAAACAGCACAACATAACAAAACAAAAATCAAATTAACAGCAATTTCTGTGACAAAAAAATATATAGAGAGCCCCCAAAATCTCTAAAAGCAATCCATGGCATATATTACCATAGAACATTCAGCAGATATAAACAAAACTTCCAAATAAGCATATTGCATGTTTGCAGTCCACAATGTCAACCAAACAAATTTAGCCTGAGAATTCCTGTGATACCTAAATACACCTATGACTTTAATGAGCATAACTGCAAGTTTAATGTAACCCCATCATACAAACCAAACTAACATCTAAAGGGACACTTCCAACAGATATCCAAAACATAGTTCACCATAGTTATTGTCCACCATGAACCCTCAATCCACTTCATAGTTTGCAAGCTCAAGCTTCTCCATATATAACATATGAGACAACAGATACGCCCTCATCTATTTCTCTGTATTTCATCATATACATACATATCACAGAGTCCTATTACCCATATTCAAACTCAGCTCAAATTATCGGCAAATAAATCAACATATACGGAAAAAAACAAGGTTTCCGAAACTCACTCTCCACAGAGCCAAATCGCATGCAGAACATCTCGTCCTTCAGCTCCCCATCCGAGAAATCCGTTGCGTGCCACACGCACGACTTGTCATTCCCGGTGTGTTCTTGCACTGACAGTGTCGCAAATACTGCTCGGGAAAAAAAAACACACGCGTAAAACAAACAAGGAATAAAAAAAACCAAATCTCAAAAAGATCCGTCACTAACAAGAGATCCAAACCTAGGTGGTTGGCGCAGATCTTGAGCGTCTTGGCCTGCCTCATGACGAGCCGGATCTTCCCCGTCGATCTGTGCTTCAACAGCTTCACCGTCCCCGCCCCCCTCTCCTTCCACTGGTTCCCCTCCTTGTCGAATCGATACAGCTTCGCCTTCCTGCAGAAGACCAAGAGACCGTACATAAAGAAATCTACGGGCGGTGGAAACCCTGGATCGATTCGCAACGAAACCCTAGAAGAAACCGAACTGGTCGTAGAGGACTTCCTCGTCCTCCTCGCCGGTGGTGACGGCGATCTCCTCGAGGCGGACGATCGGGGCGACCTGTGCTCCGGTGTCCTCCTCCTCGCCGCCTCCCTCCGCCACTCCCGTCGGTGTCTCGTGTTCGGGATCAGCCATTGTTGATCGGAGAGAGGTTGAAACTTGAGAGAGGGTTTTTTTTATGTGAAGAGAGTGAGAGTTGCGTGTCAGAGAGGCAACAATGAAGGGGGGGTCTTTTATAGTGGAGAGGATGTTGTAGGAGGAGGGGGTCCGGACGGTTCGGAACCCTAGAACGGGGTAGGGGTTGTTGCACGTGCGAGGTGCACGTGGGGTGTGCTGCGACCTTTGTGTTTTTTTTTTTTAACTAGTCCTGAGTCTAATCGGGGTGATCTTAGACCCGACCAGTTTGATTCTCAGGTCTCAGGTCAGATCGATCCACTAACAGACCTAGATACAATGACTTCATTTTTAAAAAAAATAGAGTTTAGTATATTATAAATAATTTTTAATTATTTTATTTTTTTATGTTGTATGACGGAACATTTGAAATACAGTTTGGATTATTGTGCTTTTACGTAAATCAAATGGGGTGTAAAAATATTTCAAATGTTTAAATTTTTAAATGATTATTCAGTATTTAGTTATAATTTTTTTGTTGGATCATGGGTGTTGGGTTGGATCATAAATAAATAAAATTACATAGTATTTAGATTGCGTCAATCGGATCCATTAGATTAGGTTGGATTGAACTAGTGCTGCAACTCGGGCGGTTTGGGTTCGGGTTGACTCCAACCCGAATTCCTAACTACTCGACCCTAACCCGACCCAACCCGATTTTCAACCCAGATTAGACTAATCCGAACTCAACCCGTAATTAAATAACCCAACCCGACCCAAGTCAATTTTCTAACATGATGTGCAAATTAAATAGCTCAACCCGTAAGATTAAATAAGTTTACCTAAAATTTGGATCGCCCAGATTAGAGGCTACAAAATGAACGACCATGATTTTTTTTTAACTATTAATTTACGGGTTCGGGTTGGATCGGGTTGTGAGTGAGGTCAACCCGAACCCAACCCGATCTATGAGTCAACCCGAATTGGTCAATCCGGACCCGAACCCGATTTGGCCAACCCAACCCATGTAAAAATCGGGTTCAGATTCTATCCGACCTAAGTTGCAACCCTACGTTGAACCTAGACCCGACCCGTTTTAATTGTCAGATCATTTTAATCAGGTATTGGTTTAGGTCGGATCCGAGTCGGCCAAAGACATGTTGACAGACCTATAATTGGTCCTCATTTGTTGAGTACGAATCAAGTACATGCAGTCTAATATATCTTAAAGTTATTATTATTTTTTTTAATATTGATAATGGATCCAAGGGTGCTAATCTACTTTTGCAAAGCTTGATTTGCATATCGTGTTTGTGTAGTTATTTAACGAGTATATACTTAAATTTGTTATGTTTATTAAAAATAGATAGATTCAATTCAAAATGGAATGATGTATTTTTTTTCTTTAAAGCATATTCCTCATTAGATTAGCTTATTATTTTTAAAAAATTAAAACACGTGAGGATTGTTTGATTGTTTGCATTTGACGTTGTTTCTAACTATATTCATAATTATTTCATTATAAATAACGAATAAATCAAATCTATTTAAATGTATTTCTAGTTGTCTGCTGTTAAAAAATGTAATGATGAAATTTTTGTTATTTAATTGGTTATGAATAGGTTTGAATAAAATTTAAATAAGATGTAGATATAAATTATAAGATGTAAAAAAATAATATGATATGTGAACAAATGACATGTGAACTCAACACAATTCAAATGGTACGTGAATACCAGTATCAGCCTGTTCTCATTTATTCTGACCATACTCACATATTCATTGAAAACAAACTTAATCACCCTTAGGCCATCTTATTTCCCACTTATTCCCCTATCGTGATAGGGGCTCACGTTTTAAGGGCTTGTTTTTTAATAACCATGTAAATATATATTTATCAAGTAAAAATGACTATTGACTATATATATATATAATATTTACAAAAATAGTCATCTGACTTAGATGGCCACTTAAATGTTAGACAGGTTGTATAGATTTTGCTTCACAGTAACCACATTGGATAATGTTACATCCAACCCTATTTCTAGTCTCAATTTCAATCTACTTGTGTTTTAAATTTCAATAAACATAATAAGGTATATACTTTTATAAAAAAATAAAACATATAATTTAATGAATTACATAAATACATTTATAAAAAATATTAAAAAAATCTTTCAAAACATATGTCAATGCGTAATTTTCTAACACATATCGGACTGGAATTATAGCTAAAAACAGATTTGGGTGTAAGCACCCATATTTGATCAAAAATTCAATTCAATATACTCCTAGTCCATGAAGCAATAAAAGAAAAGTTTTAGGCTTTTTTTATTTTCAAAAAAAGGTAGATAGATCTACCACGTATCATCTTGTCAGATCACACACAATCATTGCCACGGTCTGATCGGGCCCGCCTGCTGAAACATGGACCAAGCCCGACCCTAGCCCAGGGCCAAATAACCACGGGCCGAGCCTGAACAGGCCTTCCAGGCAGGGTTTAAGCCCACGTGCGGGGCTGAGGGTCTAGATTTTAAACCAACTTTTTTGGTTTTTTTTATTTTATGTTATACATTTGTATATTAATGTTAAAATATACATATTGAAGTATAATGTTGAAATTCTTTGAATGTGTTATAATTATTAAAAAACAATTTTTACATCCATTGCATTTTCAAAAATATTAAAAAAAATGAGTTAATTAGTGGAGAAATTACATCAAGTACATCCCACCCAACTAGGTTTGACACCTACACATGTCAATCATTTACATAACTCGACCTCAATTCACATAAAAATTACATAAAATTATTAAAAACAATGCCCACATTTAAGTGAAATCTATTTTTCAAACTCATTTTCAAATGCCACTAAATATTAATAGAACATTATCAAAACCTTGGCACATGATTAAGCATTTTATTTGGCACCACTTATGTTTCACATATTTATCTCTTCCCCTGTCTGATAAATCAATTTTCCACCTCTTCAAAAAGAGGAATGCAGTCCTACAAGAGAACTGCACAACACTGTTTCCCATGTGGGAGATGTAGACTGAAACAACATTACATGGAAGGGACCACAGTGGGCACAAGAGATTGAAGATCCTCAGAAAACTTTTGCCAACAATACCAAAAAGCTAATACATGATAAATTTGATGGATGAAAAGAAAAAAAGAAAACAAAAACAAAACTTAAAACTCACTCTTGGGGTGCACCGTCCGTGGATGCATCCATCAGCTCGGTCTCTGCCTCCGGGGCCTCGCCCTTCTTGCCTGCAGGACAAAATTAGCAAATAGGTTGAGACAATGGGTGAAGAATGATGCATGAAGAACATGAACAAGGAATATAGTTTTAAAGTTTTAACTAGACATGACATTGTGATAGATCAATCATTTCATTTGTTATATCAGCAATACATCAGTCATTCACTTTATTATCGTTTATTCTGATCAAATATCATAATCTCCTATATTATTCTATTAAAAAAACAAAATCAGCATTTATAAAAGGGGTCAATTTTTTGTTGTTGGCAATGGAAAAACAAGAAGAGCATGAATGATACCTTTCTTCTTCTTCCCTCCACCTTTCTTTTTAGTCTTTGTGCCCAAAGCTAACCAGGCCTTGATTTCAGGGTCATCATCAATTGTCTTTGTGGGCTGCAAACCCTGCAAAGGATGAGAAGTGATCCTGTCCGATCCATTTGGCATCAACAGAACCGTGAACTTGATGTGCACAACAAGGTCACCTGTGGACACAACCAACAAAAGTTGAAGAGATGGGCTGAAACCTAACGTGCAATTTCAGGCAGTTAATTAAGAAGAAAAATAGTAATATATAAGAAAACAAGAATCAGGGAAAACTGAAGGGAGTGAGAGAAAAAAGCTTAGCCAAGATTTTATATAGCTTTTGAACGGTTACGATTTGGAGAATTGGGGATTCGGAGTGATGCCCATGCATATGTGCTATATCATCAGTCTAACCAGCAAGGCATTTTAAAATATAAAATAGCTTAATATTTTTGAAGAGTAAAACTGAAACTAAATCCCTTGGTCGGTACTCTTTCCTCTTCATTCCACCCATTGCAGAAATCAGTCAATTATAAATTAAAAAAAAGGATCTGCATTTTTTCAAGGGAAAGTAGGATGTCCACCAGATTTTACTAACATGGTAAACACCCAAAATACATGAACACGATTTATAAAAGAGTAGGGAGTGTGTATTGCTTGTGTGTCAAGGTAGAGTTTGTTAATGGTGTTTTGAACATTGCAAGTGAGTTTTGATGTTGTGGTTGGCTCCCGGGATAGCATTCTCTGCTACCGCATGGCTGGGAGTTGAGAATGCGTGGGTGTTGTGCATCTCTTGACTTGTTTCCCGTTTTGTTTAATGAGTCGTGGTAGATTGTCTACCTTTTTGTCAAAAAAAATAAAATCAATTCGAGGCATCTTCATAAGAAAACAAAAAATAATCATAAAGAGAAAAAATGAAACCAATATAACAACAAAATGTAACAAATTGGAATGGAAAGTGATGGAGAATGAGATTGTGAGTTCAATTAGCTTTACATGTAGAAGAATCTCCAATGAATTCTCCATCACAATATAATGCTAAAACTCCATCAGATGACTATCTTTTGGAAAGAAAATTAGACTACTGATGCTAAAATAACCAAACAAGAATGGAAACATCATTAAATTTCCATAAATGGAAACATATAATGCACTGCTGCTTCCCGAGAGTAAAATATGGAAGCTGAGGACAAGGCACAGGAGAGTGGCTTAGAATAAATGGCTTTCTGATACATAATGGAACATTTCTATTATCATATCATAAACAGAAAAAGGGTAAGATATTCTGTCAAAAAGCATACCGGGTTTCTCATGCAGAACAGGATATGGCTGCAAGAGATCATGATTCACACATTCCACCAGTCCCAACCGAGCACGTTTTTCTTCCAAAGCCCTACAATTTTTTATTAAAAAAATGAATAAAATTATTATCACAATTCATGAGATCGATAAAGGAAAGCCTATAAAACATGCAGATTAGGGCTTGATGACGACCTTGCTGTAAACGGCATGATGGGGAACTTCTGATTTATTTCGCTGAAGATAAACCTTGATGCTTTCATTTTCAGGTGATAATTTTTGTCAACAGCTCTTTTATAGATAGTTGTTTGCTTCTCATCCAACAGTTTAGGCTGTAATTTTCAATGAATCATGAAGGGAGCGAATCATTAGCGACATGGATTAGATGGAAAAAGATTGTTTGCAAAAACTGAAAATAACAAGCTTAATGAGGAAGAACTACACAACAGATTATGTTCCTACCTTACCCTCACCAGTACTGGTGACTATATCAATTGCATAGACTTCATTCTCCTCAAATTCCGCATCATCAACTCTGGTCTCGGGATTGGTTACACTCAGTACAACTTTATTCCCATCAATGACGAACTGCTTCATTTGATGGCTGAGCACTCCCTCAACAATTTTGCAATCATAGGCAGCAGCAACCTTCTGAATAGCTTCACTTACATCTTTGTTCTGCAAGATTTGATAAGATTGATTGAGATAGCTGTCATAAAGAAAAAAACTGACAAAAAAGCACTCAAAATCTACAACTAAAAAAATATTCTGAGTTCAGATTAACCAGGAAAAAAACAACCTGCCTAATTTAAAAAACAGATTTCAGATCATGCTCTCACATCATAAAAAACAATAAAAATTTATCTTCGGAAAATGTATAATTAAATTTAAGAGAATTAATAAATTAAAATTAACCCACTCAACATAAGGATAGAGAGTCATAATTTTTGTATGGAGCAGATATTAAAAAAACATCATTGACAAAGTAAATATCAAAGGTTCAATTTTCATCTCTCTCTCTCTCTCTCTCTCTCTCTCTCTCTTGAGGGGGAAAAACTTCAATATGCTTAAGAAAGAAATAACTGTTTACACACTCAAAAGAGATAAACAAGCACAAAATATACATGTAAGTAACAGCAATTGTCTTCTCTTTAACGGTAGAAGTATAGTATTTCACTAAAGAAGAAGAAAGGAAACTCCTCCCACTGTGAGGACAGTAACACAGTACACAACAAAGTCCAATTTTCCCAAGTTCTGCCCATATGTTCCAACAACCAGTTGAGATTCTAGAAGCTGAAACTCAATAACACAGACTACTCAACTCAGCAAACTCAACCTAACTTCCAAAAATTTGGGTCAGATTAATCCTACACAACATGGGGAATAAACGTCATGCCTAGGCTAAAATGTACTTGTCATGAAAAATTTACCATCTCAGCATACCCATTTGCTTCAGAATGGTTGCAGTAGAATTTAAATCACACCCCATAACCTCTCAATTATACATATATATATATATATATATCCCCCGATGTTGCCTTTTTCAAAATTTATATATATATATTGAAAAAAGGCAACATCGGGGGATGCATTTTTTAGTTAGATTAGAACAAGAGGAGAAAATAAAATGAACAAGTTAAAGTACATAGGGAATAGTGAGCACGAGGTTTTATTTATCGAGAAGTAATCTGTCAGAGTAACTATGACATGAGCTTCATATAGGTGTCACCCATAGCTTCAAATCATGCTTCATCATCCAGAAATTCCCCCCAACAAGATAAAGTTTTTTCACTGATTTGCTGGCTTTGTGAAAATTAAAAAATGATCCAATAAATCAAAATAAATAAAAACCAGAAAGTCCAAGACCTTTTTTATTTTAAAAAATTGAATCACATCAAAAACCCTGTTTTTTTATTTATTTTAATTTATCAGATAGTTTTTCACAAAGCCACCAAATCAATTGGAAAACTCTACCTTGTTTTTTTTTCAGACAACCTTTTTCTTTTAAAATTAAAATAGAAATACAATAAAATAGGGAAATTAATCTAATAACCTAAAGTTAAACCAATTTGATGACCTAAGATGACATGGACCAATCCCAAAAATGATAGTCTCCCATGAAAACCAAATTGATCAGATTTTGTGTCTCTGAATCATGGCTAGTAAAATAGGATCCACGTATAAACAATATTTTAATAAAATAAAATCCATGACCCACAATATCCTACTAAAATAGTATCGGCAGGATACATATTAAAAATAAATAAGGAGCCTTGAAGCCCTAGCTCCTTTTTTAAAAAAAAAATAATATTGAAACTGAGATTTGAAATACCAACTTCTGTTTATTTTTTCAAATCAGCCAGAGTACTGGTTTAAAATGTGTTTGGAAAAAAATAGATGTGAAGTCAGGAATTGAGTACTGGTTTCACATAGAGATTTAAAAAATTAAAAAACAGGATAACCAACTGACATGGTGCCTACGTGATTATGTAAAAAACCATCTTTCAAGCAGTTTCCCCCAATGCTTGAAAATAGTTCTCCCAGAAAAATACATGACAAGTAGTCCCCATAGTATTGTTCCATTTTATGGCTGCATTAACCACCACCACAGTATAGCATGACAAGCTTTTTATGTGAAGAGAGTAACATAAGAACTGGATTCTCATAAAGCAATAAATACCAAAACAGAAAAATTGCTATATAGCAGCATTACTACTATCAATATGTTCATGATGTTTCAAAAGGCAAATGTCTAGAAGCATAAATAGACTAAGATAAGGCGCATTCAGAGGTAACCAACAAAATTATGAAAAACATGATGCCCATCAGAGTAACTATGACATAAGCATCATTGGATATTAGCCCATAGCTTAATCAATTTTCATCATTTGGATATCATGTCCACAAAAATTCCAAAACCAATAGAACGAGAAAACTATACTTGATAAAGAAGGGAGCATGCAAAAACTTCTCATTAACTTGCATATAGAAAATTCAACACCTAAGCTTAGACGATCCCAAAATAACCGGCCACTATAAAACTCCTGACAAATCCAAATGCATCATCATAAAAAATAAAAAAAAACACTAAGCGTAACCTGTCAAATCAAATGTCTTGGGCTTCTTTTAGCAATGTTTAAAGAAGGACTATTGAAAATGTTCAAACAACCGTCCTAAATACAACTTTTCCCCCACAACCTTAATCAACAATGAGAATTCAAGAGAAATGAGTACTTGCAAGTTGCAAGGAATAATCAAGAGGTTAGAGTCCAGCAACAACATGCATTCCATAGGGCTAGTATTGTGTGCAAAGGAAAGTATCCCCATGAAAAGATAGATAACACAAAAAAAAGGATATAACAATGCTTTTAGCTTTTCCTTCAGAAAAAAAAATTTAGCAGAGGGTCTTCCAATTATTAAAAATTAAGCAGAAAGACAACTCCTTAAAATAAAATTCCTCATGAATAATAAAACACACCTGACAACTTCAAGCACATCCATGATCGCTCAGAATAAATAATTTCTCAATTACATCTGCTGCTCAAAAGTTTATCTTTTATCTCATATCAAAACTTCAATTTTCAAGAGCCATTTATCAAATATCTTCCAAACATATTGCACGCATCTTATCTCGGACAATAGTATTCTCTATACAAGAATCCATAGCACACCATAAGAGTTATATAGAAGGATAAAAATTTAGACCAAATGAAGATTCTCAATAATCAAAATCTACGCATTCCAGTAGATCAACACTTCAACACTACAAAACCAAAGTTGGTCACAGAACCATTTGCACATCTAAGAGCTGTATATACCTTCTTCCCCGGCCTGACCAGCCTCAGCGCTACCTCAGCTGCAGTATTTGTAGCAGCAATTACATCAGCAGCCCGTCCAGTGATGGGTCCCTCCTTGATCACATGGGTATGAGCCACAACTGTGATGAACCCATCAATGTGGCACCCCATATCTCTACAAGAAAAAAAATCATTCATTTAAACATACAAACACAACCCATCAAATAAACAAATACTAAAAACACTTGCATCTTAACAATGTCGTTCTCCTCCAACACGGTCTCATCGCTGGCCAACGGCGAGAAATGACAGACCGTATTATTGACCGATACACAAGTCGGGAACGCCACACCCCTCTCAATCTTCTTCTTCACATTCTTGTAAGTGTTCCCAGTTTGCCTGTCCCGCAAAATAGCAAAACAAAATCCCAATAAGCCAAAAATCCAATTTTTTCCATAAAAAAACACAGATCAAGTTCTCCCTCACTCTCTAATGAAGGCATCGCCCTTCTCGCAAACATCGACCACCTTCGCCTTCGGCTTACACTCCGACACAACCAGCTGAAGCGCCTCTGTCGACGAAATCGATGCGGTCACAAATAGCTGATAACATATGTCAAAGAAGACAGCGATATGGAGAAATAGAGATAGTCAGAGGTGTTACTGTTGAGGATTTCGGCAGCGGTCTTGTACTTAGTGACGACGTCGGGCGAGGAGAGGTCGAGCTCCTTCTCCTCCTTCGCTTCGTCGTCCGACATGGCTGCTTTGGAGAGATTGAGAGGGGGTGGAGAGGTTTTTAGGGTTTGGGTTTTGGGGTTTTTGTTTTGGTTTTTTTAGGGTTTGTGGGCGGGTCTTGACTGATCAGAGTGACTCTCTGTTTAGGGCAACAATGCAATCAGTCCTCACCGTCTGAGATTGAGCTGGTATTTATACAGTGGGAGGCGCTCGAGATCGTGCGGTAGAGAACACGTATTTGTAGGGCCGCCGGTGAATCTCGAGCGTTCAATCTGTGGACCTAGCTAATGTTGGGAGAATAAACGGTCGGTCTATATAGCGTTATTTTCATTTAAAATAACAAAATACACAAAATCATATCTATAAATGAGAAATGTATTTATTTAATGAATAAAAACACTTTCTAAAATTTATTAAATATTGATTTAGATAAAGATTTTTTAAATAAAAATTATTAATTAATGAATCAAAATGAATTAAAAGTAAATTAAACTTTTTTAAAAAACATGAAAAATAAATAAAAATGATTAAACATTGTATGCTCAAATTTCGAGAGGGGAAGATGATTGGATCTGCATATGCGACGGACATAAGCGGAATCACATAGACGCCATGTACCTGTGGAGACCGTCTCTTTTTGTGTACTGATTAAGCAAAACAAAAAAAAATTGAAAGAAAGGGACGGAGACAATACAGTCTCTTTTTTATTATGTAGGGAATGATACGTGTTTTTCTGTACTCTAAGCCCCGTTTGAATACAGAATATGATTTATTCTTAGATATTTATTTATCTGAGCATAAGTGAGTATAAATAAGGATAAAATGATTTTGTGTTTGGTTGTGTTTTGAATTATTCTTGTTGGGAGTAAAAATAAATGTTTTGTTGTTTGGATAAAATATAAATAAAGTATAGATAATAATTTATAAAAAGTAAAAAAGTAATGATAGTTGATTTGACAGATGATTTATACGAGGTGATGACAGTTGATTTGACAGTGGACCCACTAATTCTTTGAGTGGAATAACCTAGATAAACTTTATTATAAAGTTGATTAAAATCCATATATCACTTTGTACCAGTTTATTCTGACACACTTTATCTGGGTTTATCCGGACTTTCCAAACAGCTTTAAAATTTTATCCAGGGTTATCCAAAAGTTTATCCAGCATCCAAACGGAGGCTTCAAGGCGTTTGTTAAGAAAAAATATAGTAAAAGACTGAATTAAAAACGATACTACGAATTAAATTCACTGTGTATGCATGTAAGAATGCTCCTTGGTGTCACTGAAATCTTTGTTTGACACATTCCTTAAAATCTTGTTATACCAAAAATGTGAAATAAAAATGAAAAAAAGAAGAAACATACTCATAAAAATCATGCAATCTATATTACTCCGCCTATTGCAGTATTAATAAATGGGGAGGGTTAAAAAAAAAAGAAGAGTAAAAAAGATCTTTCAAAAGTTAAAAATATCCAAATCAGTCACTTTTTAAAATTATACATAAAAAAGTCTCATTTTACAATTTTTGAAACATAAAATACTAATCTAACCTTATATAATTAGATCCTTAAGACATTCTATATCTCTTAACTTTGTTAAAATATTTTACCCTCTTAATTTTATTAATATATTTCACACATTTTCATGTACATCAATTTTTTTATTGTAAATTCTTTGTGATTATGTGGTTTTTGTGAAATATGTATCAATATAATTTGAGTTATGATGAACTCCATTAAATGTTGATGTTTTTTTTAAAAATGGATATGTACAAATGATATCATAAAAATATGTAGCCAAAAAATAAAAAATGTAAATAAAGATTTAGAATACTAATATATTATCTGCTGTATTGTGGCACAACACTTAAATTACATATTATGATTATACACAATGAAAAATGATAAACAATATTATATAAGATATTTATAAGAAACACACAGTATAATATATAATAACAAAACCTGATTAATTTTTATAGAGATGATATTGTTCTGTATGAAAAATAGGTTTTTAGTGTGAAATTAAGAGAAATATTATAGATTTAATTACATAAGTGCATATTAGTCTTTTGTGTTTCAAAACTGTAAAATAAGACTTTTTATGTATAATTTTAAAAAATAGTTGATTTGGGTATTTCAAACTCTTAGGAGATTTTTTTTATCATTTTTCCAATTTTATTCACATTTTTTATTTTTTGGCTATTTACATATTTTTATGATATCATTATTACATATCCATTTTTAAAAAAAACATCAACATTTAATGGAGTTCATCATAAAAAAACTAAATTACATTGATACATATTTCACAAAATCCACCTAATCACAAAGAAATTACAATAAAAAAAATTGATCTGCATGAAAATGTGTAAAAATATATTAATAAAATTAAGAGAGTGAAATATTTTAACAAAGTTAAGAGATATGAAATGTATCAAGAATCTAATTGCATAAGGGTAGATTAGTCTTTTGTATTTTTAAAATTATAAAATAAGACTTTTTTAGATATAATTTTAAAAAGTGACTGATGTGGGTATTTATAACTTTTGAGAGATTTGTTTTGTCATTTTCCCTAAAAAACCATTTAACATTTATTAAATTCACTCTATGCATTTCTTTTTTACGGGGGTGGAGTTTGCATCTTAAAAAAAAGGGGGAGGGGGGGTGCCACCGTGCCGCCGAGTGGCTAAGGCGGGCAAAGGAGGTGGCAACGACATGGGAGGATGCAACGGAAGAGACGGGAGAAAGAGAGAAAAATGGGGAGAACGAGAAAGAGAAGGGGGGCGGAGGTTGCGGGTGGCAACGGTAGAGAGTCGGCGGTGGCGGGTGAGGGCAGTGGAAGTTGGAGAGCTAAGGAGAAAGAGAGACAAAGAAAGGTTGCCAATCTTCACCACCACCTCCGCTTACTTCCCCACCCCTCTCTTTCTTTTTCTTTCTTTTTCCTTGAGGAGCACCCCACCCCTTGTTTTTTTTTCTATGGTGGGTTCTCAACCAGTGGGGTGGCTTTAGTTACCCCCAATAATGACACCTCCATATTTATGATTTGTCAAGAAAAGCAATCATATCACATTATGAAACAACTGGGATTAGTATCAAAAGAATGAATGTTGTTGAACATGTAGAAAGATTACATAATAATTGATAACGCAAATGCATTAGCATCAACAGAGCTTTGTCCAAAAAAAAAATGACAGGCATACAATCTGTTAGTAGTGGAGCTGAATCTACAAATAAACATTATCGCAACCGTTCTTATTAATTAATTCTTGTTTCAACAGACGTCGAAGAAAAACAATATGAATGCAATGCTACAGAATCAATGGATTGGAAAAGCTATAAAATCTTCCTTGCCTTGAGATAAGAGTACATGATGAAAAATGCAGCTATTGCGCCCACGAGTATCCCTGCTGTTGTTAGCCAAAATGCACACTGCAGAGTATAAAAAAGAGTGGGATTCAATATAGGTGTTGATTGTATTTGAAAAAAATAAAACAATGCCGAAAAGAAAACAGCCTCCTGAACAAGATATTGAGTTGAGAACAAACCACATGCTCTTCCAGGTAGGACCTCAAGTTCATACCGAATATACCTGCAACCATCAGAAACTTAAGCTAGCCCCAAAGATAAAGGGAAACATGTGCCTGTATGTACTTTTAAAACAAAGCAATTTTTTATTTTTTAGTAAAATAAACCCCAATTAAATTTATTCAAAAGAATGTTCATTCAGCTCATACAAATAAATGTCTTTCAATATAGACACATGAGCTTTACAAATTATTCTATTAATTGAAATGTTTCTAACCATACAACTAACTAATAAATCTAGTTCAGATAAATGTTTCTAACCATACAACTACTAATAAATCTACTTCAGATATGTAAGAACAATGACTAACAACAGATTTGGGAGACATAAAGCACCAAACTAAATACCCTGCTTCCCAAGAGCATTGTTTTGGGAAAAAGGAACTTCCATATAAAGTTGAAGGAGAGCTTACACTCGATGCAAAGATATTGAACACAGAAAAGCTATTTATATCAGTCCAAGAAGTTTGGGGAAAACCATACCTGCCACAAGAGCACCAACTGCTACACAAAATGTTCCAACTTGGAGAAGCAACTCAACTCGACTTACCTCGAGCCTTCTTGAGCTGAAAGCCACCAAGTACAAAATGTTTAATAAGTTTAAAAGTATTTTTCATGTATGAGACAATTTTTTATTTTTTATTTGAAGATCGATGGCCCCCCGGGTTTGATCCCCAACCTCCTTTATGGAGAGGGGGGATGCTAGCTAAGTAATCAAAGTTTGGTTCGCGAGACACAAATTCTGTTAACCTATACTAGTTTCAGATAAAGCGTTTTTCCTGTCATAACAAAGATAAATCAAATTTTTGTTAACCTATACAAGTTTCAGATAAAGCGTTTTTCCTGTCATAACAAAGATAAATCAAACTTTTATTGTTGCCCATGTGTTTTCAAATGTTTGACTATGTATATATTAGGTAGTTTAAGAAACAATCAGTGAGCATGCTTGCACATGTTAGCTTCTAACTAACTAGGAGTACCAGAGGAATCAAGCATGCAGTCCTTAACATGTGAACAGGGAATCTATTAAAAGTGAATATATTATTAGAATTGGTACTCCTCATGGATTGTTACATTTAACCATCGTCACTTTAACTTCGTCTACAGTCAACATTCATATCAAATTAATTTATAGAATGTGAAACTCTCCACACTACAGTATGATAAAAAAAGATTTCAATGAATGAACATGAATGGAGGATGTCAGAGGTAACAGAGTTAAAGCATGTGGATATAATATAGAGTAGAAACTTGCGGGAGGACGAGTTTTCAATAATATAGAGAAAACAAGGAAGTTTGTCAAGGAATTAAAATGGATATATAATATTGAGAAAACAAAAGGGTTTGTCAAGGAACCAAATTGGATTTATAATATAGAGAATACAACAGGGTTTGTCAAGGAATTTAGGTCGAGGACTGAAAATCAATGCATGAGGCACCCAGTTATGACAAGAAACTTGTGGGAGGACGAGTTTTCAGACTTCACGTCGCTGATCCAACTGTTGCAGCCAATCTAATCGAACAGTGAAGTGTGGACAGTGTGATTTAGATGCCCAATCCAAAACAGGGATTCACGGGTCAAGTCCTGCTACGGTTGGATGAGAAGAGAGCAATCAGTGAATTGGCGACTGGCTGCAACTTGCAAGGAAGTTTGGAGAGTAAAAATTCCATTGAAGATTCCAGCCTTCCTCTGGTTGGTCTTTCAGGAGATCATGACAAAGATGTATGGAGCAAAATGAGCCATGGGAGAATCAACAGTTTGTGTTATTTGTGGTTTTGCTAATGACACAATGAAGCATAAGTTTCTCAATTGCCATTTTGCTAAAAGCTATGGAGCAAAATGTTGCCTTTAGCAACCTGGAACAGATGTGGGAAGGTGGTAAAAATTTGACGAGGAAAGGGGACATGTTTTTTTATGGAAGATTTGCCATTACTAAGTTAAAAAAGCAGTACATAGCCACTAGGCAGCGAAATAAAGAAATATAAAGAAAGGGGACAGGAGTGTTAAGGCCAAGGTGTCTCAGATACTCAACCTAGCAGGCTGCGAGCAAGTGTGGTTGGCAGGGAATGAGGTGGTATTTAAAGGTCACCATCCATACTTTGAAAACATTTGGAAGAGAACTGTTAGATTCATCAAAGATTGGGCAATACATTGTGCAGGGACAACAAGAGTGGGCTTTGATGGGCAATTGGAAATCGAGGTGTAGTGTTGGTGCAGATGATATTTTGTGCATTTTGACTAGTAGAACGCTCTTCCAGTAGTGGTATTTTCCCCTCCCTCTTCTTTCTGTTCTTCATTTCTTTGCAATTGTGCCCGAAGTTCATTTCTTTGCAATTGTGGTGATCCATACTGGTCTCTTCCAAAAGAAGTAATCTTTACAAATTGTCTTTTTACTATGCTAACCCAGTCAAAAAAATTAAAAAAAGAAAAAAGATGTTGATAAATACAAGTAAATTGTTTACATTAATCAGTCCCATGAAATCCTTGAGCTAAATAGATTATAAAGAAATCATATGGATCCAAGTATTTAAGAAGTTAAAAGAACAACATTATATTGATCATTCTAGAAGATAATATTCAATCTTATGTATTCCTGATTGAGTTAAAAATCGGCATGATGCAGACCTCAAGTTTACAGCAATTGAGTCTTCCATTTCCTTGGCCGAATCAAGAAGTCTTTCTGCTTGACCGTGACAAGATTCACATCTGAAAACAATAACAATTTTGCTTCATGAGATTATGCTACGATCTCAATGAAACACATGCATAAACAACTGAATTTAATTCTTTATATTTAAAACAACTAGTATATACATTTATTGTGCAAGACACCTATGAAAACAATGAGATTAGACCCTTGATTAGACTCAAACTTGGTATCCGCCATGTAACGCATTCCTAATCCGTCTCTATAAGGGAATGAGTGAATAAAAATATCAGTCTGACCAACTGGGTTTAATTCTTTATATTTAACAACTGGTAATGTACATGTATGGTGCAAGACACCCATGAAAACAATGAGACTAGACCCAAACTTGGTATCTTCCATGCAACGCACATTCCTAAGAATCCAAACCCATCTCTATAAACAGGGAATGAGTAACAAAAATATCAGTCTGACCACACATTGCCTCAGGATTGCAAAGCAATAGATTTAGAAATCTGTAATTTAGTCATACAAGTAGGAGAAATATGATTTGATCTACAAGGATAAACTTTGGTGGATTAAGCATTCACTGAATATTCTTGCTTGATGTTTAGTTCTTAAAGAAAACAAAAAAAGCAAAAATTTCTGATTGACTTGTAGTGTTGTTTTTCAAATATATTCCAACAAATTCATCCCATATCCATCATTATACAAGCGTTAAAAAGAAAGTTATGGCAGTCAATGGAAAATTTGACTTTTTTTTGTCGGGGATCATTAAAAATTTAATTCTTGAATAAGAAAGAAATCATGATTAACCAATATTCCAGAGAGCTTTTTTTTGGTACGATATTCAAGAGAACTTAAATACATGGAAATCAATTTCTTCAAAATTCATCAATAACATAAATATCAGATGGGACGCCACCTTTGCAAATAGTTCTCTAAAAGCATCTCTATTTCTTCCTCTTCCTCTGTAAAAGCAAAGAATATATCAATTAACAATACTTGCGATTCAGATAACAGTTTAAGTAGCCATAAATTGATCTAGTCAATATTGTAAAGCACAAGATGCATAAAAACATGAAATGTTTTAATACATTTCTTCCTTACAAGTGGACCCTCCTTTAACATTCAATTATAAGCAATTATAAGCCATAAATAATATCTGAATCCATAGACATGCGCAATTGAATTTTTGCAATCTAAAATATGCAAGAAATCCAGAATTTGCAAGTTGACCAACTCAGTTGTTCCATTTCTAAATATGAATTCCTAATGAATCAATTTTCGTTCCTCTAAAATGTTTATTGCATTTGTTCCTAAAGATGAATGTAGATCAGTTGAAATTCTTGTTTCACCCTCAAATCAAGAAACAAGTGAAAGGAAAGCTCAGTCTTAGAATGTGAGCAATATCCTGTAAAAATGGAGATTGGCCATAACCATTATGGTCTTACACGAGTGTAAGAGTTGTACATAAAGGGGGTACCAAACATGTACAGAGGTTAGCCCTAACATCACCCACCAAACAAGACAGAGAATTTGGCTACAAGGAATGAAAATCAAAGTGTTTTGAAGAAACTTGCAATCCGTGTGAAGCAGCCAGAAAGATACATTTGTTGAACAAAGTAACTGCCAGTCTTAATGTGCTTTGCCCACACAGAGAAACCTGGATATCAGCAATCTGAATAGCAGTCCAGTTATTACACTGAGAAAGGTAAGGGTAGGAGGAGCGACACAGACATCATGAACAATATGTCAGAGTCAAATGATCTCAAATTATCCAAACAGTGTTATCATCCATGGCATAATAGGAGTATTGGAAAGGGAGCCTACAACTTGCTTCTTGAGATGACATAAAATAAGCAAGTCCTTATGAGATGCAGAAGCCTAGAACAGCGATATTTAGGATCCGCATTAGTAAAAGACCAAAGCTTTAACAAGGGAGTGGAAAACTGATGATCAAGTGAGTAGTCGTTCCATGAAGTTAGCGAAGAACATAAAAAGAGGAGCATGGTGCACAAAGCAGGGAACAATTAAGTTACCCAAGAACATTAGAAGAGGAGCACAGTGCACAAAGCGGGGACCAATTATAAACTAATTGATAATACGGACAGTGTAGGCAATGTCTGATCTTCTAAGTAGACTATACAGTGCAGGTTATTTTTCTCTACACGGTTACTAATAATCAGCATCTAGCAAGTGAATACAAAATAGCTTTCATCACAAGTTCATAGAAATTTTTAAAAAATAACCTAGAAGGATTTTGAGTATCCAAACTATAATAGACATGAATGGTGATGGTAATGCATTTCAACAAATTCAATCATGTGGAGCTACAAAGCACGGACACACTTTCCCAGAGGCCCCGTACCCGTGTCGGGCATGTGTCGGACACAGACACGGCACGGACATGGCTCCAGCCATGTCTACCTTCATTTTGTCTTGGACGCGCCTGGGACACGGCTCAAGACACGGCCCAGCCAGTTTCAGTCCAAAAGTTAAAAAGAAAAAGGAAAGGAAGGCCTAAACATAGCCCACAAGTATTCAACCCATTTAAACAGCCTAGAACAACTCATTTAAACAAAAAAAAAATCTTAAGGTTAAAAAAAATAATGATTTATTAATTTAAAACAGTGATTTATAGTTTAAAACAATGATTTATAAAAACAGTGGTTTATTGGTTTAAAACAGTGATTTATAAAAACAGTGATTTATTAGTTTATACAATGGGTTATAAATAGTGAATTAAATGAAATGTGTGTATTTATATAAAATAGTGATACGTATTTATTTATTTATTTTATTAATTTATTTGTTGCCGTGTCCTAGCCGTACCCGTGTCCTATTTTTTCAAAAATTGTCGTGTCGCCGTCCGTGCTTCATAGATGTTGAGTTATTGCAATCATGGTAAACAAGTAGAAACTATATGAATGAGTTTTAATATACTTTGGTAATAAGCCCTCATCAGCCTATACTAGGTGTAATATAATTTTATATTATTTATACACACATATTCCCAAAAAATCCAAAAAAAGAGAAAAACACACCTTCAGCTATTTGCTTGTCTGAGGAAAGGGAGCATTCCATGTCATTGTTTCCTCGCCGAACGGTACAGTTTCTCCCCATTATGCATATGCGACGTATTTCATGTGGATCCTCTAAAATATCAAGCAGCATTTGTTTAAGTGAACCTGCCCGGGAACCTAGTTCAACCTTCCATGTGAAGAATCCAATATTGTCAAAGGGTGTCATCAAGAACCATAAGTACAGATAACATTTAAAGGCATACCAGTGCTTGTTTGCTGAGTCGCAGTTGCTCAAGCACACTAGCTGTCAAGCGGTTTGGCAGAACTTCAAGTAATGCTGCTACCTGTGACTCATAAAAAGTGTATTTTAGAACAGTATGTGGCAGAAATGAGAGTTTCAACTGCAGTAAAAGAGCGAAAAACACCAAGAAACAAAATATTCAAGATGCTCACAACCTACAACAGTGATTCATTTGCATCTTTGATAGCTGAATAAGCTGACATTATTCGAATTTCATGAAGAATGAAATTCATGAGACAGATGCAAAACTTCCACCAATGTGAATATCAACAAATATGCCCTTGTCAGATAACATCTATTTGACTTGACTCCAAAATGCATCCACCAACAAGTCTGTGTTAAATATATTCAATTTAAATAATTATTCTGGAAAACATCTAAATTAATATTCAGAAGGATTATTCACATGCTATATGTTTTTTCCATAAGAAAATAATCCTACACTTTAATGCCATTCATATGACTGACCCGAGTTTTGACAGGCATATACCCAAGACACAGATTGTCCTTCTTACATAGAATTACATGGACATCTAGAGGAAAACCATTAACCAAAGTTTCTACTTCTTAAAGAACAAATTGTACTCACTATGTTCCCATACTCACACGAGGTTCCACATCCATCAACTTCCGCTCCAAACGTTGTATTCGAGAAAGTAACGCAGCTTCAACAACCTACAATAATATTTTTGAAATAAGGTGGGAGTCTACCACAAAGATTTAATTGAAATATATGTTAAACCCCAAAGAAAATCCAGGAGGTGAGGCATCTGCCAGATACAAAACTACAAAAAGAAAAGGATGCAATCCAATACGACCTACAACATTTTAATGATAAAAAATATATTAGTGAATCCATAATTTTCCACACCTCCTATATATCATGAAATTAAAATTTAAACAAATAAATACAGTTGTTTCTTTTAAGAATGCAAATATATCATAGGCAAAAATGTGATTCAAATGTTAAACAACAACGGCCTTATAGAAAATTCTCCTCATCAATGGATCAACAACAGCTTAGAAGTACTTCCAATTTCCAAAGGGCCACCCTTTTTTACAGGGAAAGCAACCATGAAATTTAATGACTTTGGCCTACTTTTTTGCATAATGACAATAAAGAAATGATTGCCTAATATATTTAAATGTGGGGAGAGGCTAGCCTTCCAAAACATCTAATTTTATCTCTAAATTTCTTGTTAATAGTAGTTTATTTAAGAAATATAGCAAATAATAAAATAGTTCCATCACCCCATAGGTTGCATGAAATTTCTGGTCCTTTTCTCAGGAAAAAAAAGAGGTTCTGGTTTCTACTATGCTTTCTTATTTTTATCTTACTATTTTGTTTAATCTATGGCAGGGTTTTAAAAAAAAATGTTGGGACTATGTGTTGCTCATAACTGAACCAAGTTTATTGTTTTCCAGATTAGCTTGTCTACCACTTTTCTTAAGTTTGCATAAAATTTCAATATTGATCATTCCTTAACTCAGGCCAATTTCAGGGCGATAACCCAGTGTGATTGAAGAGGTACAGTCAAAAGAGAGGAAGTTCCTTTGTGTGGAGTTTTTCTGATATTCAAAGACATAAAACTGAGCTGTACAATACTAAATTGGTCAGTGTCAAGGAAGAATAGTTAGAGAGGGAGCTTACTGATGCTATTAGAATATTATACAGGAGAAACGAGAAAAACAGTCAATTCACTACAATGAATTATCTATGAACATCAAATTTTTATGCCCTTGAGATTCCTGGACCATGTCAAAACTTCAAAGATCAGAAAGTACCTCCAACTCAAATGGCATAGCAGGACCCCCATTGGTATTTTTAGGGTTTAATCTGGGCAACAACATTTTCAGAAAAGCTCTTCCTCCTTCACTATAGATGTTCAAGAATAATGAAATTTTAATAAGGGTGGTACCTACTTTAAGATTCTGCCAACAAAACAATATCCCTTGAAAGCAATAGAAAACATATTTTTCAAGAAGACCAAATACCGATTATAGTCAAATACAAAAACACGTTCTTTCATGGCAATTGCTCGCAAAGTGCCAAGATTTAATAGAAGCGCCTGCTCACGGACCTGTAATAAGTAGCAAATGTCAATATGAATGCAGTCAAAATAGAGAAAGCACAATAACATACAAACTCAGGATTTATTAATTAACTAAGACACTTGTATGAATCTCTCTTCAGACTTCAGAGACAGATCATAATAAACCATCGTAAAGTAGTACATGCTCGTCCAATAGTATAAATTTATAATATAAAAAATCAAAAAGCGCCAAAGACGGGCATTTGCAAATATATGTGAGTTTCAAATCACAACCCACGTGGCAGAAAAAGTTCTTATGAAAGGCCAGCTAATGGGACGGGAACAGTAATGAATATAGGTAGAAGCACTCTAGAATCAAACCGTGGATACCAACAAAAGAAGAATGAATAGACAGATTGCATGGAATAGCTCACGAGGGATGTAAAACATGATTGAGATAATTGTGGACTCTACACCTATGATGCTAACTTTGTAATGCTCAATTCTAAATAAAAATGAGGCAGATTCTTATCCGCGTTGTTGGAGTTTGCTTTTAAGTCTGAATGAGAGTAAACTCTCTCTCTCAAAAGGTAGTAGTCTAGTAGGTGATAAATGTAGGTGGATCATGACAGCATAATTGAGAGAGGGATTTGTTGATGGATAATTTAGTTATCATTGTACATATCTTTATTATCAAATCCTACACTAAAGTAAAAAATTATAACACAGAATATAAAACCATATGATGAAGAAATCACATGGCAAATTTTTTTTTGGCAAACAACACACAAATGAAACACGAGATTATATTTTGTTCTGCAACTCATTACTGATTAAAAAAGAAGATGAAAGTAAAAATGACACAACCAAGATTCATCAACCATGATGATTGCCTACGAGTAAGAACACATATGTCGATGTTTTATAATTATATCAAACAATCCTAGTTCATGTTAGAAATTGATAGATGTGACCTTCGTCACATTTCATTACAATATTAAACCTTCTAGCAGGTAGGGCAACCAAAATCCCAACACACATGGAATTATGAGAATGACACTGTTAAATGGATTGACTAATAAAGCATAAAGTCATCTAAAGCCTTTCAAAATCCCACTTCAAAATATGAACTAATAAAGCATAATGCCATCTAAAGCCAAAAAAGTAATCTGAATTATAAATCAATATTTCAAAAACCATTCATAGAACATGAGTTGCGCAGGACCAGCAAAGAAGGCATTGAATTTGTCATCCATAATGATGGATCAACACTCCTAATATCCCGGAGTCGAAGACCTGGTATAAAAGAAAATCAGAAATATGTATACAAGGTATAAGCATCATAAAATGATACATATTGGAATAATTATTATGAGTTAATGACACAATCACACAGTACATGGAAACAACAGTTAAAAATTTTCCATCCAGAATATAATAAACATTTTGGAGAGAAGGTAGCATACACCATTTTATTCATAAGATAAACAAAAATTACATCAAGAATAGGAAGAGACACCAGGTGGTGTCCCTACCAAAAATAAACACATTTTACAGCCTCATTGAATTTTATTTTATTTTTTGAATAAGTAGCCTCATTGAATTTTAAAACATCCATTCCACAAAATCTGAAATCCATCAGCATTTATAATGAGTGGCCCATGCTTTTAAGAAGCAAATAGTAGAAGCCAAAGTAATTTCAATATATTAGTGTTCCCTTCAAATTTCCATTTGTTTCTAGTAAACCATTCAGCCATTCAACCCATACAGTGGCATGGGGAAGAATAGAGATGATTAGATGAATTTAGCTTTATTGCTGCGATTTCTTTGCCTGTGAAACTCCATACTCCATAGCATAAGATGGACCCAACTGCATTCATCAAAACCCAGATGGTTCTGCTAAGCGAACACTTTACAAACATATAATCAGAAACTTCTATCATGAAGCTATGTAACTCTTAATTTAGAAAAAATAAAAATCAGGATCCCAGATGGCCCTATTTATCTTGGCCCTATTTATCTTGTGAGACTGATGCCCTTTTTTAAGGATCAATGTCCACATAAATGCTTTAACCACCACCATCCTCAACACCGACTTGTTTTATTCTTTTTGTTGCTTAGAGTTGGAAACCTTCAGAAATACAGAATATGACCGTGCAAAAGAAAGAAAGCAATCCGTATATGAAGATAAAGTTTTTGATTTATGTCTTGTCTCGCCTTCTCTGCTTGTCTTCCTCATGTCAAGAGTGAAGCAACGAGAAGTGAGGGAAAGCGAGATAGTAGGAACTCGGAACTAAGGAAGTTTGAATCCGGTCGTCAGTCCTTTTACACCGAATAAACAAAACAAAGACGATTAACAAAAGTAACTTAACATCCTAGCTAGCCCGATAGCCTGACCCAGAACAACCAAAAACACCTATCCATGAGAACACCTCTGCACACAACTCGAGCAGACCAAGGACCCATCATGACTTGGCTGCAACACATCCAGTCTTTAGCCCCCTCCCCCCCCCCCCCCCACCACCCCCCCCCCCCCCCCCCCCCCCCCCCCCCCCCCCCCCCCCCCCCAACCAAAAATATAAAAAAAATACCCACCAAAAACCCCCAAGCCACATTTCCAAAACCCTGCCCCAAAACCAGTTCCGCCCACACCTCCATAACCAGCTTACGAGAACCAAGCACAATCAAGATTTAGGAGGAAAAACCACTCCACTCAGAACGACCCTTCCCTGATCACGAAAAACATCTCCCCTTGTTTCACCACCTATTCAATAACGAACAACACTCCAAAAGAGCCCCAACCGTAGGTTTAATTTATTCTTTATTCCTCCAAAGAAGTGGAAGCCTCACCAACTAAAAATCTCCATCGTACTCTTTAATGCCCACGGCCAAGTGCATCGCCCCCAAAAGCGACAAAGGGTACTCAACCAACACTAAGCCCCTCTTAATTGTGCAATGTAGAATGGAGATTAAAATTTAAAGACACTTACATTTGGTGGAGCTTACTAGAAAATTGGGGGTTGGGTGCAACCCCACATGGGAACATGTGGCCCATTGAGCAGGTAGAAGCCCATGTGGCCTATTGAGGGGGATGGTTGGTTGGATTAATTAGCCCAATGGCTCCATGTGGAATGAGGGGTAAAGTGAGCTTTGACACTATGGTTTAGCCTCACATTGCCCAGGGGATAGCATATGTTATACTTTTTACTAAGACACATGAACCCTAAGTATTTTTTGTGTAATCCTAAGATATTACACTAAAAACCTTTAATGGCATTACAAGTGATCTTTTCAAGTTAAAATTGCTCAAAATATGCAAAGGGAAGTCATAAATTGATAAATGGATATAGACAAAACATGGAATTAGTAACTGTTGATTGCGAATTCATGCTTACCACTTGATTTCAACAATTGCCTCCTATTTATCTTCTTAGAAGACATTATCCCATCAGCCTTCACTTCAATCACCTGAAATATTCCATAAAATGTATGATTGTAAATAGAATAGCTTGAGAGAGAGAGAGAGAGAGAGAGAGAGAGAGAGAGAGAATCTCATGACTGTTTTATCTTTTAATATTCCACCTGCCATATCACGCAAATAAATCTTATCCCATATATTTGGGGATGTCTCAATTTAGCAAAGTATGATCTCTCACTATTTGAGATCATTCTGCAGTAATTTCAAACATAGTGCATATCTTTGTTGTTTACTCTCTACGTTTAGTTAACCAAACCAAAATCTAGTAACCTGTAGTACAAGTCCACACAATAAAATCATATTGGAGTTCCATCGAATCATCCATACATATT